>CM070755.1:10536404-11136404 GCA_036346245.1 Bonia amplexicaulis
AAGTTTTCGTTTTTTAGGTGAATGGCGGCCCTCGTTGTGTGTCCTAGATATGATGCAGTTCTTAGAATGCTCCAACAATTATATATTGCAGAGTCGAATTTGCATGCTTTTTTGCAAATGTTGGATTTTTTTTTTCAGTGGATCGACTGAATTAGGCGACTAGAAGCTAGCTCTGTCGCGGGTCTAAGGTGGAGAAATTTCTAGAATGTTCATGTCGATTTATGCCTTTTTATTTGAAAAACTAGATGTCGATTTATGTTGAACCGTATGCTTTGTCCTGTAAAAGCAAATGTGAGCAAAGTAGACTATTTGCATATGGGATATGCGCGCTCTCTGGCCGATTTTTTTAAATAAAATAATCCTTTTTTTATTCGAAAACCAAGAAATATAGTTGTGTTTTAATTTTTTTTACAGAAATAGCATCCAGCCATCTAACCGTCGAGTGACTAGACCCTCTCGCCCAAAGATTGAGCGGCACACAGGCTAGTCACCCAAAGTTAGACGATAGGTGCTGTCGCCCAACCATTCGACGACAACACCAATTACTAATCACTAATTTTTGACCACATTGTTCACTTCGATCATTCACTAATCTTTGACCATGATATTTAAATAATGATGTTTTGACCACGCTGTTCTCTTCGACCACTCACTAATCTTTGGCCATGTTGTCTCGATCACTGCTTCGACCGCGTTGTTTCGACCACGTTGGTTCGACCACATATCTGTGGACGACTACATACTTGTCGCTCAGCATTTGGAAAAACTCAGACATATTTCCGTATTTTCAAATAAAAAATAGATTTTTTTTAAAAAAACTCCTCTCTGGCCTAGCATTTGAGCGCCGCACCCAATAACTACATTTTACTTAGGAAGTAGCATATCAATCCTGCTAACATGTTTACTAAATGAACTAATGTCTGCACCCAGGGACTAACACGACGCACACCCCGGCGGCTCGATGGTCTGTCACAATCAGAAGAGGTGTCCACGGCGGCCATGGACACGGCCACGGCCACGGCCACGGCCACGGCAACGGCAACGGCTACCCACACGAGTCGCCGAATGTGTTCAACCCTCGGACCATCACCGGCGCCACCAACTACCACCACAGGCGCGGCGCCGCACCCGGACCAGAGCTCGGCCGGCCGTCCACGACGGTGGCAACCTGCTGCGTCGTCCTCCTTATTGCGGCCATTCCGTTGCCTCGTCCTTAATTAACCCTGATCGATTTGGATGCTCAACTTTCAGAAGCTTGATTGGACCCGTTGTATATATGGTTTTCGTTGAATCGCATCGAGGATAGAAATGCCATGCCATACAAACTAGCTACCGTGTCGCTTGTTTTAAGCTGAAAAGGAATTAGACGTCCGATTAATAGCAACGTTTCCATACAAACTAGCTACCGCGCGTGGCAATTCTTTGGGATGCTGAAAAGGAATTCGACGCCCGGTTTATGGCAGCTTTCGTTGTCTTCCTCGATATCAAATCATATCCCCAGAAATGCCGTCGTATCCAACGGTTTTTGCAAGCGATTTTGGAAGCGTAGGATCCATTACTAAACCAAAGACTAGTCGTAACCCAGTCTTATCGTCGCATTTAAATACCGAAGTACCTATGCATTACTGGGGTCATCAGTTGCTGATCGATCGAATCAATTGGTGGTACCATGGAGCAACCGAAGAAAGGATGCCTTTTCCTACTCATGTCTCTATTCTCCTCTCAGTTCTTCGCTCAGGTATTCATGCAGATGCAGCTCATGATCTTGCAGATGGCAGCAATGAAATCGGTAACTAATGCTCTCTCTCTCCTCTTAACATTGCTCTTAGTTTTCTTAGTTTGCTAACATTTCTTAGTTATATATATATATATATATATATATATATATATATATATATATATATATATATATATGTATATATATATATATATATATATATATATATATATATATATATATGCGTGTGTGTGTGTAGAATCACTAATTCGCGCAGGTGTAAAATGCGTGCTACAAAGTTACTATCATTTGTAAATGAAGTTACTATCAAACACTTATAGTACACAATTAGGCAGTAACTCGTCGTATATTTGATAGTAACTTTTCTCACAAAATGTAGTAACTTTTCGGCACACAAACTGGCGCGCATGCGCTCGTTAGTGCGTTCGTATGTATGTATGTATGTATGTATGTATATATATATATGTATATGTATATGTATATGTATGTATGTATGTATACGGCTGTGTGTATTGTGCGCGCTGGAAAGTTATTATCGTGCATGAGAGAAGTTACTTTCAAATCCATGTTGAGTTATTAATTGCTAGTTGTGTAGTGTTACAACTGACAATAACTTTACATGTGTTTGGCAGTAACTTCACTCGTACACGGCAATAACTTTCCGGCACGCATTTTACATCTGTGCGCAGAATAGTAATTCTATACACACACATATATATCACAAGAAAGCATGTGATCTTAATTCGTTCAAAATCTTTGAATTCGTGTATATTTTTCAAAAGTATGTATTTAATTTGAATTGTTATAGATGGATATATATTCTAAAGCTAATATTTTCAAAAAAAAATATACCTGAATTTTGGTTGAATTCGCGTATTTAAAATCATGGTGCCCTGACATTATGGTGTCGCATACATACATACATACATACATACATACATACATACATACATACATACATACATACATACATACATATATAGAAGTATTTCCAGAACATATTTCATGATTAAAAGATGATGATAGGGTGATTTAACATCCTAGTACTTAAGTAAGACCAGTATGACAATTAAACCTATAGCTAGTAAAGTTACAATTAAGTATCTTGGGTAACAAGGATTATATGATTTAAGTGTCTAAAGGATGGTATAATAATATTACAATGTCAGCTGGCATATATCTAACCTAAGTTTAACATACATTTGCAAAATAAATAATGGCATGCAATTTGATAATTTAAATGAATATAAATTTGCATAAAATATAGATTCAATATGGTGAAACAATTGACTCGCCTAGCTCACAAGTGGGTTGGTCTTAAAATTTATGAGTTGTCTCATACTGCGGCTCTTCCATGTCCTCGTACTCTACTCGGATAATCGCATCGAAAAGCAAATTGGCACGTGAGTAAAATAAATAAATTCAAAAGAATATTCAAATGAACTCTAAATTGAATAATTCCATTACCATTAGATAGATCAAGAATTTAGACAAATTTACAAATAAATTTCATTAAATTTGGATTTAAAATGAAGTGAGAACGAGGAGAGAGAATTTATCTCACTAACAGGTGGGTCCACCGATTTCATTTAATTTTTGAATTATTTTTCTATTGAAAAACTATTGAGGCTAACAGATGGGGCCATAGAATTTTTAAGTAATTTTGATTTATTTTTAAAATAAAAGGGCTATGTGGTTGATAGATGGGACCCAAACACTGTAGCAATGGTGGAATGGGCCCACTTGTTAGTGGCTATGACTCTTATAAGTAGTTTTAAAATGTTTCTTTACATGGCTGGGCCCGCACATCGGTGACTCATTAGTTTAAACAGGGATGGATAGCCTACTGGTCAGCGATGATTTAACAGAAACTAATTACCGGTCATTAAGGAACAAATCACGCTCTTAACAGTTAACAACCGTGCTACAGTGTCGTCTTCCCGCCGAAGGGAGGAGAAGCTCAACACCAGCGAGAGGGAGGATGTTGGCTGGAGGGGAGGGCCAAAACAGACTCCTCAGCATGGCGCGAACCTCCAGGCAAGGTGGCTCAGTCGTATTTGGAGGCTACGGTGGTCGACAGTGAGCTTATGCGGCGGCAGAGCACCGAGCATAGCACAACAGAACTACACGGTGCTAGAAGTTAATTTTCTACTAGGGGAGCAACTAGAGGCTATGAGGAACTTACCCAAAACGATGATGGTGCTCGGGGATGAGGAGGATGAGTTGGTGGCATTGACCCTATCGACGGCGAGGTGGACGATGTGGAGGGATCACCAGAGAGAGAGGACAGTTGAGGATGCTCGGGTCAGCTTTGGGACTCGAAGGGGATGCTCCGGGCAAGCCTAATTAGAAGGAGGTGTGGTGGTTCCCGATTGGCATCAGCGGTGGCGAAACAGTCGAAGCCAAGGGAGGAGGTGGTTCGGGTGGTGCTTAGGGCAATTGAGGTGAAGGGAAAGCAATTGAAGGTACAAGGAGGCCATCCAAGGGATTTATGCTCGTGGAACGGGTGGGTAGCCGTTGGGGACCGTGATGTCGAGCATGGAGGTCGAGGGCGATGGAACTATGCACACAACACAACGTAGGGGTAGAGCTAGCAGAGCCAGCACGCGGTAAGGGAGTTATGGTGGAGAGGATGCGATGGGACAATGGTTGGGCGGAGGGCATGGGCACGCGGAGCTGACGTGGCTCGGGCACAACGCGTGAGCGGCGGGCACACGAAGAGGAGAGGGAGAGGGAGGACGGCTAGGCCAGGTGAGGGACGCACGACACTGTGGAGGCACAGCAGCACACAGGAGGAGGGGTGTCGCGCACTACTGCAGCACAGGATGGCGGCTGCGCTGATCATGCACGATGAGAGCGGTTCGAGGGCATGAACGGTACGGTGTGGGCGTGTGCTGGGCGCATATGGCGTGGCCGGGGGCGACGTGAACCATTTTGGGCCAAGCCAAAGGCCTTCTGGGCTGGGCCAGTGGTCACATGGGTCGGGAGGAGGGGGAGATGGGTTGGGCCAGGCCCAAGGGGTTTGGAAAATCTGAAAATTTTGAAATTCAAGTAAATTTTGAGTTTCAATTTGAAATTTTCAACCAAGCAAACTTTCGGAGTCCCAAAGTGGGATGTTACATTAATGTAACCCCCGCTTAGTTTGCTCGTATCTTAGGTTGTATCAAGTACTCTCTATCTTTTAATGCAAAAGATACGGAGTCCTCCAGCATATTCTCAAAAAGAGTTAGATCAAAGGTTTGATTGCCTCTAATGTATCAATACAAATATGTCCATGCAGCGTGCTACTACCATCAAAAGACAAGTTAACTGTTGTGGGACAAGTTTTCGACTGCCATTGTCTTTTCTTTTCTTACTTCATAGAGCCATCCGTGAGTGGTGAATTAAATTTAAGACTTGCATTTATCCAAGTCAAACGCTTCGTGTGGTTGATGTTTTTTTAGCAACCATGCGCTTTCATCCATATCGCTGCACTGTTTGACCAAGTGCCCTCATGGTCAGAGGTTTTTCATGACAAAGTACTGACTACTAGCGAAAAAAATCCCGGTCAGCGAACCCAATTACCCAGCAAACCGGCCAAATTTGAATTCAAGGTGGTTATCGGAAATTTTTGGCCAGTTTCCACCAGTCACTGGAATTTTCGAACAATTACCAAATTCAAATTCCAAATTTGGTTTCAAACTTTAGTCCCTTTTTCCCCAATATTTCTTCCGGTTCCAGCGGTCAGGGAAATCATTTTTGGCCAGAATTTCACAAAATTCATCAAAATTCGGTTTTTCCAGCCCACCCCTAAGAAAGCCCATATTGGCCAAACATTCGGCCTAACCAATGCAGAGTGTTCCTAGTCCATCTCCATCTCTCTATACTATCACTTTTGCATCCACCATCCCATGGAGCATCCAAAATTTTCGAGGGGAAGGCGGTGCCAACAAGGAAGGAGGAGGTGGCACTGATGTGACCGACGATGTGAACAAGGGACAGGGAGGTGGCACTACAAGGGAGGGGAGGCGGTGCAGATGCATGTGGTGGTGCGAGCAAGGGGCGAGAAGGTGGTGCTGACAGGAGAAGGGGTGGCGGCGCGGATGTGGGCGATGGTGCGAGCAGAGGACGGGAAGGCGACACCAACAAAGGAGGGGGAGATGATGTGGATGCAGGAGGTGGTGCGAGTAGGGGATCAACTGGAAGGCGGCATCGACAAGGGAGGGAGAGGCTGCACCAACAAGGAACAGAGAGGTGATGTGGATGAGGCCTCTGGCACGGAACAGGAAGGCGACGCCAGTAAGGGAATTCCAAATATATTTGGATTTCTTGAATTTGAATTGTACTTTTGGATATTTCGATCAAAATGTTTATGAAAAAAATGAAATTTCTGAAATCCGGTTTTCTTGGCGGGTTCTGATATTTTTTGTGCATCAAAATTGTTTTCCCTGCCAGCAACAACATGAAACTGGTGACCCCTGGATTTTTTTTAACATCTGTCTGCTGCTGGCTCACCACAATTTTCACTATATATATATATATATATATATATATATATATATATATATATATATATATATATATATATATATATATATATATATATATATATATATATATCTATATATATATATATATATATATTATTATTATATCTCGCAATGTAGAGAGTATCTCGTGTAACGGAGGGTATGTACGTGTAGTATACAAGTATTTAAGACCATCTAGATGACATGAATAATTTTTCAGAAGTGGTATGTACATTTTTTTGACATACTCCTTTTTATGCGCGTATATAAGGGTATTTACAAAATATGCTAAAAACTATGAACTCCTTTACAAGTTTTTCGTGTGGTTCACATTGGAGTATCTTATAATTAGTATACAAATATACCTAAAGTGATAAATGAGTATTTCAACTTTATTTAGGTGGTATATTAGAGGTGGGTGTAATTACACCGGGTATAAAAGGTATTTTTCCTATATATATATATATATATATATATATATATATATATATATATAATTACTATTCTGCGTGTAGATGTAGAACGTGCGCCGAAAAGTTACTGTTGTGTGTGAGTAAAGTTACTGCCAAATACATGTAGAGTTACTGCCAGTTGTGTAGTGTTACAACTGACTATAACTCTCCATGTGTTTGGCAGTAACTTCACTCACGCACGACAACAACTTTTCAGCACGCAGGCGAAGAATAGTGCAGTCGTGTGTGTGTGCGCGCGTGTATGGAAGGCCTTTTGATACTCCCAGGAGTATGTACTCCTACTCTGTATACAATTGATATTCTTTGTGATCTGTGTAACATCCCAAATTCTAGGTCATGCAAAAATGAGAAGAATGTTAAATTCTTTGAATGCATTTTTTGTTTCCTTAGCTTTTTTATCGGAGTTTCTTTGAAAAGTTTGAATTTCAAAAGTGTATGTAATGCAAATAAAAAATTTACACCAAGTTATAAAAACTAAAAAGATGATTAAAAGTTGACATTAGAAAACGTATGGTGGAAACAATCTTAGAAAGGCCACGAGTATAAATTGTGGCACTGAAAATAAATATCGAAGTAAGTTCTAAAACTATATAAATTAGATAAGTGTAATTAAATTCGACAAGAAGCCTTCTCAGATTTTTCTAGAAAAATCAAGAGAAGATAATACACTGAAAATTTACACTATCATCTGCACTATACAAGGAGTGTTAGTTTTGGCCATCGTAGCCTCCAACCGCTCTTATGCTTGGAATCTTTGATCGCTCCTCGCTCTAGTCCTTCGCAATACCTCTCGGACACCGTCCGATTCTCCTCTGCTACTTGAATGCCGTCCGATGCTTTGAAGTCGCTTGAACACCTTTTGATTCTCCTCTGCTACTCGAACGCCTGGTCGTGATCTTTGACCGCTTGCGTCATCGTGATCTTCGACCACTGGCCTGGTCATGATCTTCGACCGCTTATGTGGTCGTTATCTTCGACCACTGGCATAGCAGTAATCTTCGACCACTGGCATAGCAGTAATCTTCGACCACAGTCGGGTGTCGACATCCTCACAACTGTCATGTCAAGATTTTCGATCGTAGCTGGATGTTGGAATCTTTGACCCTTGACGTGTTGAAACCCTCGACCGCTGTCGTTGTCAAACTCTTTGACCACACCCGTAGTCGAGATCATCGACCACTGCTATTGTCGAAATCTTCAACCATAGATGGACACATAATCTTTGACTAATGACCGTAGTCGGTAGTTGAAATCTACAGTACTTGGTCGATAGTCGTAATCCATGGTTGATAGTTGTAAGCCATGGTCGATAATCATAGACAATGGTCGATGGTCGTAAGTCATGATCAGTAGTCATAAGTCATAGTACCTAGTCGATAGTTGTACAGTACCCGGTCAATGCTCAAAAGACCCACGTGGATAAAGACCGATAGTACCGACTCTATATGAACGGTATGACCAGAGTTGTGGTTGGATCGACGTAGTCGAAGACCCATGTGGTCGAAGTGTTGCGATCAGTTGTCGGTAGTCAGGGCTACCAAGTACCATAGCAGTCTAAACGTACTCCCAGGAGTATGTACTCCTACTCTGTATAGCATTGATATTCTTTGTGATTTATGTAACATCCCAAATTCTAGGTTATGCAAAAATCAGAAAAATGTTAAATTCTTTGAATGCATTTTTTGTTTCCTTAGCTTTTTATCGGAGTTTTTTTGAAAAGTTTGAATTTCAAAAGTGTATGTAATGCAAATAAAAAATTTAGACCAAGTTATAAAAACTAAAAAGATGATTAAAAGTTGACATGAGAAAACTTATGGTGGAAACCATCTTAAATAGGCCACGAGTATAAATTGTTGCACTGAAAATAAATATCGAAGTAAGTTATAAAACTATCTAAATTAGATAAGTGTAATTAAATTCGACAAGAAGCCTTCTTAGATTTTTCTAGAAAAATCAAGAGAAGATAATACACTGAAAATTTACACTATCATCTGCACTATACAAGGAGTGTTAGTTTTGGCCACCGTAGCCTCCAACCGCTCTTGCGCTTGGAATCTCTAATTGCTCCTCGCTCTAATCCTTCGCAATACCTCTCGGACACCGTCCGATTCTCCTCTGCTACTCGTGTCATCCGATGCTCTGAAGTCGCTTGAACACCTTTTGATTCTCCTCTGCTACTCGAACGCCTGGTCGTGATCTTTGACCGCTTGTGTCATTGTGATCTTCGACCATTGGCCTGGTCATGATCTTCGACCGCTTATGTGGTCGTGATCTTTGACCATTGGCATAGCAGTAATCTTCGACCACAGTCGGGTGTCGACATCCTCGACAGCTGTCACGTCGAGATTTTCGACCGTAGCTGGATGTTGGAATCTTTGACCCCTGACGTGTCGAAACCCTCGACCGCTGCCGTAGTCAAACTCTTTGACCACACCCGTAGTCGAGATCATCGACCACTGCTATTGTCGAAATCTTCAACCATAGATGGACACATAATCTTTGACTAATGACCGTAGTCAGTAGTTGAAACCTACAGTACCCGGTCGATAGTCGTAATCCATGGTTGATAGTTGTAAGCCATGGTCGATAGTCATAGGCCATAGTCGAGAGTCGTAAGTCATGATCGGTAGTCATAAGTCATAGTACCTAGTCGATAGTTGTACAGTACCCGATCAATGCTCAAAAGACCCACGTGGATGAAGACCGATAGTATCGGCTCTATATGAACAGTATGACCAGAGTTGTGGTAGGATCGACATAGTCGAAGACCCATGTGGTCGAAGTGCCGCGATCGGTTGTCGGTAGTCAGGGCTACCAAGTACCATAGCGGTCTGAACGTCTGAAGTAATCGAGGAACTACTCGTAAGATCGGTAGCCGCAGTGGTCGATAGCGATAATGGTCGTAATATAAGATCATAAGCTATGATGGTCATAAGCTGCAGCGATCGTAGGCTTCAGTAGTCATAGATAGAATTGAGTAGCTAGCAGCCGAAGTGTATTAGAAGTTGGAAGAACACCGTAGCGACCAAGGACCTTGGATAGTCGTAAAAAGTGCTAAGATAACTCAAACATTTGTAACTTTTGCATACGAACTCCAAATTTAGTGATCTTTGTTTCTAAATCTTTATGATAACAAGATGTTTCTGAATTTACAAAAACATTTGAGTCTTTCTCTTTTTATTTAGCTCTTATTTGCTTTTATCTGCATTTATTTACCAGTTAGATGACTCCACGCCAGACATCACCGAGAACGCAACCAAAACATTATCTGAGCAATAGGAGTAGGCAAGCACCCCCTTCATGCATATTCATCCCAGTATTTTCAATTATTGTATATTGTTTATAAAATCTAGTATGCATGCGTGTATGTTCTATTAAAACTGCTAAATTGTGGGTAATGGCAGTTACAACCACTCGTATGCATTGAACCTCCTTGAAAACTTGATACTCTCAATGTTGTAACCTCTAGGATATGGTTTAGATAATTTATACTATCAATTGGGAATACTACATTGATATATGGTCTAGATGCTTAGACAAGCATTAGTTTCAGCTAAGTTTGAATTTTGAACAATATCTTCATGTGAGTATGATGGTTTCAAAATGTTGGACTAGAGGGGGAACCTCTACTTTGGTATCAAATAAAATAAAAAACCTAGTTTCTGTATGCGGGCGAGTTATATGGTACACTGTTAAATGTTAGAGGGAATCTCGCATGTATATAGAGGGAGATTCTCACCCGGGTCAATTAAGGACCGAATGCTATTGAAGCTCATCTAAGTCACACCATACTACCACATGTGTTATATGGGCTCTGGCATATAGCTGATTAAAGTTGTCTCCAGGTATATAAATAGATAGACTGATAACTGACATGATTAAAACATGTCATTTATCCACTGGTAACTGATACATTCAACTAGCCATTTATCCACTGGTAACTGTTTGTCATCAAAACTCCAATAAAGCTTCAAATTCAAACGTTTGAATCTCATTCAAACACAGAGAGAGTGGTGCAGAGTTCAGCACAAATAGAGATAGACTTGGTCTTGCAAGTGGCGTGCCACGTCACAAGTCACGCGATGTTCACGCGAAAATACACGTATATGCGCACGTGCATGCGTGTGTGACTAGACAGAACCCTCCACATACCATCTCTATCCACATTCAAGAAGTGGTGAGGATTCCACCTTATAAATTAGTTTTTCTTATCTTACCTTAGCAATATGGTACTAAATCATGAATGCTTTGCAATTAAGAAAATGAGCATAATTAAACTCGGCCTTCCTTAACCCTTTGTTTTTCTTTCGTTTCCTTCCTTTCTCCTCTGTTTCTCTCTCTCTCTCTCTCTCGCTAAGGAAGAAACGGGGTATTACAGCCTTACAGGGAATTGGGAGGACAATAAACTGGACGCCATTGCCTCAGAGAAGCCTTCGTGGGGGGAATACCTTTGATCCTGTTGGAATGAAGCAGTACAGAGTAAGGAATGTTCTAACCGATATGATGTCATTGGTCAAGCATCAAGACCGGTATATGTGCAGTGCTAAGCAAAATAAGAAGCCTTTTAAGCGTGAACAAAATTATCAAAGAACAGGAGAATTTGCATTGCTAAAACTTATCGAAAAATGTGTTGGTAAAAACGAGTAACAAAGCTCATAATCTAACGACCAACAAACATGCACAAATGACAAGGTGCCTTAGGGTATAGGAGCTGCATTTTTGGACAATTGGAAGAAGAGTGTTGATAAATATCACCCGGATATTTTCTTTCTAACTATCATGCAGATTTATAGCCGTTGAATTTGTATTAGAGATCTAACGGTCATGAATTTCCCCCCTAAAAAAAATCTCTCCCTTCTCCAAAAAAATCTCCCCCCTCCAAAAAAAGGGATCGGTGGATCTCTAATCCAACGGTCCCAAATCTAGATGATCGTTAGAAAGAAAACATATGTCTAGACACACCCAAGAAGAATGCCTTTCCCTAGCTATCCCGCAATGCGTAAACCTACAGGTGCAGATGTAAAAACAGATTCGATCCAGGCGTTGGACTTACTTCGGAATTGCAATACCCTACAATGGCAAAAACCTACAAGTGGAGATGTGCCACATAAACAATAGAAATTAGTGATATATATTCCATGTTTCAATATTGCCTATCTGACAGCTTGCTTGAATTAGGCTGCTCCTTGTAGAGAAGCATGGAACATGTCAGTTTTCAAATAAAAAAAATGCACTACATACTGTCCTGTATTGTAAGTCCCATACACAACAGGCCAGTATATCACATTTGAAATGTGCAATATACTCCTTAAAAAACAAACTCCGTGGTACACATAATTTTGTTCAACCCATCTTCGTTGTGTTGTTGCTTGATAATATACACTCACTGAAATAAAATAAAGTTGATTATAAAAAAGGAAGACAGGTATTGGTGCTGGCCGTTGCAAAATAAGCAAACAAATAAATTGTATGGTTGGTGACTTGGTGGTGGCCATCTATTGAAGACCACATGGAAAGCTCCTCGAGGAACTTATTCTATCTCCTTTTTCAGGGATTTTTAAGGGAAGGGTCATGAGAGTTGGTACCAGAGGCAGAGGAGTCTACTACACTGTAGTGTCGCTGTCTGCAGGGCAGCCATGGCGAGCACAAAGAAATCCTGCCTTCTCATCTCCGTTCTCCTCTTCTTGATCCTTGTGTCAACCGTCCATGGAGCTCGGCTTGTTTCAGATGCCAACGACACCGGTCTGTAATGCTCATCTCTGCATTACTATGTTCATCTTGTCTTCCATGTCCTTCTTATCTTTCATATACAATTGTAAATTTCTAGGCTTCAATTCATGCTTTTTTTTTTGTAGCTATGAAGCAAAGGACGACTACTCTTTTATTGTCCTCATTCTTGAATCTTTAAAGAGACTGTTCAGTCCTTCGGATTATATGCAATTATGCGCTAAGACATGAATATTGGACTGGGGAAATAGCAACCTATAGGTTTCTTTAGTTAACAGTCAACAAATATCTGAGTTCCTGTGGCAAGAACCGATATTAGGGCACTTCTTTTCACTAATGAAATCAGTGTATCACCAGTTGGGCTGAAGCAAATCAAGTTTATTAATGTTGGTAAAACTGCTGTCCTGCTGGTATCACCAATTTGTGGTTGGATAGAGTTAAATCCCAACTTCCAAGCATAGATTGAAATCCAACTTGATTTTTCAGGGAAAAGACAGCCGACAAATGGTTTTCTTTGTTTGCAAACATTATAAATGAAGTGATGATTTTGTCGAAGAACATGAGACATGATTATAGTTGCTAGCTATTGCCCATTCCATTGCCCAATGGGCAATGGCCATAACTCAGTGGTACACTACCATTTAGTGTAAAATCAGCACATTTTTCCCGGTAAAAAAAACCAGAAAATTGTTAGGAAAAGGTTTAAGTGCCAGATTCTCTCCATCGTATCATTTGCAAAATGGAATGTTAATCTGATGAGTAAAAGGTTTAAGTGCCAGATATTTTCCGGTCTCTCCCTCTCTAACTGAGTTGCACATCCACCTAAAATATGTATTAAAAAAAGTATACACCTGATATGGTATTGGGGGATTAAACATTTCTGGGCTTGTTAGAACGTAGAAATTTCAAGAGATTATTTTGTAGAAAAGAAGCAATTCTCTAGAGTACACAAGAATCCTTCAGGCCCTTCCCCATTCAAAAAAAAAAAAAAATCCTTCAGGCCCTTTGAGCCAATTAACATTTTCTAGAATGTATCATGGTTTTCTTGACCTGAACACTTGAAATTCCAACCATAAAGGAATAAAATAAGAGAAATGCTATAGAACATTCGACTGTTTTTGGAGGCAAAAACAGTCAGATGATCTAAGAGCGTTGGATCTCTATCTAACGGATCCAGTTATATAAGCACCCCTCTAAAAAAACGATCTGGAGCGTTTGATCACCATCCAACGTCCTAAAATCCGACTATTTTTGCCTCCAAAAGCAGTCAAATGTTGTATCATACGGATGTTTTCTTTCTAATAATCATCTAAATTTTGGATCGTTGGATTAGAGATCCAACGGCCTCTTTTTATTAGAGGGGGAGATTTATTTAGGAGAGGACGAAAAGAATTCATGATCGTTGGATCTCTAATCTAGATGATGTTTATCAATCCTCTAAAAAAAGTAAGAATATATATTTCTTGAACACGGTGTACAAGTGCAGATCTGACACCTGATGAGACCCCATCCCAAGAACAGATGCTGTGTCCTGTCCATGTGGCGAATATATAGCTCAATCAGATATTATTCCCCACATTTCAGGACGCACAAGTCACAACACGTTAAGGATACTTATTCCTAACGCCTCATGATATCACAAAGCGATCAGGCACCCAATAATTTAACATGGCATCATTGTACTACCCCAGAAAAAAAAAATCTGATCGATCAAGAACAAACAAGAAATAAGTAGCAGAGTTATTATTAATCGGCTTGGCATTCTATGGCACGTGGGAAAAGAAACAGTAACTCACTGGCAAATTGATATGCCCTGCAGGCACCCACGGCAAGCCGATCACGGTGAGGACGGGTGTCGCCGGCCATGGGCACGGTTCCAGCAGCCACCGCGCGCACAACCCTGATGAGGGCGGCACCGGCACACCGGTCGTAGATCCCCACAATGTCGCCACCAGAGGCCACCACCACCGCGGCGCGGCGAGCAGGGCCGTCGGCTACTCCGTTCTGGCAACTTTAACTTCTCTTGGAGCAAACTTTCTGGTAGTTCTTGTTTGAACTATTGGGAATTGATGTGCAGTGTGCTGATATAAGTTATTGTGTTTTTTGTTTTTTAAACCTTTTGTCATTTTTTTGCAACAGTGTGGCTATAGTTTTCAAGTGATGTGGTAAATGTCACGAGATAATATAACATGTGCATGTGAAGTTGGTGAGGATCCATATTTTTGGTTTGCATGTACCAAGACTTGAGCAGTTTGCTTGCGATGTTGTGTGGTATGTGTCATGGGTATGTATCATGAGGTTCCATATTTACAGTTCAATTGAAGTCGAGCATAGGACATGTTTTTTACCTCATAAGCCAGCGGCTTTTAGCTTTTGCTATAGTATCTAACTTTCAAATGGAGTATTTTCTTAAGACGGGGTCTACAAGTTAAACGATCTACACGTTAAAAACCCAACATTTGTATCAGCCAAAATTGCAAGTGAGTATCTGTCTCTCCGTAATTTGTACCATAAACAGCCAAAATTCAAAAATTTCAGTCAAAAGCCAAAAGCCGCAGCCGAAAAGAACAGGCCCCATATCGGTTCCTCTACTTCCATAAAAGCAAGACTTAAAACTCTATACATGGTCTCGGTATTAGATACAACGTTTTTTCTTTTTCGTTTAATTGAGTTGCAAAATCTATATTGGTAAATCAATTTCATTGATTGATGTATAGTAATGAGTCCCTATATATACCAAAATATCTCGTCATTTAACTTATTCCTCCAGCTAAATCTCAGAAATAGCCTCCTCCACCGCTTTCGTGTGAATATTTGAAGTGAAGAAATCTCAAAGAAAAAAGGGGGAGTGAAGTGAAGCATGAAACTGCGAAGCCTGATCGATCAGTGGTCTGGACTCTGTAGTCTGGACCATCCCTTGCTTGTTTCCTCTGCTACTCTTCATCTTTGAATCTCTTTTGCAGTTATCACTGTGCTCTTTCTCTCCTTTTAGCATGGTATCTTTCTTTGCAGCTCATCACCATGGAGATGTATACGCAATTGTGAGAATGCCAACCGATATTTGCTGAGAAAATCTCTCTTTCTCTCAGCAGATTCTATCTTCATCTTCCCGCTTGCTCTCTGGCTGATGCCTGTTTAGCAAAGCGGATCTAATTCATTGGAATTAGTTCTTTTGCTTTACCTAATGGAGTTCTCACTTCTTGCAGGTATGGACTATAAAGCGTCTTGTTGTTTGTCCAACTTTGCAGCCTTTTGTTTGGATACTTGATGAGTTGTTCGTAGTTCTGGTAGGTGTTCTCCCATGAACTGTAAGCCACTAAAATAATTTCCCTTAATTGTAATTTCGTGGGTTTTCCATAATAGGTAGATAAAAAGGGGAGAGTATTGTTTGACTGTTGCGTTATGATTGAATTAACTGCATACGTTGGTCTGAAAAAAGAATTTACTGAACATAGGTTGTTCTGAAAAAAAGAAATTACTGCATATGTGGTATGAAAATGATATTTGTTACAGTATGATACCCTCTTTATGCATAGTAGCGCCCCCCCAGATCAGACTAGAGTTTATAAGATTGGGCACGAACGTGAATGGTATCGAGAATAAAATAGATAAATCTCATAGAAAAATTGAAATAATGACATTGAAACGATCACGATGAGAGACAGATTTGGCGAAGCCGACTGCAAATTCCTTAAACATGATCTTAAAAGAGTACTAGGAATTATCGCTCTCTCACAACCCTCTTGATCCTTTTAGGACCTTCGGATCCTTGCCCTATACAAGAGTCTAGTACTAAAGAATAACCTAGCCTCTAATTTTATCGTAAACCTCTTGCTTTGGATAAGTTGTTTTGTTACTTGGGTTCTCTATGATACACTATATGACTTTATATGGTCCCCACGTCCTTCTCTAATGTGAAGTAGAAAACCTACCCTAAAGAAAAGTAGGAATCCTAATCGAATTAGGATTTGTGTAGAAATCTTTGTAGCACACCTCTCCAAATCCTAATAAGTTAGGGTACAAGTTACTATACTCAACAATCTTTACCTTGATTCTTATTTATTGAAGTCAACATACTCCTCTAAGAACTTGCTTTAAGTCGGCTTCGCCTCCCCCTTTTTGTTTTTTCTCCTCCCTTTGGGAGTGCCCAAACCACATGGACTCATGCACATTACTGCAATATGTGTGTTGGTGTCCGCGGACCCTCCACTTGCGAGCTCCGTTGTTTTGTAGTTTGTTTAACCATACCTGTTGTTTCTATAGCCCTCAATGCTATATGTTTGTACAACCTCCAAGCTCTACCTACTCGACAGTACTGTGTGGTTGCTTCCACCATGTCTTCCTTCTTCTAACAGCTCGAACCTTCACCTCTATGATGGTTAGAGTTTGCAACTGTGTTTGTAGTTCCACACATAACTATGTATGAAATCTGAGTACATGCTATTGATGACACAATTTAATTCTCCTAGATATGATTTTTATTAGATCTCCTATTGGATACTCTAGATATTTTTCATGATCACCTATCCTTTGCAAGTAACTTGCATGACTACACCTTGATGTGATATCTCACAACCTTCTAGTTCAAGTGACCTCACAGATATTATATTATTATTTAAGCTGGGAACATAGCGAACTCTCGTCAATATGTGTTGTGCTCCATTATACATCTCCAATGTAACCGTCTGCATCTCAGTAATTGCATACTCCTTGCAATCTGCCAAGTGAACAGTTCCATATATCAGATGTAGAGATCCTTAATCGAACATCTGTCTCACCGAACATATATCGAAGTAACAACCTGAAACTAATATCTATCCATGACAACTATTTGATTGACTGATGACTAGTACGTCTGAATCATCTTTCACTACTCTACTAAGCACGCACTC
The DNA here is from genome assembly GCA_036346245.1 of Bonia amplexicaulis. NCBI lineage: Eukaryota > Viridiplantae > Streptophyta > Magnoliopsida > Poales > Poaceae > Bonia > Bonia amplexicaulis. The sequence continues at coordinate 10,553,743 of CM070755.1, forward strand.
GTCATTTGCTTCAAACTTAGATAGTCCTTTATCATATGACATTCCTCGTCAAATAGATAGCATGCACGTGTACCTTTACCCTTCTTCTTTCTGTGACTTTTCCTTTTGCTTACAACACCTACGGCAGCTAATACTTGATCACTCGAGGATGAAGAATCCGATGGCTTTTTTGAGGACCCTGCCTCCAATAAATGTGCAACTGCCTCATTGAAGTTGATAGAGCTTTACCCGATAAAATATTCATCATCAATTGCTTCCATGATAATGGTAGAGATTAAACCAAAATGATGACCTTGTCATTCTAGTCAATTTTCTTATCAGCACTAGTCAGTTGTGTCGATGCATGAGACCTAGGGTCCCACTATCAAACTTACCAGAATTATAACAGGGAACACCAATCACCTAGAGACTTTATTGCCCTGGACAAGAAGTTATAAGAGTGTGTTACAAGGAGTGCAAGTGATTTCACTATATTTCATTATGTTCCTGAGGCACGCAAGCCCCATATTTATACTAATCTAAGGGATGGCAGTTAGTGCTTGGGTAGATGCCTCCTATCTTCACGTATATGTGTTCCTTGTGTCTTGAAATGTTCTGTCTCTTGTCAACCATAGCACCTTATCGGAACTATAAATAACTACTCTTATGTGTCGAATTACACACCCATGTGAAAAACCATATTGGCTCCTATTGAGGAACCGTCGCTGGCGAGTCTAGTCCGATCGATTCCTCCTATGCAAAAGAGGTGAATCAAACACAGAATAATGCAATAGAACAATAGATTGAATACAAGAGATGAGAGGGGGGCTTCTTTCTTTATTGGTTTCTCTTTTCACAAGTGCACATAATGACCACTAGGATAATGGATCGCGCGAAGGCTACGATAGCAGAAAACAAAACTTTTCTACCGCGCACACAAGAACATCATGCTTAAGGAGGGATCATGGATCGTTACCACTAGGCCAGCAGCAGCAGTGAAGAAGAGTTGGAGAAGCCGATCCAACCACGCGCGTCGAGGTAGTAGTGGAAGTAGTCGATCGTCCCGAACGATCGTCTCCTCCACGCGATCAACCGCACCACGAGCAGATCCGATCAGTAGGTTGTTGATGCCGATCAACACCGCAACCGGCGTCTCCACCGGTATCCACACGTCCGGGGTGGGCAGCCGATCGCGAGTGTACCGGCACTCGCGAGCGGCTAGGGTTTGGCTCGGAGGTGGCGGCTACGGATTAGCTCGGGATTATCGGATCGTTCCCTCACCGCCTCCATATATAGACCTCCTCACTTGGGCCTCGTGGACCGAGGCCCAATAGAGTCTATCCGGATCTCTATCCGAATTGAGCCTATATCCGAATCACATTCGAATTAGTGTTCCAACCCGTTAAGTGTGCGACCACAGCAGGTTCACGTATACTTGGTCGCGACCGAAACACCTTTCCGATCACCGTGTTAATAGCGGCCTCTAGTAAGACATATTAACCCCAAAGTATACGTAAAGATCATATCGGTTTGAACACGTAATGTTCTCATGTACTAATCCCTTAGCCTCACGATATAGATTAAGCTCAAGGCGAGACTGTGTCATCCTCTTAATAGCTCAATCACTCTCTCGATTCCGTGATGGATTATAAACTCGTGATTGACTCCTCAATCATCTTGGCATGGCCATGCACTTTCATAATCCATTACATCGAGGGGCCGAGATATCTCTCCCATAAGGAGGGGCAAATTCTATCTTGATCATTCACATCCCACTACATGTTTCATGGCAAACCCAAAACTACTTTTATGACTACCCGATTCACGGAGTAGTGTTTAGTAGTCCCAAAGTAGCTACTACGCATCTTGGGAACCATGATGATCTCAAGTCTAAGGATTCCACATAAACACTACTTGAGACCAGCGATGACACATGGAATCTCTGCGGTGTCTCATGGCGGGTCTATCCAACATATGTTCACTAACACATGTCCATATTATTGATTTGGTATCTCCATACCATGATCCATGAGACATGATCATCAATCAATACATATGCTGATCTTTGAATCATATTTGTTCCTCATATGAAATATAATCAGGGATCATTTAGAAATAGCAACATTTTGGCATTAAGAGTCTCATGAATAAGTCACATACTCATTGATCAATAATGATAATGTCTATTTCAAGGAACAAAGCAATGTATCATAAACATAGTATGTGATATATTCAACATCTCCATGTTGCCTCTAGGGCATATCACCAACATAGGACCCCTTATTTATAGACTAAGTAGAGAATGCCCACCAATGGGTTGGGCTTGCAGGCCTAGGCCCAGGTTTTCTAGCACTCCCCTTGGGCACTCATTCGACATGATCATGCCTCATCAAAACTCCATAAAAACCCTGTGGAAAAAATTTGGAGAAAGAGTACATGATACATGTTATGTTGTGTTGCACGAATCGCCTCATTAAAAACTTTAGCTGAGAAACTTCAGGAAAACTCGTCCAGAGAAAAAGAGTATAATCCACCCAATTCCATCAATCTATGGAATTTATTCTTTAGGTACTCAATTTTTGTGATCAAGTTTTAATAGTAAGCTTGAGAAGAATCTCCCCCTGAATTCTGCACTTCCCTTAGTCTCTTCAGTCCAATTTCACGTACACATATTTCAAAACTAGATGCTAAAAGTGACTTAGTGAATAAATCTGCAAGATTTTCACACAACTTAGTATGCAATACCTTAATTCCGTCCATCTTTTGCAATTCATGAGCATAGAAGAACTTGGGGTTGACATACTTTGTGAGATGACTCTTCACTAGCCCATCTGCATTTGTGCAACACAAGCTGCATTATCTTCATAGATAATTGTGGGAGCTTCCACGATATTCAACTCACATGACTGCTGGATGTGGTGAATCATTCGTCGAAGCCAAGCACATTCTCATGTGGCTTCGTACAGTGCTATGATTTCCGTGTGGTTCGTCGAAGTTGATACAAGATTTTGCTTAGATGATTTCTATGAAATTGCAGTTCTACAATAGAGGAATACATAGCCTGTTTGTGACCTAGCGGTATGTGGGTTCGACAGGTACTCGGCATCTACATAGCCTGTCATATTCAAGTCTTGGTTCATTTTGTAGAATAATCCGAGATCTTTGCTTCCTTGGAGGTATTAAAAAGTGTCCTTTATTCCCTGCCAATGCCTTTTGGTAGGTTCTACACTATACCTGCTAATAGGTTTATGACAAATGCAATGCCCGGTCTAGTGCAGTTTGCTAAATACATAAGTGCTCCTACTACACTGAAGTATGGGAATTCTGGTCTCAGGGCTTCCCCCCTCTTCTCTAGGTCAGTAGAATCCTTATCTTGTTGTTAATATCGCCTGACCATTGGTACTCTTGAAGGATATAACTTTGCAAAGCCAAACATTTCTAACACCTCTTGAGTGTATGTGGATTGATGCACTAATATCCCTTCAAGGGTATGCTCAAGCTGCAAACCTAAGCAATATTTGGTTTTACCCAAATCTTTCATTTCGAACTCTGACTTTATGTAAGAGCTTGCTTCCTTTATATCTTCTAGGCTTTTGATAATATTCAGATCATCTACATATACTGAGATTATACAAAATCTATTCTGGGATCATCGTATAAAGGTATGTTGTTACCACATTCATCAATTTTATTTTTATGTTCAGGTTTACTGCCATCGAGATTAAATATCTAAAGGTAATACCACCCATGACCGGGGAATATGTTTTTTTATAATCAACTTTTGGACGTTGAGTGAAACCTTATGCAAAAAGGCTTGCTTTATATCTTACAACTTCATTTTTCTCATTTCTCTTTCGAACAAATACCCATTTATACCCTACAGGGTGCACATGGGGAGGCGTACGGCTTATAGGCCCAAACACCTCTCTTTTGTTTAGAGATAATAATTTAGTTTCTATTGCCTTTTTCTAATCCCCCAATCTGATCTTTTCTTACATTCAGCGAGCGATGCAAGCTCTAGATCAAGATTGATGATTGTGGCAATTTTGTTTGCAAAATAAATATCAACATTGGCAGTTGTCCTATTCACAGATTCTCCTATGTGCACATAGTTTATAGCTATTTCATCATGGATTGATTCTTCTAGTGCTTTTATTTGCTCACCACTCCTTCTAGTTGCGGGGGCAAGTCCCTTTAGTTTTTCAGCTCCGATGTGTACGCACACATCCATGTTGACTTCTCCCTCCGTGGGAATGTTTAGATCTGGTATGCCCTTTTCTAAAGGTGCCATACTAGTGCCAGGTCTCAAGTAGCTCCCGTTCTAGTTCTGGAGAACTTCAGTGATTCGTTGTGTGAAGTCCTTCTTATCCTTTTTCACCACGCGTCCCAGTTAGTTAGGATTCAAGGCCCAGAGTTCTCGTCCTTTTATTCTGAGGTCTCTGGACGGGATTAGGGATTTCTTCAACTTTCTTTGGTATTTCAACCCTCTCCGGTGCATTACGTGCAGGCACACGTGACTTGGTCACGCTCTTAAATCAATAAACTGATCCAGCAGTTGGTTTGCTAATCCTTGCAAGTAAATGATCTTGTGGACTTCTCTATTTGTGTCACTAGTGCGCGGGTCATGTGCATGGATTCCCGTGGCTTGCCACGTAACATCCCGATATTTTTCATGAAGGGGTTGATTTCTTCCCCCTAATATCGGGAAACTATCCTCATCAAATATACTATCAGCGAAACGGGCAGTATGTAAATCTTGCACCCAAACCTCCAGATATGAGAAATTTTCAGTGCTGACCCTTATGCTAGTTGCATTGGTGAATGGATGTTATATGCTGATGGTCTAAAATTGATGAGAGTTGTTGTATGCAGGACTGCGTGTCCCCAATATGTAGTTGGTAAATTACAATTCTCAAAAGCGATCGAGCAATAAATTTAATTCTCTTAATTAATGCTTCTGCTAGTCCACTCTGGGCGTGGACATGCGGTATGGAATACTCAGCTATAATTTCCATTGTCATGCAATAATCACCAAATGTCTTTAAAGTAAATTCTCCAATGTTGTCCATTCTGATGGACTTTATATCATGATCAGGGAAATTATTTTTAATTTGAATTATCTGCGAGATTAGCTTTGTGAAAGTATGGTTTCTCGTAGATAATAAACATACGTGCGGCCATTTCGAGGAAGCATTGATGAGCACGATAAAATATTTAAATGGCCTTGACAGTGGCTGTATAGGACCACAATGTCTCCTTGGATGCGTTCCAGGAATGCAGGAACTTCATCCTTCACTTTTAGAGCAGATGGTCTAGTAGTTAATTCCTGGTGGCACATGCGGGGCATACAAAATCTTCTTGATTTAGGAAATTCTTTACATCGATATTATGTCCCTGTGAATTGTTAATTATATTTCTCATCATCCTAAGACCTAGGTGTTCTAATATATCATGCCAGAGGCAGAAGTGTTCAGAGCTTCTAAATATGGTTTTCCGCGTAGTGTAGGCTGCGAGTGCCTTAATATTAGTGCAGTATAGCCCAGTCTCAAATGAAGGAAGTCTTTCTACTATCCTTTTTCTATTCGCTTCATACATTGTAATGAGCAGGTATTCCTTACGATACTCTTCTTCAATCTCAACGTGGAAACCGTTGGCGTGAATATCCTTCAAACTTAGAAGAGTTCTAATCGATTCTGCTAGTATTCTTGCTAATCGACTGAAAGAATTTTGTCTCTCTCAAGATAGTATTTGTTGTGCCACTGTCAGCTAAGCATACTTCTCACACGCTGTAACACCCCAGGACCCACGTTACCCTGGGATGCCACTAAACTACTCCACAACTAGCCAAACTACAAGATAAAATAAACTGGCAACAATTTCTAAATAAGATAGGATAAGCGGAAGTATAAACAACTAAGGAAAAACAAGATAATGATAACAATTTAATAATTAAAATCAACGTCCAACATATTAACCAAAAGAACAGTTCACAAATTTAACACTATTAAGTTAAAGTAAACATTGACGAGATAGCTAGGCAGAAGATTAGAATCCCTTCGTCTTTATTACAGCATAAATCTATGATCCAAGTGCATTAATATGGTGCCGCTCTACCCTTCACATGCGTGCTCAATGATCACCTATAGGGGGAAAAACAAGGGTGAGATAAAAAATCTCAGCAAGCAAACTGTTTAACAGGCTATTCAAACTTCAAACAATTATACATAATCATTTATGATTCTATACAACCACAACTACAATTCATGTCCACAAGCATTTAACCACCACAGACTCCCACGAGTCAAACCTCATGAGTCTTATAATCAGTTGGTATATGAATGCAATTATTCCATCCACAATTAAATGCATATGAATGCTATCATGCTATGCTCCACTGCACCCTTTCCCAACAGGATAAGAGTGTGCATCGTACTACGGCAATGTACGATATTGTATTGGTATGGTCGCGGCTACAAGCGACGACATCCACAATGCAAATGTCATGACATGTTATGAATGATATGATAATGATAAACCACAAGAATTCTGACCTCAACGGAGAATCCACATGCTTCACAACATATCCACAACCATATATCCACCACGTATTTATTTTCATATTCCACATTTAACACATTAAACAAATTACCACATGACTATGAGCAATTTATCCAAAACATAACAATTGATTAATAATTGCTACCATAACCTTATTTAGGAAATATGCAACCATGGCATAACATATCAAATTACGAGAATCATATAAATTGCAAGTAGTAAGAATAACGAGTTAAACGGTAGCACATCCGCTACGTTTACTTGCCTCTACCGACGAAGCGAAGCAATCACGTGCGTTCAGGAGCAAAACCACATGTCTAAAAGTACCTCTCAGCACAATACAACAGCAATGAAAATGTGTCTTAAGAAGTAAAGATGTCGCTAGAACCCCAAACCCACACATACTCCTCTCCGCTTAACGATTTTTCAATCTATCCACTACAGCAATGCTGCTTAATATTTTTGTATCTTTAACAATATTAAGCCATTTATAGCAAATGATATATTTCTGGATTCCTCACTTAAATACTTTCATTTTTCATGTATATTACATATTTTTATTTTGATCCTAGCAAGGTGTAACTTAATGCTCAAACAGAGGACGTTCTCTGTTCTGGCAATCTGGGCAGCCAGATTCTAACGCATCCCAATCACAGTGTAAGGCTCTAAAAATTATGATTTTTATACTGAAGTTAGATTATTGAATTCCCTACATTTTTCTCAATTGCGACCAAAAACATAAAAATCATCTACTACTCGTAAATCACACTTGAACAATAATCTGTCCCAATCTGCACCCCTAACGGACAGCGAGGTTCCCGACCCTACCATGCCCAAATCCCGCATTCAAAAATTCTAAAACAAATACAGTAGATGGTCTCAACATTCTCTACAATTTTACTTTTGGGAAAACCTGCAGGAAAAATCGTTTCGTAGGTCTAAACTGCACAAACAGACGCGCTGCGCAGATTGATCTACCGATAGACAGCAGGAAATTCCTAATCGGGGAATCTAATTGCTAATCCCCACCAATTCTTAGGCTAAGAACCCTAATTACAGCAATAACAGAGGTATTTGAGATGAGGAAGAGTTACCTAGGGGATCCCTTGGGATCACCCCTCTTCTTTCCTCCTCTTCTTCTCCTCCTTCCCTTCTTCTTCCTTCTATTCCCTTTCTTCTTCTTCCTTCTCTTTCTCCTTTGCACCGATGGACAGCAGCTGTGGAGGGGTGTTGGAGGCGCAACCTAGGAGAGGAGGGTGCGGCCAGGGGGTGGGAAAAGAGGGGTGGCGGCCAGGAGAAAGGGGTGCGGCTAGGGGGAGAGGGGAGGCTAGGGTTTTGTGGGGAGGAGGAGGGGGGGTGCGGCCACCCCTTGGGCCGGAAGGCCCAAGGTGGTAGGCCCACCCTCCAGGCAGCCCACTTACAGTTTTTATTTATTTATTTATTTTATTTATTTTACGCTATTCCACAATTATTATTTTTCCTTCCCGCGATTTACCGAAAAACCGTCGGCTCCTCGATTAATTTAAAGCCGACGCCGAAACGACGTTCAGGGTATTACACACGTGTTCTAATATAAAAATACTTTATTAATATGTAGTAGAAGACAATCAACACATAAATAAAGTACTTCAAATATTAGAATATATCATGCCATTATTAACTAAATAAATGAATAAATTATTCAATATCATCCAACTATCACGAGAAAAATGAATTGTTTGAGAACCATCAATACAAAATCTAGCTAATTTCTTCCACACATGAAATAAATGACAATTAAAGTCTAAATGCATTCTGTGCATTAGACTGAATCTGCTAAAAAGTGAGAGACTTTGGTTGCTATTCTCTCAGGAGTGAGATGCTCTTCTTAAGAAATCATGGCGGTGGCAGCTGCAATGTCAAATCGGGGTGCTATAGAGTGGAGTCAATCTCCATTGGTGCAGGCAGCTGCTGAGAACTCTCCCCCTCAGTAAAGGCAAAGTGGGTTTCATGCTGCCTTTTGCCACCCATCTTCTTCTTGGCCTGGAATGTATCGACGACTGTTGTGGCTCTTTATAGATCTGTGACCAGTGCCCCCACTTGCCACATTTGTAGCAGGTTTGGTCTTGCTGACCATAGGGCTTATCGTCCTGCTTTGGTTTGCAAGTCTTATTCTCCTATAGAGCATTTGACTTGCCTTTTTAGGTTGCGGTTTTGCTCTTCCTTCCCATTTTCTTCATTATAGGCTTTCGCACCTTGTAGCTCCCAGCATTGGCCTCACGACCAGCAGAGCTCCCAGGTGGCTATGCGACAAAGTTCTTACGAAGAACTTCATCCTGAGCATCTGCAACCTGCATAATATCAATCAATTCAGCGTACTCCTTGTAGTTGTCTTGACTATAATTGCGCACAGACTGCACTCCATTGGAGTGGAAGGTAGAGAGGGTCTTCTCAATCTTCTACTCATCTATGGTCTGCTTGCCATAAAATTGAAGATTGGTACAAATTCTGTACAGAGCAGACTTGTACTCTCTAACCGTCTTGAAATTAGCAAACCTCAGTCGGATCCATTCTTGCTCTACCTGACGAAGAATGATGTACTTTTAGCTTCTCAAACTGCTTCTTTAGTGCAGTCCATAATGCTAGCGTACAACTTGAAAACGGCTATTGTATGCGAAAGTTATGCATGTTTTACTGAAGGTGTCTCGGAATCGGAATCCTACTCGGACTTAAAACCGAATCGGGCTCAACTTGAAACTGCTATATCTTTCAATCCCGTGGGACAAAATTGATGAAATTTTTTTGGCTATATGTAGAAGGACTCCACCAATTTTCACTGGATTGCACTAAGTTTGATGCAATTTTCAATTTTTTTTGGAAAGGTGGACCCTTTTGGAATGTTCTACACGATTTCTTTGGGGACCCCAAAACAAACTCAATATTAGGTCTTGTAAAAGTGTTGCATGCATCGTGGACACTCCCAAAACGCAAGCCCTAGCCTAAAACACGATCACAGATGCAAAGTTGGGGACAACAACTACAACAAAAGCAGGGTAAGGAGATTTTTTTGGTTGTGATTTAGGGAGTCTAAACCACAATTTCATATTATGATTTTTTTTGTGGTGTGGATTAGAGGAGTTCTAACCCACGAATTTTCTATTGTAGATGCAAAAACTAAGAACAATCAAGCATCGTGAAGGAAACACGAGATGCATTGGACAACAACTATGCAATTGAAACTAATAGATTGAAAACTAACAAAACTCACAAGATGCAAACAAATTAAAAACTAAGGCTGGGAATTTTGTTTAGGCTTTGTATATAGGACATAAAATAAAAACTAAACTAGGGTAAAAGATTGATCCTACCGTGTCAACCCGGTGCTTTGATACCAAGATGATACATGGGTGCCTGATCTTCATGACGTAGGATATCTCTTGAAGGATAAATATGTGGCTAACCTGAAATCATATTAATTCTGATGAATGGAAGCACATGATTGTCAGTCTCGATTAAAAACTTCCATGTACCAGAATTCAATTAGCAACACACTCTGGATCTCCATCTTCTCACCACACTAAGATAGAAGACTTTGCTGGTCCGTGAGGAACAACAAGAACACTATTAACCGGTAATTTGGTGAAATGTTAACTACTTGGCTTCCCAACTCTCGTTGTAGTGCACAGCATAAACTAAAGAGCAATAAATTGCTTTGACTCAAAATTAATGTTCGAGGCGTACAGGGGACGGTGGTCAAGGCTTTATAGCATCATACTAGCCTGGCCAGACTTTTAAAAGGAAAACAACTCGAATCCGATTCTAATTCTTTCTTCCTAATTCAAATAACTCTTGCCTAGCTTAAACCGATAGCCAATAAGAAGTGACTGGATAGTTGGCTTGGTTTGTGCGCCCATGAGGTGGGCCCCACGTGGTTGCTAGTCCATGAGGGTGGTGCACAACTCCCTTGACAACGGCCCAACTTCCCTTGCGGCCCAAGTATTTTTTTCAGCCCATTTGAAGTTTCAGCATCGCCATCACATCAAAACTGATCAAAACGAATACTAATACCCAAAACACCCTTAATATGTTTTATTATAGATACAAACCAGCCCATGACATATGGGACTTGGCCAAAAACTCAAATGAACTTAGAATTGAAGACTAGACACAATCGAGCTTCCAAAGCGTAGTCTTCTCCAATCTTCAATTTAGAGCTTAGAAACTTGATTCCAGCAACTTGGTAGCTTTTCCCACTGATATAAGTAAAGTGTCATCATCTCCTCTTTTTGGATCTTCTCTTAGTGCTTTGGTCCCCCTCACCTCCCGCTTGGTAGCACCAATTTCTTGCTCACCTAATAACCAGAGAATGCACAAAGTGGAAGTATTAGATAGCAAGTTGTCCTTAGCAGTAAAATCAAAGGAACTTAGGATCAGATTCACCTATCGAGTGATTGGTCTCTTGTACAATTGTTGCAAAGCTTCAGCTATTAGACCAACACTAGTCTTTTCATTGTCATTGTTACTTAAATCCAATGATGGAGGTGATGATGATGTAGATGAAGCCTATTTGATAGTGATGTCCTCATCAATATATCAACTTTCCAAAAAAGCAAACTATTTAGTTTTTTAAAAGGAAACATTAAATGATGCTTGATCACCCACAAAATGTTTCTATTGAGTAAACTCTGACATAGGGAATTTCTTTTGTTAATAATACATACATCCTGAAATTGTACAAGTTACAAGCCAGTACCATCATAATAACAAAATCTTGTGGTGAGTGGATAACCTAGCACCATTTCAACAAAACACAAGCTCAAAGGCATCCTACTACACCTGTATATTTATTGCTTGGGTCCATGGTATACACATCATATATGTGCAATCTTTTGTCTAGTGACAGATCTAGGATTAAAATAAAATAGTGCTTAGAGAGCCTTATTCTTCAACCTTTAAACCTCACTCCCTTTGTAATGGCAGGTGGATGCCAGTACTACAGGGGGTACCTATGGTTCGACCGGTAGTAGGGGTACTACCGCCCCGGCTCCCCTGTTATGTCTACTCTTGCTTCCATCCATTCAACTATTCAAAAATTAACCAAAATGGTGTAATGAAAATTTTAACTAAAGGAAGAACCGACAACACAAAAATCCTTTTCTAAAACTACTCTAGTCGCTACATTGGCATGGTTGCACTCCACTGCCACCACTGACTTTTGGTCCGATCATTCGAAGCACCGATCAAAATTTTGTCCAATGAGAGATTAAAGAGGAAGAAACAAGGAACATCTAAAAGTTTGCTTTGACTCTCTACTGGCGCCCTTGAGCTGTTGATGACACCTCGCAACTTACCAAATATAATTCATACTTCATATGAAGCAACGATTGTAGAAGAATTCAACCAAAATAGCATTGCCATGGTCCTCGATATAAGGGAACGTAACGAAATACAAAAAATACTCACCAGGTTGAATGACGCAATGCTGCGATGCCACACCTGTTACTCTCCTTCGATTTCTATATCATCAATTTGCATAAAAAATCTTTCTGATAATATCTAAAACAAATAACAACAACGTCAAGTAATCTTAACAAATCTTAGCATAATAATAGATGCATGTAACAAACCACTCAGAATGGGTCAACCTTGCTCAAGTGCATATGATGGTGCACCATTTTTTGTGGGAAACTGCGATGGTGCACCAATTTGGATAGTAACCTTGTTCAACTTGTTCCTATCACCTATGTCACTTATCAAAACCTAAAATAGAAGATTAAAAATTCAAGAACTTCATATGATGATGAACAACTAAAAAAAGGGAAAAAAACAACAAACCAAGAATGGACTAAGCCGAGCATGTGGTGGTAGTGAGCAAAAAACACATTGTTGCACTAATTTGGGGCCGTGGATTTTTCCACGGGAGACGACGACAACAATGGAGGAAACATGAAGTGGGACCTACGCGGCACATCACAAAGCATGGCCAGCTTCATGATGTCCAGGGGAGGAGCTTGAGCTCGACAATGCCGTCAGTGCTACCGATGCTAAGCTTGTTGTGCAGCCTGGCTAGCTTCAGCATAGCAAGGATACTGTCCACCATGTACCACCATAACAGTATGACATGGATGACCATTCGCACCAGCCTAATTGAGGAAGCGTGAAGGGATTGCACCAGCCCGTAAGGCAGCAGCCAGTGTGCCGTGGCATGAGATGAGGGCCACGAAGGTCGTCAACGTCAGCTAGTGTGGTGGGACAGCATCAAGGAGAGGAAGGCAGTGACAAGTGTGGTGTGGCGGCATCCAGAGATCCGAGTTTTCCTCGGTTTATTTTCGTATCGCACGAGAGGAAGAGGCCTGCCAGTCGGCACCGAGTTTTCTTAAAGGGGAAACCATGGGAGCTCATGGGGCTAGGGAAGGGCAAACAAGACAAAGAACACTTCACCCATGTGTTGGTCCCACCCGTCGGTGCATATGCTTTGATATTGGAGGGAATTAGTTGGTCCATACAAGAATCATTTTTTGAGGAGGAAGGGGAAGAACATACCACTCATCAACTCCCTCTTTTAAGTAATAGAGACAACACATATGTTCATCTTTGTTCATTTTAATTCCATGAAAGTTACCATATATAGGATGGTCATCCATTTCTGTCCATAGGAGTTGGTAGAATTTTTTTAAAATAATATAATTGTTATTCCGAATTCATGTAATACACTTGGGCTCTTGTACAATAATAGCCATCTGTCGCTCCACCGTTGAGTGACTTAGGCTAGTCGCCCAATGGTCAAGCGTCGCATGGCCAAGTTACTGACCGTTGAGCGACTAGCCCAAGTCGCTCAACCGTGCAGCGATTTGGCCCTCTAGTTGCCCAACCGTTGGGTGACTAGTACTAGTCACTCAACAATGGAGCGACTACTTACTGTCAGCTCATCTATTTCTCTTTGACCCGACCCCCTCATCGTCTCTCTCACCATTTACCTTGAAAGAAAACAAGAGCAGCTTGAGAGAGGAGAAAAAAGAGGAAGAGAATGAGAGGGGACGTGAAGAGGGGAAGAAGGTTGCGAGAGGAGAAGCATAGGAGCTCGAGAGAGAGGAGAGGGTTAGTGAAGAGGGGGAGAAGGTTGTGAGAGGGAGACAAGCAAAGGAGCTCAAGAGAGGGAGAGGAGAGGTGCTCGTGAGGTAAGAGAGAAAGACGAAGGAAGCTCGTTGGGAAGGAGAGAAGGTCTTTATGTGAAGTAATAGTCTCATCCATTCTTGTTCTCATCTGAATGTACGCAGCGTGTCGCTACTTATCGGTTTATCATGTATTTAGTGAATGTATGTTGACAAATGATAATATTTATGGTGAGAAATCAGCCAAATCTGAGCCCACGGGATTGAAAATGCCATATGGTGTTGGTACCATTCGTGAAAGTCCATACGGTGTTGACCTAAATGGTTTTCCATAAGTTAGTTTGGTATATCCGGATGTGGAGAATGCTCTAATCGAATATGTCCTGCACTGGCTCACACGCAACTTCTCCTTGGACCCCCGAGGTGTGCAGTGTCGTCCCACATGGGCTTTGGAGTCAGTTTGCCACACGCATTCTGTGGGAGTTGAGGAGACTGATGTGCACGATTGCATGGAAGAGCTTTGTGGTAGGCTGCTGGAGACATGTATACGAGTGCGTGCTACTCGTGCAACCATGTCTGAAGGGAGTCACATGAGGCCCTTCCGACGGCTATCGTTTGGTTGGTGGGAGCAGCTTGAGCGCACAGCGTGTGGTTCATGAAGAGGATGTGGTGGTCGATGTTGCAAAGGCACAACCAGAATATCGGACACTACACACTGAGCCCACAGGACAAGTGGATCTAGATGTTGCTGAGGCAAATTAGGAAGATCGCACAACGCAGGTCAGATGGAGATTGATGATCGAACAACCTACGCCGAGGAGAAATCTTTAGAAGAGGATGAGGATGACTCTTCTGATGAGGACAAAGGTCCCATGTTGCAGGGATGGAATAGGGTGGATGTTGAGAGTCTTTCTATGCACGACGAACAAAATTCTTCTGAAATTTATCGCACTACAACAACATACGACGATCATAAAATGTTGCTGAGAGTCTAACAGATTTCGTACCCTTGAGATTATATGAAAATCACAAACGAACCAACATTGTCTGTCCTTTTATTTAAAAAAATAACAGCCTATAAACAACATTTGCTAAATGTATTAGCTACAAAAGTTGCCATTTACTCCTTCATAATTATTTCCATCGGATTAATAAAATAATAATTTTTTATTTTAAATTGTCCAACCGGTGGGATACTTCTCAACGTGTCGCTCCATGGTTGTACGAGTAGATCTAAGTCGCTCAACGGTCGCACGATTTGGCCACGTGTTGCTCTCAATGGTGTTGTGAAAAATGGCTATTTGTGATACCATGTGGAGGTTACTCTATGGTTGTGATGAGTAACTAACCTTTGATTTAAGAGTTTGTGTAGATGTTGAGTTTGGATTTTGAGGTTTATGCAGAAGTTGGTTCTCTGTCTGTGATGTCTGGTCTACGACTTTTTCTGTGATGCTTTACGACTTTGTGCTTTATGACCTCTATTGTTCGCTTTGTGGTCGGCAGTCTGATCTACGACTTGGTGGTCGTAGGTGCCCTTACGACCTGGTGGTCGTAGGTGCCATTTCAACTGAGAGGTCGTAGGTGCCGTTACGACTTCATGGTCGTAAGTGCTTTTACGACTTGCTCTTTATGACCACATTATGTGTTTCTATGATCGGCAGTAGTGTATCTACGACATTGTGGTCAGTGGTCGCTTCTATGACTTGGTGGTTGGTAGCCAGATCTACGACTTTGTGGTCGGTAGTCGGTTTTACGAATTGGTGGTCGGCAGTCGGCTCTACGACTTTGTGGTCTGAAGTTAGTTTTACAACTTGGTGGTTGGCAGTCGGCTTTATGACTTTGTGGACGGCAGTCGGTTTTACAACTTAGTGGTCGACAGTCAGTTTTACGACTTGGTGGTCGATATAGGCTTTTACGACTTCGTGGTCGATAGTCGTAACTCTGTCTAGCCGTGGTCGGTAGTCATAGCTCTAATTGATCGTGGTCGATAGTCGTAACTCTGTCTGGCCGTGGTCGATAGTCGTAGCTCTATCTAGCCGTGGTCGATAGTCGTAGCTCTGACTGGCCGTGGTCGATAGTCGTAGCTCTGACTGGCCGTGGTCGATAGTCGTAACTCTGTCTGGCCGTGGTTGATAGTTGTAACTCTATCTGACCGTGGTCGATGGTTGTAGATTCTCTGGCTGTGAGCGATGGTCGTAGCGCTTTGTCTAACCATTGTCGATGGTCGTATATTCTTCTGGCTATGGTCGATGGTCGTAGCTATGCCTGGACGTGGTCGATGGTTGTAGCTATGTCTGGACGTGAGCGATGGTCGTAGCGCTCTGTCTGTGTGATCGTAAGTCATAGTGACCAGGTGCGTTAAAGTCGTAGCCGCTGTAAGTGATGGTCGTAGCATTTGTTTCTGGTCGTAGCAACCTGTGTGGTGGTTGTAACGACTTGCTGTGTGATTGTAGGCTGCTGGAAGAACCTTGTGGACTACGAGTATCTCTGTCTTGTGCATTAGAATAGTCGTAGGTGGTTTAAGACCAGTTGTTTTTGCTAAGATTGTTCACTTGGATACATTCTGATTATGCAAATTGATAATTCTTGTGTATTGTGCGGTGCTATGTGATGGTTTATTTGTTTGTGTTGGCTGTAGGACATCGGAGCTAGGTCATGGTGAGACGTGGAAGGACCGGGACTAGGCACAGGGAGGTGTTGAGGTCCAGAACGGTCAGAGAGACACCGAAGATGATCGAGGCTGGTGAGGTGGTTGCAAGCAGTGACGATGAGGAACCGGAGCAGGAGCTACCGGAGATGGACATGACGGG
The DNA here is from genome assembly GCA_036346245.1 of Bonia amplexicaulis. Classification (NCBI taxonomy): domain Eukaryota; kingdom Viridiplantae; phylum Streptophyta; class Magnoliopsida; order Poales; family Poaceae; genus Bonia; species Bonia amplexicaulis. Next base: position 10,570,181 of record CM070755.1, read on the forward strand.
CAACGGCGAGGTGGACCGGGACTAGGCTCGGGGAGGAGTCAAGATCCAGATGGTCAAGAATGCTGAGTGCCGTCATGCACGATGAGAAACACGTGGTGTGCCAAGTGACTTGGGTCGTTTGAAAGCAAGGACAGTTCGGTGGGATCCGGACGCATGAGAGACTTGACGACAAGTCATTGGGGTCACATGTAAGCTTCTTTAAGAAGCGTTCGTGTGTAAAACCCGGTGTTAGGTGGGATTAACGGGCTATCCCCGGTTGGACTAGTGGATGGATCCATTACGTCTAGGGTTCGTTGTGAGCCTATAAAAAGGGGAGTGGAGGCAAGAGTTAGTTGATGCGAGAGGTTGAGACAGACCGTGAGTAGGTCTGGTGGTAGGTTAGAGAGTGTGTGGTGGCTCTAGAGTTAGAGCCTGGTCCTCCCAAGGGGAGTGGCTGTGAAACAATCATCAGAGTAATACATCTATCTTTGATCTTCTATTTGTGTTTTGTTGTCTGACTGGTGTTGAGTTGGCTTGGGTCATTGTGCTTTTTATCTCTCTGTTCTTTGGTGAGAGAATGTTCTTGATCGATTTGTTCATGATCTGACTTGCTTTGTATTTGGGAATCATACTCAAAGCCATCTTGGCTATTCTATTCCCATGAGCAAGGTCTGATTGTCTTTTCATCCTCTCAGACACGGTTGTGAGCGCTCTCGGTGAAATCTTGTGAAGATCTCTATTTTCTTGATAAGTTTTCAATTGAAGTACAGAGCAGTCTCTTGAGGTCGTATTCTTGCTGTGTTCAAAGGCTCATGACCAGTTGATCCGTGAATCAAAAGTTATTCAGAATCTGGATCTTGCGGTCGTGCGCCTTCCTGCATTTCCTCTGTTTTCCCGAGAGCATTTCGACCACATTCAATTCTGTTGCTTTCTTGTCTTCTTGTATTGAATATGAACTGAAGTAGTCTTAGTCGGTGCAAGTCTAGGTCTGGAACATCGATTGGATTTATGAGTACGTTGGTTTCGACCAAGATCATGTTACAGACCACACTGCACTGATTACGACCACCACTACTACAGAAAGGCTAATACTAGACGGCAAATCACAGACGGTTTTATAAAACCGTCTGTGACAGATACTAATATAGACGGTTTTAATTTGAACACCGCCTGTGTTGGTTGCGTCGGTGAAAAAAAGTATCTTAGACGGTTCATAGGTGAACCGTCTGTGATACTTTAGTATCACAGACGGTCCGTATTAAGAACCATCTGTGATAATCCCAAATTATCACGAGCGGTTTTGTACTAAAACCGCTCTGCGTGATAATCTTTTATCCTGACGGTTTTAGTAAAAAACCGTCGTGATAATCCCCACTACGCATTTATTGCTCCACTCGGACCGCATCATCTTCATTTCGATCCGGATCTAGCCACCGCGCACTCTTTCGCTCAGGAGACAAGCTAGGCGATTTGAGGCCAGTTATTTTGGTGGGAAGAGGCAGAGATTGAGCTTTAAAGATTCATTCAATTCATACTTTCCTGCTGGTGGCTAGCTCTATATATGGTTAGTAAGATAATTTATTTTTTCTTTAATTGCATTACAATTTAGATTTAAGTAATTGGTGAGTGTTATTGAAGATGGTTAATTTGTAAAATTGTTGGTTATATAATAGTTGTTGTGTTTATAATATGAATTGAGCTAGCAAATTAAACCTCAATATAATACATGTGGCGGTATATATGTAGTAGTAATTAGTTAAGCTAATTTTAATCTTGAGTTGTTATGTATGTACGTAACGTGGGACCAAGTCGGATGTATGCCATGAGCCGTGTGAGTGAAGAGTATATTAATGGCGTGTCTGCTTTTACAAGAGCCGCCGAGGAGGATATGTTGAATAAGGGGGTGGAATATATGTACTGTCCATGCGCTGACTGCGAGAATTTAAAGATGTTTAAGAACCGAGGCAAATTGAGCGCACTTGATTCGGAGGGTTTCAAAAGGGTTATACGTGTTGGACCGGTCATGGCGAAGTGAATGATCATATGCCGCGGATGACATCGCGGTGAAGTGAATGATATGCCGCCGGATGACATCGCCGGTGAAGTGAATGACATGGCGCCGGATGATGTCGATTGCGGTTCGGATACGGATAGGTTGCACAATGACAATCTGGATCAGATGCTTCGCGATGTACAAGAGAATTATGATGAGAGAGAGTATGTTAAATTCCGTGGCTTGATGGAGGACTCGGAGAAACCTTTGTTCACGTGTTGCAGGTCAAAGTACACGAGGTTGTCGGCCGTGCTTGAACTGTTGAAATTAAAGGCAAGCAACAGTTGGACCGACAAAAGTTTCACGCAGTATTCTTTGGGTCTTTTAGCGGACATGCTTGGGAGGAAATGAGTTGCTTAAAACCACGTATAAAGCCAAGAAGGTCCTTTGTCCATTGGGAATTGAAGTTGAAAGAATACATGCATGTCCGAACGACTGTATCCTGTACCGTAAAGAGTATGAAAACATGCATGTATGTCCGGTGTGCAACGCATCCCGATACAAACGTAACAATCAATCAGATGACGGCGAGGGAACAGAGGTGAAGAAAGGACCTCCTAGTATGGTGGCATGGTATTTTCCTATAATTCCCCGTTTGAAAAGGTTTTTTGCAAATCCAAAGGAGGCAAAATTGCTGCGTTGGCACTCGGAGGAGCGCAAGAAAGATGGAATGCTAAGACACCTTGCTGATTCCGCCCAATGGAGAAACATCGATAGGAGTTTTGCGAGACTTGATGTAGAACCAAGGAATATAAGGTTCGGATGATACGATGGAATGAATCCTTTCGGTAGCATGAGCAACCGACATAGCACATGGCTGTGACTCTGCATCTATAACCTTCCTCCTTGGTTGTGTATGAAGCGAAAGTATATTTTCTTTGTCGATACTTATCCAAGGGCCAAAGCAACACAGGAATGATATTGATGTGTACCTAGCACCATTGGTGGAAGATCTAAAAGTACTATGGAGCGAAGGGTGCAGGTATGGGATGTGTACAAGCGAGAGAACTTCACTGCGCTCTTTGTTGTTACGCACCATAAATGATTATCCCCCTTGCTAACCTATCGGGCCAAAGTACGAAGGTGCCAAAGCTTGTACTCACTTTGTTTAGATGGTACCGAGAGTGTGTGGTGAAACACTCACATAAAACCGTCTACATGCGTCACCGTCGGTTCCTTGAGGCTCACCCATACCGCAAGATGAAGAAACAATTTGACGGAGAGAAGGAAGGCGGTTCAGCTCCAAGACATTTAAAGGAAAAGAGGTTTATAATATGGTTAAGGATTTAGATGTTGTCCTCGGAAAGGGACGCAAATTGAGGGCTCGTGAGAAAACACACGGAAGAAGAGATCAATATTTTGGGACATACCTTATTGGGAGTACCTAGATGTTCGACAACGCATCGACATCATGCACGTGAAAAAATGTATGTGACAGCTTGATTGGTCTCTTCTTGAACATTCGTGATAAAACAAAGGGCGGCGTCAATGCGGCTTGACTTGGCTGAAATGGACATCAGGCCTGAGTTAGCACCGACATGCAATGACAATGGACGAACATACCTTCCCCCTGCGTGTTACTGATCTGTCCAAGGTGGAGAAAGCGAGCGTGCGGTGCTTGCATGGTGTCAAAGTTCCGTCGGTTACTCGCAGCGTCAAGAAACTTGTTTCGATGCAAGAATTGAAGTTAAATGGCATGAAGTCTCACGATTGTCATGTCTTGATGACACGATGCTCCCTATTGCAATTAGAAATATTTTACCGATTAGAGTCAGAGACAATTATGAGGCTATGTTATTTTTAACACAATTGCTCGAAGGTCATCGATCCCGAAGGACTAGATGCTCGCAATACGATGTGGTGATGACTCTATGTCATCTTGAAATGTATTTCCCTCCTTCGTTTTTCGATATCATGGTCCATCTCATTGTTCACCTTGTGTGGGAGATAAAAATGTGTGGGCTGTATTCCTACGTAGCATGTACCCATTTGAGAGGTTCATGGAATTCTCAAGTCCTACGTCGGAATCGTTCTCGACCGAGGCGACATCGTCGAAGGTTATGCAAGCGAAGAGGTCATTGAGTTTTGTGTCGATTATATGGCTCGATTCAACCGATAGGTGTGCCTCAATCTCGTCATGAGGGAGGTGAAGGGTATCGGAACTATCGGAAGAAATCAATCACTCCGGATATGGACGCGTATACTCAAGCCCATTTCACGGTTTGCAACACATGGTGAAGTGGCGCCTTATGTTGACCAGCACAAGGATGTGCTTCGGCAACAGAATCCGGAGCGGCGAGATGTTTGGATCATGAGGCAACACAACACTCGGTTCAACCAATGGTTGAAGGACCAAATCGCTAGGAGCTCATAAAGTGAGTTGTTGACATGGTTGGCAAAGGACCAACATTCTGATTGTGACATGGCAAGGGTATGATATAAATGGGTATACATTCTATACAGGGATCGGGATGTAAAGAGCACTAACGAGCAGCGGTGTCCGCATAGATGCGTTCGATGCCGATGGGTTGAGAAGCTCGTACTATGGATTCATAGAAGAGATTTGGGAGCTCGACTCGTGCTTTTCAAGATCCCCTTATTTCGCGCCGTTGGGTGCATCGCCACGGTGAAGGTTGACAAATGCGGTGTCACTACCGTGGACCTCCAACGTGTCGGGTACAAAGGCGAACCATTCGTACTCGCCAATCAAGTTGTTCAAGTTTTCTATGTAACCGACCGGCAAATAAGAAACAACATGTAGTTTTGCATGGAAAAAGGAGAATTGTCGGAGTAGAAAATGTAGTGGATGAGGAAGAATACAATCAATTTGACGAGTTACCTCCTTTTGGAAATGGCATAAGGGTCGATGATGAACAACGTGTGAAACTAGTTACGCATGCATGATCATCATGAAGGGCCAATTTTAAAGGAATTAAGCAAGTGGATTGAGTCATACACCCAATTGTTCAAAATGTGTGATATTTAGGTGAATGTTGAAAATGACAATTCATGTATGTGATGTATATGTGAATTTGCATTTATGTATATAACAATGCATGTATGTGATGTATATGTGAATTGATGTTTATCGAGAGAAAATGTGTATGAATCTTTGGTAGGTGATGTATATGAATGCTGGTAGGTGATGTATATGAATGTTGGTTGGTAACTACAGCGGGTTATCACAGACGGTTCTAAATTAATAACCGTCTGTGATAATATATCACAGATGGTTAACAATTCAGAACCGTCTGTGATAATGGGTATACTTACTATTATAGTGTAAGATAAAACCGAGCGGCGGGTTGGCTACCGTCGCTCACTCCTTCCCGGCTCCCTCGGCGCGTTCGAGACCCGCTCACGCGGCGCTGAGGTTGAGCCTTTCTTTTATTTTTCGAGGCGGCCGGTGGGCCCCACCGCCGAGCGACATATCACGAGCGGTTCTCAATTAATAACCGTGCGTGATAATATATCACGACGGTTATCGGTGAGAACCGTGCATATCAATGAGAACCGCGCACCCCTCAAGAGAAAAAATCACCCTACTGGGGTTGAGATAAAAGCGAGCGGCGGGTTGGCTACCGTCGCTCACTCCTTCCTCCCCCCCGGCTCCCTCGGCGCGTTCGAGCCCCGCTCACGCGGCGCTGAGGTTGAGCCTTTCTTTTATCTTTTCGAGGCGGCCGGTGGGCCCCACTGTCGAGCGACATATCACGAGCGGTTCTCAGTGTAACCATCGTGATAATATATCCTGACGGTTATTAGTTTATAACCGTCGTGATACTCTCCTTATATAACCCCACGCGCACCCCTCAAGAGAAAAAATCACCCTACGGGGTTGAGATAAAACCGGCGGGGGTTGGCTACCGTCGCTCACTCCTTTCCCCGGCTCCCTCGGCGCGTTCGAGCCCCGCTCACGCGGCGCTGAGGTTGAGCCTTTCTTTTATTTTTCGAGGCGGCCGGTGGGCCCCACTGTCGAGCGACATATCACGAGCGGTTCTCAATTAATAACCGTCGTGATATATATTACTGAGCGGTTATTAGTTTATAACCGTCGTGATACTCTCCTTATATAACCCCACGCGCACCCCTCAAGAGAAAAAATCACCCTCGGGGTTGAGATAAAACCGGCGGCGGGTTGGCTACCGTCGCTCACTCCTTCCCCGGCTCCCTCGGCGCGTTCGAGCCCCGCTCACGCAGCACCGAGGTTGAGCCTTTCTTTTATCTTTTCGAGGCCGGCCGGTGGGCCCCACTGTCGAGCGACATATCGCGAGCGGTTCTCAATTAACCGCCGTCGTGATATATATTATTGACGCAGTTATTAGTTTATAACCGTCGTGATACTTTCCTTATATAACCCCACGCCCCCGGTGGGGTTAGTCGCTCTAGCGGATCCGTCGAGCCCATCGGCCCCGTCGCCGCCGCCGTGCCTCCGACCCGTCGCCGCCGTCCTTCCTTTGCCGTCGCCGTCCTCCTCCTCGGCCTGTCGGCGCCGCCTCCCGAGCCCTCGCCGCCTCCCTCCCGAGCCTTTGCGCCGCTTCCCGAGCCCTCGCCTGCCGCCTCCCCAAGCCGTCGCCGGCCGCCTCCTCGTGCCCTCGCCGACGCCTCCCCGAGCCCTCGCCGCCGCCTCCCCGAGCCCTCGCCGCCTCCTGTGAGTACGTGCATTTGCATATGATTGGGCATGTTGTTGAAGTTGTTGAGCTAAAATATGCTTGTATGTGCATATGAATGTTTTTGTATGCTATGAATGTTTTTGTATGCTATGAATGTTTTTGTATGCTATGAATGTTTTTGTATGCTATGAATGTTTTGTATGCTATGAATGTTTTGTATATTATGAATGTTTTGTATGCTATGAATGTTTTGTATGCTATGAATGTTTTTGTATGCTATGAATGTTTTGTATATTATGAATGTTTTTGTATGCTATGAATGTTTTTGTATGTTATGAATGTTTTTGTATACTATTTGCTGCTATGAATGTTTTTGAATGCTATGAATGTTTTTGTATGCTATTAATGTTTTTGTATACTATTTGCATACTATTTGCTGCTATGAATGTTTTTGTATGCTATTAATGTTTTTTACATATACTTTTACTAATCCGCTAAATGAGGCTATTTGAGGCTCTGACCCGCTATAGCCTTTGTAACCTTCTTGAACCCATCCGCTCAATGTGTTTGAGCATCATGTTGTATGTGCTTATCTTATGGTATGGCACTTTCATGTGCTTATCTAATAGACCCACAAATTGAGCAACATGTCATCCGCGCATTCTTCAACATCATCATGGGGCGTCGCTCCAAAATCAAGGCGCCAAGGAAGAGGGCTATCAAAGAAGCACGAGGGCGATTTACCATCACACAAGTCGATGTATCGGGGTCCTCTCTTTCCTCCCAAAGCGATGGCGCATGGAAGAAGAACGATCGGAATAGTTGCACGACAACGAATTGAAATCACATTCGATTTGTGGAAGGCGTGCTGCGACTCGGAAGCGTGGTGGTGATGAAATTTTGGCATCGTTCGAGATCCCGGAAGAACACCAAGGCGCCGTGCAGCGACAAGCCTTGCTAGGGGCATGCAAAGCATGGAAGAACTTCAAACACGCTTGTCAAGGACTACGTGGAGAAGGACGAAACACCCTTTCAAAAATACCCATTCACGGAACCACAATGGGAAGAGTTCAAGCGATGAAGACAACCAAGAGTTCAAAAGTACAAGTGCGGCGCACAAGGCCCTCCAGCAAAAACACACACTCCCACGGACTTGGCACGGTGGGTATGCGGGTAAAATCCCAGATGGAGGAGGGAGGACGAGCAGGCAGCCACAGCGGACATCGCCCGCCATTTGCCAATATCCCGGATGACCGCGCTCGAAATTGGATTAGAGCAAGGTCATCTACAACGACATCGGGGGATGTCTCCTTTCGAAACCCTGCGAGACCGCAAGTGTCTCGGTAGCTTGGTAAGATATCGATCGAACTACGTGGCTTGTAATTACTCCACAACTTCGTGCAGTGAAATGACATGTCGTGCTCTTGCGAGGCGTTGATTGTTGAATCTTCCTGGGGTCATTCCATGGAACAAGGGAGAAAGATATACTCTCGCGCCACAGGAAACAAGGAGCACCGGGTCGTCGAGAGGCCTTGGGCTTTACGTTCCATGGAAACATGGTTTGAAGATGACTCAAATGTATCGGCGTCGTAAGAGAAACAAAGCGGCGTGACGCACGGCCGAGAAAAGCTCAAGGCTACTCTAAGAGAGGAGATAATGGATGATCTGGTGATAAAATCGAGAGATGAGGTGCGAAGCAGACGGAAAATCAGCGAGCCGCCCCGCTCCTATGCTAGCTAGCCCGCACAACCATCCGAGTAGTTGCGCGTCCAATCCGACGCAAACCGAGGCCGATTTTCGTGGGCGACATCACGGTAATAATTATTATCTCTCGAATGCTTGCTCCATTGATAGGCCTATTCGATGAGCTAATTACATATCATTATGTTGGAGCCTACGATGCAGGCTCCAAGTGAGATATGCCTCCGTTCCTTGTCTGTTGCTTGGGGCCGGGCATATCGATGCAGTATCGGGGCGGGGGTGCACGGTCAAGCTTTAGCGCCGAGCTTCGTAAAAGTTCATGTGGATGGTGTGCATGTTAATTTTGAGGTCGTCCCGCTACCGAAACCGCCCAACGACGAGATCGTGGCTCTAGGGCGAGCCATTGGAACATTCATCCGATGGCCTAAAAGCGACATCTCCTAGAGGCTTCTTCACCGGTGGCGGATCGGATCTCGAGCACCGGTGCCATCTCCACCGCAAGACTTGTCTCCACCACCGCTAGCTGCACGGTGCTATCTCCACAGTGCTCTTCTCGCCGAGCAATTTGCCCATTGCTACCTTTAAAGTCGACTACCGTAAAGTCGACCCACAGCCGAGGCAGTAAGGGCAACAAGGGCAGCAAGGGCAAAGCACAGAAGACCAATGATGATATTGGCCCGTACCTGCCATTGGCCCGTAAATTCGTGCTTGGTGAGCCATTGCTCGAGAAAAAGGGCCTCCAACACCTACCAATTAGTTGCTAGCAATTGCACAAGTGGTACATGGAACAGTCCAATAAGCCAGAGGGCGAACGGAGATCAGGTATCACTGTCAAATTCGTGTTGGAGCATTTCCATCACGATTTTCAAGACGGTGTCTTCGTGGTCGCCTTCGAGGACTTATTTGATCTTTTCACGCTCAACGCTCTCGACGTCTCACTCATTCGATCTTTGAGCCCGTAAGTGTGCACAATCACGATCTCCATTCATGTCATACCGATAAATGCCATATATAATTTGTTGCTTTCGTGTGTGTATATGTAGACACGTGCGGACTAAAGCTAGAACATCCCAGTCATCATCGGTTGGTTTCTTGGACCAACACATGGTCGCCAAGTATACCATCGACGAGGATATGTCCGTCGTCGAGAGGTACATTGCATCGAGGCTGGGGCTCAACACAATAAGGATTATATACTTATGCCCTACAATCAAAACTTTCATTGGATTTTAATAGTCATTGTACCAAAATGGAACAAGGTATATTACCTTGATTCCTTAAGTAAGAATAAAATGGACTTCACGGTTGTCGCCCAAGTAATCGATAGGTAAGTTTATTTTCTCCATACATACCTATATTGTACTCTTTCTTTCATTCGAATGACTAAGGTTAACTTTTTGAATCACGTGGGGCGTTCGCGATGTGCGTTGAAATGGGGGTGTCTCGAAGCAAGGGCCAAAGGCACGAGACATACTCGAGATTTTAAGGTATTCGCTATTACACATTAATTAATCCTATCGTGATTCGTATTAATGCCTCTTGAATTATTGCTCATTCTATTTTTGCGGTGCCACCGGCGGCGCGGGGCAACATATGTGGATTCTATGTTTGCCACCATATGGACCTACTCCTCGATTCCTCGAGGATCACCAATTCAAGGTTTATCAATCTTTCCATATTTACTTCATACTTATCACGTTACATATATCGTACATTGATATCCCTATCCACAGTGCGTACATCCCGTCAACCGCATTGGAACGACCCGATATTTCACGAATTCGAGAAGAGTTGGCGTACTTTTGGTGGCTCAAGTCATAAAGTCGGAAGGACGAGTTCACTTGTGCACCATGAATTTTATTGCATTGTAATGCGATGTAATGGATATTTTATTTCAATTCAATTGATTCATTTGCGAAGTGGATACTTTATGTTTGTGAATGAAATGTGATGTGTATTGGATGTTTATGGATGCCTTATACTTGTTCATCCGCTTGTTTGAGAGGGCATGGCTAGCATTTCTGAGGCTAGCCAATAAATAGGAATAGATTTAGGGGTAGAAGGAATATCACGAGCGGTTTTAACTAAAAACGTCGTGATATCTGATAATCGAGCGGTTTTAACTAAAACCGTGCGTGATTATCATGTACCACGAGCGGTTTTAACTAAAACCGTCGTGATATCGAATAATCTCGAGCGGTTTTAGTTAAAAACCGTCTGGGATTATCAGATATCACAGACGGTTTTACTTAACAACCGTCTGTGATTATCACCATATCACAGACGGTTTTTAACTAAAAATCATCTGTGATTTTGAGCTATCACGAGCGGTTGAAAACCGTGCGTGATGACCTCGTATTATCACTGACCCATAAATTCAGACGGTTCGCAAAACCGTCTGTGATGATGTTTTCGAACCGTCTGTGATGACCTTTCCTGTAGTAGTGCACGTTGTTCTTCTGGTTGCAGAGTGGTTTCGACCACGTTGTTTGTTCAACCACTCATTGGCTTACGACCGTGTCGGTTACGACCATGTTGTTGTCTGGTTTCGACCATGTTGGTTGTTCGACCACTTGTTGGCTAACGACTACGTTGGTTCTGGTCTCGGTAGCTGTCGACTAGGGCGATTTATGACAACGTTGTCGGGTATCGACCACATAGTCGGACTTACGACCACCAGCTCTATTTTCGACCACGTTGTCATGTTTACGACCACGTTGTCGCATTTCGACCACAGTACTGGTCTCTGACCATGGTCTATTCTCTGGTGTCTTTTCTTTGTTGTTCTAGTCTCTGTGGTCATCGACTAGGTCGATTTTCGACCACGTAGTCAGTTATCGACCACATAGTCAGGTTTACGACCACACTGTCTGCTCTCGACCTTGTTACCAGAGTTCGACCACGTTGTTGAGACTTACGACTACATTGTAAGTTTCGACCACGTTGAACAGTTTTCGATCAGCTTGTTTTTCTTGCTCTGTTCGGTCTGTATGCTCGGTTTTCCAGTGAGCTTGCAATCCTAGTCTTTATAGCTCAGTAGCTATTGGAGAAAAAGGGTTAAGTGAATACTTGAGGAGATTTTGAAGGCACCATTCACCTCCATCTGTTGCCTGTCCGGTCCTACACTATTATTGTAAAATAAAAAAACGTAGGTATATTATTATAATTCGAGATATAAATTAGTTTATTTTTTAAAAAAAAAATCGGAGTTGGCGTGCACGTTGAATGCTTGAAATTGGGGCCGGCAAAGAGAAACGGCTCGCTTCCGAACTCATGGTAGTCTTCGTATTGTGGTTTTGGTGTTCATAAATTAGACGATCTCAAATTAAAACTTTCCATTAATTGTCAGTGTTTCAACTCAAGATTGGCTTGAGCTTGGCTAACAACTAGGATCACAACTTTCTGGCTCATCAGTACTCTCTAGCTATAGCTTAGCTAGTTCGATGTGGATTGGGTTTGCTCATGTCTTCAAGATGACGAGACGAGTTGAGTAGATTTCACCTTATTTTTGCTCGTGTGCAGTTTCTTGTTTAGTTAATGGTAGATTTCTGACCCGCTAGCAAGACATATATAACAATTTAACAAAAAAAAGAGTATGAAAAGCACAAGTCTACCTGCCATACACACATTGTGGCCGGCTAGTTTCCATTTAGTTTCCACAAATAATACTAATAACAATAATGTGAGGTGACGCGCATCCCCATGGCGTGTCGTACTTATATATACTTAGCCAAGGGGCATTAGATAGGATTCATAGATAAGAGGATCAAACAATCCATATAATATAATTATATTTAATAAAAGGGTCAAATAGCACTAGCGAATTGCACGAATTTGTGAACAAGAAGACAGTGACGCAGCAACAGGTAGTAGTACTACTAGTTACGTAAAAACTAGAAAAGAAAAATAATGTCGCTTTCCATGCGACGTGTAAATCCATGACTATTTTTGGGATTCATGGTGCTAGCTAGCTTAATTCATGGAAACCCCACAACTGGGTTCACTACGCTATGCACGTATATGGAATCCGAGGTCGGGTTGGATGCGTGGACCTCATAGGATCATATCTCCTCTTGGTCTTGCTCATTTCAATTTGAGTTTTTAATTTATTTTTAATATTTTTAATATATTTTTTATATTTTTTTAGTTTTTTTTGAGTTTTTTTGTCGATTCTTTTTTTCCCATATTTGTTTGTATTGTCCGTGATTGGCTAACCTATTTTTTCTATTTTTAAATTTTTTACATTTTAATTACGCTAAATAAGCTACTATCAGTTACAATATAATTTCAGTCAGCAACAGTATAATTTTAGTCATAAGTTCCTTTTTTAGTCCAACTGAGCAGACTGTAAAAAGATCAAAGTATCGGAGCATATCAAACGGCCGGAGAAGTGCTTTTTTTTTTGTTCAATTCGATTCAAAAGAAATTATTTTGTTCAAAAGATCAGGCGTGTACTACTTGAATTTTTTTAAAAAAATCTTGAAACCTCACAACCCGGTTATTCCAAAATAAGGAAATTTTCTCAATGACATCCTAACATATTATTTTATGAAAATAGTACCGTAGAAAATGACAGTCACAAATCTATCACAATCGTGAAGGCATAGCGCCGTGTGGCGCATTTTGGCTGAAGTGCAAGCCTCAAAGTGCCATGGGTAAATTTACCATCATAAGCTTTTTTTTTTGTGAGAACTTTTACCATCATAAGCTAGTACTTACATAACTTTTACCATCATAAGCTAGTACTTACATAAGATTATTATTTTCTATTTTCCCAAACAAATAGCAGTAAAAATCTAATAGTGAAAGTTATATCTTGTTGACTTTGAAAAGTAAAAAAATTAATTGAGAAAGTAGATAAATGTTAACTAATCACTGTCCCACCTAAAAAAACTTAGTGATTATCCCAATGCCCTCTCATGCATCATCATTTTAGGAAAACAAAACTTAGTGATTATCCCAAGCTCATTTGAGTTTGGACTTCTGGTTTCCAGCTTATTTTTCACTATTCCTAAATTTCGTCTTTTTCTGACTTTTCGGCTTATTTTGAACTTTTTTGCCGGTTCTTTTTTTCCATATTTATTTGTATTATACGTGATGGGTTAACACATTTTTTCATTTTTAATTTTTTTAAATTTAATTATGCAAATAAGTTACAATCAGCTACAGTGTAATTTCAACTAACTACAGTGAAATTTCAACTATAAGCCACTAAAATTCAGCCCAACTGAGCACGTGACTTTAGAACAGTAAGTACCAGAATTTGGTGAAGCAGAAAGAGATATGTACGTGATTAAAGTGAAATAGTCGAATTCCTTGCAAAATTGTATGGCTAGATACTACATACATATATTTATATTTAAAAATAGACTTGTATTTGTCAGACAACTCTTACACATGTGACAATTGTATTTCTTATACAACTATAATAGTCCTAAATATATATCTGATCGATCTCTGCCATTATAATCTGGACTCATCAAAATTGGCGGTGTAGATCTTTCTCTTTTTTCATCATTAAGGTGGTAATTTCTAGCCCTTTTGAGCCAACATGCATGATGACTCTTTTTAACCTTGATTTAATAATGTAATAGATACAAAAGTGCAGTTTGTGTAATACACACTCTGCCTCACACAGAATATTTGATGCAATCACCTAGCACTACTATAAAAGAGTCATCACATATTACCCAGAACGGTTATCACAGACGGATTTTTGAACCATCTAAATTTATACGTCAGCGATAATCGGAGGTTATCATAGATGGTTTGTGAGCTGTCCATGATAAATACAACATAGACAGTTTGTAACTAGAACCGTCTGTGAAGAACTCTATCACAAACGGTTCGAACAAAAAATCATCTGTGATACTCACACATCACAGACAGTTCTAGCTGCCAACTGTCTGTAATGAGCGAGTATCACAGATGGTTGGTAGATAGAACCGTCTGTGATGTGCGAGTATCACAGACGGTTTTTGGTTCGAGCCATCTGTGATAATCCTTAATAGACGGTTTATACCACAAAACTGTTTGTGATAGTTCATTCTATACCTAAATTTTGTCCATTTTTCGGCTAGCCTCCGGAAATATTAACTTTGCCATCTGAAAACAAACAAATACAGCAACAAACACAGTAACACATTCCATTTCCATTAAGATTAAAATCTACCATTACAACATCACAACATAACGAGTAGGTTATCTATAGCACTGCATACACAAGAGGACACTTACAATTTTACAAATATAAGTTTCACGGTTACAAATTCAGAAAGATGCTTATACTACAAGAAACTTCAGACTAATACAAACTAGACTCACACATCCTTCATTAAACTACAATCTAAAATAAGTGCTGTGGAAATTTTTTGAAGTGGCAGAGATAAAATGGCAACGAACATCATTTTCAGTTTCTATACCAAAATCAACAGGTTCTATGCCGGCGAATTGGAATAGTGCAGATTTGCCATTGCCTTCTTCCTTTCCATCTTGCTTCAAGCGAAACTTCAGCCACCCTTGTTGAACCCCTTCCCACCCTTGCCGCGCACAAACGAGTTAGAGTAGTACTAGTTGTGTTGGATCTTCGAGTAAGGAGAGGGGTGTTAATAAGGGGTGAGAGGTGGGGAGAAGACTGGTGCCTACCATTCGATGCAAAGAGAATGGACGTGTGAGATCGGGATCCTAGGGGATATGCCACAGATCAGGGACGTGGCGGGGTATCACAGACGGTTCGGATTACAAACCGTCTATAATAGAGACATCACAGATGTTTCGTAACAAAAATCGTTTATGATAATGGAAGATATTACAAACAGTTCTTATTAAAACCGTCAGTAATAATGGCCAAACGGTAGATCACAAAGACAATATATCGGTGCAATGTAAATAGCTAGTCTCAGAAGATAAAATAGCAAAGTTTTATATGGCTTATATATACTCGTTTGAAAGGTTTCGATGAGATCTACAACTCTGCAGTTCAGTCAAAACCAAAATTCCGAAAGGAAAACCAAGAAAAAGGGCAAAAATAGAAACCGAAACTTGCGACACAAATTCGAGGCCAAAGATAGCCGATTTTGGGGGTCTTAGAAGGCACTTAAGTTGGTCATTTTTTTATCGGGATCGTTGTTGGCTTTCCAACGAGTACAAGAACATCGAAAACAGACACCGTATGTAAAAGTTATGTCCGATTTACTAAAAGTGTCTCGGAACGGAATTCTACTCGGACTCAGACGGGAGATTATGAAATTTTGGGGGATTGCGAGGCGGGAAACATATTACAGACGATTTTTTGATTCAAACCATCTGTGATAACTTCATTATCACAGACAATGTTTAGAACAAACCGTCTGTGAAGTATCAAGACGATTTAAATAAATAACCGTCTATGATGTCTGTCATTATCACTGACGGTTTTTATTAATAACTGTCTATGAATTATCATAGACAGATATTAGTAAGAATCATCTGTGATATCTTGTATTATCACAGTCGATTCGTATGAATAACTGTCTGTGAAAATACCACAGACGATTATTCGTATAAACCGTCTGTGATAATTACAGCATAGATGGTTCCTAAGAACTGTATATGATATAAACATCTAGTATAGTCTCTCTTCTAGTGTGTACACATAATCTAACTAAGCAAACCACTCAATAACTTTACCGTAAATAAAAAAAATGGTAGGAACAATCTACACGATGAACATATCCACACACTTGGCGAACAGCTGAACAAAAATATAGGCTACTATAGATACTACTTCATGTCCACAAATGAACAAGGGCGGTCATGGTCGTTGTCACTACAGCATTACATATCTATTCACGAAAGACGTTAAGCGTTTGGACTCGTTCGTTCGGGTTGGGACTCCATACATGAATCGATTCACATTCATACACTCACTCTTTATAATTAATCCATTCTGCATGAAATTAAGATACACATGTATGTGTGAATGTACGTACGTATGTATTACACACTCAGAAGCATCTGATTGCAAAATGCTAAATAAGCGCCACCGTTACGTGTCCCCTCAAATGCTACGAGCAATCAGAACCGCACAAAGAAGAACGAACGGTTGACACGTAGGTGCCGTGCCGTAAACATACAGCAACTACGACTATATACACTCACAATAATGCGTACTATCAGAACCTCTCTAGCTAGTGAGGGAGCGGTATGTCGGCCAGGTCCTCACGGTAGGGCACTGGCTGGTCGTCGTCATCCTCGCCGGCCTCCTTGGCCTTCTCGGCGTCGAGGTGGCAAGAGTCGGCGACGAATGTGACGACAGTGTCCTTCCTGAAGGTCAGGTAGACGACGGCGAATAGGTAGATGAACATGAGGGGGAAGATGGCGACGCTGATGAGCACGTTGGCGAACTTCGGCAGAGAGTCGTGGATGAGCGACCCAACGAAGCTCGTGGTCAGGTAGTACATGTTGATGCCGATGATGAGCAGACCCAGCAACCACGAAAAGGCGATAATCTGCAAGAGTAACATGTTAGTAGCGTACTTTCAGTAGTAGACAAAACTCACATTGTTACTATTTTTTTTTTGAAAAAGATGTTACTATATTATATAATGTTCACTAGGCCTATTCTTTTTAGCTGCTGTTGTAGGGGTGGCCCAACCCCTATACTGAGCCTTACAATTGATCTAATATATAATATGCTCAGTAGCATAGAGGAATATAACAGTGTATCCTCACATTTTGTAATTATCAAAGGATATGATTCCCATCATATCATACTCATGTATATAAACCCCTAAGGAATAGGAGATGGCCAAATCTACTTATTTTTACCACTATCTCTCTCTCTCTCTCTCTTTAGCCCTATTGGTGCTATGTCTCATGGAGAAGAGTATCCTGTACCCACTGTTGTAGTCATGCTACAACAGTTGGCGCCGTCCGTGGGGAACACGCACGAAGCTACGTAAGAGAAGGCACTAGAGAAGACTACCACCAGAGTACTCGTACCGTGAGCACCCTAGATAAGTTTATCTTGCCATAAGGATAGCTTGATTTCTTCAAAGTGGATGGCTGGCTTGCTGCATGTTTATGGCCTCATAGTGATACGCATGCACTTAAAAGCACATAGTCCATCAGTGCCATCGGCTCTGGTCTCTTAAATTATTTGCAAGTCTCAGTACTACATGTACCATACCAGATGCCATATCCGGAGCTGCTTCCGGTGGTGCGGCATTTCTCGTCGTCGGACACACAGGAGTAGGCCTCCATGCGCGATGTAAACCAGCTTTGACTTGCAGAAGTGGCGTGGCGTCTCACTCAGCTACCTTCTCATCCATGGTGTTCCGATGCGCCCGTTCACACCTCAGTGATATCTGCAACACATCCTTCATCATCGGCCACCTCTGCGTCGAGCCCTCGCGCCGTCATCTTGACACTAGGGAGTCGGCCTCCCCACGCGGCAGAGATGGCTCCAGCATCTGCATGCCCTCTGCTCATGCGGCGAAGACAGGCTCTGGCCTTCACGCCCTCCGGTATCCGCCAGAAATCATGTGGCCTCTGTTGGCCTCCATCAGACCTCGTGTTGCCTCCGCTGGCCTCCACCGAACCTCGCATGGCCTCTGCTAGACATCGTATTGCCTTCGCCAGCCTTCGCGGCCTCTGGTCTCCATCGACCTCAGATTCGTACCTCTGACTTCATTAGCCTTGGCTCCGCTGGGTATTCTACAACCACTTCCTCATCGCGACTTCATCACCATGACCACCTCGTGGTCGTAAGCCCTTTGTATGAACAGGCTATGGTCATGTGCTTTTTCACGACCACCGCATGATCGTACACCTTCCTAAAAACATGTTAGGGTCGTGGGCTTTGCCCCGACTACTTCATGATCATAGACCCTTTCTTTGACCATGATATGGTCGTGAGCCTCGCCACGATCGCCTCATGGTCATAGGCCTCTTATATGAACATGCTATGGTCGTGTGCCTTGCCATGACCACTGCATGATCATACGCCTTTCTACAAACACGATAGGGTCAAGGCTTTACCTTGACCACTTTATGATTGTAGACCCTTTCTTCGACCATGATATGGTCGTGAGCCTCGCCATGACTGCCTCATGGTCATAGGCCCCTTATATGAACATGTTATGGTCGTGTGCCTTGTCATGACCACCGCATGATTATATGCCTTTCTACGAACACGATAGGGTCGTGAGCTTTGCCACGACCACTTCATGATCGTTGGCCCTTTCTACGACCATAATATGGTCATGAACCTTACCGCGAGCATTTCATGGTCATGGGCCCCTTCGAACGTGCTCTGGCCGTATGCGTTGCCTTGACCACCGCATGATCGTAAGCCCTTCTACGAACATGATCTAGTTGTGTGCCTTGCCACAACCAATTCATTATCGTAGCCCCATCTCTCGGCCATTTCTAGGTCGCTTGAGGCCAAAATCGTACGGTGGTCTCGCACCCCAGTGTACTCTTTGGAGTATAAAGCGCTAGATAACTCTACGAAGTATAAAAAAATTGCACGGTGGCCTCACGCCCTGGCGTACTCTATAGAGTATAAAGCGCTAGGAACTTAGTCATCCTAGGTAAATCTACGGAGTATAAAAAAATCAAACGGTGGCTTTGTGCCATGGCGTATTCTACGGAATATAAAGCGTCGGGAACTTAGCCGCTCCGAGCAACTTTATGGAGTATAAATGGCTGCGCGGAGTCCACGGCCTCTGCGCAAACTCTACGTAGTATAGATGGTAGCATGGGACAACACGCGCGGCTGCACATGCATCACGTGCTTCGCATATCCCACCAAGGAGTCCCTAGCATGTACCACAACCCAGGGAGCCTCGCACGTTTCACGCATCTCACCAGGGAGTTTGCCGCGTTACTTCATCCGACCACCTCGTGGTCGTAGATGCGAGACTTTATTCGAGCACCTCATGGTCGCAGATGCTTCGTCTGACCGCCTCATGGTCGAGGCTCCGTCGACGCCTGTCCAAAGGGTGGGGGACGGAACACGCGCGCTTTAAGTCTTCGTCCCACTGCTGACATCGTCGACCTTCATCCGACCACCTCGTGGTCATAGACGGTTCGTCTGATCACCTCGTGGTCACAGACACTTTGTCTGACCGCCTCGTGGTCGAAGCTCCGTCGACTCTATCGTCGCCTATCTGAAGGGTGGGGGACAGAGCATGCGCACGCTTCAAGTCTTCGTCCCGCCACCGACTTCGCCGACCTTTGTCCGACCACCTGGTGGTCGTAGACAGTTCATCCGACTACCTTGTGGTCATATATGCTTCATCCAACCATCTCATGGTCGAGGCTCCATCAACCCCCACCGACGCCTATGCGAAGGGTGGGAGACGGAGCGCACGCACTTCAAGTCTTCGTCGCGCCGCCGACTTTGTTGACCTTCATCTGACCACCTCGTGGTCGTATACGCTTCATTCGATCACCTCAGGGTTGTACACGCTTTGTCCGATCGCCTCGTGGTCAATGCTCCGTGGACTCATTCGACGCCTGTCCGAAGAGTGAGGGACAAAGCATGCATGCTTCAAGCTTTCGCCCTACCGCCGACTTTGTCGGCTTTCGTCTAACCACCTCGTGGTCATAGACACTTTCATCTAACCACCTCGTTGTCATAGACGCTTCGTCCCACGACCTCACGGTCGTGACTTCGTCCGACCGCCTTACGGTCCAGACTTTGTCACGCCGCCTCACTATCCAGACTTCTTCCGACCACTTCGAGGTTGAGACACCGACGACTCCACTTCGAAAGATCGACTTCAATGAGGCACCTTCAGCTGCGTCGCGGAGCTTCGCCGCACTCCTCGTAGGCATCACCTTAGAGGGGCGGCCTGACCCACGACTCCGTCTTTATGTGCCGCCCACGTCCGAATAGGACCTCGACGACACGGACGTAGCCTCGACGTCAGAGGGGCTGGAGCTACCAATTGCATCAGCTCACTCATCGGAACCTCCATGCTTGCTGGTGGGGGATGGGGGCCTGGGACAGTTGGTCACATTAGCTCGCCCATCAGGACATCCACGCTTGCTATTGAGGGAGTACTGTTGTAGGGGTGTCTCAACCCCCCAGGTACTAGGCCCTACAATTGACCCAATATATGTAATATGCTCAGTAGTATAGATGAATGTAACAGTGTATCCTCACGTTTTGTAATTATTAAAGGGTCTCATCCTGTCACATTCATGTATATAAACCCCTAAGGGGAGTAGGAGATGGCTAGATCTACTCATTTTTATCCCTAGCTCTCTCTCTAGCTCCCTTAGTGTTTTGTCTCCCATAGAGAATGGTACCCTGTATCCACTATCGTAGCCATGTTACAACAATTACGACTTATAGTTTTTGGGTTGTTCGTGAGAGATAGTACAGAGTAACAGAAACTCATGTGCGATTTTGGCCGATATAAATGAAGGTGTCTTAAAAAGAAAATTCGTTTGAAAGTTAGTTACTATAGAAAAGTAACTTTTAAAACTGAAAAGAAGAGAGCCACTGCCATGTGAATCCAGGCATTTGGTTAATTGTCAATCTGTAAGTAGTGCTATGATATGTCAATCATTTCCTGTGCAAGAAAGCATGCGTCCAACTCGGTTGAATGGCTGTTACCTGCATGTAACTATTTTGTGCAAAAACTAGGCTAGCCCATGATGTGTGGGGATGCACAGTTATTAAAGTGCATGCATGTATACGTGTATCCAAGAACATGCGACAAGGACGTAGTTTTTCTTGAGCCGGTGTGTGCTTACATAGATGGAATTCTTGTGGGGTCCCATCTTGCTGCTGCTGCTGCTGAACTTGAGAAGTGGGATGAGAGCGAATGGCAGCTCAAAGGACAGTATCATCTGCAAGGAAATCACAGCAAACCAAGAACCAATCACTGCTTTGCTCTAGTCAGAATGTCTAGAAGGCACACTTAATTGTTATGCTCTTTTAGATCACAAGACTAGTAGTGCCTTTGTTAGTTACTAAAAAATCGTATTAAATAGTGGCGCTAGTTATACATGGATTTAGTGGATGCGCCACTACATGTGTGGCATATTTTCTGGTCACGGGCAACGCCGGTGACCGGAGTTCGCCGGTGCTAGTGCTGCCGCCATATGCTCCGTAGTTTTCAGCAGCAAAAACAGTGTGGCGTTCGGAAGGATAGTTTGAGGTGGAATTGGACGCACCGATGCGATGATGATGAGACGGCCGGCGCCACTCGAGCCGCCGATGATGGAGACGACTAGGCTTGGCACAATGGCGATGCTGCGCGTCATCAGGTTCCTCAGCCACTTCTTCATCTTGATGTCCAAGAACCCCTTCACATACATGGAGAAAAGGTCAAATTGAAACATGTGGTTAGTTGATTATTTGGTTTATGTGGTTTACCACGTGAAATACTCAACTAAGAAAATTAAAGATGCATGCGTGGCTTATTTGGTTTATGGCTACCTGCATGATGTACTGGCCAGAGTAAGTGCCGGTAATGGTCGAGCTCTGCCCGGAGGCCAACAGCGCCACACCGTACACGATCGCACTCGACTTGCCTAGAACGTTCTGAACCACAGAAAGAAGAAAAACAAAGATGGTAATGACTTGAATCACTAGAACAGTACCAACTATTCTTTCCGTAATCTTATGGTTTGAATTGTGTTTGTGTTAGTGCATTCACTACTACAGAAAGCCTAATACTAGACGCCAAATCACAGACGGTTTCACAAAACCGTCTGTGATGTATACTATTATAGACGGTTTTAATTTGGAGGCCGTCTGTGGTATTTGTGGCGGGAAAAAGGAGTATCATAGACGGTTCTTACCGCTGAGCGGTGCGTGATCTTGGAATATCCGACGGTTTTATAATATAAACCGTGCGTGATATTCAGATATCACGACGGTTTTATTATAAAACCGTCGTGATCTCGAATATCGCTGACGGTTTTATTATAAAACCGTCTGTATTTGAATATCACGAGCGGTTTTATTATAAAACCGTCGTGATATTCTAATATCCTGACGGTTTTATAATACAAACCGTCTGTGATATGTTTCCCGCCTTGCAATTCCTCAAAATTTCATATTTTCCCGCTTAAGTCCGAATATGATTCAGTTTTGAGACACCTTCAGTAAAACGGGCATAACTTTTGCATACGGTGTCCGTTTTCGACGTTCTTGTACTCGTTGGAAAGCTAACGACGAGCCCGATCCAAAAATAACGACCAGCTCGCGCCAGTCGCCCTCCAAGACCCCCAAAATCGGTCATCTTTGGACCTAAACCTGCGTTGCAAGTTTTTGGTGTCTGTTTTTTCCTTTTTTCTTAGTCTTCCTTTAGGAATTTGGATTTTGCTTCAACTGAAAAGTTGTAGATCTCGTCGAAACCTTTCAAATGAGTATATATAAGCCATATAAAACTTTGCTATTTTATCTTTTCAGACTAGTTGTTTATATTGCATCGGTATATAAAATTTTGTGCTCTAATTCACAGACGGTTCTATATATCGAACCGTCTGTGATATTCATTCATCACAAACGGTTCTATATATAGAACCGTCTGTGATAATCTGTGGGCCCGTCGATCCTACTCGACCCAATCATAGCCAATAGAAATCGACCAATCCTCACCCCACGGATCGTAGCTCCGCCTCTCCCTCCCCCTCCCCTATAAATATAATCAAAACCCAGCCTCCTTGCTGGTCTTCTCTTCCTTGCTGTCCTCCTCCTTACTGTTCTCCCCCTCCTTGCTGGTCTCCTCTTCCTCCTTGTTGTTCTCTTCCTCCTTGCTATTCTCCTCCTCTTTGCTGTCCTCCTCCTTGCAGACGACGCATAAGTCTACGGGAGGCAAGACATCGCAGAAGCAACTAGCTTATGCCAACCGTGCCAGCTCATGCGTTGCATCATGGGCGAGAAGGCATAGAGGATCTTTGCTTTTTCTCTATTCTTGTTGTGTAACATGCTCGTTGTTTTGAGATATTGTAATGTTTTGAGATATTGTAATGGTAGGCTCTAATCTTAATAAAAATGGATGTTTTATGTTTGTGAAAGGAATTGAGATGTGAATTGGATGTATACATGTATATGTTGATCTGCTTATTTCAGAAGGCATGACTAGCATTTCCTAAGGCTAGCCAATAAACAGAAATAGGTTTAGGAGAGAATATCACAGACGGTTCTTAACTAAAAACCGTCTGTGATAGTTATAATCACGAGCGGTTTTAATTAAGAACCGTGCGTGATTTATAAATATCACGACGGTTTTAGTTAAGAACCGTCTGTATATAATATCACAGAGCGGTTCTTAACTAAAACCGTCGTGATATTTATCATCACGACGGTTCTTAATTAAAACCGTGCGTGATTATAACTATCACGACGGTTTTAGTTAAGAACCGTCGTGATATTACACCACGAGCGGTTCGGCCCGTGCGTGATGATCTCGTATTATTCGACCCATAAATTCAGACGGTTCACAAAACCGTCTGTGATGACGTTTTTGAACCGTCTGTGATGACATTTTCTGTAGTAGTGATTTACAGTACCCTGAGGAGGAATGATGAGGTGTCCAGGGACAGGTCGCCGCATTTCTCGGCGTCCTCCGGCGAGAGGCTGTCTGAGAAGCAGACGGTCCCGGAGACGGAGACGACAGCAATGTTGATGAGCAGCGCGACGAACAGCGCGAAGCCGCTCTCGTATAGGAAGAACCTGCAGGCATCCTGATTGAAGGGAGCACATATTAATATAATTCATACTATATACTGCATAGTTGAATTGAGTTATTTTTCTTTTCGTTAATATAATCCAACCTTGATTCCTCTTACGGATGGCGGAGTCTTCCTCGAGAGCACCAATGCTGAATGCAAGAATAGGTTGTGCCTGTAGTTAATCGAGGACAAAACGAAGGAATTTTATAATTTCTTTAAATGGATTACAATTATACATGTGGCAACTGAAAATTGTAACTTGGTCAACGGCATGATTGAGCATGAATTAGTAGCTAGGAATATTTTATACATGTTATAGCATGCATTGTTACTTAAAAGTACACCTTTAGCCACCGACCTTTTGAGACTACAGAGATCTAGAAAACAATGTTATAATTTGTTGCGGCATCTAGAGGGTATTTGTTGGGAACATCTTTTAGCTAGATCATTTAATTTGCCTATACATATATGTATATATGTGTATGCATGTATGTATAATTAATATATGTATGTATAATTAATTGGGATACTACGGTGTCAGGGCATCATGATCTAAAATAGATATTTCCTTTATGTATCATGTGCAGAAAAATTTAGAATTTTTGGATGTCGAGTTGAAGTAGTTTACTAACTAGCTCAAACAAGTTTAAACTAAAATTCGAACTACAGTTACCTTTTTACTGATAGTTTGATTGTAAGTATGTGCTGATTTTATATAAAATTAGCAAAGCATGTTATCTAAATTCGTTTAAAATCTTTGAATTCGAGTATATTTTTCAAAGGTATGCGTTTTATTTGAATTGTTATAGATGAATATATACCTTAAAACTGAAATTTTTAAAAATATACCCGAGTTTAGATTAAATTTGCCTATTTAAAATCATAGTGTGCTAACAACATAATGTATACGTATGTATGTACTACTTAATTATGTACTAAATTGTTAACAAATAACTAGGTGATGGCAACTTTTTTGTTACGTGCGTGTGCGCATTTGGGACACGTGATAGTAACTTTTAGATGTACTTGCTAGCTACTAGCGACGGAGAATCGGGCCACATGGACTAGAATTATTTAATTTAGAAAATTAAACAATTTCATAACTATAATTTTTTTCAAAATTTATTTTTGACACAATAAATATACCAATTCATACTGAAAATTGGGAGCGCTTATAGCCAATACGAAATTTTAATATGCGCATTAATTTGGGGTCTCTAGTGCAATTTCATTATCAACCACTCGATTTTTTTTTCTTCAAGCATTGACCTGGCCGGCTAGCTGGCCTCTTTCGCCATGACCAAGAACTCCATCAGGTACAGTAAGTGCATGTATGTCAAAGCAAGAAGTATTTGTGCACGCTACATGGCTTACGGCATAACAAGAGCTCCAATGAGGGCAATGGCGTCTCCGGTGGCGCCGGCCCCGCTGAGCCTGGGGATGAACAGCCCTTTCACGACCTCCACCGCCGGAGGCTTCACTATGCTCAGCTCGCCGAAGAAGCACGCCGCCATGACGAAGACCAGCATCGCGATCAGAAACTCCAGCTTCCGCACCTAGTTACACGAACATACAGAAAAAATTAAAGCCTACACGTCATACGCGATAGATGTATGAACAGTGACTAACTACTGATGTTCCAACTGATTCAGTGGGTTAATTATTTAGTTTAGGGAACCTATTTGTCTGCGGGTGTTCGTGAGAATTCGTAAAATTACAGCTTTTTTAATCTGGCGAGGTGTAAAATTACCCCGTATTTCTGCAGCCCGAGCAGCAGGAGCGTGCTGGAGCCGGTGATGAGAACCCCGGCCCACACGGGGATGTGGAACAAGAGGTTGAAAGCGAAGGCTGTCCCTATAACTGCAAGAAAAGAAAAAAAAACCAAGATCTGTAAGAAAAAAAAGTGTGGTTAGCTTATGCTTGCAGCTGCTGCCACTGCTGCCATTGTTCAGATGGAAAGACAACTGAGCACGGCAATGGCAGACTACATTTTTGTATATATAAAATCTGCATCATCCAAAGATCTTGACTTCACCCTTGTATATTACAGCACTTTTTAAGGGGTATAATTAACATTTATATGGAAGGCAACGGTTGACTAAGGACAGCTAGATAGAACAAAAAAATTGCCGTACTTGTGGATTAACAATTGGAATGTGGGGGCTCAGACAGTGGGAGTTATGCTTTTTTAATTCTCGGTGAGCTTAAACTTAATTATCTCAAAGTCAAATATGACAGTTAAGCACCATTTTTTTATAATCCAGGATTATCACATTCTTGTTTTCTAACCTTCTGGGATATCCGCAGCGATCACGGCTAGCTCTGCAAGAAGCCATAGACAGATCCTCACAAACTTTGGGTACTCACTTCTGCATATCTCAGCAAGATGCCTCCCTGATGAGTTAAAATTAATGGTCATCAGCACAAGCTTGTTGCATATTTTGTATGCAAAGATGTCACGATTAACGTCGCGATTAGTGTCGCTTTAGTACCTGTTACCACTCCAAGGTTAGCTGCTAGTGATTGTATGATCAGTGCGAAAATGAGCCCAATCAGAATCACCCAAAGGAGCTAGGAACACACAGGAAAGAGCACAAAGCGAAAGCCAAACTTCCAGTTAGTTGCTTCTTTTTTTGTGATGTACTGGAAAGGGTAAAAAGTTGGAGATTTGCTAGAGTAAATGGCGTGTAAAAAGACAAGGACAATATCAGAAAAGCAAGAAAATACTCGCTGCTTTTGCTGTAAAGTATAATCAACTGAAAACGTACCTCATATCTGTGATTTGCGCCGGCTTGCAGGTCCGTTTCCACTGTTTCATAGTTTGTCAACCGTGAGAACCGAGAGAGAGAGAGAGAGAGAGAGAGAGATTGAGAGAGATGCTCACAATTGCCAGGATCCAAGTAGGCTAACGACACCATGAACCCTGGTCCAACATGGGCTAGGAACCTTTTCCATGCAGGTTCCTGTTTCACACAACCAAAGAAAAATGCAGAAATTAAGGGGGAAAAAGAAACGAAGGTCCGTCAATCCAAATTTTCCTATATCTACATAGACATATGCAAGAACATGAGCTTATCTAGGAGCCAAAGAACACTGCAGATTTAGATTCTAGCTTCCATTACAGTCACAGTCATGTCCACAGTACTACATATTACCAAGAACCATGAAAATTTTCACCTCAAACCTCAGAGATCCAATCCAGAACTCAGTGGAGTAATAAATACATAACTTTACAGACAATTAACCTTGATCAGTTGATCACCGTCTTCAAGCTTCTTAGCATCTTCTTGCTCCACATTTGCTCTCCAGCTCCTTCCTCTCTCGCTGCCGGCCAATGTTTCCCTGTCAATCTCCATTATTTCTTCTCAGGCTAGCTTAGCTTGGTTACGAGAAGATTTGCTGGTGACCTCTCTCCGCCGCCCTCTTGTCCTACTTATACACACACCATGCAACCAAATGAGATATTTTGATGTGCATAGGTAAAAGAAAATGTGGGCCTCCGTTCGTGTGATGAACGTACACGAGAAAGCTCCATTTGGCATCTCTTGCCCTGACCAAACACAAACAAGCTGGGATGCCAAGCTATGTACCTGCTTCCTTTTTCTGCAAAAGTTTATTTATTCAAGGTTACAGTCAATAAATTTAGGGTTATCTAGATTCTAGGGGAGTCACAGCTTGTTTTGACCCAAAGCATGCCTTGTTTTGAACCGGTTATATGTAAGTAATTCTACCAATAATAATGCCCTTAGGCTCAAATCGTTGGACCAGACCATACGTATATATACCGTACCACAAAGAGCTACCTAGTGTAACTACATGGTTGGATTAAACGATGCAAAACTGCGCCAACACGCACCGAAGACGCCCTACGATAATTGTAGGACCGAAGATGGTAACAGAAAGACGTGAATGGTGTTTTAAAAAAAATTTCTCAAGTATTTACCAATTCTTCATTTTAATAGCTATAAAACTATGAAGATTATATTAAGATGGAAAACCAACACAAAACTAAAGAAAAAAGAACCTAAACATTCTGAAAAATCAGCAAAAATGATACCACTATAGTACCTGTGGTACTACTGCTGCTACAGTAACTGCGTACTACTGCTGCTGTGCCTACGGTACTATCGCTGCTACAGTAAAATCAGCACAATATAAAAACTAAAATCGATGGAACTTTTGATTCGTATTTCTAAATAACATGAAATTTTACAGCAATCTTCTCTAGAATATTATAAAAACTTATTCTAACAAACGATTGTCAAAAACATGGCCAATGTTAAGACATTTTTCAGTTTAAAGAAAGGTTGCACTAAAATCGAGCAAAACCCTAAAACAGTGAATACAATTTGCATGTGGGTAGATGATGGCCAAGATGATTCTAGATATATTCCCACATGTCACAACAAGTTAGAACACCAAAGAAATCAAGTAAAAAAACCATCGGATCAAGAAATCACTAGAAAGATAAAAAACATGCAAAAACCGAATTTATTGATGAACTTGCTACCGAGCCTATATTGGTAGAGATTCATTTTTTAAGATTATCTCCATCTCTTACATGTTCTTAGCACAACAAAATCAAGAAGAGTGAAGAAAAGAGATCAAAACCAATCAAATCAAAAGCAAATCAATCAAAACAAGACATAACCATCGAGATAATCAAAGATTGATTCTATTGCTTCTTGATTAGGAATGTTTTACAGCCACTCCACCTTGGAGAATAAAGAGTACACAAAGCACACAGCTCTCAAACTCTAACTCTAAACATAGGAGCACAAGAGAGATGGCTTGGATGGTTGACACAAATCTCCATCACAATCCCTTCATATAGGTGGGCTAACTAGCCACACCTAACGTTTAGTTGATACTATCCACTGAGCACAATGGGGAAACCCGATAACCCTACACACACAGGTTTGACACACACATGTTCACTTATGCACGTTTTTCAAAGCGTATAAGCCCATATCCACTAAGTCATTAGCCTTGATCCATCTCAATTAAACCAGCTTCTCATTGACCAAAACCGCTCTCCCAAGCGCTGCTCAAGCGCTACGGTTTTGATTCAAGGTAGTTTCTGGTATTTTGGTCAAACTACCAAAATACCTTTTCTTGATCGGGTCATCTCTTTCCAATACAAGCAATCGCTATGCTTGCCACGTGTAGGTTTACCATTGGCTTACCACGCATTAGCAAATTTCTTCCGTTTTGGTTCCACCGGATCACGCCTCATTTGGACCGACCAAGCCACATGGTGCAAACTCGCTGTTCGAACTCGCCTTCAATATTTTCTGCCTTTCTCGTGCCATGCTTGAGCTCACCACTCACCCGACATCCATGATCGTTCTGGGCCACGGCTCCTCCCTAAGCGTAGCCCCGATCCTCATCGTCGACCATAGTGACTCCAACGTCCCTGCACATCTAAAGATAAAGAAATCATTTTCGGGCACAAGTTCTTCACAACATTAGCCACGTTAGCCAAAATATGCATCATACAACCTTAATGCACTGATCCAAGTCACCCCAACTCAATCCATGACCCAAAATCTAAAATCTTCAATTTCTACCCAAAACAGTACTACCGCTTTATCAGGTCGGTACTACAACACTACGGTACTACCACTCCCCTGGATCGGTACTACCGCACCTCACACCTCAAAACTGGACCTCTCTGAAAATAACGTACCACCAAGTACAAATCGGAGCTACCAACTTGCAGTATGACTAGAACACAAACCGGTACTATCGCCCTGCGGTATGACCGGAACCTAAATCTGGTACTACCGCCATGCGGTATGACCTCTCCAAAACCTACAGAACTACCGATTTTCCTAACAAGCTCAGAGAACAGTCCAGATAAGATGCTATCTTTGCAAAACCAAATATCCATTCCACAATCATTGCAATAATTTATCACAACATCAATCAAGACCTTCTCATATGGTTCTTGAATCTCCCCCTTGATGAACCCATTGGCAATCTCTCAAAATGTAAATAGGTGGTGGTTTTAGACATAGAAGAGGAATTTTGCAAAGAGAGACTCAAAATAGTCACAAGAAGAATGTAAAGACTAGAAATGACCATGTGAGGTAGAAATGCAGTGAAGCTACTAAAAATGACAAATTTTCCACAGGAAGCTTCAAATCCATCAGAAATCTCACTCTAGATACATATGAAAAAACAATTGTTTGATTTGACCGTGGTCATGGTGAGATTAGATCAAAAGATCAAGATAATCAAAGCAAAAAATTAAAGCTCCAATTTAGTGAGATTTTGCACAAAAACTCCAAATCACACTCTAGATATACATTTTTACCAACACTTCTTCCCTTTGACAATGGAGTCATCAAGATGCATGAAAAAATATAGAGCATGAATAAAATGAAGTGGCTGTATTTTATTCATTTTTAGCATTAGGAGCCATGAAAATTATTCAAAAATAACTCTACAAATCTTGCACCAAGCCATATTGTGTGAAAGAACTATCTAGATCATGTCAAACTATATATAGCAAAGCTAAAACAAATAAGCAATAATATGAATTTAAATAGATTTTAACATGTTAAAGTGCTTAAGATCTTAGTTTAGCCAAAAGTATCCAAAAATGAGCCAAGGCATATCAATACTCTAAATAAAACCAAGAAGCTACAATTAAGTCAATTTAGAGTACAAGTTCAAAGTTGAAACATTTTGTTCAAGCACTTGATACCACTTGTAATTGAGCAAATTTTGCAGATTTGGCATTTTCTAAAATTTATTTTTGGTTTTATCTTAGCAAAGCATATCCTAGACTAGGTGCCATCCACAACTGCCTCCTAAAGTTCAACCATTTTTCATAATTTTTATTTTCTTAGCCATGTGCTAGATCTCAAGCCTTATACGACTGTCCTAAGCAAGAGGTTTAAATAAGTAGTATTGCTCATCCAAAATATCCCCTGAGTTCCTGCCTTGTGCAATGGCAAGCAGTCTCATGACAAATAATTAGTGAGATCAGTTTTTCGCACAAAAGAGATCATTTTCTTTTTTTGGTTTAGTTCAAGAACAAAAAGCTAATACTAACTCATACTTTTATAAAGAACTAGTATAGCTCAATCTAAAACTCAATTTAGATCCAAAACCCAACTTAGTTTATTTGATATGACATGAATCATAAAGGATCGCTAGAGCAAAACTAGTCATATGATCCAATAGGACATGATTTAATTTGAATTTCTCACATTTAATAAAGCTAGCATAGTAAAAGTTAAGCTACACATAGAAGGTCATGATAAATCTAGCAAACTAGCACAAGACATGGCAAAATGTAATGCGATATATCATGTCACACAAGGATAACAGTCAATGCTCTATATATTTATATTACAATGCATATTTCTGAAAACAGATGCAAAAGATATAATATGATACAATAGATGCAAAAGAGACAAACTCCCTCTCAAAACAGGACAAAAGGACTAATAACCCCTAACTCTCCATGCAAAGAAGTAAAATGAGAAGAATAAGATACTTAATAAAAATATCTGCAACCTACTGCTCGGAATCTAAAAAGTGAAGCACAACATCACCATTCTCTACATGGTCTCTAAGGAAATGACTAGAATGGCTAAAACAAGAGAGAGCTAGGCTCTATACTCCACATGGTCTTTAGGATAGGGATGCCTTATGGCTAAGGAGGGATGGCTTATAGCTAAGGAGCGAATCTAAATACCATAAATGCCTACTACTAAACACTAGTGATTGAAGAAGCAAGCTCGACTTAGACTAGAAGAAAGCACAACCTACAAAGCCCAAATGTGCCTAAAAAGGACTCATGCAAGAAGTGATCCTATCCTTAGCCCAACCAATCCTCGAACTACAAAAAGCCCCCAAATGAAATGCAAAGCATGAATCAAAGGCAAAAATAAAGTGTAGAACACAAAACCTGTGTCACACCGCTTGGCGGTGAGATGTAGTCGAAGGAGTAGAAGCTGAGTCGAGTTGCATCCCAAGATAGGTAGCGATCATCATATACTGGAATGAGAAAGAGGAAGACTTAGAAGCTCCAGAACCAGGGTTCTCACAGTTGCCCTAGTACTCAACTGCAATGTTGCACATTTGGTCTCCTATTTCTCATGTAAAGTCTATATCACCATAAAAGAAGTCGTTTGTGCATTGGAACTTGGGTTAGTGAAGAATGACATACGAATCCACTTCCAAGACAAATGACATGTAATAATTCTATAATACAGAGTGAGAGGTATGCAATAAAATTCAATGCTCATATAAGCATAAGCTCACAATTTTAAGCATGAACATAAATGTACAAAGCATGGCAATGAGGAAAATAAAAACACTACATGCTAGAGAGATAAATTAGGCTATATATATATATATATATATCCATGATAGATACTGAAGCAATTGAGCAACAAGACACATAGCATGATAAGCATACAATCAAGGACAAAACATGTTATGGCAAAGCTCATCTATCCATAATTAGCAATACCACTCGTATTATCAACACCATGTAAGCATAAAACATGTTAAGGAATAAAACATACTTAAGTTATGCTAACAAGGATCAAAAGAAAGATATGTTTACATGGATATCTAATAGATACATAGATACCTAGAGCAAGATATCACAAAAATATGATAGTGAATATATTAAGATGACACATGCTCATGATGAAAAGACAAGCTCAAGTAAACATGATAATCATGATCAAAATTCTAACCTATACGCATATGAGCAAGCAAAAAGGATGACAAATGATGAGACTAGAATAGCACATGCTAATGGCAATATAAAAAATCTCATGTATATATCCACAATTGATATATTACAATACCAAGTATACAGAAAACATGACATGAAATAAATCATGCAAATACATGGTACAATGACATCAAGCAAGCACATGAATAAATGAAACACAACAAGAGCATGATACATAATGTTGCAAGAATAATGCATGCTCATGAAGATAAAACTTATATATTCACAAAAGATAAATAATTAGCTAGCACATGGATATAAAAGCAAAATGCATATAACGACATGACAAAAATGAACCATGAGTAATTCATACCAATATGATACAAGTGAACATATGTATAAGCATGACATGCCAATAATAACACATGAATATAAGGGTATGAAGGTATAGGATAGCTTATAAAGTAGGTAGAAATGCCAAACGTAAGAGCACATGCCTCTTGGAGGCCATCAAAGGGAGTGGAGAACCATCAAGTGTTCCAATCGCATGATGAAGCAAAAGATCGGAATCAAATGAAGCACATATTCTTCATCCCGCGTCCTAGTACCTATACATGAGATGAATAAGATGCTCGAGTCTTAGATCCCGATGGGTTAGTAAGCAAATACTTAGGAATCTAGTACTGAGACACATGATGTCTATGGAAAGTAGTAGAAGCAGAAACAAAATGGTTAGAAAAATGATCATGAGAATGCACACAAGAACCACCTAGCCCTCTCCGAATCGACCTACCAAAAGATCGGTACTCCCCATGACTAGGTGCTACCTGTGGTCTACTCTCACAACATTCTAACACAGAGCGCTACCGCCGCCGTGTCAACAGTAAAATCAGCACGATTTTAAAAACTAAAATCGATAGAAATTTTGATATATAGATCCAAATGATATAAAATTTTGCAGGGATCTTCTCTAGATATTATGAACCTATTACAATAAACGATCATGAAAATCATGGCCAAAGTTGAGACCTTTTTCAGTTTGACGTAAGGTTGCATCGAAACCGAGCAAAAACCAAAAATGGTGAATACAACTTGCTTGTTGGTGATGATGGCCAAGATGGTTCTGGATGTATTCTCACATGTCATAGCATGCTAGAACACTAAAGAAATCAAGCCAAAAACCGTCAGATCAAGAAATCACTAGAAGGATAAAAAACATGCAAAAATCTAGTCTCTTGATGAAGTTGCTACCGAAATTCCTACATAGGTGGAGATTGATTTCCTGAGATTATCTCCATCTCTTACACGTCCTTGGTATATAAAGATAAAGAAAATAAAAAAGAAGAATCAAAACCAATCAAATCAAAGATTGATTATATTGCTTCTTGAGTAGTAAGGTTTTACATCTATTTTATCTTGGAGGACAGAGAACACACAAAGCACTCAACTTTCAAACCCTAACTCTAAACATAGGAGCACATGAGAGATAGATTGGATAGTTGACACAAGTCTCTATCCCAATCCCTTTATATAGGTGGGCTAACTAGCGATACATAACCCTTAGTGGATACTATCCACTTAGTACAATGGTGGAAAGCTGATAATCCTACAC
This sequence comes from Bonia amplexicaulis, assembly GCA_036346245.1. NCBI lineage: Eukaryota > Viridiplantae > Streptophyta > Magnoliopsida > Poales > Poaceae > Bonia > Bonia amplexicaulis. The sequence continues at coordinate 10,604,521 of CM070755.1, forward strand.
ACACGAGTTTTACTCATACATGTTCACTTATATACGCTTTCAAAGCGTATAAGTCCGAATTTGCTAAGTCCTTAGTCTTGATCTATCTCAGTCAAACTAGTTTCTCCTTGACGTAAACTGCTCTCCTAAGCACCACGGTTTTGATCTAACGCAGTTTCTGCTATTTTGGCCAAACTACCAAAATATCCTTTCTTGACCGGGCATCTCCTTCCAATGCGAGCAATCGTCATACTTGCCACGTGTAGATTCACCATTGGCTTACCACGCATCGGTAAGTCTCTCCTGTTCCGGTTCCACCGGACCATGCCTCACTTGGACCGACCAAGCCACATGGTGCAAACCCGCCGTTCGAACTCGCCTTCAACATTTTCCATCTTTCTCGTGCCATGCTTGAGCTTACCATCTCACCTGGCATCCTTGATCGTTCTGGGTCTTGGCTCCTCCCTGAACATAGCCCCGATCCTCGCCGTTACCATGGTGACTCCATGCGTCCTTATATATCTAAAGATAAAGAAATCAATTTTGGGTTCTTCACAACTTGACTCATCTTAATCAAAACATGCATCATGCAACCTTAATACACTGATTTAGGTTACCCCAACTCAATCTATGACTCAAAACCTAAAATCCTCAATTTCTGTCCAAAACGGTATTACCACTTCAATCAGGTCGTTACTACCGCACCTCGTACCTCAAAACTGGACCTCTCTGGAAATAACATACCGTCAACTAGAAATCGGAGTTAACGACCTGCAGTATGATTGGAATCCAAAACAGATACTGTCGCCTAACCGGGACCTAAATCTAGTACTACCGCCATGTGGTATGACCATGCCAAAACCTATGGAACTACCGATTTTCCTAACAAGCTCAGAGAACAGTCTAGATAAGATGTTATCTTTGCAAAACCAAATGTCCAATCCATAAACATTACAATGGTTCATCACAATAGTAGTCAGCATCTTCTCACATGATCCTTTAATAATAAAGGGGCCAACAAGTATTGAACGTGCAAACTTCACTAGCAGGGTCTGTTCTTTTCGGCTTTTGGCTTTTACTATTGTAACTAACTTTCAAACGGGGTATTTTTTTAAGACGGGGTCTACAATTTAATTGTAGTACACGTTAAAAACCCAACATCTGTACTATCCAATATCGCATACGAGTATCTCTCTCCGTAATATCTGTCACAAATAATTAAAATTTAAAAATTTTAATCAAAAACCAAAAACCACAGCCACAAAGAACATGTTCATATATATAATGCTCAAGCGCAGAACTGTCCCAGCATTTCGAAAGTTAACACAACCCAATAACCCTGTGTCACGGCATCAACTGCAGCAGCACAGCTGTCGAAGGACGGAGACGGGAAGCAGTGGCAACCCGAGCGGGAGAACTTGGCCGAGACCTGCGTGGTAAGCAGATCAAGAAACATGGTCCAGCCCAATGGATCCTGTAACAGGGTGGTTTACGCCCGGAGGAGTTGGTCAAGTGGGAGTAGGCGTCGAATATTGTAATCTCTGGATTATTTCCTCAACAATTCTATCAACTTCCTCCCCACCTTCTTGCTCTCCTACCAAGTCGTCTGCTCGCTTCTTGATCAATTGATCTGTCTATTCCGAAAGCTATTCAGAGAAGATATAATATATTGCGGTGATGTAATGATCTGACCATCCAAGCTATAGCTTACTCATCGTTTGGATATGTGTTGGAATAGTCTATTGCAGATGGATAAGGAACCTAATTTAAAGATAAGAGAATATCTCAGCTCACCATCTAGCTTTTAGAAATAAGAAGGCTCTTACAATCTAATAATTGGTACTACAGTTTGGTTCTAATCTCTGGTCTAATAGACACTTATGTGTGAACGACTGTGACCTTAAGAAACCATCAGTGTACGAAGATGGTGGTGGTGAACAACTGAGGGACACTGTGTGAAGGAGAAATTGTTAGAATTAGTCCTACATTGATTATGAAACCAAAAAAAAATCTAACTTAAAATTGAGGAAATACTCATCTTACAAACCAGCCTTTAGTGATGAAAACCTCTTACAATCCAACAACATGAATAATGATTAATGAACAAACGTAGCTAGATTTCAGAGACGAGAAGCCATCCAACAACATGAATAATTTAATGAACAAACGTATAGGAGCATATGTACTATACTACATTCTCTCCTTTTTTTTTCCCGAGTGTGGATGCGATGATGCATGGTGTAGACAGTTCCACATATTAACTAGTGGCATTGTTTTTAAGTGCATACGTGTGTGTAAATAGTGACAGTCCTCGAATATTCTTGGCGAGACAAGTGACTAAGGAAGTTCTACTTCTAGACTGGCGTTTTTGTTAAACTACATATCGAGCTGTCGTGATGCAACGGCACAATCGGCACGCCACGATTGATGCATTTACGTACTCCACTTTCGCAATAGGGCCAATCGTTTGTTAAAGTTTAAGCTTGGCCTCATGACTAGGGGTGCAAACGGGTCGAGTTAATCCCGACCGATTCGGCACTGAATCTGATTTGTACCGAATCCGATTGTTACCAAATTCGGAGAAAAAATATGGGTTAGGATATGGTAATAGCAATATCCGTCCCGAATCCGATACGTCTTCAAATTTGATTTCAGATTAGTGCTACTATTTGACGTTTCATTTTCTTTTGCAATGGTAAAATAAAATCTTCCACATCAGCTATTAAGTAGTAACATCAAGTTCTTGACAGTACGTCCTCCTACTTCATTTGTTGTACTGCATGCATTCCTTACAAACAAGTAGGGGTGCAAACGGCTCGGGTTAATCCCGACCGATCTGGCACCGAATCCGATTGGTACTGAATCCGAAGAAAAAATATGGGTTAGGATATGGTAACAACAGTATCTGTCCGAATCCGATCCGTTTGCACCCCTACTCATGACAGAGAGACTCATACTACTGAGCTTAGTTATTCGTGCGAAGTATATTTGGAGAAGGGTTATGAAAATGAGCCGAAAATAGTCAAAAATTGATGAAAATTAGTCCTACAAAGCACCCTGGCTAGAGTATAAACCGGTCTCAACTATTTCATTTTACTCTGAATTACTCCGATTTTCTCCAATTTGCATCGATTTAGACAAATTTTTATTCGAATTTTGAATTTCATTTGAAATTTTTGGTCCGAAAACTACCAAATTTTCTAAAAAGCAGTGCTACTGGTCCTACCCTAAAAATCTAAAACCGGTTTTGATAGCCCTGATTTTGAGTGGTTAATTTCCAAACTGGAGTAGGTGTTCTGTGTTCCCAGTATAAATATTTCATTTTGTAAACCGCGTGTAAATTTCGTTTGGTAAATCCAAACTAATATATGCTCCTGGCTCCTTTGAAAAATTGGGTGCTTGAGGTGAGACCATGCAGAAGTCACCTTATGGTTGTGATGAGTAAATGACTTTTGGATTAGAGTATCTGCGGAGGTTGAGTTTGGTTTTTGAGGGATTTCTAAAGATTGCATTTTGTTTGGCTTGTTTGTTGAAATCTTCGGGTTAAGCGGTCTGACCGTTTTGTATTGACAGTCTGACCAGCAGGTTTCAACCGCTAACAGTAGTCAGAGGCATGGACCTCGATCTATAGTCGGGCGGTCCGAACTGCCTTGTGCTGAGTAGTCCAAAGAGCTAGTCCAAAGATACTCTGTAATCGACAGGACTCGGTACTCAGTAGTCAAGAGGACTCAATACTCGATGGTCGTAGCTTCAGTGGTTGGTCGATGGTCGTAGCTTCAGTGGCTGTTCTATGGTCATAGCTTTAGTGGTTGGTCAACGATCGTAGCTTCAGTGCCTTGTCGGCGATCGGCAGTTGTAGACTTCGCGATTTGTTGTCATAGTTGTAGGTTTTGCGATCGGCTGTCGTAGACCTCAAGTACTCGTGTCAAACCTACCAGCGGTCTGACCGGCCTGTGCATGGCGGTCAGACTGGTCTCTCTCGGTGGTCTAAGGTTATTTTCTGGAATGCATGGAATTTGAGTCATGGATTGAGTTGGGGTACTTGGGTCATCGCATTAAGGTTGCATACATTTTTCATGGTACATTGTTTAGATTAATTGTGTCAAATTATGTCTTTGTGTATTGTGCGGTGCTATATGACAGTTTGCTTGTTGTTGTTTGGCTGCAGGACTTCAGAGTTAGGTCATGGTGAGGCGTATGAGGAACCTGGACTAGGCACAGGGTGGTGCTAAGGTCCAGAACGGTCAGAGAGACGTCGAAGATGTCTGAGGCTCGTGGAGTGATTGCAAACTAGGACGATGAGGAATCAGAGCGGGAGCTACTGATGGTGGACATGACGGGCAATGGCAAGGTGGACCGGAACTAGGCTTAGGCAGGAGTCGAGGATCTATGCAGTCAAGGAAGCCAGGTGCTGTTATATGCGAGAAGAGGCATGTGGTGTGCCAAGTGATTTGGGTAGTTTGCAAGCGGTGACTGTTCCATGGGATCCGAACACGTGAGAGGTTTGGTGGCAAGTCATTGGGGCCACGTAGAAGATGGAGAACCACGGGCAATGCTTCATGAAAAAGGAAGCGGGAAGCTTCGTTGAAAGTGGAAGAGGGATATTTTGGTAAAATTGCCCAATACAGTTAAAGTGGCAGTGTGTGTGTCGGGACCCCGGATTTCCGAATCCGAACCCTCTGTGTATTACTGCACTAGTCCCAGATCAAAGCTAGTGTACACAGTCAAACAGTACATAACCAACAACGCTTTATTACAATAATAGAGAGTACAAACCACATGGCCTCTTTATTACAACTGAGGGTTCAAGACCTCTCAAACTCACAAAGCACAGCGGAAGCAAAAGAAATTCTGATGAAGACCCATCAATACACCACATGCAATTGACTCGGGAAGCGCAACCTAGAAATCCGGAAAGCCTTCGTCGTATCCACACACGAAGTAATCGTAATCTCCTTCTTGAGCTTCATAATCCTCTGAGATTTGTTTTGACTGCAGCATGTGAGTACATAAAGTACTCCGCAAGTCTTGGAAAAAATGCAGTAGATGTAGGGCTTAACAAAGGAAGGATAATATGGTTCTTTTGCACAAAGTAATATTTTATTTCAAATACCATTAAATATTTTCAAATACATTAATTTAATAAAGTAATTGCTTTAATAGAAATTATCAAGAATTTTCTAGTGAAGGTTCCATCCACCTACACTAGTTGACCGGCTCTAACCACCAAGTTTCAAGACTACGGGTTCCATCCACCCGCACTGGCTCCATCCGCCAAGACACCCTTCCGAGAGATCCATCCACTCTCAAGTTCCCAAAATGTTTACTTTAAAAGCAAAATCAAAGATCTACCATGTGAAAGCGCACCCTGCAGAGGTTGTACAGCTTTACCCACAAGAGATAAGTCATCTTAATAGCCAACATGCTTCCTTAGGCATAGGACCCAGATAATTTATCACAAAGCCTTTGCCTTACTCCGATCTAGCTAGACACCACCCGCTGAGGTTTCACCGCTGAAGGGTTAAATCCACTACAGTCAGAAGCCCCCTCTTGCGTCATATGAGTACAGTAAATCTCTGTGCCTCACTGTGAGTAAACCAGTATACCCTGGCACCCACTTACCACTGGTGATATCTGAACTAAACATTTGCAAGTTAATCAGCTAGGTCGTACCCATATAGACTTATGATTGTACAATAGTGTTCAATTTGGACAATCACAATCGTCAGTCCTTAATTGACTAGGACGGGATATTCACAATACAAGTTCTCGTGCTAAATCCGCACCAACCCAATCTTACCATCTGCCCAAGTCTAAAACAATTTTCACCATTTTACCATCTGCTAAATTATTTAAATAAAAAGATTAAATCATACATATCAATTTTTCATCCAAAGGGTTATACTAACCGACTAGCTTGTCTAAGCAATTACTACCGTTCTAAAAATAACAATCTCATAATAATCTCAATACTGAGACAAGTGAAATTTAGGGTGACAAAGGTACATAGTTTTCAATGTCAAATTAGGACATAACAATTATCGGTTTAACCATTATCCTTAAAACAGAAATTATCATTTTATGTAACATAGCAAATGCATTTAAATTTAAAATAATAAAATAATTTTGGTAAACATAGGTACAAGATGATCGAAGGAGACTTGCCTTCTTGCACGCTGTCTGGACCTTCTTGCTACGGCTCAGAATATTCTTCGGCGACGTCAGGTTCTACACGCGAAACGACAAATACAAATGAATAAATAAATACAAATAAAATCACAAAAATACAAAATATATACTGGAAGTAATTTTATGATTTTATGTGAATTGAGAAATTTGAATCACTAAATTTGGAGCTCGGACAACGGAGAGCGAGTGATTGGAAGGTCGAATGGATTGGAAATTCCAGAAAATGCAAAACCGAGGGAATATTCCTTGGCATCTTATTTTGCTGAAATTTTAGAATTATTGGAGAGTATGACGTGTGGGGCCCGGCTGTCGTTGAGTAGAAATTTTTTTTAATAATACATGACAAGTAGGTCCCGCTTTTCGTTGACTAGAGGCAGAAAATGGCCAAGAGCTAACAGGAAAAACAACTTGCATTGCTCAGGATTAGAACACAGGACCTCACAGGTGAATGCACTAGCTTGTCTCGATTGACCAAGTGAGCAAATGCTCTTTTATGACAAAGAACCATCACAAAGGAATGAAGAGCTAACAAGAAACTCTTCTCTGTTGAAGAACACACGAACCAGAGCATGGAGGTGGCTTCCATGGTTGCCTTGGTGGATGGAGGCGCTGTTGAGGGAAGAGAGGGGCGGTGCGGGAACCACTAAAATGGAACCCCGGAGAGGTCCTCTACCGAATGGTGGCGGTGGCAATGCCGGAGACGGAGCGAGGCGGCAGTCACGCGGGGCTCCGGCAAACCGGTGACGTTTTGGAGAAAGTGGAGTGAGCATGAGATCGTCAGAGACATGGTGATCGTGATGGAGAAGTTGGTTTGGCTCGGGGGTGGCCGAGAATGACCCGCGACGGCGACAACAGCCGGCATGGTGGTGGTGCATCGTGGCTGTCGGGACCCGGATTTCCAAATCCAGCCCCTCTGTGTATTACAGCACTAGTCCCAGATCAAAGCTAGTGCACACAGTTAAACAGTGATGATTACATTGCCAACAACGAAATTACATTAATAAAGAGAGTATAGGCCGAAAGACCTTTATTACAAACGAGGTTACAAGACCTCGCACCCACACAAAAGATAAAGCACAGCGGAAGCAAAAGTAAATCCAGCGGAGAAGACCCAACAATTCGCCACAGGCAATTGACTGGGGAAGCGCAACCTAGAACTCCTGAAAGCCTTCGTCGAATCCATAAGCTCCGTAGTCGAACGATCCAACTTGAGCTTCATACTCTTCTGGGTATTATTTTAAGTGTAGTATGTGAGTACATAAAGTACTCCGCAAGTCTTGGGAAAATGCATTAGATGCAAGGTTTAGCAAAGGATGGTTATATGGTTCTTTTTGCACAAAGCAGCATTTTAGTTCAAATACCATTAATTATCTTTAAAGGCATCAATTTAGCAAAGTGTTTGTTTTAACAAAATCTATCAAGATAAAAAGTGAAGGTTACAACCACCAACACTTGAAGTACTGGCTAACTGCCCAAGTTCAAGAAAACGGGTTACACCACCCCTCATCGGCTACAATCGCCGGACAAACCCGGAGTTCCAACCACTCCGGTTCCCAAATCTTTATTTTAAAACCAAAACAATAATCTACCATGTGAATGCATTCCTTGCCGCCTTGACCGTGGGCACGGCTATTCGAATAGTTTTACACTCTGCAGAGGTTGTACAACTTTACCCACAAGAGATAAATCATCTTAATAGTCAACACGCTTCCTTTGGCATGAGACCCAGATAAAATATCACAAAGCTTTTACCTTACTCTAGTCTAGCTAGACACCACCCGCTGAGGTTTCACCGCTGAAGGGTTAAATCCACCCAGACAGAAGCCCCCTCTTGCGCCGTATGAGTACAGTAAATCCCTGTCCCTCACTGTGAATAACCAGTAAATCCCTGGCACTCACTTTCCACTGGTGGTACCTAAACTAGCCTATTGTAAGTTAGTCAGCTAGGTCGTACCCATATAGACATGTGGTTGTACGGTAGTGCTCAGACTGGACAAACACAAGCGTCGGTCCTTAATTGACTAGGGCGGAACATACACAGTACAAGTTCTCGTGCTATCCGCACCATACCAAAATTACCATCCGCTCCAGTCTAAACCAACTCTCACATTTTATTTCATTTTAAAGATCAGTGGCAACATCAATCGCCACTATATTTCTAAACAAAAGTCTAAATCAAAGACATAATATTTTCCCAATCCAAGGTTACAAAAGTTTATGTAGCATGACTAAGCTTTCTACTACCGGTACAATATTTACCAAAGTTATATAATAATCTCATTATTGAGACAAGGAAATCCTAGGGTGTCAATGGTACATGGCATTCAACATCAAATGAGGGCATAACAATAGTTGGATTAACTAATATTTATAAAACAAGAGTTATCATTTTATGTACATAGCAATGCAGTAATTTTAAAATAATTAAAACATTTCTCAAACATGGGTTCAAGATGTTCAAAGGAGACTTGCCTTCATGTGTGAGTTCTTGATTTTCTTGCTGCAGGTCGGCAAAGTCTTCGGCGACGTCGGATTCTACGCGCGGAAAAGACAAAGCAACAAAGCAAATAAATACACATAAAATCAAATAAAATTCAAACATTGAAAAAGAATGTATATTTAGATAGATTATGATTTTAGAAAAATTTAGAAATTTGAACGGGTCAAATCGGAGTTAAAACGAAAAAGATATGACATCGGGAAGATTTAATTGAAAGAAAAAGAAAAGGGCCGATTTCCCGAATTATTTTTGTATTGAAAATTTAATTATGACGTCAGCAAATTTTTGAATTTTGAAATTTCTGACGCGTGGGCCCGGTCCATGGTGGACCGAGTCCACTGACCGGCGCCGAGCCGAGGTGGCATGCCCACAAGACACATGGCGCCATGCCAGGCGCGGCAAGACAACAAGACGGCAGCATGCGGCGGCGGCGGCAAGCCGCCGCCGGCCAGCGGCGGCGGCATGGGCGGCGGGGCATGGGAAGGGCGGCGACCTCACCCGCACCAGCGGTGGGGAAGGAGACCGGAGGAGGCCGGCATGGAAAGGAAGAACCCATGGCGGCGGCACTAGCGGCGGCGAGAGAGCCCCTGGGCGGCGGCCGAGAGATGGGGAGGATGGAGGAGGGTGGTGCGGTGCCAAAGGGCTCCCCGGAGTGCTATTTATAGGGCAATGGTGAGGAGGCCGGCGGGGGGAGAGAGATGGCGAAAGTTGCGGCCGCAATTAGGGGTTTAATGGGAGAAAGCGATTCGGCAATTAGAGGGAGTGATTAGGGGTCTCTATTGCGCAATCAAGCGGAAGATTAAGCGAATAAAGCGGTAGGATTTGAAGCTTTTAATTCGACATCAATGGAGGAGAGAGGAAATGGAAGGAGGAAGAAGAAAGGAAGGTAGAAGAAAGAGATGACAGTGGGGCCCACACGTCGGTGAGAGAAAGAGAAGTGAAGGTGCAGGCGTTGGATGGGCGACACGTGGCAAGTGAGTTGTTCATACCCTTTGGATTTAAGTGAAGAGGTGTGGCTTGGATTAAATCCAACGAAGGGGTATCGGCCGTCGGATGAGCGACACGTGGCGACCTGAGATTAAATTGATTTTATTTTCGGATTAGATTTTCGAAAATACTAGAAATAATATATTTACTTGGAAAATAATAAATAATATCTAAAATTCCAGAAAAATTATAGAATATTCCTGGAAACATTTTAGACTTATTAAAAATATTTATATTTTCATATTTGCTTTTAATAATTTTATAAAATTCCTTTTATCTTTTAAAATTAATTTTTAATTCCAAACAATTCTCAAAATTTATTTAAAAATTCTGGGAAGGTTAGGAAAAATAAAATGAACACTTTTTGACTTTTATAAAATATTTAAAATATATTTATTTGATTTAAACTTTGAAATAATCTCCAGAAAAACCCAGAAAAATCCAAATAAAAGCCAATTGCTTCAAAATAATTAATTTGAATTTAAAATTTTCAAAACTCAAAATTTGGGATGTTACAGTGGCGGAGATCCTCGGCCAACCATTGAGTGAGCTAAGCTATGGATTACATTTATGGGATGGAGGTGATGCTATCAACGCAAGGAATCGAGAAAGCACTCACCGAGGACGATGAATGTGCAGAGCTGCTAGGATCGAAACGCTTCAGACGGATTTGAATTCGGACATTTGGGTGGAAAGTTATGGTAGAAAGAACGGAAACTATTTTTGCGTTCATTTCCATTCGCTTCGCACAGACAGAGGTTGATGATGAACAATGTTCGTGTGACTGTAGCATGAACAGTACTCCGAGAGGAGAGAGAAAGAAAGACAAGAGTCAAAAGGAAAAGAAAAGAATAGGTCAAGAAAAATTAGAATGGGCCCAGAAAAATAAAACAGACATTTTTCTGGTGATTTTGGAAATTTGATTTTGAATTTTTGGAATTTGAATTTGAATTTGGAGATTCGAAATTTTAGCGGGAGAATGGAAATTGGAATTTTGAGATTTCTTCCAGCACTTCACAAATAATCCAAATAAAATCTAATTAAAATCTCAAAAATTTTAAATAATTAATTGGAATTAGTTTTCAAAGAAAACAAACTTTTGGGATGTTACAGTGTGAAACTACGATACTGTCCTAAGTGGTTTAAGTCTGGTATGTGCTAAAAATATGAAGTGGGTTGGGTGTTGATTCATTAATGAGTTAATGGTTGTAACATGCTTTGAGAAGCGTGTATGAGAGGTTAAAACCCAGTGTTAGGTGTGGTCAATGAGTTATCTCCGGTTTGGTCCAATGTGTAAATTCATTAGGTTTTAGTTCAGGTTGTGAGCCTATATACGGGGAGGAGAGGCAAGGGTTAGGGTTTAAGAAGGTTGGCTAAGCCTTTTGGTGACAAGCACCTCTTCCCTCCCATGGAAGATAGGTTAGAGGGTGTGTGCATACTCTAGGTTAGAGCTCTGCTGTTTTAAGGGATTGGCTGTAAAAATATTCCTTTCCAAGTGAAATGGACATCCAAACTTTGCCCAAGTGAGTTGTACCTTAAATCCTCTCATGTGCTTTTGATTTTTTTTGGCTTTCTTATTTGGATTTCCCTTCTCTTGAGCTTTTCTGCAGCCAAGGACGTGTAAGAGGTGGAAATGTCTCTTGAAAACAAGATCCCATCCATCTAGGCACGATCTAGAGGAAGTTCTTGAGGAAACCCAGTTTTTGCTTGACTTTTCCCTCTTTGGACCATTTCGTAATTCGAGAGTTTTTTATTTGATTTCTTCGATGTTCTAACTTGCTATGATATGTGGCAATATATCTAGACCCATCTTGGTCATCGTTCACCCACGAGCAAGTTGTATTCACCGATTTTGATTTTGACTCGGTTTCGATGTGCCTTTCCTTCAAACTGGAAAGGTCTCAACTTTGGCTAAGATTTTCTCGATCGTCTATTGGTATAGGTTCATAATACCTAGAAAAGAACCCTACAAAATTTCATATCATTTGGATCTACGGATCAAAAGTTCTATCGATTTTGGTTCTCGCGGTCATTCTGAAAGCCCTATTCTTTTGATGGAAACGGTAGTACCACAAGCCTCGTAGCGGTAGTACCGTAGTCTCTGATCATCAACCACTTTGGTCTTCAATCTCTCACTGGTCATTGACCTCTGGTCGTGTTTTGACCATCGACCACTTGGGTTTTCGACCACTCACTAGTCATTGACATCTGGTCGTATTTTAATCTTGTTCAACCACTATGGTTTCGACGACTCACTGGTCGACGACTACACTGGTCATTCTCTGAACTGTATCGAGCATTCAGGTTTTTGACCACACGTTGGTTTTTGCCACGTTGATTTTTCGACCACACATTGGTCATCGACCTCATAGGTTTTGATCACTCATTGGTCTTCGAGCACGTAGGTTTCGACCGCGTTGGTTTTCGACCATTCATTGGTCTTTGACCATATTGATCTTTCGACCGCACACTGATCATCGACAACGTAGGTCTCGATCACTCATTGGTCTTCGACAACGTAGGTTTCGACCGCATGATGGCTTTGACCAAGCTAGTTTCCGTCCGCGTTGATTTTCGACCACTCTCTGGTCGTTGACCACTCCAGTCGAATTTGACCACGTTGGTTTCAACCACATTGGTTTTCAACCACTCTCTAGTTGTTGACCCTCGAGTCGAATTTTGACCACGTTGGTTTTGATCACGTTGCTTTTCGACCACTCTTTGGTCGTTGATCACTCGAGTTGAATTTCGACTATGTTGGTTTTTGACCACGTTGATTTCGACCACATTGGTTTTCGATCACTCACTGGACGTCATCCACTCGAGTCGTGTTCTGACCACTCGGTCTTCTGACCAGTTGCATAGTACCGCAGGAGCAATATCGGTAGTACCGCTCTTACTGATTTTCATAGTGGCTCGGCTCTTTGTTTCTTCAGATTTTGAGTAGAGTTTCTGTCCGAGATTTCATAGCTTTGTAGCTATCGGAGCAAAGGATAAGTGAATACTTAGAGAAAATTTAAACGCACCATTCATCCTCGCTCTGTTACCTATCCCGTCCTATACTTAACTGCCGGAGCCTCTTAATTATTCCATAGTTATACATAGAGCCATCGCTTCAACAATACTAATCAGGGTGCTGGATATGTGCGCCGAGGCCTTTTACGGTTCACGAAACCATGATCCTCTAGATAGATCTGCCAGTGAGTGATGTTGATCAGGGTGCTGTAGCGACCAGACGGTCCACACGAGTGGTTGCATTTCTAGATACAGCTTATGCATTTGCTTTTTTATAAAAAAAAAGCCCAGTGTAATATTTGCAGCATGCAAGCAAACCCATTCCAAATTGATAGGTTAGTTTTCTGTAGCCTTGTACTGTCGTTTCTTGTCCTTGTTGCTGTTTACAATCTGCTGTTGGATTCTCAGGGGCAAATGCAAGGAAATACTCCAATAATGCAAGTACAACTAAATCATTTGCCATGACAACAATTTAGTTTTTGGCTTCCCAGAAATGCAAAATTTCGCCTGACTAACGATACAAAATAGAATCTGGACAGCGGACCATCTTGCTAGACGAGGATGGCCGAATCAACAATCATGCCCACTTTACGCTCAAGCACTAGAGACTGCCAACCATATCCTCACGGAATGCCGTTACTCTAAAACAATCTAGACGGCTATATCACAATGGACAGCTTGTGGCTCCCTGAACCTAGCAAATTGGCTGCCACACAATCGGTACGACTCTGGAGGGAGTCGGTCGCCCAAACGCCTGGTGTTCCACGGCAAGCGGTGACGTCCATCGTTATGCTGGTGACATGAGAAATATGGAAAGAATAAAATGGCCGAATCTTTCGATCAACGGCTTCTACACCGGAATACCTCATCTCCTGCACAAAGGATGAGGTCGGAGCATGGTTCCGTGCGGGAGCCAAGCATTCCGTGGAGTTTCCGCTCACTTCTGTAACACCCTAATTTACTTTGCGGGGACCCGTACCACTCCGCATCTTAACTCTATAATTTGAACCTTCCTCTCCTCCTAAATTAAGCATGGCAGTCCTCCTTCCTCCGTTTCAAAAAAATTAATTTTTGGCTCTTGTCGTGTCGTCGATCAGGAAACCAACCTGCCCGGCCCTGTTCTATTCGACTTCTAAAAGTTGTTTTTTGGTTTTTCTACAGTAATTAGTTTTTAAACGAAGTATTTTTTAAGATAGAGTCTACTAGTTAATTGTAGTATATACTGTACCGACTTTATTTATATCAGTAAAAATTACACATGAGTTTCTATTACTCTGTAATATCTCATACAAATAACTTAAAAATCATAAATCGCAATTAAAAAGAACAGACCCGTAAGCATCGGGACACGTAGGGATTAATTAGTGGATTTCACTGGATGCCACTGCCCGGCTCCAATCTAATGTAAGCACCGAGACACGTAGGGATTAATTAGTGGATTTCACTGGATGCTTTGGTCGCACCGTCGATTTCCTTTTCACCGATAGTTGTGCAGGTCATGTGCGTCGTTAAGCATGTCTTCACTGCCGGTTATCAGGGCTGATTGCTTGCAATCTGCTGGATTCTCAGGGACATGCAATGCTCCAATGCAGTATCACCTGTATCAATCACTACCATACAGTGGCGAAGCTAGGAATGAAATTGAGGATGGACTGAACTATTTATAAGTCTAAACTAATTTGACACAAAATTAGTCTTTTACTCTTATAAAATTTTAAATTCAAATAGAAATTATAAATTAAATGAAGACAAACAATGAAAAATAGAGAAATAGAAAGTAGGTACTTTAATAATAGAAAGCGCCATGAGTGCGGAGTAGTGATAAGTCACTTATGTATAAAACATATCAAAATTAGTGATATAATATAAAATTATGAATGACAATGAAAATTTAGATCATATGAAACATACCAGAATTAAACTAATTTGAATCACAAGATAATGAAAACAAAAGACGGCATCTTTTTCACACTATATCCAATGTTCTTATCATTTTCACGGCAGGGGGCTCGGTGGCGACGGTGCACTCAGGGCACGTGCAGGACCACATCATCGCGGAGTGACGGTAGAGGGAGAAGATCAACCAGAGGTTCATCGAGCTCTCTACCGTCATCCTCGGACTCAAGAAGGTTTATATATATTTCACTTTTTTCTTCTTTTTTTCTTTGATTGATTATCTCTTCTTTAATTTTATGATTTTCACTGCTACTCCTCCTCTTCGTCTTTATTTTTTTTATTTATATATATTATTTCACTTTCTTTCTTTGTTTGATTGACTGATAAGCTCTTCTTTAATTTTATGATTTTCACTTTTTCTCCTCCTCCTCGTCGTTGTCTTCTTTAATTTCATACTTATTATTAATCTTTTCATTAAAGAGAGCTAGCTTCTCTTTAGATTTATTAATTTTTCTCTATTTTTACTCTATATAAAATTGCCACCGGGGGAGGTGAGGCTGAAGCCTCACCAAGCATCCCCGGTGGCTACGCCCCTGCTACCATAGAAGGTTACATAAGCACCCCTCCAAAGACAGGAACTTGATTTTGGCTCTTGTGTTTTGTGCATTCAAGTTATGATCAGCACCACAGGGGCGGACGCAGGAATTTTAGATCGGGTATTTGAAGTTACAAAAATATTGTTAATAGAAAACATAAAAGTCCACAATAGCGAAAATTAAAGTACACATGTTCATACTAGGGACAACGTCTCAAATAATATAAAGAAATTATAAAATAATTAAAAATCACAAATTAACTCGACGATTCTTTGTGCCTTGGAACCGATTGAAAGACTACAATTAGTTCCACTAATATGCAATTCCACTTAGCTCAAATTGTCCCTTCTAAAACTATCTATATTTACTAATCACATCAGGATGTAAGCACCAAAAGTGAAACAAAGAAGAAACATATGGCAAATCCACATCCATTCAGTCATCTACGGATCTATCATCCACTTAACTCGGAAATACAAAACTACAAACTCTAGGGGCACACAAGCAGAGCAGAACTACCATTTACGCATCTAGATTCTATAGCATGGGGGTCGTCGGGTCGGAGAGGATGAACCTGCCCCAGTGCTGCAGGCCTATAGTGCGGTAGTGCCTGCTTGGCCGGTGGCCACTCTGGCCTCCAGCGCTCCTGCCACCTGCGCAGCCTCCAGCTCCCTTGCCACCTACGACACCTCCAAAAGACTAGATCAGGGCACAGACACCCACCGCTACTAGGCGCTAGCTGAGTGCTGAGAGATGGAGAGACGATCAGACGCCAGATGAAGAGAGGAGAGACTGAGTGAGACACGGTCTCACAATTGGGTATGAACAGGATGACAGTGGGTCTGGGCCAATGTCGATGGGAGGAGGAAATGGGCCAAAAGGATCTGGCATCAATTTGGGTTAACTAGGTGCGAACAGAATGAATTTAGCCCAACTACTAGTATACATATATATTATAACTTATATATAATGGTTTTTTACTAAAAATTTTGGGTATTCGATTGAATACCCATGAATTGGGCTGGATCCGTCCATGCCGCACCATGGCAGCTAACCATGTCAGATACACATTATTTTTCTACTATAAATCTAACATAGTGTAACATCCCATTTTCGGAGTTTAAAAGTGTTTGAATGAATTTCTCTATTTGAATTTCAAATCTAAATTTAAACTCGATTTTCAAACCAAGTTTTCAAATTTTGAAACCCAAACCCTTGCTTGGACTTGGCCCAACCCGATCCTTCCCTCCCCTCTACCCAGTGGCCCTTGGCCTGGCCAAAGTTGGCCCATGCCGCCCCTCCCTCGCGTCATGCGCACCCTGGATGCATGTTGGCCTGCGTTGTGCACGCCCAGCCCACGCAGCGTGCGCTCCCACAGCACCGCCTCCCGCTCCAGTGCTGCTATCATGCGCGCCGCATTCCTTCTGTGTGTCGCCTCCTTCTCCGTGTGTGCCGTCTCCACAACGCCTCCACCACGTCCACGTGCCTGGACCCCTCCCTCTCCTTCCTATTCCCTATGCCATGCCGTGGCCGTGCCCACCGCCCCCATGTTGCACCCGACCGTTGCGTTGTCTCTCCGTAACAAAACTCCCACGCCACACACTGGCTCCACCCCTCCTCGCTTTGCACTGTGCAAAGCGCCGACCTCCGCCGTCCTTGGCTTCCACCCACCATAATCCCGCTCCAATGGCTAACCCTCCTCCCCTCAGCTATAAACCCTATGAGTCACCTCCACTTGACCCCAATTGTTCCCCCCACCTCCACTTGGCCCCAATTGTTCCCCCTCTACTCCAATTGCCACCGAGCACTCCCGGACCTCCTTCTTCCTCGTCTCCGATTGCTCGAGCCGCCTTCATCGCTGATCTTGATTCATCGCGCCTCCGTCCAATTCACCATGCCTGGAGCATCATGTGGACGTCCTGAAGACATCCCGAGCCACATTGACCACCCCTCCCTCTCCGGCAAGCCACCCGCGTCGACCTCCTCACCGCCGACCCAACTCACATCAATAGCCCACTCCTCGCTTCCTCGAGCTTCGCTTCCACCTCTGGTGAGTCCCTGTCCGCACCTAGATGCTCCTCTAGCATTTAATTGGATGTTAGTGCCATAGCTTGCTGTAGTGTCATTGGGTCGTGCCATCCTCACCACTAGGTGTGGCTCAGCCTTGGCTTCCCATGTTTACTCTCCCCACCGGCTGCCGTGGCTCCTCTGGCCAACGATGAGATGCGCTCTCCTTGGTGGGAAGAGAAAGCCACTGTAGTGTGTAGGTTTGTTTAAACCACATGATTAGTTTACATAATGATCGTAGTTAGTGTTAGTTACCCCATTTTATTAAGTTATGCCTTGACTCTATAACATGTGGGACCCGTTAGATTAAAATCCTTTTAAAACCCAGTTTATTGAAAAGAACCACCGACAAGTGGGCCCAAGTTCACTGTGGTAAATAGTGAATGGTACCACCTGTTAGTCCCTCGAGCCTTTTCCTTTAAGAAATATTTTGAAATTAAATAAAAACTCAAGCATCCCACTTATCAGTCTTGATGACCTTTTTCAATTAAGAAATAATTTAAAAATCAATTAATTTCGATGGACCCCACCTGTCAGTGAGAGAGTACACTCTCTACTCTGTTTATTTTAGATTTAATCCTAATTTAAACTTTAGTGAGCCCGTTCTCACTCATTTTAACTCCAAATTTAATGGAACTTGTTTCTAAATTTGAGATCTATCTAATGGTAATGTAATTATTCGATTTAGAGTTCATTTGAATTTGAATTTATTTATTTTTCTCACGTGTTTATTTGCTTTCTCATGCGATTGTTCGAGTAGAATACGAGGACACAGAAGAGCCAAAGTTTGAAACAACTCATGATTTTTAAGACCAACTCACATGTGAGCCTGGTGAGTCAATGCTTTGATCTTATCGAACCTACACTTTATGCAAATTATATTCGTTTAAGCTATTAAATTGCATGCTATTATTTTTTATGCAAATTTATGTTCTCTTAGGTTATAGATACATGCCTATTCAACATTGTACTATTGTTATACCATCCTTTGAACATTTGAATCACATAATCCTTTTCACTCTATAAAATATAATGATCATCATACTAGATATAAGTTGTACTTAAACGTCATGCTTAGTCTTACTTAACTACCAGGACATTAAATTACCCTATCATTATCTTTTATTCATGAAGCTAGTTTTAAATAGTCATTGAAAGGAAATGACTAGTATGTTGAGATACTTAGTTTTATGCTTATCAAAACTCTCAATTTTTTTGTAACTATATCTGGGCGGATGGTAAGATGGTTGGTGCGGATGTAGTATGAGAAATTATGGTTTATGGTAGCACCGCCCAGATAACTCTAAGAACTGAATCCTATGATGGCCTCTCAATATAAAATAGTTCAACCACAAGTGTATAATAGGTACGACCTAGCTAATTAATTTACATCCACTAGTACGAGTTACACTATTGGAGTGACCCAGAGATCGTGTCGTTGGTTTTAAGCCGTCATGGATACGAGTCGTGGTTCTAGATTTAATCCGTCGTGTGGCGCAAGAGGTGGTTTTGGTATGGTGGACGCAACCTTACTAAGATGAAACCTTAGTAAGTGTAACTTACACTGGGTGATACATTGCAAAGACCTTATGGTGATCTTATTTATTCACATATTCATGGAAATCTGTGAATCATAACATGTTGATCATCTCTTATGTGTAAAGTGTACAATCTTTACAAAGTATAAACTATTCAAACAGTCATACCCATGGTGAAGGGCGGGCATGATAATTTACTTGAGTTAGAATATATTTCTAAAACTTTATGGGTGGGATGAAAACTTATCGAGTGGATGTAACCTAATTTCGGTTTGCCCTGGGTGAATGCAACCAAGTGATGATATTGGGTGGATGTAACCCTATTAGCAAAAACTAACATATGGTGAATGGAACCATGTAACAGTTGGATAGAATCTACATCGTTATTAATATTGTACACTTTTACTATCTTTAATAAAAGCATCATTTGGTTAAAATGCTGAGTTATAGGAATTTCTAATTATTGTAGAACTCAAATAATGCCATTAGCAAATAAAAGAACCTAAGCCTACCTTTGTTAAACCTTGCATGTATACTATTGCATTCTTATGTTGGCTTGTGGAGCACGGTTGTTTGGCTCACTAAATTCCATTACACATACTACGACACTCTAGGAGCCGATGGAGAAAATATGGAGGAGCTTAGGATAGTCTCTAGTAGTATACGTCTTACCCCAATCATGCTGACTAACTTGTTGTTTGCGTGCACTAATATTATCCAGGCTCTTGGTTAATATCGGTTGCACATGTTCTACCTCAGTTGCTTGTCTGTGGCGAAATGTGTCCTCCCATTATGCTTTCACTTTTGCTTTTGTATTTTGTAATATATCCATTTGGTCCGAACGACTCTTATTGTAAACTTCTGATGAGGACATCGATGAGGTAACCCATGAACCGATTACACAAGCACATGGCAAAGCAAAATCAAACAATGTAAGCCATGTAATGGAACAAGGACCGCTTACGCGAAGCCGTGCCAAGAAGCTACAGCAATAGGTGACTTCACTCCTTGCTGAAATTCACTTCACTGTAACCGAAAACTTTATACTACCTAAATCATATATACTATTGTTGCTCAGGTTCACACATGAGGAAATGAAAGATATTGAAGTGGAAAACAGTTACACTGGAGATGAGGAAGATTACACAGAGGATAACAAGGAGGCCGCACATGTTGAAGAAGGTTACGCAAACAAGACTACAACTTACACAGCAATAGCTGCAACTTCATGTGGATGGACGTACCAACCTGTGAAGTTCTGGGTGACATAATACATATGGTTGGAAATCTTATTAAGTCTATTTTCCAATGCAACAAACGGTGCATCATTTGGACTTCCCAATAAGGAGTTATGATTGTTTTAGTGGAGACTGCACAGAAGCCCAACAGCCACACGAAGCTCTTGGGAATTCATTTTGTGGTGACCTTTCAGCTAGCCTATCTTCAGAAACTCAAGAGCCATTTCACACTCAACTAGGAGGGTCATTCCTAGTATAAATTCTCCTTGTATCTAAGCTATAGGGCAGACAATTGAGAATAGAATACAAACCCCTTTTGTTCAGTTGTGTGCTAACAAATTCAGAGAGTGATCTCTACCCCTTTGCTCTTGTGATTTCCTACGCGGGATTTACAGAAGCGGTTGTGTCATCGGCACCCAATCCGTGCTCCTGGTCCATTGATTCCAGGTTGCGTAGGTTGGTTCCTTGAGAGTGTGGTTGGGCGAATCCTTGGTTCAGGCTACCGTATAGAGACGGTGGTTGGCTCTTTGTGCGTATCGTTAGGTTGCACTATTTATCCGCTGCTTGCAGCAAGTTATCCCGGCTATTCTTCAGCTAGTTATCTTGTTCACGATCCTACACCGTGAAGATCGTGATCGGGCCTCATCATTTGGTATCAGAGCGTTCGTTGCCACAGTATGATTCTTTACCCTTTGCTACATATATTTTGTGTTCGTCCTATCGACCAAATAGCCACAAAAAAATATTTTTCATAGCCCTTTATTTCAATTTGTTATTTTAGTGAGTTTGGTTAAGTTTCAGTCCATTAGAGTCTTTGTTTAGTTGCTGATCATATCATCCTTTGCGTGTCCTTTGTGCCCTTTCATATACCTGAAAATCCCCACAAAAATAAAGAGCGTAACCGATTCATCCTTTGCGTAAACTTTGATCCTATCAAGTTATAGCTACTGGTTTTCTTTGATTTTTTTGTTGTAAAGTTGTGCAAGTGTAATATCTGATCTTTGTTGTTAGTATTGTAAAAAAAGTGTCAAAAACAGAGAAAAAATTGCAAAAAAAAGAGAAAGTTGTGAAAAAGAAAGTGAAGGATTAGATTGTTTATGTGCATAAGTGCTGAAATTTTTCGTATCAAGTTGTGTTACCAACTTGCTATATTTTCTTTGGTGCAAAATTTTGCTTATGTTTGATTGCAACACTTGCATCCTGAGCATACTCCTTGTTTACATCAAATCTGAATTTTCTTTACGCGTGCGTTGATCCATTTACATCACTCATATCTTGTGGTCATCTCTAGGCATCGATCTTCTAGTTTGGATTGCTACTTAGCTTTTCAACAACTAGAATTCAGATTGTATTCCTTGTGCATCATTCTCCACCAAGCTTCACATACAAGCCATCGTAACTGGGACGCTCATCTTGTATTCGCTTAACCATCACTTTCTTGTTACCACCACACGTTGCCCTTCTGTAATCTGCAGGGAATTCATAAGAGCTTCGGTTGGTAAGAGAGGTGAGGTTGTGAGAGCCACCAAAATTTCATACTCCACATATATTTGTTGTTCGTGCTTCACTAACCTTGCAGGAAGATGTCCAGAGTTGATATGGAGGATTGTGTTACAATGGCACAATTCAATGAGATGAAGCAAAACATGGAGGAGAAGCAAGACAAGATGTCACAAGACCTTCAAGCCATTATGGCTCAGCTGTGTAATCTTCATCATGCTCCTGAAGGTGCAAGTAATCATGAAGATGAAGTTGATGAAATCGATGAAGAAGCTACTGCCCGACTTGCAAGACAACAACGACAACGCCGAGAAAGAGCTGCTGCCCATGCTAGGAGACCTGCTACTCCAGGCCATGGAAATGGAGGTAGAGGTGCTGGTCGTGGTAGAGGAAGAGGTATTGGACAAGAGAGAAGTGATCATGAAGAATTTGAGGGAGTGGTTGAAGGAGAAGACCTCGAACATCCCCAAAATGATGGCAATTATCATCGCGGCAATTGTGCACGTAATCAGCCCAATGAGAAAAGATTTGGCAAGCTAAAATTCACCATGCCCAAGTTTGATGGAGCATATCTCACATGGGAGTTGAAGGTTCACAATATTTTTCGCTTGCATAATTATTCTGAGCAAACGAAGATGGCAATGGCTGCTCTTGAGTTTGATGATTATGCTCTAATCTGGTGGGAGCAAGTCCTTAATGATAGAGAAGAAGCTAGTCAAGCTGATGTACAAACATGGGCTGAAATGAAGAGAGAAATAAGAGCAAGATTTGTCCCTAAGCATTACCGCCGTGATCTTTTTGACAAGCTGCAGAATTTAAAGCAAGGAAGTCTCTCTGTAGAGGAGTATTATAAAGAGATGGAGAAGGCAATGATCAGGGCTAATGTGTATGAACATGAAGAGCAATCAATTGCACGTTTCATGTCTGGTTTACATCGTAATATTCAACGCATTGTTGAATTTCAGCAGTACCGTACTCTCATCGAGTTGGTACATCAAGCAAGCAAAGCTGAGTAGTAATTGCAGCAAGACATGAAGACCAATAGAGGAGGATCATTCAGTAAACGAGGTACACCAAGTGGAAGCAAATTTACACCAAGAAGTAGTGCAAGCCGAGGTACAATCACCAACTCAAGTGGTAGTGCACGTACAAGTAATTATGGTGCTTCTAGTGGCAAAGAGCTAGCTGCTCCAAGTGTTCCCCGTCACAGATTCTTGCTTGCCTTCATCCCCGTCACAGATTCTTGCTTGCCTTCTGCGTTCACACAAAGCAGTGGAAAACGCATGGTTCTCACTCTTATGTTTTATAGCTAGCCTCGCAATAAAAGCTCTTATGGTTTTATATCCCTGATTCAGACCATTTATCTACCTACTTAATATTCGAAGGATGCGTACAATCAGTTTCGTTGTTGTGTGGCTTTAGTTTCATTCTTGAACATGCATGAATGTGCTCCCGATAAAAACAATTTCTTACTATTGTTGGTGGTGATGCTTCATAGTTTGTACTAGGTATTTTATTGCTTCGTCTTAATCAAACAGCAAGAATCTCAAGTGGCAACAACAGGATAACTTCGTCTGGTTTAACATTACGACAGGCACAGCTGATAACTTCATCTCGGTCATTTCTACAGACAGACTGTCGTGTGTAGTACCAGGTCGATACGCACGGATCCAAGTCGATAGATTCATACGTGCTCTCTCCATCTGTAAATATATGTCGCTTTTTTTACTTTTGGTAGTCTTCAATGAAAGATTATGATCGTGATTTTTTGTCATAATATACTAGTAAAAATAATAAAAAAAGGAATTGTCTATCCAACGTTTGTCTGTTTTCTTTGTACAAATCTGTCGAATTTTTGGTCTTCAAATTGATTATCACGTCGGTAAAAGGGTGCTTGAGGGACATTATGCGGCCGCGACGAGCCGTCTTCGCTGGTGGCAGCACTCGCACGCGGGGGCAATCGAAAGGTGGAAACTTGAATAATTTTACAAAACAAAATGTTTCACACGACAGGTGTTAAGCATTGCTTTGAGAACGTGGCCGGTTGCTTACATCAATTTATCATTTACATTTAAGAAAAGGAAAATGGAATTACATAGTCTGCTATACATGTCTACAATGCGGTATATACACGTATCAACTAACAGTCCATTGAAAAGTTTAAAGCTTCATCGGACCTACCACGTGGAAATCAACGTGGGGCAGGATAGTTGGTCCATCCTTTGGACATTACCGGTCTCACCACTGGACCGTTCGATCATCATATATAATTAGAATTTTTCTTAAAATCACGCTAGCCATGTCTCGAACGTACTCATAATCTTTTGCTAGGAGTGGATAATAGTAACGGATAGTCTGTTTTATCCAATATTCATATCTAAAAAAATACGAATGTAGTAAACAAAATTCGTATTTGAAAATATTCGTATTCGTATCCGAGAATATTCATATCCATATTTGAGAATATTCGCATTCGCGTTCGTGTTCTAGACTATTCGATTCATATTCGATATGTTTCCAGAATCCGGGAAAAATCCGAACGAATTTTGTGATTCGAAATTTGAATTTGGGCGGTTTGAAACCGATAACTGGTCAAAAACCGGTGAAAACTGGTGAAACTGCTAGGAATTTGTTCTATCGAGATTTGTTATAGAAGTTGTGGAGGATATTCGTATTCGACCGAATTAAGTACATATTCAATTCGAATTCGTATCCGTTGCGATATTCAATTTGTATTCGAGAATATTCGAATTTATATTCGTATTCGTTTTAAAAATATGGATTCGTATTCATATTTAAGACTATTTGATCGAATTCGATCCGTTTCTATCCCTATCTTTGGCTGCTGTGACACCATGCATAGTGAGAGAAAAAGAAAAACAGACAAGACCAATGGGGCTCTGTTCTCAGATTGTGACCATCCCATCTCAGTATAAGGGCCTCTTTTTTAGGTTCTAAAAGTTTTTTTATAGTAAAGTGTTTTTCTACACTAACTAGCTTTTAAATGAAGTATATTTTACAAGTCGAATATAGTACACATTGTAGAGACTTTATTTATATGGACTAAAATCGTATGTGAGTTTCTATCTCTCCGTACTCTCTAATATAAACAGCCAAAAGCTACAAGTTGTACCTAAAAAACATAGCTATACCTGATGAGAGCATGCATCATTACTAGAGGACAAGCTGGGGGTGCGGCTCAGGTGCTGGGGCACAACACTTAGCGTGTGCCGGGGTACCCCCAGCACCCGTCACGTGTCCCACAAGATCCAAAAAAATTCCAAACAATTCAAAAAAATATTTACAAAATTTGAAAATTTGTAAAAAGTACTTTTTGTAAAAATACTTTTATTAAAAGTATTTTTAAGTACTTCAAAAAATATTTTTTAATAAAAGTATAAATCAAAAAAATTAAGTACTTACAAAAAAATACTTTTTATACTTAAAAAAGTACTTTTTATAAATTTTTGAATTTTGTAAGTATTGTTTTTGAATATTTCAGAATTTTTTTGGATCTTATGGGACACGTGGCGGGTGCTAGGGGCACCCCGCACGTGCTAAGTGCTGTGCCCCCAGCACCTGAGCCGCACCCCAAGCTAGGACCTTGAATTGAATATCTTGACTTGAAAAGTGTTTGCAAAATGAAACGGCCTAAATGGATTATATGTGGATGTTTTCTTGGAGGCTTCGGGAGAGAGAGAGAGACTGGAGATGTGCCAACTAGCGGCCGTACAAAATCCACAGTGATGGAATGCAGCCTTGTTCCTTGTGTTTGGACGGCCATGCTAGACCTAGGTGCTCCTTCATCTTTTTCAACCATTCCGTTTGTCCTCGTCTAAGTCTTGCAGGTCCAGCACCACAATTTACCCAAGGAGCGGATCAGGCAATATAGGGCATGTTTGACAACAGCTGTGGCTTATGACTTTTGGTTAAAATTTTTGAATTTTGGCTGTTTACGGTACAGATTACGGAGAGAGATACTCACTTGTGATTTTGGATGGTACAGATGTTGGGTTTTTAACGTGTACATCGTTTAACTTGTAGACCCCGTTTTGAGAAAATACTTCGTTTAAAAGTTAGGTACTGTAATAAAAGTCAAAAGCCATCAGCTTCGAAAGAAAAGAACAAACCCATAGATATATATCAAGCTTGCCGTGCCTAGAGCACATGTCTAGTAAGAAAAATTGTACATGCATGTCTAGTAAGAAAAGTTAACAGGAAATCAGATCCTCCGAATTTGTTGGTTCTACTTCCTCCCCCCAATTCCTTTTGTCAGTCCTGCTCCTCACCAATTCTAAGACCCCGTTTGTAACGCATGAAGTTTTACCGTTTCACGTGACGCGCTCCCGCTTTGCCTCTTCCCGCGCGCGCGAGCTGCTGCCCACGGCATGGGCCGGCCGTCACGTACGTGGTACACCAGGTGGGCTGTCTGTTTGGGCTTGTCTGTAATGCTATTCCCTCTGCTGACAAGATACGATGTTGCACAGAGTCCCCTTCAATTCGTTGAAATATATAGCCCCGCTCTAAAGGCTTCAGCAATGGGCTTCAACAATGGCCTTCAGGATTTTTAATTTTAATTTTTAGGTTTTTTTTGCCTTTTCTTTTTTCGTTATTCCTTTGTATTGTATGTGATGATATAATATTTTTATTCTTTTCTATTTAATTACGCAGAAAAAATTAACAACAGCTTAAGTGTAAAAAGCCAGAAACTAGGACTTAAATAAGCCCATAGGAGCAGGGCAACGCAAAGCTTGTGGGCTTCTTGTTTTCAGTTTTTAAAAGTTGATTTTTGGCTTTTTTACAGTAACTAACTTTCAAATGGATTGTCTTTTTAAGGTGAGTTCTGCAAGTTAATTATAGTACATACTGTAGTGACTTTATTTATATTAGTCAAAATCGCACACGAGTTTCTGTTACTCCACAGTCTTCCAAAAATTATAAACCATAAACCGAAGCAAAAAAATAGACCCACCCTGTACATAGACATGAGCCACATACATATATTCTCAGATGTTACTACCAGAATCCCATATGTTCCCCGAGTGCCAAAAAAACACTCGGGAGAAACTTTCCTAAGGTCAGCCATCGAAAAAAACCACTCAGGAGACACAGATTCGCCATGAGTTCAGATTTACACTAGGGGGAAGATTTCCATAACGGTTTAAGCCACCGTAACGAAATACTATCTCGAGTGTGGACACTTGGGAAGATGAGACATGTGTACACGTATTGGCTTGCCACGTTGCATGCCTGGTGTTGCGCCACGGGGTATATATTTCGCAACGGCTCCCAGCTAGTGTCCTGAGTGTTTACACTCGGGAAAACTTGCCCTGTGTACCTATGTTGGCTTGCTGCGATCCACGCCTTGTATCATGCCACATGGCATTTTATTTCTTGGCGGCCGACCTATAGAGGACACCCGGGAATTACTACTATTTCCCTAGTGTTTGTTAGGCACTTGGGAAACCTATTTTTCCTGCTTTATCCAACCCAATTTTCTACATATAGTAACCATTTTATATCATGCATTTTCACAGCAACAACCACAAACCATACAACATATACTACAGCTACAAACAATTTCATATATAGATTGGACAACAACATGTTCACATCACAAATACAAACCACATACCATTAGATAGATTCGACATCCACAACATATTCGAGTTAAAGTTCCAAAAGCTAGGCATTAGGCATGATACATCTGACAGTCACAATTAGTTCAACAAGAAAAGTTCATTTCTACTGAGGGATTGCATGATACATCAATTGTTGAGGTGCATGAGTTAACCTTCCATTTGTCACTCCTAGTGCTGAGCTGCAAAGAATTAATAGATCATGGACATCAATTGCAGTTCTCAACTCACAAACTCATTTTGCAATCAGACAGCAGCTCAACTTCAAAACTGATATTGTTCATGTATTTAGTTGTCACAGTTTACTCAATCAATGAAAATAGCAGCAAGACACTACAATGACAATGAAAATAACTTTGTCCATTCATAGATTCTCAAAGTACATGGAAAATGGTCATGGCTCCGCCAGTCATAGATTCAGGTTTACGTGTGCTACAGTTGCACACCTTCTGATGCCGTGTTTAAGTTTTAATACATCAGGTTCATGAACAGTATCAGGTCAAGGGAATTAACACTTAGTTTGTCTCAATTCACTTAGCTCTGAACTGCGCAATTCTGAATTTCTGATACTATTCATTCACAGTCTGATAATATTCATTCACAAGCAAATCTAAAGCATTCAAGTTTTTTTCCTACATGTTTCTTAAAGTATTGCCCTTCTCACAGCATTTTAAATGCTCAGCTTATTTTTCCTATTAGTTTCTTTTCATCAAAATTACATAAGGTACAACATAAGGAATAGATGAATATTTCTTTCACATCTACCTGTAGATCCCTGTCAATTAACACTGATTCTGTTGGAAATTGGTCCATGAGTTGAGGCCCATTTTCTTATAAATTCTAAAGCATATATGGTTTAGTACCATATTGTCTAGCAAAGTAGTGGGAAGGCAATTTATAAGGTAAAATTCTTGCCATCATATGAAATATATGACATGGAATGGGTATGACACGAGGACTTAGGCTAGACACACACATGCGTATGCACATCTGTTCGTATTCGCGTATTTTCATGTGCAAAATCGTGTGACCTGTGACTTAGCTATGGACATGAGTATGAGGCCCATTTGAGTTACGTCACAATGATGACCTATACCTTCCCGATCGGAGATCCCGCAAATTGGATATTAGGAAAAAACAAGTTGATGTTGAAACAAGACAATACATATTATTAATCGTACCCTGTTCTAATAGATAAAATACTCTCAACTTTATGAAAGGTTGGCTTAAAGTTTTACTATATTCTAGTGTCCAAATGAGAGAAAAAGGTATTGGCCTACAGAATACTTAAAATGAATACACTTACTTGAACTTAATTGGGAGGTGACAGTTCACAAGAATAGGGCATTCTTTAGAAAGCTCGTGAGCAGATAAGAGAGCATGACCATATAACTCTCTGTTTAGGCGTGGCTCACTGACAGTCTAGTATCAGTTGAGATTTCAAGTGAAGTTTGATCACAAAAAACTGTAAATTCAAGGTATGGTCCATTCACCAGCTATGATAAGATGAATCTTGCTAATCTAAGTGCAATTTCAACATGTACGGGACTTACACCAAAATATTGGTATATTAACAACACTTCAATATAATGATCTTTGTCATCTTTTCTACCTTTTGCTTTGGAATTGATGGGGGATTATTGGAAATTGGCCCATTAGTTGAGGTCTATATCCTTAGAAATTCTAAAGCATGTATAGTTTAGTACCATATTCCTAGCCAAGTGGTGGGAATACAATTTATAAGGTGGAGTCCTTACCACCATATGAAATATGTGACACATGGAATGGGTATGGCATGGGGAGGACTTTGGCTAGACACATATGCACGCATGCGCGTATTCACGTATTTTTGCATGAAAAATCGTGTGACTTGTGACTTGCAATGAGCAACTGTGTTGTATTGTAGTGCACCCCCTGGCACATTAAATCCACCTTTTATTTTGCTAAATCATGCAATTATCTCTCTTTTAATTCTGTTTGAATGCGATTGAAAATGGCTAGATTAATTTAATTTAATTCATATTAATGACGTCAATTACTAGAGAGTAATTGTCGTATGTTCTTAAAAGGGTATGGATATGTCCATGTTCAACACACAAAATTTTTCATTCCCCTCCCACATCTTCTTCCTCCTTTGGTGAGCTGTGTTAGAGTGTTGAGTCGCCGAACTTCACCAGCCTTTCTTCTCAGCATGCACAGGAGGTAAGGACAGGATGATCTCTAGACCATTGCCGTAGAGAACACTTGCGCGGGGGCGGTAATAAGGATTCTGGGCAGTGCACACATGCGTGCCCGTTCGCTTCATTGCTTCATCTACGTTTTGCACTGTATCGAGCTTGCGCTACTTCTTGCTCTTCATCAAGTCTAATAAGTTGTTCGTGTGACCGATTGACTCTGTTATATAATGTTCTTGAGCATAATTCAAAGTGCAATGTGTTGTCTACTGTTAGTATTAATTTAGGCATCACTAGTTATTTGCGATATTTATCTCATAGTAAAATTTGGAATTAAAATACATATTTCCCACAGATTCAGCTCTTTCCAAAATTCAACGTGTACAGCTGTATGAAAATTTAGAGATGAAGCAACAGCTGGGTGGGTCCTTGAGCTAGAACATCACAGAAAAACTAAGGACAATTAGAGAAAGTAGCAATGTCTCACATTTTTGGACGACAAACTTAAATTGGCCTCTCGTGAATGGACTCATTTGCATGATCTTCAACTGGCCTGTCGATGATGGACTCATCCACATGATCTTGGTTTAAGCTGCTAACACGTATATCATCTCCAGCATGACCCTCGGGAGCAACCGTTGATCCAACGATTGCCTAAATTTTCATAATGCCATGAATGTTGAAAATCTAGCTTAAAACCAACATCAAACTGTCAAGACATATATTTATAAAAAATCATTTTTGGCTCATTTTCCACTAGAAATATGCACAGCAAAGAAGCCACCATCTTTCTCCTTAGCAATGATTACACAAAGTAACTACCAGATATAAAGTGTGGCCTCAGACTGCAGAGTAGTACTGCCAGATATAAAAACTTGCACTTAAAAAAAAGTATATGATAAGTAGTTAATATTTGCAATGCAAACCACTGAACCAGAGAAGTGTCTTGCCTTACAGGTTGTATACTTCCCGTTCTTGAATATCAAAGACGTATTATTGCTTGACAATATCATGTGCAGAGAACAGATACAGGAGGGGCAGATTTTTCTTCAATTAACCATTACTGTAGAAAAAATCATCATAGATGGTTTAAAACGGCATCACAGACGGTTTCATGATCTGTTTAAATTTATGGGTCAGCAATGACATGAGGTCATCACAGACGGCTTTCGGATCTCTGTGATGCAAACTTTCACAGACGATTTCTACTAAAAGCTGTCTGTGATAGTTGACTATCACAAACAGTTTTTAGTAGAAATCATCTGTGATATATTTTTTATCATGGGCGATTTTAACTACAAACTATTTACGATGTTAAACTATCACAGACGATTTGTAGTAGAAACCGTCTGTGATAAGTCATACATCATAGACGGTTTCTGATAAATCTGTCTGTGGTAGTTGACTTTCATAAATCTATTTTTGTTTGTTGGCTAGCCTCAGGAAATGCTAGCTATGCCCTCTGAAACAAGCATATCAACATAGTATATATACATCCAATTGACATTCATTCATTTTAGAAACAAGAATATTCATTTCACAAATCAATTAACTGAAATGAAATAATTTATCCATAATAAACAATTAAGCCCAATCCTATCTCAGCAAAATTCATTCTACATTGTGGAACTCTCCATCTTCTTTTATGACTTGAGATATCAAGAAGTACGCATACTGTCCTTGAATATATTGGAGGTCGGCCTGTTTCAATGGAGTTGTAGCGATGGATACAACCTGTCAGTAGGAAGATCAATGTCATGCATACTATATAAATTGATAAGTATAAAATAATTATCGCAAAATTAACAAACCTAAGAATCATTGGTCTTCATGGAATCGAGGAGTAGTTACATGTTGTGGCAAACATATAATCTACAGGTGTTGCCCAGCGGTTGCTGGTGGCACCATAAAAATAGAATTTGTTAGTTCGAGAGGCAATACTACGTAGTGTTATATAGGATTAATGTGTACTAGCGAATACCAAGAAATCTAAATTGTGTCGCAAGGTGTCGATCCCTTCATTGGATTTCCCTACCTTTGCAACGTACATGGCGAACGACCTACATAATTCCAAAACATTAGTCTTAATCATTGGAAAGGAAGAAAATACTCAATAGAGTTATCTATGGAGAAAATGTGTTTACATGTCGATTAATTGTTGGACAACTGTGTAGTCGGTTTTGTTCTTCTTTAGGGAATTAAGGTATATTATCTTATTCCATTTTGGTATAACTACAATTAGAATCTAGTCAATGAAGCTAAGTTCGTGTTGTTTATAAAGTACAAATCAATAAGTATAGCTACTAGTGTAGCACTTACTCCTGGTTGTAGGGCATAAGTATGAATTTCTTGTTGTGGAAAGCCACCAATGACATCGTCATGTAATCCTTTATGAAGGATGCGTCATTGTTGATGGTATCTATGGAGACCAAGCGTGGGTCAAAGAAAGCAACTGGTGATTTCTTTAATCTGGCTTTAGTCACCATATATATACATAAAAGCAATAAGTTATATATGACATTTATCGGTATTACATAAATATAGACCGTGATTGTACACACTTACAATGTCCAGCATCGAATGAGTGAGGCGTCGACGGTGTTAAGTGTGAAGACAAAGAATAAGTCCTCGAATGTCACCGTGAAGACATAGTCATGAATACCTTGCTAAAGATGATGCGGCCTGAACTTGACGGTGACACCCGAGCACCGTTGTTCCTCCGACTTGTTTGTCTGTTCCATATACCATGTATGCAATCACTGCCAAGCCAGTTCTAGGGGCTTAGGCGATTTTCTTTGGTTTGCCCTTGCCGCCTCGGCTTTAGGTAGACTTCACGGTATTTGATGGGGCATGAGAGTAGATGCACCACACCCTTGATGTGTCTTTACAGGTAGCTCTAGTGCGGATAGCCCCCATGGACTTGGGATCGGTGCAGGTAGCTTTGGTGCGGATCGCCCCTGTGTAATTGGCACTAGAGCAGATAGCTCCTGTGGACTTGGCACCGGTGCAGATATGTAACAGCCCAGCTATTTATCTTAAAAATTTTAGTGAATTTTTTAATAAATTTAATTTAAAACAAAATGAAGTGTTATCTAGTTGCCTAAATTTTGGAGATTTTATTCGCTAGTTTTCAGTTTTTAAAAGGCTTTTCTTTTGAAAACTAGTTTAAGTAAAAGATGAAAATATTATTAAATAAAGGGTATTTTGAATTTCTATAAAAATTATATTTAAAATTAATTATTGTAAAGCATTTGGTTTTTATCTGGATTTTAAAAATCAATTTTAAAGCTAAAAATTATTTTTGTAAAAATTAAAAGACCAATTTTAAGTTTGAAATATTTTTCTTAAGTCCAAAATATATTCAGAAATTTCTATGAATTTATTTGGACTCTATTTACTATTTTCTAAGCTTTTATTCTATTTCCAGGAGTTCTAAAAATTAAAAAGGATTTTAAATCCCTCTTCCTCCTCTAGTCGACACATGTCCGGCTGGGATTTCATCCTCCACCACTGATCTAATCTCATGCTTCTGTTCCCATTTGTCGCTTATCCACTTGCTCACCTCTCTCCTCTCTCTCGTCGATAGCCGGGACCCACCCATCGGGTCTTCTTCTTCCTCCCTTTCTTCTTTCTCTAGCCGTCCACCATTCATGTCCGCCCAAAGCTCTTTAAAACTTCCGTTACCACTCGTTGGTTCGGGCATTTGTGGCAATTAGTGACCCTAATTCACCCACTAAACACCCCACCATCTTCTACCTCCCGCTCATCTCCTTCTTCTATTCCACCGACCGTCATCGTCTGTGACTGATCTCCCTCGCCTACCTTCCTTTCTCGTCTCCCTTTTTCTTTCCTCACACTCCATGTGCCAACCCCTCAATATCCGTGCCAGATTCCTCAATCTCAACGCTCACCCTGCCCATATTAACACTTCTTTAAAACACCGCTAAAACCAAAGCATCGCGCTGCGCTCAGCCGCTTTAACTCGCGAAGTCGCCCTGGCCTTTCCCCTTCCCTCCTAGTGCATTCTACGCCACTGCCATCTCTTCTCTTGAGCACCCGAGTGCCTCCTTGCCGTAAGCTCACCGAGTGGTCTTCCCTTGGCTGAGCATCTTCGTCACCAGGAGCACCACCATTAGGAGTCGACCATCACCACCGCCTCCTCCACGCCACCAACCGCCTCCATTCGTCTTCAG
The DNA here is from genome assembly GCA_036346245.1 of Bonia amplexicaulis. Lineage (NCBI taxonomy): Eukaryota > Viridiplantae > Streptophyta > Magnoliopsida > Poales > Poaceae > Bonia > Bonia amplexicaulis. The sequence continues at coordinate 10,638,032 of CM070755.1, forward strand.
CCTCTCCACAAGGTATAAAAGAACCCCCGACATATTCTCTCTCTCTCTTACACCCTTTCGACCACGTTCAACACTCTCGACCGCAACCTCGCACTGCCACAAAAGCATCCTTCGACCACTCTGGTCGAATTACGACCACTATGGTCGACTACGACCGCTCTGGTCATATATGACCACTGCTAGTAGTCTTTACGACCAATCTCTGGCTCGACCACACCCTTTCACGACCTCAGTCGCTGCCGATCACTATCATCTCCGACTACCTCCGACCTTCGGGTTCGACCACTACAAACCACCAACCACCCTAAACACTTTAAAGCCCTCGACCACTCTCAAAACAATATAGCCTCCGACCACTCTAATCCTTTCGACCACTCCATTCGACTACTCTCAGCTGTTCGACCACCCAAAGCCTATCGATCACATATATCTATTGACCGCCAAGCTTCGATCATTCAGCTTTCGACTACTCTTGTCCGACCACTGTCTTGCTTTTGACCATAGATGTTTTTGACCACAGCTGGTTTTGACCGCAGTTGTTTTTGACTACTTCAATTCTTTTGACCACCCCTTTTGACCACCTCTAATCCTTTCGACCACCCCATCCGATCACTCTATAGAGCTTTCGACCACCGACCACTCTGAAGAACTTCTATCTGCCCAACAACTCTAAAGCTTCTCTGAACACTAAAACTTTTTCGATCACTATTTCTTTGACGACTATTGCAAGCTTTTGACCACATATATCCTTCGACATCTAAGACTCTGATCACTCGGTAATCTTCAACCACTCCTACTTCCGACTACTACCATTTTCGACCATAGCAAAAATACTTCCAAAAGTTCATATTTTTTCATCCTAACTCTGATTGGAACCGTTTAAATTTCTAAATTCTTCTAAAAACTAAACTACCCATTTCTAGAGTCTTTTTGAATTTTTGGAGTTTATATCTATTCTATTTGAGTTTGTTGGGTTATTTTCACATGTAGAATTCGACTGTTCCAGAGAGTACCTTTGCGACGATCCTCAACAGCAAACTTTAGAGCAAGGCAAGTTACACCTTTGATCATGTTGAACCCATTACTTCAAATTATTTATATTGTTTTCAACTAATATGCACGCATACTTTTATTCGAAATAGTTCAAATCAGATTTAAACTTTAGTTACACCAAATTTCTTATGTATAGCCAAACTTGACTTTGAACAATCTTATGTCTTGTCACCATAGAGAAAAACCTAGTTAGTACACTAGTATAACTAGAAATTTTATAGAATTGCTTAGCCATGCTAAGAACAATGGTGGGAAATAATTGCTTCAGAAAATGATGGTTTCTAAAATGTATTCTTCACTTTAGTGAGTCAAGAAGGTATATAAAATATTTCAAAACAAAATATAAAAACTTGGTTTAGACTTAGGCAAATGATTAGGTGGTGGGTGCTTACTGGAATGTATTGTTGTTCGGTGACACAATGTTGATTGCCAGGCATGAGAGGTATGTGGTTTGAGCTTAAGTCAAGTTAAGAACCGGTCTGTAAGCTACTGCTACAAAGTCCTTATCATACTACGACAAGGTTAGTATGGGACAGTCTTGGCTGACTAATTTGCAAGTCCCAACCTATGTCTCGCTGTAGGTTGAAAGTGGGCGTGACGCGTATGCCATGAGAAGTCTCACTCGGCTCAAGAGGGGTCCCGGTCTGGTGGATTTCTTACTAGGGTGAAACCTTAGTATTGGCTTAGCCAGGTTGAAGGCTTTGCATTGTAAAAGCATTGTCATGATCTCTTAGCCGCACGCCTAAGGAAGTGTGCTAATTGCGTGGCAATATGAGATAATCATGTCTTTTGAGTAAAGCTGTACAACCACTATAGAGTGTATAATCTATCCTGGATAGCCGTGCCCACGGTCATGGGCATGCTAAGTAAAATTTTTCATGGATTAGACTTTGTTTTTCAAAATGGTTTAGAAAAGCTTATGGATAGATGAAATCCATAAGAGATTTAAAATGTTTATGGATGGATGGAATCCATATAAAATCTTTTTGAAGAAAGATGGTCCAGGTGGGATGCCCGTGGTTAGGTTGGTGTTTGGTCGGAGACTGCACTAATGATATTATTTTCTTAAAAATCTTGTTTCTATCTATTGTATCCAATTCAGCTTTTGAACTACTTACAATATTTACTTTAATTCTGCTTTTCGCCCAATTAACCTTATTATGCCTTTCTTTGTCAATCCTTATGCATGCATTAACTCTGTTAAACCTCCTGGTGTAACTTGTGGAGTACTTTATGTGATGATGTTCCTCAATTCATCATTTTCCAGAGGATGTCTTCACTTCAGTGAGGATAAGGACGAATAGACCGTGTCTTACTATCGTTTGCCTGTGGGCAAGCTCAGTGGGCTTCTTCTGCTTCGGTTTTATCTTTCGCTGCTTAATTTTGGTTTATGGACCATTGATGTAAAGTTTAGCCATCAGGCCTATATTCAGTAAAATAAAGTTTGTCATTATGCATAATATTTGTCTTTATTATTCACTGTGTGCACTAGCTGATACTGGACCAATACGATTTACACAGAGGGTTTCGGAGTTGTTGCTCCGAGATTTGACAAGATAGCTCGAGTGGACTTGTAGGACCGGAAATGGCAACAGAGGGGGGGTGAATGGTGCCTTTTAAAATTTCCCCCTAAAGTACATGTCTTCTCCAATAGCTACAGAAGCTATGAAGACAGAAAAGATTCGCATACTGAAAGCCAAAAATAGATCACAAATGAAAACAAGGCAAAGAGCACAAGCTGGACTAAAGTGTTGAAAAAGAGGCCGTACTGTTCGTGAACAAATTTGTTTTAGTTTTGTATTAGTTACCAAAGACCAAAATCAATTGACTGGAAGACTTAAAAACAAAACAAACTGCAGAGAGAGATTTTTTACCGAAAACAAGTTGCGGCTGCCGAAAGAGTGCTAGCTGATTTTCAGAAGAGTTGCCGAAAACAAGTAACAGCACACTGGCAGAAAACTGCAGCAAATGAAGAGAAGAAATAGCAGCCAAAAGCACACTTAGCCGAATGCTGTTTTGTGACTAGAATGCAGTCAAAAAGGCAGAGAGATAAGCGGCAAGAAGATATTCAGAGAGAGCAGATACTGCTGCCGCATACTGAAAATGGTGCCTTGCTGCTATTAATTTTCAGCAGAGAAAAGGAGCAGCAAAACAAAAAGACTAAACTCTGAATAAATTGCTGACCGAAAAATTAAGACTGAACCTGCAACCGACAATAGAAGGTCTTACAGGAATTGCATGCACAGCCTGAGAATGAAACAGCATACAAGTCCTACCTTCGGTTTGAATAGAACTTGACAAAAGGGAAAACAGAAAGAAAAGCAAAAGGCAGAAAAGAAGAACTGAAAGCTGCAGCACAGGAGATACTGAAAAGCAGCAGAAAATTGAATACTTGAACAGAGACCGTAATCTGAAAGACAAAGAAAATGGCCTACCAACTGCTGCTCTCCTCAGGATAAAAGAATTCGACTTCAAACTGGAAAGCAGATCATCTCAGGAAGAACATACAAAACAGACACGGCAGAGGCTAACACCCATTTCATCAAAGAAAACTGAAATTGATATCTTTTCTCTCGGGATAGATGACCAAGATGGCCTGGAAAAACAAACCCTGTTTAGAGAGAGAGATTTGCAGTTTAGTCCGTTCTGACCTCGACACCGCCTGTGTCTAGTCCGGTCACCTCGTGTCTCGCCACGACTCCGCCTCGACGTCCTGCAGCCAACACAGACAAGAAACACATCAAATAGCACCGCTCGACACATGAAAGCATAAATAGCATTAATGAACCCTCATTAACCCCAAACCTGTCAAATCAACAGAATAAGCATCCTAATCTTTGTGACCAGGTTTGACCAAGTCCGACCGAGCCCGTTGCACCACGCAACGCCATGGTCCGAACCAACCAACCCAAACTCGACTTTTTTAAACCGATGTCAATTACTCATCATACACACGGGATGACCACCACATGGTCTCTCAATCTCCCCCTTGATGAGTATATTGACAAACACCGAAAAAGACATAAAAGTTGAGTTTGAAGAATCCAACATGGTCCAAAGAAGAGAATGAAGCAAATGACCATGTCGACAGAAGGAATCGCTAGATCTACTCAAGAAAGAGCAAATTGTTCTCCCAAGCTCTAGAAAGATCTCCCAAAAGACTTTTTCTCCAATATTCTCCCCCTTTTGGCAATAAACACATCAAGGATGCAAAAGAGAGAATATAACATATTTTGGATAAAATGACTGAAGTTTGTTTATTCTATGCATTTAGAGCCATGAGAATTATCCAAAATGACCATTAAGGATTACACCAAGCCATAACTCAATAAAGGCTATCTAGATCGTGACGAGATATGTATATGCTAGCTAAACCAAAGAGATGACAATCTGAATTAGTGCAATTTGTAAGCAAGTCAAGTCATCAATAAGCAAAGTCTAGCTAGAGACATCCAAGGATGATGCAATCCATGTTAATTAAGCTAAGCGAAACTAAGAAGCTAATATTGAGTCCAATAGAGTGTTATACGCTCAAGAGTGAAATATTGGTTCAAGTACTTGGTTCTTTTAGTAGCTTAAGCAAATTGAGCACAAATGACATTTTTCTTTTAAAACTTAGTCGTTTCCAACCAATATTCGTTAGAGTTACACCGTGCACCAAGGCCCCGAGCCCAGATGGTTATGCTTGGCCCCAAGCAGCGCATAGGGCAATGGAGGCGCATCTCACTTGGTGCTTGCACTTCATAGCCACCTACATAACGATACAAAATTATATACTCCAACAGGCCTATCAATGGATCGAGCATTCCAGAGATAATAATTATTACCAAGATGTCATCAACAAGAAATCGATGGTCGCTTTCTGATGTAGGGTTCGACGCGCAACTAATCTGATGGTTGGGGGCTGCCTAGCACAGGAGCGAGGGTTTTTTGCTGATTTTCCCTATACATTTGCATCTCATCGCTGATTTGTGCCGTAATGTGGTTGTAGTTATGCATCGCGCTCGGTTTTGGCTTTCTTCCTACTCCGGTACACTTTGGAGTCATCTGAGAAACTATATTTTTAAGGATTATACAGACCAAGGCCTCTTGTGCGATCCAAGTGTGTAACAACCCAAATGTTTATTTCAAAATTTTTAGAAAAAAGGAAAAATAATAAAATAAAAATTAATTTAGTTTAAAATAAAATCAATTGTTATTTGGTTGCTTGAATTTTAGAGTTTTTAAAAAGGTTTTTCTTAAAAGTAATTTTCCTAAAAACATAAAAATATTACTAAATGAAGAATATTTTGAATTTCTATAAAAACCCTATTTCAAATTAATTATTTGAAAGCATTTGGCTTTTATATGTATTTCCTGTGTTTTTCTAGATTTTAAATCAGTTTCAAAGCTAAAAAGTTTTTTTGTAAAACTTTAAAGACCAATTTTAAGTTGTAAATATTTTATCTAAGTTTGAATCATCTCTAGGAGTTTTTTGTGAATTTTGCTGGAATTGTTAGACTTTATTTTCTATTTTCTATGAGTTTTTCAAGCTTCCTAGTATTTCTGAAAATTTAAAATGATTTTAATTATTTCTCTCTCTCCTCAGCTTGACACATGTCTAGCCCAGATTCAATCCATCCCGCCTGATCTAATCCCAGCCGCCCGCTGTCACTTACCCCTTCATTCCTTAGTGGACGGCCTAGATTTAATCCACTATCGCCCGATCTAATCTCGGTCGTTCACCTCTCTTCTCTCTCGCTACATGTGTGCCGCACATGTCTGGCCCTCCTTCCTCCTTCCTTCTTCTCCCAACGCCATCGCCGCCATGGCTACCGCGCCTAAGCTTTTATTTCCGGCCGATCTCTCTTGCCTTAATCCATATGAGATCTTTTGAAAAAGATGGTCCAGGTAGGTTGCCCGTTTTTATATTAGTGTGGGGGATGGACTTGCACTAAAGGTATTAATTTCATTTACAATTACTGTCTTTACTTACTGTATCAAATTCAGCAATTTCCAATCTATTTATTGTATTTCTGTAAATATTATTTTATGCTCAAATAACCCTATATGCCTTCCTTTGTTGCCTTTATCATTATATTGCATATCTCCGTGTGACTTGCGGAGTACAACTTTGTACTCACCTTGCTATCTCCATACAAAGGAAGACAACTTCAACTATGGTGAGGATCGGGACGTATAGGTCACGTCTTACTGTCGTTTGCCTATGGGCAGGCTCAATGGGCTTCTTCTACTTCGTTTTTATCTTCCGCTGCTCGTATGTAAATTTGGCCTATGGGCCATGGATGTAATCCTTAGCCACCAGGCCTATATTTAGTTAATGAAAAAAAGTCATTATGGTTGATATTTATCTTTGTTGTCCAATGTGTGAACTAGCTGATCCTAGACTAGTGCTCTGGGAGTTATTGCTCTGGGGTCCGATAGAGATGGTATCAGAGCTATTGCGACTCTAGGACATGGCCGTAGGTAGAATAGAATGGTCAGACCCTAAGGACTTATTTTAAATAACTAGTAATTTCAAAAATTTTGCTTACCCCTTACCTCTCAATCTCTTCTTATCCTTATCTCTCAATCTTTCCTCATCTTTAAGTCATTATTGGAAAACCTATTTCTATCTCTTCCCTTGTTCAAAATAACTATAGATGGACAATAGTTGGGATTCATCAACTCTCTTACCACTTCAATCTTCTGCTAAGGATCACACCAGGACAACCCTTAGGTTAAGCCGTTAAACTAGATAGTAGACAATGTTGTTAGCTATCAGTCTCCTCTTTTCTCGATAGCCGTAACTATTACCTGTTATTTGCTCAAGAAAGGTTTTGCTAAGTGGTATTTTGTGTTGGGTAGTGCAAAACGTCCCCAGTCCCTCCTTTGTCTTAAGTCTCTACTCCCTTAAACCTTAGAAGCAACAAACAGACGATGAACACTCCAAATATGAAGCCATTCAAGCCTCTTGAGCTCCAAGAAGACTTACAACAAAAGTCCAATCAGGATCCCTGAGTCAGCAGAGCGCAAGACTAGGGAAAAGGATCATCCATTTTCACAACATGCAATGGAGTGATCACTCCGAAAATGAAATGAAGAAAATTTGAAGACCAACCATTATCATTTCTTTGCTAGCCCGTGTGAATCTCGAGGATGACATTCTTTTAAGGGGGGTAGTTTGTCACAGCCCAGGTTTTTAGATAAGAAATAATAAAAAAAATAAAGTAATAATTAATTTAGTTTACAATAAAAATCAGTGTTATTTGGTTGCTTGAATTTTGATGTTTTATTTGCCCTGATTTTTGGCTTTTAAAAAGGCCTTATTTTGAAAAGTAATTTAAGTAAAAACATAAAATACTATTAAATAAAGGATATTTTGAATATCTATAAAAAATCCTAGTTAAAATTAATTATTCGAACTTATTTGGCTTTTATCTGGATTTTCTAGAGCTTAAAATCTAATTTTTAAAAAGGAAAACTATTTTTAGTGTAACAATTCAATACCAAGTTAAGTTGGAACTAATTTTTCTAAGTCCAAAATGGCTCTAGGAATTTCTGTGAATTGTTTTGGAATTCTTTGGCTATATTTGCTATTTTGTAAGCCTCATTTGTTTTTCTCAGGTTTTCTGTAAATCAAAAATAAAATTTTAAATTTTAAATATCCCTTTCTCCTTCCTACGCCGACAAGTGGCCGGCCCAAATCTTCCCGCGCAATGCCAGCCCATCCCCACCCCTTCCCTCCTCTCTCTTACCGCCCAGCCCCACCTGTCATTCCCTTCTTCCTCCCCTTCTTCCTTTCCTTCTTCTCTCTCCATTTTCCTTTTTTCCGTCGTTGATCGTCCGTATCGCCACCAGCCACCATTCCTACACCACTTCCCCTCAGCTTTGGAAACTGTGCACCGCCCGACCTCGACTTCCCTAATCTCTGCACCCCCCCTTTCCTTTCGCGTACCTCCTTTCCTTCTCTCCCCCTCACCTTCCTTCCGTTGGCCACCAATTCCGACGAGGAATCCCGACCGATGCTTCCCTCTCTACCCAAACTCCGCTTAGCCCCCTGGGTAGACAGGGAAGTATTTACTCCCTTATTTTTAGATGATCAGCTAATACTCCTAGAGTCATATAGGGTAGATGAGAGTGTGTCTTAGCCATAGTGATCCCACTATCTTGTCCATGCTTTAAGGACTGTCATGTCTTTGTCTTCCTAAGCTTCTTCTCTCTTTCTTATTGCTTTGGTTAAGAGAGAGTTTATTTAAGATTTTCCTAAGCTTAATGGTGGCATAACTCAACTTGGACCAAAATATTTCTGTGGAGAGTTGGGATCTTTATTGCACCATGTTGCACTTTAAATTTAGCAATGTGCATTGTAATATAAATATATGGAGCTTTGACTATTATCCTTGTTTGACATGATATCTTGCTTTACTTCTTGCCATGTCTTGTGCTAACTTGCTAGATTTATCATATCCTTTTACGTGTAGCTTAACTTTCACCAGGATAACTCTATTAAATATGAAAAAATGAATTAAATTATGTCTTGTTGGATCTTATGACTAGTTTTGCTCTCCTGATTCTCTTATGATTCATGTCGTGTCAAATAAGCTAAGTTGAGTTTTAAACCTAAATTGAGCTTTAGATTGAGTTATGCTAGTTTTTTATTGCTAGTTTTTTTTATTGAAGTATGAGTTAATATTAGCTCTTTGTTCTTGAACTAAGTCAAGAAAAATACAAAATGATCTCTTCGTGCGAAAAATAGATCTCACCAATTCTTTCTCATGAGACGGCTTGCCATTGCACTAGGTATGAACTCACGGGAAGTTTTAGATGACCAAGACCACTTTTTTCAATCTTTTGCTTGGGGTGGTCGCATAAATATTGAGATCTAACACATGGCTAAGAAAATAAAAATTATAAAAAATAGTTGAAACTTAGAAGGCAGTTTTGGATGACTCCTAGTCTGTGACTTGCTTTACTAAGATAAAACCAAAATTAAATTTCAGAAAATGCCAAATGTGCTAAATTTACTCAATTACAAATGGTATCAAGTGTTTGAAAAAAATGTTTCAACCTTGAACTTGTAGTACTCTAAATTGACTTAATTATAGTTTCTTGGTTCTATTTATTATATTGACATGACTTGGCTTATTTTTAGATACATTTGGCTAAACTGTGATCTTGAGCAATTTGACATGCTAAAAATCTATTTAATTTCAGATAATTGATTGTTTGGCTTTAGCTTTGCTATATATAATTTGTCATGATCTAGATAGCTCTTTCACTTAATATGGCTTGGTGTAATACTTGCAGAGTTATTTTGGATAATTTTTATGGTTCCTAATGCTAAAAATAAATAAAATGTAGTCACTTTATTTCATTCATGCTCTATCTTCTTTCATGCATCTTGATGGTTCTATTGTCAAAAGGGGAGAGGTTGGTAAAAATATACATCTAGAGTGAGATTTGGCGTTTTTGCTAAAATTAGAGCATTATTATTTTGTTGTGATTCTCTTGATCTTTTGATCTCTTCTCACCATGATCAAGGTCAAATAGAACAGATGTTCTTTCATATGAGTCTAGAGTAAGATTCCCAATTCATTTGGTGAATTCAAAGTTTTTTTTAAGAAATTCCTGTCAGTTTCAGTTGCTTCTATTCATCTCTGCCTCAAATTACCATTTTCAGGTCATTGCACTTTTCATTTGATCATTTGGAGCTCTATTTGTAATTTTTCTCTTTTTGTCTAAATTCAACTTCCAAATGCATTGTTGAAAAATTGTGCATGGATTCATCAAATGGGAGATTGAAATACCATGTGAGAAAATTTTAGATTATATTATGATGAACTATTGTAATTTAGAAGAGTTAGGATTTTGCTGATTGTCAAGAAGGTCTAGCCTTGGTGTACTGTTAAGACAGCTAGTTTGTCTTTGCATGCCAATTGATTCTATAGTGAAATCAGATTGATGATTAGCCATGCATGGTGATAAAGGCAAGCTAATGCATGGTGATTAATGCATGTTGTCTCCATGGACTTAGTACTCGCGATGAGCTACTGTATGCATTAATTGTCTTACTCCTTGCATGTGTACTCGAGATGGACTATAGATATCAGTACGCATGCATGAGCTTCACGTCGCAGTGTTGAAGTCTTGCTCTGCATGAGCAAAAAAGAATGTTCCTGGCGTAGCAATGTCGGTTGGACCGGTTGGCGAGATCGGTCTGACCGTATGATGGCAGCGGTCTGACCGTTAGAGCCATCCGGTTAGACCGGTCAGACATCAGTTTTTCGATCAGATTTTTATCTTATGTTTTTTGCATTGTAGAATATATTTTGGTCACTCTTTTTAGTGGATTTTATGTTACATAACTATGTTGCAGCTAATGTGGGTTAAATTATGAAGAACTTTTGTCTAGAAATGATTTTTTGTCTTTAGATGTGCAGGGTCGCTTGAAGCCAACCGTGGTCAATCGGGGCTATGATCATGGAGGACCTAAGTCCAGAACGATCGAAGATGTGGGGTGAGATGATGAGCTCAAACATGGTACAGGAAATGCGGAAAATGTTGAAAGCGAGTTCGGACAGAGGGACTACACAATATAGCTTGGATGGATCAAGTGAGCCATGGTTCAGTGTAACCGGGATGAGAGAGACATGGCGATGCGTGGCAAACTAGTGGTGCACATATACGTGGTAAGTATAGCGATTACTTGCAATTGATGATGATGACCAGGTCAACGAAAGGTATTTTGATAGTTTGACAAAATACCGGAAACTATCTTGGATCAAAACCGCGGTGCATGAGTGGCGCTTGGGAGAGCGGTTTAGGTCAAGGTAGGGCTAGTTTGATTCAGATAAATCAAGGCTAAGGATTTAGCAGATTCGGCCTTATGCTCTTTGGAAAGCGCGCATAAATGAAGATTTGTGAGTAAAACCCATATGTATGGGGTTAATAGGTTTCTCTTATTGTGCTAAGTAGATAGTATCCACTAAGCGGTAGATGTGGCTGGCTAGCCCATCTATAAAAGGGGATTGGAATGGAGATTTGTGGTTAACCATACAACCCATCTCTCTTGTGCTCTCTTGTTAGTGCTAGGGTTTGAGAGTTAAGTGCTTGGTGTGCTCTCTGTCCTTCAAGGTGGAGTGGTTGTAAAACTTCCCTCCTCCAGCAGCAATAGATTTACTCTTCGATCTTTACATGGCAATCTCTTTACTTGTTTGATTTGCTCATGATTTGATTGGTTTCTCCTCTCCCGTCACTCTTTTCTTGATCTTGCATGTTAATGATGTATAAGAGATGGAGAGAACATCTAGGAATTATCCTCCACCCATCTAGGTATTTTAGTAGCAAGTTCATCAAGAAACTCAGTTTTTTCATGTTTTGATTTCTCAAGTGATTTCTTGATCTAAGGGTTTTTGGAGTGATTTTCTGGTGTTCTTGTTTGTTGTGACATATGAGAGCATATCTAAAGTCATCTTGGCTATTCTTTGCTTACGAGCAAGTTTTAATCACCGATTTCGGTTTTAGCTCATTTTTGGTGCAACCTTGCTTAAAACACAAAAAGGTCTGAGGTTTGACATGGGTTTTTGCGATCCATGAATGGAATAGATTCCTACGACCTTAAGCAAGATGTGTACAAAATTTTACAGCTTTTGGATCAACCAATCAAATTTACGCCAATTTGAAGATTCACTCCCGTTCTGATTTTATCGGTTAGACCGCCCAAATAGAGGTCAGACCATCAAGGAGAGGTCAGACAGCCTTCTGGTTGGTGGTCAGACCTTTAGGGACTAAGTTCTTCAAAATTTTGAGTTTTTGAGTGTTTTTGCTCTGTACTTTTGGCTTTAGATTCGATTCTCAGTAACTTTGTAGTTATTTGAGAAAAAGATCTAGAATACTTAGAAGAAAATTTTAATCGACACCATTCGTCTCCACTCTATTGGCTTTCTGGTCCTATGGAAATATTGTTCTTAGTGTCCACAAGAATTGATCATTTCACTAACTGTTGTTAGTTTGATACAATTCAATGAGATTTAGTTTTCATATATAATAGTTTATGTAAAAGATCTTAAACTTCATGGAAGATGCCATTTCACAATTTTCATTATAAAGATTTCTTTTATTTTTAAGGAGAGTTCAGATGGAGTTGTTCGGTTTCAGTCAATCAAAGTACGAGATAAGTCAAATATAAGGGCCTTCCAAGTGCACGCATGAGGCAGGAAAAATATTTTCGGGACCTTCTTTTTCACTTTCGTGGAAAACAAATATAGACTTGTGAAATACATTATGAATTATCTATGATTATGTTTACGTTGTTGGGAGAAAATGCTAAGGACAATTGATGAACTGCAGATGGAAGCATTGGACGTAGCAGGATCTCATGAAGGTCTACTATTACAAACAAAAGGTTGTACTGGACGCCTTATTACAGACGTTTCTAGAGAACCGTCAGTATTGCAATTATTACAGACGGTTTTAAAAGCGTGACTGTCTACATTACTAGTGATGGCTAGAAACACTACTACAAAAAGGATCAATATAGACGGTTCGGAATTGCCATCACAAACGGTATTCTGAACCGTCTGAATTTATGGGTCAATGATAATCAAAGGTTATCACAGACGGTTTGTGTGCCTTCTGTGATGAATACAACACAGACAATTTGTAACTAGAACCGTCTATAAAGAACACTATTATTTTGTTTCTCGAACACGCAGGAGAACTGCGTATCATTATATTAAGAAGAAAAAGGAGTCAAAAGAGACTCATACAAACCCAAAAAAAAAGGCCAGGAATACAAAAGGTGACCAAAAGACCACCCACACAACCATGCTATGGCCAAATGCATCTGAGGCCTTTGGCCCCTGCCACACACCACATTTTTGCCTCATCTCTAATCTCTTGCACTAAAACGCTAGAGTTAGGGGAGGCCCCCTCAAAAACACATCTATTCCTATGCTTCCAAATCCACCAAGCCACGAACAAAACTAAAGAATTAAATCCCTTCTGGTATTGTTTATGCAGTTGCCGCAGAACTTGGCGCCACCAACCAAATAAGTTAGAATCAATGGGCCTAGGTGTATGGTGCTGCATGCCAAAAATGGATAAAACTGTGAACCACACTGTTCTTGAGAACACACAGGTGGTGAGCAGATGTTGGACATCTTCTTCCTTTTGATCACAAAGTGAGCATTTTCGGGATGGTCCAGTCCACGACGAGCCAAACGGTCGACGGTCCAACATAGATTAAGAGAAGCCAACCACATGAAAAATTTGCAGCGAGCGGGTGCCCAAGATTTCCATATCTCTCTCCAAGGCTCAAACTCAACAGCCCCCACAAAGAAACACCTATAGACTGATCTGGTGGAGAACTCCCCTGACGATGAAGGAACCCATAAGTGCTGATCCTCCACTCCAGGAGCAAGGGTCACCTCAGCTAACAAATCCCACAGCTGAAAATATTCCAAAAGCGTCTCTGTAGATAGACCACCACTAATATCACAAACCCAAGTAGTATCAGTTAAAGCCTCCTGCACAGTTCCAAGAATACTATTACAAACGGCTCGAACCAAAAATCGTTTGTGATACTCAAACATCACAGACGGTTCTAGCTACCAACCATCTATGATGGGCGAGTATCACAGACGGTTGCTATATAGAACCGTCTGTGATACTTTTTCATCACAAATGGTTGGTAGATAGAACCGTCTGTGATGTGCGAAAATCACAGATGATTTTTTGTTCGAGCCGTCTATGATAGTTCATCATAGACAGTTTATACCACAAATCATCTGTGATAGTTCATTCTATACCTATTTTTTTTCTATTTTTTGGCTAGCTAGCCTAAAAAATATTAGCTATGCCATTTGAAAACAAGCAAATACAGCAGCAAACACAATAATACATTCCATTTCCATTACAATTAGAATCCACCATTACAGCATAACAAGATAGCGAGTACGTTACCCATCTAACACAACAAGGACATAGGAAGAACACATCTCCTAATCCTATTAATCCAACTCTTAAACATGGCAAGAACATAGAAGAAGCGGAGATTCTAGCAAACAGTAGAAGCTAAACAGCACCGACGAGCTGATGCCTAGGCCCTCTCACCCCTGATGTAACGCGCGAGCTGGATGTCCTTGACGCCCGCTGTCATCGGAGCCAACTTGAGCGCTGTCTTGGTAGCCATCGACGTCTACTTCATAAGGGCCATTGGAGTCGGGGTCGAGGAGGAAGACGGTGAGGAAGAGTCTAGAGAGATTTTTTAGCAATGGTAGGTAGTGGATGGGTTTAGGAGTATTAATAGAGGGAGAGGTGGAGGTACGATCCATGGCGTGGGGTTTGGTAGGGTTCTATTGGCTGGGAATGGGTTGGGGGACCAATGGGCCCAGTGGTCAGTTTATCACAGACGGTTCTATATATAAACCACTTGTGACACTCCTAACACAGACGGTTGGTAGCTAGAACCATCTGTGAATTAGAACAGAGAGACTACACACACACGTATATATATATACTAGTTAGAGACCCGTGCGTTGCAACGGAGTCATAAAAATGGTGAAACGGAACTTACTGTTTGACCAATTTTATACATCAAACATTGGAGAGCAAGCGACAGAGAGAGGAGTGGCCAGAATGTGCGAGGAGATAGGGAAAGTGGAGGGGGTGGGCGGTTGTATCCTGAGAGGGAGAGGAGGAGAGAGACAAATGGTCCAGATCAAATCGGATGGCTGTAGAGAAGAAAGAGGAGAACGCAACGACGACCACCAACTCATGTTTATATAATAGTATATAATATCGGTGCAATGAAAACAGCTATTCTCAAAAGATAAAATAGAAAAGTTCTATATGGCTTATATATGCACGTTTAAAAGGTTTCTATGAGATCTACAACTTTGCAGTTGACATGAACCCCAAATTCTAAACGGAAGATCAAAAATTTTGGCAAAAATATAAACTGAAAACTTGTGATACAAATTTAAGAATAAGGATGACCGATTTTGGGGGTCTTAGAGGGTGATGGGTGCAAGCGGGTCATTGTTTTTGGATTAGGCTTGTCGTTAGCTTTTCAACGAGTACAAAAATGTCGAAATCGGACACCGTATGTAAAAGTTATGCACATTTTACTAAAGGCGTCTCAGAACGGAATCCTACTTGGACTCAGGCGGGGGATTATGAAATTTTAGGGGATTGCGAGACGGGAAACATATTATAGATGGTTTTTTTTAATACAAATCGTTTGTGATAACTTCATTATCATAGACGGTTTGTAATATAAATCGTCTATGAAGTATCACAGACGGTTTAAATATAATATCACAGACGGTTCTTAGTAAGACCTGTCTGTGAAGTAACACAGACGGTTTAGGTCAACCGTTTGCGATGAGGCATCCAATATAAGCCTTTTTGTAGTAGTGAACCGTCTGTGATACACTTCTTGTTAAGAACCACCTGTGATATTATCACAGACGGTTCAGATTAAAAACCGTCTGTAATGTTCGTGCGTATGAAAATTAATTGTTGATACCTTAGTTCTTGTTATGATTGATAGATGGCTAGGGTTTCAGCCCTCGTTGAAATTCATGTTTTATTGAAGAATGAAGACATGGCGCCAAAGTTTATTGCACGGTGATCTTCTTCTCACAAATAGGCCTACTTTGGTTTATCTACATTCCCTGGTTGCGATGTTTTATAGCGTAATTAGAGAATATTGATGAACTAAATGAGACCTACTTTTGAGGACACGAGAATGCATTCACAAATGGTTCTTATATTAGAAAATTATAGATGGTTGTAAACTAAAACCATCTATGTCGTAACTTATCACAGATAATTCGAGAGCTGTCATGTTATCACAGACATAAATTAAGACGGGTCAGAAACCGTAACCCGTCTGCGATGACAGTTTTGAACCGTCTGTGATGACTTTTTCTATGATAGTGTCTATTTCCATATAGCTGAAGGTGTTTCTGCACAAAATGTATGTCAATAATAGTATATTTGTGATCTATTCTTTGTGCAAATTCAACATAAGGTATTATTTAGAACGCAAGGATTTTACAGAACGGGCAGAACGGGTTTGCTAAATCACAGTCGCCCGCAAGAATCGGAAAAAAATTGCTACGTTCTAAATGAGGCCTATAGAATAACAAAAGTAGTACCATGATGCTAGCTCTTACAGTTATTCGTATGCAGCGCATTAGCTAAGAATAACAAGCGACAAGAGAACGAGAGACACACCGCATGCATGCGATCGACGTCCCGGTGGCATTGTTATCTCTGTACGTGCGCGCATGGCTGCATCGGTTAGTCGCGCGGCAAACAAAGGGAACAGAACACAACGGCCTGCGCGCGCGCATGCATGTACGTGCGCTAGCTCGACCGTACCGCGCGCGGCATGCACATACGCGCACGCAGCACGCGCGTGGCCGCCTCCATGCGCGCAGCAGCACGCGCGTGCCACGCTGCCAGCATCGTGCGCCGCGCACACCCGCGCCAACGCGCGTAGTCTCCCCCGAATCCGATCAATCTCGTCGCATGCGGCGGCGGCGGCGGCGCCGAGCTGCCATGTATATAAATATATGTTATTCAGTCGCAGCTGTGAGGGGTTGCATCCGAGGTTTCCGAACAGATCATCGATCGAGCAAGTCGATACCACTACGTACAGTTTCCTAGGCAACTGATCGGATTGACACACCTAGCTAGCTGAGTTAGGGCGGAGAAACCAGGCATGGAGGCGAACAAGATGGAGGCACCCGCGGCCGCCGGCGTGATGGTCGACATCGAGGCACTCGCTGGCCGGAGAGGGAACGGCGATGATGATCCCACGAAGGTTAGGATTAATTACTCGTCTGCATGTATCTTGTTACAACCGCTGTACATCTACCTACGTAGATACGATTGGGGCGGCCTGGGCGTCGGAGCTCCGGTTGGGGAACAAGCTATGTGATCCATGCGGGTTTGCGGCGGCGGCGGCGATGATGAGTCGTGTAGTTGTTGGGGCGCGTGGGCTGCGCAGCGGGCGGCCTTTGCGCATGCGGCGGCGGCGGAGCCAGCTCTGCCCCGTCACTCACATTCCGCTTGCCGCGTCCCGCCCGCTCCCATCAACCACCGGATCGGAAGCTCTCCTCCTTGGGTCTCCGCCTAGTGTTTCACGCACGTCTCAGAGCCTGACTGACTGAAAAATTGCTGCTTGCATCCTGGTGCTGTACGGAGGTGCAGAAAAGGTGGAGCCTTTTGGCGTGCGCTCTTGGTGTTTGTAGAAATGCCCCCCTTACATATATGCTATCTAGTATGGTTTGCATCTATGCTACTTGCCTACTTCTACTCCGGATTTGCATAGATTGCCAATTGCCACTATCCACCTCACAGAGATGGTCATAACAAGCTAAGAACTTTTGAGTTTACATCAACTACTAAACTTGTTGCTTGATTATCATGTCCGAGCATGGTTGCTGGGTTGCTTTGTGATATTTAGTTAATTTGTGTGGCATGCAATGCACGCTCACTAGTTTCTTATTTGTTGTGTGAGACAGGAGTCGGCATGGAAAAAGTTTTTACGACACGTTGAACTAGGCTTTATGGTCTGCTTGGCCTACCTTGATCCGGGAAATTGTAATATTCTCTCTCTAATTAAACCTCCCCCTCAAATGTATACACATCTGGCCTGTTCTCACGCTTGTCAAACTGAAACAGTGGAAACTGACCTGCAAGCCGGCGCCAATCACAAATATGAGGTACATTTTGTGGCTTTTCTACATATATTTACTTTCCATTTTGCCCGCCATCCACCATACCTAGCTATGTCGTCCTGTACAACATGAAGAGATGAACTAACTACCTTGCTTTTGTGTTGTGTTCCTAGCTCCTTTGGGTGATTTTGATCGGCCTCATCTTTGCACTAATTATACAGTCACTGTCAGCTAATCTTGGAGTGGTGACAGGTAATAAAGAGACACAAATTGCTATGTATTTGCGTACATAATTTAACAAGCGAAGTTGGTGTTAATGATTGTTAACTAACACAGGACGACATCTTGCCGAGCTGTGCAAGACGGAGTATCCATTGTGGGTGAAAACCTGCCTATGGCTGCTGGCTGAGGTTGCTGTGATTGCGGCAGATATCCCTGAAGGTTGGAATCAGCATGATAGTCCTAAATAAAATCTGTGCTTAACTGTCATGTTTTATTTTCAGCTAATTAAGTTTAAGCTCACTGAGAGTAGATCGATATAAGAAAAAAGTAAAATACACTTTGGGTCCTTGAACTTGTCACGTTGGTTCACTTAGATCATTAAACTTTGAAACTGCAAATTTATGTACCTAAACTTGTTTAAGTGGGCCGCAGTCGATAGTGAATCGTTGTTGGGACCTGCAGGGATCCACTTAAATAAGTTTAGGTATATGAATCTGCAATTTTAAAGTTTGATGACCTAAGTAATCCATCTTGACAAATTTAGTGATCTAAAGTGTGTATTTTACTCATAAGAAAAACTCACTCTGGTCCTAGATACCACTTGTTATGCACTAAGAATGGTAGTTTTTTGTTGTGAAGTGTGATTAATTGTCCTTGGTCCACCGTTTCATTCCATAAAACATTTTATATATATATATATATATATATATATATATATACTCCTTTTATGCTTGGCGTATATAAGGGTATTTACAAAATACGCTAAAAACTATGAACTCCTTTACAAGTTTTTCGTGTGGTTCACATTGAAGTATCTTATAATTAGTATACAAATGTACCTAAAGTGATAAAGAAGTATTTCAAGTTTGTTTAGGTGGTATATTAGAGGTGGGTGTAACTACACCCGGGTGTAGAAGGTATTTTTCCTATACAAGAATATATCTTTTTGCAGTTATTGGAACAACTTTCGCATTCAACCTCTTGTTCAACATCCCTGTTTGGATGGGGGTTCTTATTGCTGGCTCCAGCACGCTTCTTATTCTTGGGCTGCAAAGATATGGGGTAATCAATTATTTTTTATAACTGGATATATGGATTGCATGTACAGACAAATGGGTTTTCTAAGCTACACCCTGTACTGAATGGGCTCATTACTAGTCAGTCACTATTCACAGAAGGTTTTTTCATACACATTTCCTGACATGTAGACCTTTTTCTTATATGTAACAAGGTGAGGAAGCTGGAGTTTTTTGTCGTGCTATTAGTGTTTGTCATGGCCGCATGCTTCTTCGTAGAGATGAGCATAGCGAAGCCTCCTGCGAAGGAGGTCATCAAAGGATTATTCATCCCCAGGCTCAGCGGGTCCAGCGCTACTGGAGACGCCATTGCCCTTCTTGGGGCTCTTGTAATGCCGTAAGCAACCAAACATGCTTCGTTTGTTTATGTGTTTGCACGATGCATATCTTTTCTTTTTCCTTCCGAGGATGTTGTGTTTTTGATAGCTATCAACTTGTGTAAATTTTTCTAGTACCTGAAAAATTCCAGAATGACCACATTACAGTTTTGGTCGCCACACACAATGTTTTTTAGAGCCAATCACCACGCACAATTAATGTTTGTTAGTTGTTGCATGAAATAGTGCAACTCTTGTTAATTACAAGTACGTAAATATTTTTCCATGATTAATTATAGGTACAACCTATTCTTGCACTCTGCCCTGGTGCTGTCAAGGAACACACCCGCATCAGTAAGAGGAATGAAGGTGATCAGATACTAACTATATTTGTTGATCCTATCCAGAAAAGATTGTTCAGAATTCAGAAAACAATCCAGGACGCCGCTGTTCCTCCCTGCAGAAAAATGGCACCAATTAACTAACATATGTTCTTTGATTCTTTGCACTCCAGGATGCTTGCAGGTTCTTCCTCATCGAGAGTGGCACAGCGCTGTTCGTGGCGCTGCTCGTCAACATAGCCATCATCTCTGTGTCCGGAACCGTCTGTAACGCGAGCCACCTCTCGCCGGACGACGCTGAAAAATGCAGTGACCTCACCTTGGACTCCTCGTCCTTCCTCCTCAAGGTACTGACTTATGGTTAGTGTTCTATCATGATCTATTGCATATATTTTTTTATATTGTTTCTGCAGAATGTGCTAGAGAGGTCGAGTGCAATCATGTATGGTGTGGCGCTCTTGGCTTCTGGGCAGAGCTCGACCATCACCGGCACATACGCCGGGCAATATATCATGCAGGTATATATACTTTTGTGAACTCTAGCCTTGTCAACTAATTAACCTGTTACAAGTTTCATTCCCTTTAATTATCGCATTTAAACCGATAGATTAAAGACTGGTAGTGATCTATCCAGTGCATTATTTTCTTAATGAGCATTTCACATGGTAAACTGGTGACCACACAACCAAGTAATCAAGCGTATATTTATGTTGAACCTTTTTTTGCATGTATGTGCAGGGGTTCATGGACATAAAGATGAAGCAGTGGCTGCGGAACCTGATGACGCGCAGCATCGCCATTGCGCCAAGCCTAATTGTCTCGATCATCGGAGGCTCCAGCGGCGCCGGTCGCCTCATCATCATTGCGTCGGTACACTGCTTTCGCCACTGAAAATATATGCGCGTGCCATCAGCCAGGGAAAACTTTTTCGTTGGGAGAAAAAATTCGGGGCCAGGCGAAAGTCGTTCAAATTTCGGACGAAAATATTCAAATTTTTGATGAAATTTAACTAAAATTTGAATGAAATTTGAACAAATTTCAAATAGGGCCAAATTCAGCCAAATTTTCTCCGAATTTAATACCTTTCGCTGGGGGACGAAAGAGACGAAATTTCGGACGAAATTTGTAACCCTGCCATCAGCTGCCCAGAGAAGCACATTTTGATCGTGAACCAAGGCTATTGTTTGATCTAAAAGTGCACAATAATTTAGTGTGCCTAACAAGTTCTGATCATGCTACTGCTAATGATCAAATTAGTGATTGGCTTTGTTTGATGTGATTTTTCTTGCATGCAGATGATACTGTCCTTTGAGCTACCTTTTGCTCTCATCCCTCTTCTCAAGTTCAGCAGCAGCAGCAAGAAGATGGGCCAAAACAGCAACTCCATCTATGTAAGCACACACCACCTAATCTTGTTTCTTGGCTACGCATATGAAATGAAATTCTCGGCTTAATTAGTTATGTATCTATCACATACAGATCGTTGGGTTCTCGTGGGTGCTGGGATTCGTTATTATTGGGATAAACATATACTTCCTCAGCACAAAATTAGTTGGCTGGATCCTCCACAACTCCCTGCCGATTTACGCCAACGTGCTTGTCAGCATCGCCTTGTTCCTGCTTACGCTGCTCTACGTCGCTGCCGTGATCTACCTGACGTTCAGGAAGGACACCGTCAAGTTCGTGTCTCACCGCGAGCTGCAGGCCGTCGACACGGAGCATGCAAAGGTTGCCAACGACGGCAGCAAGGACAACAACAATGAGCAGACCGTTTAGCTACCATTTTTACAACAAGAATGATGCATGTTTACGAAGAACCATGTTGAGAATATCGTTTGTTCATGTGTGGTGTATAATTGTTAATTATGTCGAGTCGAGATTTGTATTTGCGAAAGTTTACGTTTTATCTCTCAGGCATTGTTGCCAGGTAACGGTCTGACCAATCTAGAGCTGGTGGTCAAAACGGCCAGACGACAGGTAGACCGGCATGAAAGCCGTAGTTAGACCGGTCGAGTGTCAGTGGTTTGACCGATGGTCAGCCGCCGGTGTGACGGGCCATGATGATGGTCATACCGGGGTTGCAGTGCGACCGAGAAATAGTTAGCGGTAGCTATTTTTTAGAGAGAATTTTTTCAAATATCGCACTCGGGGTGGCGATGAGCAGACCGATTTTTGGTTGGCGGCCTAACTAGCTGAAGTGCTGGCGGTCTGATTAGCCTGGTGGCCACACTCAAACCGCTTCCCTGTTCCCAGGGTGGAACGAGGCGGTCAGACCGGCCTAGACTTGGCAGTCTGACCGGTGCCGGCGGCAGTGTACTGGGTGAGTGCACTGTGGTTTATGGGTTTTGATCTTGGGTTGAGTTGTGTAGTCTATGTTATTACATTCATGATGTGTAAAGTATGTTTAGACTAACGTAGGTCAAGTTGTGAAGAACTTGTACCCAAAATATAGTTTATTGGTCTTTGATGTGCAGGATGCTTGGATGTAGCCTTGGTCGACGTGGGATCGGGAATAGGCTCGGAGATGAGTGAGGCGAGGTCAAAGAAGCCAAGCGGATAGTTTGGCTCAAGCATGACATAGGAGAAGACAAGGGGTATCGAAGGGAAGGTTCGAGTAACGGTTCATCGAATGGTGCGGTCAATGCAAGTGAGGTGTGGTCAGGGGGAACCTACACATTGCAAGCATGGGGATTGCTTGCAAAGTGTATGATCGATGCAATCAGAGGGTGGTGAATGATTATCGCCGCTTTTTGGAGTCTCCTGACGATCGATGATGCTTTCGACCGCTCGGTGATCAATTGCCTGATCAAATACCCAGTGTACAACCGTTAGATCAACCGTTTTGCTCGACCGCCCACTCGACCGACCGATCTGTTCGACCACTTCGCTCGATCGCTTTACTCATTGTTGTATGATCTAAACCACCAGCAATCACCAACGCACTTGAAGCAAATCAAGAACTAGATTGATTCAAGACTATCTTTATTGCTAGAATTTTGCGAATTTACAAAGTGCCCCTCACAAGCACCCCTAAAACCTTCTCGCCGAAAGCCCTCTCAAAACTCTCTAAAACGGTCGTGTGTTAACCCACAGCCTCTCCCTGCTTTTGTAGGTCAACATCACAAACTGTACCTACCTCAAACACGGACTCAAAATCTTATCTTTACCAAAAATCAAGGAACTCGAAACCTTTCCGAACACAGATTTTAACCAAACTCTACCTCTTCCAAGTTGTGAACTTAATTCACAATTCCTAACTCAACATGTGATGAAGCCTCCAGGAAAGCACCTCATGTATCTTCATCACGAACCATCACCTTCCGTCTTGAAGCCTCATGGACCGCACTGCATGTAGCTTCTCCACGAATTACCACCTTTGATCTCCACGTGCTCTAGCGTGAGCCCGACCACCTCGCGTGACATCCTCGATCGCTTGGACCTCTGATTTCCCCATCCTAGTGCCAGTCCTCCTTGTCACCTGACCGTTTTCAAGCCCACCTGCACATACAAAGACCAAAGAACATTTTTCACTGACACTAGTTCTCCACAACTTGACCGGCATCAGTACACACATATATAACTCACCCTTGTCTATCCACAGACAAGAAACAAACCAACCACGAATACCAACCAGGTCATCCATGACCACAATTTCCATGCTTTCCAGAAATCACCGACTTCATATCACTCATTACGACCGGTTACAACCGCTATGCAAGACCGATCGTTAGTTCATAGAGTACTCGAATACAAGTACACGAAAAATACCATCGCTCACAACACTCAGGAATAGCAAGCATCACTACTGACCACAGAACCATTGAGTACCAACTACCGAGTACCGATCGCTACGACTAAAACACTAGATCTCTAAGTCTACGACTACCGATCTCCAACCATTCGCTGCACCAATGGTCACCGAGTACTACACAGACTACCATCGACGAGTACCGAAGCACCAACTACAAAGTACCTACCTGATACTGTAGCACCGACCATCTACCCAACGAGTACTTCTATCTTCCGAGTACCGAATCCTTCAAGTTCTGTTCCTCCGAGCACCGTTCACCGATCACCGACCACCTTGCACCAACCAGTCATACCACTGGCCTAACACGAGTACTCAAGATACTCGAAGATCATAAGAATTAAAATACTCGTACTGACCGTGAAGCCTATGGCAACCAATCGCAAAAGCCATCGACTTCCGTCTACAAAATCTACGACTACCAATCACAAAGGCCAAGACCACTGACTAGTAAAGCCTACGACTACCAAGTACCAACTAGTAAAGTTTACGACTATCGAGTACCGACCGATAAAATCAACAACTATCGAGTAAGCACTGTAGCTGCAACCACTGACCAGTACTGTGCTACGACCATCGAAAAGTACTGTAGCTACGACCAGTTCGCTGGTCAAGATCAAAGCCTACCGATAACCTGGAATGGTAGTTCTGCCGTGGTCGAAGCCGGAAGTGGTCGAAGTCGGACATTGTCAAAGTCCGCCGTGGTCAAAACCCGACATGGTCTAAGTCGCACGTGGGCGAAATCATACATGGTCGATGTCTGCCATGGTCAAAACCAAACGTGGTCATTCTTCTGTAGTTGTGGTGCTCCTACTACTGTGGTCGTAGTCTGCCAATTCCAATTCTGTAAAATAGCACCAATTGAAACTTTCTCAAATGCAAATTTTAATGCAACCAAAAAGTCAATTATTCATCATCAATAAATCCACGACTACCACATTGTCTAACAATCTCTCTCTTGATGAATACAATGATAATAACTCAAAAACTCTTGAATGAGAAATTTGCGAAAGAAAAAACTCAACACTGCAGATCACAACAAGAAGAGCTAGTAGACCACAACACAGCAAGAGAAAGTAGCAAACCATAGCAGAAGGCTAAAAACTCAGAAAACTCCCCCTTAGACCACACAAAAAGCTCAGAAAACTCTCCATCAACATAAGAGAGCAATTTTAACAAATTTCTCCAATTTTTCTCCTATTTTTACCCTTTGGCAATGTAATTATCAAGAACTCCAGATAAAAGAAAAATTCTAGGTATGAGCAATGAGAGTAAACATCTAAAAGTGTAATGCCCTAGACATCGATTCGGTGTTTCTAGAAGTATTTAACGGATTCGCGTAGCCTTTGTCTTGCTTCCGCATTTGGATTTTATCTGGATTTTTTGTGCTTTTCTGGATTTTAAAAATCAATTTCGAAGATAAAAAATATTTTTGTAAAAATTAAAAGACCAACTTTATGTTGGAAATATTTTCATTAAGTCCAAAATATATTTAGGAATTTCTATGAATTTTTCTGAATTTTTGTGGACTCTATTTACTATTTTCTAAGCATTTATTCTATATTCAGGAGTTTTAAAAATTAAAAATGATTTTAAAATTCCTCTCTCTCTCTCCGATTCCATTCCATCTGCCACCCGGCATCTTCCCGCCACCTCCTAGTCTCTCTCTTTCCTCCTTCCCTTTCTCTGCTAGTGGGCCACCCCGCCCTCTCCTACCTCCCGCTCATCTCCCTCTTCTCTTGCCTCCCGACTATTGCATCCGACCACGGTCGCTCTCGACCGCAACTGCGCACAAAAGCCTCTTCGATAACCTCAGTCCTCCGACCGCTCCCGATCACTGTCGATCCCTGACCACTCTATGCACTCTGTGGATTTTGACCACAGTCCCTTCCAACCACAGTTGGTTTCTGAGAACTTTAATCCTATCGACCACCCCATCCGACCACTCTCAGTGTTTCGACCACATATAGTTTTTGACCAAGTACAATTTTCGACCATAGCTGTTTGACCACCCAAAATCTATCAACCACGTATAGCTTTCGACCGCTAGCTGTTACTCCTCCCCTACCTCTATAAAACCCTCCCCGAGGATCCCTATGCGCCGTGTGTGCGCCACCTTAGCACTAGTCGCCCGGTCAGTAGCCACGCCAGCTGCATGCCACCTCAGCCTTCTCCCTGGTCCATCGACCCAATCCACCGAAACCTGGTCCCACTTGTCAGTGACTAAAACCCTTTTTCTATAGAAAAATAATTCCACCAAAAATCAAAATTCCTGCTGACGCCATAATCTAATTTTTCAGTACAAAAATAATTTCAGAAAAACAGTTTATTCTTTTTCTCTCTTTTCAAACTTCCAAAAGCCCATTCTTCTTCATCCAAGCTTCGATTGGAGCCGTTAAAATTTCTAAATTCTTCTAAAATCCTAATCTATCCATTTACATCCTCTTTTTGAATTTTGGAGTCCATTTGAATTTATTGGATTAAATTTAAGCCTAGAAAATAAAAATATTTTAAATGGTTAAAATAAACTTCAATAAATCCAAATTCTTTTATTTAATCTTTTCAGGTCCCAAGGATTTTTGTGTAATTTTTTTGAATTTTTCGAATTTATTTTATTTTTGAAAAAAAAATTACTTTTTTCCTTTCCATTTTCTCTCTCCTCTCTTCCTCTCCAACCGTTCTCTATCCGAGCGAACGAACCGACGCCATTGACATGATTTGAAGCTTTCAATCCGTATGAATTTTTCACAATTCTTCGCGCAATCAAGAGCATTCAATTCCTCTCATCAAGACTCCTCCATTCCCAACCGTTTCGCTCTTCCTTTATGTACATTTACACAAAAATAAAACCGTTGCTCGAATTGACATGGTCGCTTGATCTCCCTCTACCGTCCTCCTCAGCCCCTTATCACTCTTATCCATCCCCGAAAATCTCAAGTCCTCCCTCCCTTCCTCCTCGTCGCAATCGATAATTTTCTCTCGCCAACCGAACATGTTCCTCGGTTGTTTACGCCATCTGCAGTGGAGTCCTGCCACCATTGACCACACCACCAGCTTCTCCTTCGCGTGTTATACATGGTGCTTCCCTCGCCTTCACGGGAGCTTCATCGGAGCATCGACGCCACCGTGGGGCAAAATCACGCCGCCGTTTCTCTCGTCACTATCGGCCGACCGTGTATGTTCCACCACCACCGAGGTGAGCATCGGGTTCCCCATGCACCCATCTTCGTTTCGCCACAAACCTCATCCGCTATCTCCTTTCCATTTGCCTGGGACGCCGACGTCAACCCGTCAGCCACCGAAGGTCTTCTCCACCATGTTCCGCCACCATCCAATGTCCTTTGGCCGAGCCGTTTATACCATTGAGTTCGCCTCGTTGTGTTCTATGTCATGGTTCTATCGCCATCACCTGAAGATCTTCGAGTCCCCGCTGACCTTGTCGAGCCACGACACCAAAACCGTTTCTTCGCGTATACCACTTTTTCGGTGAGTTATTTGATTTTTGTTTGTGTCATATCGTGTCCTAGCCTCTAAGAAATTTATCTACTATTTTTATTTAATTTTTCGTGAAGCCAAACGACAAAAATTGATGTTTCCGCAGAAATGGTTGTTTTCGACTTTCGTGGTCGATGGTGCCGTCTCCAATGGATTTCTGGCTTAGCCGATAATTTTTATAGCTTCACCAAACCGTGTTCTACGCTGTGCTCGCCCTATATCTCCACGTTTCATACGTGAGTATTATCTCTCTCCAACATGTCATTGTCGCTACCACGTCGTCACTACCGTTTTTCTCTCACCGCCGGTGATTGCCGGCGTTCCTCGCTGCTATACCCACGTCACCACATTCGCCTAATCGCTGGAGTTCCATTTTTCCATTTGCCGGCCACCTCGTAGCCTACCTTGCCGACACCTCCACCATGTTTTTTTATCATTTCATGTGATATATAAAACTTTCAGATATTCATTCTACCTCATACGAACTCTGAATCTGTTGATTCTTTCTCATAAATTCATCTAAAATCATATTATATCCCTCAATATGTATTTTATAATTTTGGATTTTATTTGAATTTACTCGCTCTGGTTCTTCGCGTGTAAACTACGACGATTCCGGAGAGTACGATTTCGATGATTCGCAGCATCAAGTCTTCGAGCAAGGCAAGTTTCACCTTTAATTATGTTTCTCCTAGTAAGTTAAATTATTTATGTTGTTTTTAAATTATTATGCATGCGTACTTTTATTCAAATTAGTTCAAATCTGTTTTAAACTTTAGTTACACCAAAATTCCTTTGTATATGGCCAAATTTAACATTGAACATCAACATACCTTGTCACCTTAGATAAAACTCTAGTTAAGACACTAGTATGGACTAGAGAAATTTCGTATAAAATGCTTAGACCTGCTTAGACATAATTTTTGTTTTGGAATAACCTTTTTCACATAAAATGATAAGCTTTTGAAATGTATTCTTGACTTTGGTGAGTCAGGAAGGATTATGAAATGTTTTCAAACAAAATATAAAATCTTTGTTTAAACTTAGGCAAATGGTTAGGTGGTGGGTGCTTGCTGGCATGCATTGTTGTTCGGTGACACAATGTTGATTGTCAAGCACAAGGGGTATGTGGTTAGTGCCTATGTCAGTTAAGGATCAGTCTGTGAGCTACTGCTACAAAGCCCTTTTTGTGCTATCACAAGGCTGGTATGGGACAGTCTTGGCTGATTAATTTGCAAGTCCCATCTTGAGTTTCGCTATAGGTTAAAAGTGAGCGTGGCGTAGGTCATGAGAAGTCTCACTCGGCTCAAGAGGGGGTCTCGGTCTGGTGGATTCCTTACTGGGGTGAAACCTCAGTGTTGGCTTGGCCAAGTTGAAGGCTTTGCATTGTAAAGGCATTGTTATGATTTTCTCGGTCGCATGCCTATGGAAGCGTGTAATGGCCGACATTATGAGATTAACATATCTTGTGGGTAAAGCTATACAACCTCTACAGAATGTATAATCTATCCTGGATAGTTGTGCCCACGATCATCGGCAAGCTGAGTAAAGTTTTTCATGGATTAGATTTTGTTTTTCAAAATGATTTATGAAAACCGTATGGATGGATGGAATCTATATGAGATCTTTGTGGAAAAGTTAGTCCAGGTGGGATGCCCGTGGTTAGGTTAGTGTTTGGTTGGAGCCTGCACTAACGATATTATTTTGTTAAAATCTTGTTTCTATTTATTGTATCAAATTCAGGTTTTGAATCTACTTACAATATTTACTTCAATTCTGCTTTTCGCTCAATTAACCTTATTATGCCTTCCTTTGTCAATTCTTATGCATGCATTAACTCGATGAAACCTCCTGGTGTAACTTGTGGAGTACTTTATGTGCTCATGTTACTCAATTCATCATTTTTCAGATGACGACTTCAACTTCGCTGAGGATCAGAACGTATAGGCCGCGTCTTACTGTCGTTTGCCTGTGGGCAGGCTCAGTGAGCTTCTTCCGCTTCGGTTTTTCTTCCGCTGCTTATATTAAATTTTGGTTTATGAACCATTGATGTAAACTTTGGCTACCAAGCCCATATTTAGTTAAATAAATTTTGTCATTGTGCGTGATATTTATCTTTGTTGTCACTGTGTGCACTAGCTGATCTTGGACTAGTGCAATTTACATAAAGGATTTCAGAGTTGTTGCTCTGGGATTCGACACTTGCTCCGTAACGGATTTAGACTTATGCACTTTGAAAAACATGCATAAATCATGCGTTGAGTGTAAAATCTGGTGTATATAGGGTTAACGGGTTCACCGGTTGTATTAATGAATAGTGTTTATTACAGTTAGATGTGGGCTGGTTTCCTCATCTATTTGAATGGGAGAAGGTTGGAGGCATGTGGCTAGCCAACCAACCAACCCAATCATTCTCTAGGGTTTGTGAGAGGGCTTCCTTGGGAAGGAAGGTTTTTGGGTGAGTGCTCATGGGAGAGAGAGCTCTATCTTCTACGGTGAAGAGGCACTAAAATATTCACCTACAAGGTGCCATAGATCAATCTTGTTTATCTTTCACGGTGTGTTCTTGATCTTGTTGATTTTGCACTTATCTTTGTTGAAGTTTTTGCCCTCTTTTCTTCTCTCTTGATCTTGGTAGAGATATCTCATGAGGATCATATGCCATCCATCTAGGGACTAGCTATAGCAAGATCTTGAATTTTGCCCAGTTTGCTTTGATTTGGAGCACTTCTTGTGAAATCGCGATCCTAGAGTTTTATCCTCAAATCTTTGGGTGTTCAAGCTTACCATGACGTGGGAAATTATCTAGAGCCATCTTGGGCATCCTTAACTCATGAACAAGTCTAAGCCAAGTTTTTAAGTTTTGTCCAATTTTGATTTAACTTTGCTTGTTTCAAGGAAAAATTGGAACTTTAGCCATATACATGCGATCATTAGATGGATTAGATTCGTAATATCTTTGGTAAGGTGTGTGTAGAGGTTTAAGTTGTTTGGAATTGTATTTTGGATATTGCACCTTTTTGGGTGTTGGCTCGTGTTGTTTAGTAAAAGGGGCCTATCAAGCCACACCTTGCTAGTGGTCAGATTGGAGACAGGTCAGACCGATGATTGCATGCAGTCTAAACGAGTTTATTTTCAGCTGAATTTTTTGCTGGTTAGTCTCTGATTTATGCTGAATTTTATAGTATCACATGCGTTCCAGTTTTCAACAGAATTAATTTTCTGTGAGTTGCTTCGTTCTGCATCTAATTGAAAAGTCTGTACACGAATTCTCGGGGGCGATTTTCAAGAGAGCGACATTCACCCCCCTCTGTCGCCATTTCGGTCCTACACTATTCCATGTTCATAACAGAATTGAGAGAATTCATAAGAGATATACTCTCCTCCACGATTATACCTCAGTCTTTTTATTTTCTTCTCTAGTTGGTTCTCAACCTTGGCCTTATAAGTATTAAAGTAGTTTAAAACTCCATCATTAGTTTTTAGCAAATACATATAGCAATACCGTGTTGTATCATCAATAAAAGTTAAAAAATATCTTTTACCGCTTTTTGTCAACAATCCATTTATTTCACACAAATCTAAATGAATAAGATCTAATGGTGCCAAGTTCTTTTCGTCCTCTAATCCTTTAAAGGGCTTTCGAGGCTGCTTTGTTTTCACATATGACTGTCACTTTGATCCTTTGACAATTTCATATTTTGGAACTAAATCTAATTTGGACATTCTAGCAATACTACCAAAACCAATATAATAGAAACGAGAATACCAAATGTTAGCCTCGTATTTCTTTAAACCATTTGCAACATTCATATGATAACAAGACTTTAAAGTATTCAAGCGGAGCAGGTCTCCTCTCTCATAGCCTTTTCCAACAAAGCTCCTGAACTTAGATATTACAACTTTATTTGACTCAAAGACTAACTTATAACCATCCTTGCATAGGAGAGATCCACTAATGAGGTTCTTGTTTATTGTAGGAGCATGTTGCATGTTCTCCAAGTGAACAATCTTCCCTGAAATAAACTTCAAATCTACCATACCAACACCGAGAACATAAGCATGCGACCTGTTTTCATTTAGGACAGAGGAAGCCTCTGTTGATTGATAAGAAGAAAACAAGAAAAATATCAAAAACATATGTGAACATTAACACTGGTATCAACCCACCAATCAGTTGATTAATACGCTGAAAAGACAAAAAGGTGAATTACCATACCCTCCTGAAGTCGAGGCCTAACCTATGATCACGTTATAGCCTTTTTTCTTTGGTTGTTCACTATCTCTGCTCTTGCGAAACTGACAATCTTTCACCATATGACAGTCTTTTCCACACACAAAGTAGGTAATGTCTCTTAAATTCTTTTCCTCGGTTTTCTTTTTCTTAAAGCTAGTTGTGTTGTTTGGTTTGTTGAATTTGTACTTTTTTTCAGCTATCTTTTTTCTCCACGACATTGGCATTGTTTTGATCAAAAGTGATGGGTGTGTCTTCTGTTCAGGCCTTTTCTTCTACATCGAGGGCAGCAATGAAATCCTCAACAGAAATCTCTTCCCTCTTGTGTTTCAAGCTAGTGACAAAATTCCACCAAGTAGCAGGAAGTTTGGCAACAATACCCGTAGCCACAAAATTAGGCGGCAGTACACATCTCAAGGATGCAATCTCACCAACCAGCAGCTGAAGGTCTTGAACTATTGACTTAGCCCCATCCACGCTAAAATCGAAGAATTGCTCACACATGTACAACTAATGACTAGGCTCTGCTTCTACATATTTACGCTCTAGTACATCCTACAACTCTGTGGCAGATTTATAGTCCATATGCCACATTGTAGAGCTAATCTGCCAGAATGGTCAGAATGCAGCTAAGAGAGGGATTTGTTCGCATTGTCGAATTGCATATGCTTCTCAATCGTAAATGGATACTATGGGTGGATAACCCACCACAGTCCCAAAGACACGAGCCAATATTTGACTCTAGCTAGTCATCTACGAAAGTTCTGACTGGAGAACCTCTCAAATTTTGTAGCATCAGAAATGCCAACCATTGTTGTATTTTAACAAAGTTCACAATAAGGTTTTTGGAATGTTAAAAATATTGGCAATATTTTAATTCTAAATTTTACTAGAAAATAAATATAGTAAAAGACTAGTGATGCAACAAATGAATCTAACAACAAGCTACTCATTGTACTTCAGAGAATACATATGAAAAATAGTATAGTAAAGTTGATCGATTGCACGAACGATTTATTGTTGGGCTTGATGAAGAACAGAAAACAGTGCATACTTGATATAGTGCAGAACGTAGATGAAGCAGAGCAGAAGCGGCCATGCATGTTGCGTTGCCCCGTAACCTTATTGCCACCCCGCACAGGTACTCTCTGTGGCAATGGCTCGAAGATAACCGCTCTTCATCCTTCCTAATGCACGCCGAATAGAAAGGCCGGTGAGGTTCGGTTGTGCAACACATCAGCATAGATCAGCAGAGGAGAAATTAGAAAGAAAGGAAGAAGGATTTTTTTGTCACTCTGGTTTGGACGTCTCCGAGTCTTTCATTGATGTTTCCAGTAACTGACACCATTAATTCAATGAAATCGAATTAATTTACTGACTGGCGCCATTAACCAAATTAGTTTAGACGTTTGAATTCCCACTCAACACTGATAGATGCATGATTCAGCAAAAAAAAATGAATTTAGTCTACCAAGTGATGCGCCATGTCACGACAAGTTTGCGCATCATAAGTCACACGCCTACACGCATGCGCGTGTTTACCTAAAGTCCTCTCAAGCCATGTGCCTCAAACTTTTAAGAAATGACAAGAGTCTCACCTTATAAATTGATCTCCTATATTTTATCTTAGTAATATAGTACTAAATTTTATATACTTTAAAATTATAGGAAACCGGCCTCATAGTAACGTGGGTCTATTTCCAACAAATAGGCCATCTCATCTTAATCAAGTGGTCTATTTTGTTTGTCATTGGGCTTCGCATGTGGGCCATTGTTCAGAAGCAGGAACAGCGCGTGGTCCTGACGTACGGGCCGTGGAAGATGGCGGTGGTTGCTGCCCAAGTCTTTAATCCTGCGATGGGATGGAGTAATGCGGCTGGGCTATTGTGCACCACCACGTTGCCCGCCCATCAGGCTAAGAATATTGGGATTTTTATTTTGATCTATGTTTTATAATTTTTAGCTAAAATTTAAATTTTAGTTGTTCATAAGAAATAATACGGAGAAATATATACTCACATATAATTTTAGTTTATATAGATGAAGTCGCTATAATATCTACTACAATCAATTTGTAGATCCTATTTTAAAAAAAATATTCTATTTAAAAATTAACTACTGTAGAACAGCCAAAAATTAGAAACTAAAAAAACAGGCGCATCGCACCACACCTAGTTTTTACTGGTCTCGTTGTAGAAAACAGTTTAAAACCTCCAGCAGGATCAGTAGGCAAGGGCTCTGTTTTTTTAGCTTTGGTTTTTTTCTTAGTTAAAAGTCGTATGTATCATCTGTATTTGTATTTTTATTATTTAATGTAGTCTTATAAAACAACTAAAAACATTAACAACATCTTAAAAAAACATGGCTAAAGATGTGATGTGACATGAATTTCATATGAATTATGCCGGAACTCCGCGAGAAACGGTTCAAAACCTCCGTAATTCTCCCTCTTCTGTTTCCTTGACGAAACCGATTCTCTCGCCCGTGCAGTTTGACAGCTTGATTAAATTGAGGCCCACAGTCTCCGACCCCCCATCACCCATCCCCTCCAAAATTCTCCCAGCCCAGCCCTCCTCCATTCCACCACCCATCCGCGCCGCCACTTCACCGCCGCCCCTCCTTCCACCCTAGAGAAAAGAAAGCACCCAAGAGCGAGCGAGCGAGCGAGCGCGCCGGCAAGTTCGCCGGAGGAAGCAGCCCACCTCAGACCAGCTCGCGCGACCTGGAGGGCGGGCCGGGAGAGGAGGAGATGTGGTGCCTGTCGTGCAGGGAGGAGTACGAGGAGGACGACGCCGGGACGTGCAAGGAGTGCTACGAGGAGGCCAGCGAGACGGAGGAGGAGCTCAAGCGCGAGATCGAAGACCTCCGCTCCCGCCTCCTCTTCCTCCGTCTCCCCTCTCCCACGCTCGACGCCTCCGCCACCGGCCACTCCGACCTCCTCCTCCACTCCATCCCCTCGTCGTCGTCCTCCCCCTCCCCCTCCGGCGCCGGCAGCGGCAGCGACGCCGACGCCGGCCGCCTCGACACCCCTGCCGTCCCCGCCCACCGCGTAATCCTCGTGAGTCTTTTCCCCTTGCCCTCTCTTTCCGCCGTTTAGACAGATAATTTCTTGATGCGATTCAATTCAAGTTTGGTTCTTTCATTTTTATGTTTCTTGATGGTCCAGTTCCGAAGAGCCCTAGACTGAATAGTCCAAGGATCAACCTAATGTGAGATGTCTCTAGGATGGTAGAGAACGATGCTGCTTAGAACAATCGTAGTCTGATTGAAAAAGATTTGTGCTGAGGTTTCTTGATGGGATGAATTGATGATTTGCCCTTGCCGGTCTACTGCCAGATTTATATAGGGTGGTGGTCGCCGTAGTCGGTACTTCTTGATATAATTCAGTCTAGTTATAGGGATGTTGCCGCCCTGGACTACCCCGGGGTCTTCATTTCGCCCCAGACCACCACGGGGTCCTCACTCCGCTGCCCCGGATCGCCCTGGGCATCTCACCCCGCCGTCACCCCTCTCCATCCCGGGCACTCCGGGGATCTCCCTTCGCTGCTGCCCCGGATCACCCCAGGCATCTCGCACCTTTGCTGTCGCCCTGGGCCGTGCCGGACTGCACCGAGACTTGGCACGCTCTCGGCCCAGCTCCACCCCGCGCTTGGCCCCTGCCTCTCTGGGACTCAAACCCTGGCTCCCCCAGACTCCGCCCTTGGCCCCCGGCCTCCCGAGGACTTCAACCCCAGGCTTCCCTAGACTCGATCCGCTCTCGGCCCTGGCCTCCCAGGGACTTCAACCCCGGGATTCCCCGAACTTGCTCTGCCCTCGGGCTTGGCCTCCCCAGGACATCAACCCCGGGCTTGCCCGGACTCGCTTCGCTCTTGGCCCCTACATCCCCGGGACTCAAACACGGGTTCCCCGCACTCGCTTTGCTCTTGGCCCTGGCCTCCCCGGGACTCAAACCCAGGCTCCCTCGGACTCACTCCGCTCTTGGCCACCTTAACTGCGTCCGCCGCCCCACCTCTCGGTCACTTGGACCACATCTGGGACCTCGTGACGGTCACCCGGACTACGCCGAGACTTGCTTGCTTTCGATCGATGTCGGCGTTGTGCCCAGATCCCCTCCGCACCACCAACACTTGGGTGCCTCGGCGAGCTCTTAACACCCCTGATGGCCTGGCCTTGGCGTGGTTCACTTCGGCCTCGACGGCGTATCCTCGACTAGGGGCTCCCCCCTTGCTCGATGGATCCACCTCGACAATTCCAACACAACTCGATGGTTTGGCCTCGATATGGCTCAATTCGGCCTCGATGCTTCGCCTCGGCCAGGCTCCGCTTTGCGTCGACGACATTTCCTCAACTAGGGGCTCCCTCCTAGCTCATTGGATCCGCCCAGTGTTCAAAAAGGCGGCCTGGGTGGCCGCCTAGGCGCTGGCGGTGAGGCCGCCCGCCTTGGCCCCTAGTCGGGTGGTGACGAGGCGGCGAGGCGGGGCGGGACCAAGCGGTCAAAGGCGGGGCAGCGGCCTAAGCGCGACGTATGGGGCGGCGCAGAGGGAGCAGCGGGGATGGGGAAAAGGGTTACCGCACACGAGGCCGTCGCCACCGCTGTCGACTCGCCGGATTCCGCATCACCATCTTCCCTCTGGACGTTCGCCATCTTCTCTGCCTCGCCTCCCCTCCGGCGGAGGAGACATCATCATAGACAGTTCGGAATAGCCATAACAGACGTATTATGAACCGTCTGAATTTATGGGTCAGTGATAATCGGAGGTTATCACTGACGGTTTGTGTGCCGTCTGTGATAAATACAATACAGAGGGTTTGTAACTAGAACCGTCTGTAAATAATACTATTACAAACGGCTCAAACCAAAAACCATCTGTGATATTCAAACATCACAGATGATTCTAGTTACCAACCATCTGTGATGGGCGAGTATCACAGACAGTTAGTATATAGAACCGTCTGTGATACTTTTCCATCACAAATGGTTGGTAGATAGAACCATTTGTGATGTGCAAAAATCATAGACGGTTTTTTTCGAGCCGTCTATGATAACTCATCATAGACAGTTTATACCACAAACCGTATGTGATATTTCATTCTATACCTAAATTTTTTCTATTTTTTGGCTAGCTAGTCTAAAAATATATTAGCTATGCCATTTGAAAATAACCAAATACAACAGCAAACACAACAATACATTCCATTTCCATTACAATTAGAATCCACAATTATAGCATAACAAGATAGCGAGTACGATACCCATCTAACACAACAAGAATATAGGAAGAACACATCTCCTAATTATATGAATCTAACTCTTAAACATGGCAAGAACATAGAAGAAGCAGAGATTCTAACAGAAAGTAGAAGCTGAACAGCGCCGACGAGCTGATGCCTAGGCCATCTGACCCCTAATGCATCGCGCGAGCTAGATGTCCATGACGCCCGCTGTCGTCACAGCCGATTGATAAACTAAAGGAGACCTGCTTTTGAGGACGCGAGAATGCAATCACAGACGGTTCTTATATTAGACCATTATAGATGGTTCTTAACTAATACCATCTGTGTTGTAACTTATCACAGATAATTCGAGAGCCGTCTGTGATAACCATATGTTATCATAGACATATAAATTCAGATGGGTCAGAAATCGTCTGTAATGACAGTTTTGAACCGTCTGTGATGACTTTTTCTATGATAGTGTCTATTTCCATATAGCGGAAGGTGTTTCTACACAAAATGTATGTGAATAACAGTATATTTGTGATCTATTCTTTGTGCATATTCAACATAAGGTATTATTTAGAACTCAAGGATTTTACAGAAACAGTTCAGTTCCCGCAAGAATCGGAAAAAAATTGCTACGTTCTAAACGAGGCCTATAGAATAACAAAAGTAGTACCATGATGCTAGCTCTTACAGTAATTCGTATGCAGCGCATGAGCCAAGAATAACAAGCGACAAGGGAACGAGAGACACACCGCATGCATGAGATCGACGTCCCGGTGGCATTGATATCTCCGTACGTGCGCGCATGGCTGCATCAGTTAGTCATGCGGTTTACGGCAAACAAAGGAGCAGAACACAGCGGCTGCGGCGCGCATGTATATCGCGCTTAGCTCGGCCGTCTGCAGCCTGCGGCATGTACGTCTGCGCCGCGCGCTAAGACGCACATGGCCGCCTCCATGCGCGCAGGCAACACGCACGTGCCACGCCCCGATCGTGTGTCGGCGTGCGCGCCGCCGGTAGCGTAGTCTCCCCGAATCCGATCGATCTCGTCGCATGCGGCGGCGGCGGCAGCCCGCCGCTGCCGTGTATATAAATATATGTAATTTGGTCGCAGCTGTGAGGGGTTGCATCCGAGGTTTCCGAATAGATCATCGATCGAGCAAGTCGATACCACTGCGTACAGTTTCCTAGACAACTGATCGGATTGACACACCTAGCTAGCTGAGTTAGGGCGGAGAAACCAGGCAAGGAGGCGAACAAGATGGAGGCACCGGAGGCAGCCGGCGTGGTGGTCGACATCGAGGCACTCGCTGGCCGGAGAGGGAACGGCGATGATGATCCCAAGGTTAGGATTAATTACTCGTCGCATGTATCTTGTTACGACCATTGTACATCCGCCTCGTGATACGATTGGGCGGCACAGGCGTCGGAGCTCGGTTGGGGAACAAGCTATGTGATCCATGAGGGTTTGCGGCAGCGGCGACGGCGATGATGAGTCGTGTAGTTGTTGGGGCGCGTGGGCTGCGCAACGGGCGGCCTTTGCGCATGCGGCGGCGGCGCAGCTCGCCCGTCACTCACATTCCGCTTGCGCGTCCCGCCACTCCATCAACCGCGGAAGCTCTCCTCCTTGGGTCTCACTTTCTTTGTTTCACGCCGTCTCGAGCTGACCGACCGAGAAATTGCTGCTTGCTTCCTGGTGATGTACGGAGGTGCAGAAAAGGTGGAGCCTTTTGGCGTGCGCTCTTGGTGTTTGTAGAAATGCCCCCCCTACATATATGCTATCTAGTATGGTTTGCATCTATGCTACTTGCCTACTTCTACTCCAGATTTGCATTGCTTGCCAAATGCCATTATCCACCTCACAGAGATGGTCATAACACGCTAAGAACTTTTGAGTTTAGATCAAATACTAAGCTTGTTGCTTGATTATCATGTCCGAGCATGGTTGCTGGCTTGCTTTGTGATATTTAGTTAATTTGTGTGGCATGCAATGCACGCTCACTAGTTTCTTATTTGTTGTGTGAGACAGGAGTCGGCATGGAAAAAGTTTTTGCGACACGTTGGACCAGGCTTTATGGTCTGCTTTGCCTACCTTGATCCGGGAAATTGTAATATTCTCTCTCTCTAATTAAACCTCCCTCTCTCACATGTATACACATCTGGCCTGTTCTCACGCTTGTCAAACTGAAACAGTGGAAACTGATCTGCAAGCCGGCGCCAATCACAAATATGAGGTACATTTTGTGGCTTTTCTACATATATTTACTTTCCATTTTGCCCGCCATTCACCATACCTAGCTATGTCGTCCTGTACAACACGAAGAGATGAACTAACTACTTTGCTTTTGTGTTGTGTTCCTAGCTTCTTTGGGTGATTTTGATCGGCCTCATCTTTGCACTAATTATACAGTCACTGTCAGCTAATCTTGGAGTGGTGACAGGTAATAAAGAGACACAAATTGCTATGTATTTGCGTACATAATTTAACAAGCTAAGTTGGTGTTAATGATTGTTAACTAACACAGGACGACATCTTGCCGAGCTGTGCAAGACGGAGTATCCATTATGGGTGAAAACACGCCTATGGTCACTGGGTGAGGTTCTTTGTGATTCTGGCGAGATATCCTCGAAGGTTGGAATTAGCATGATAGTCCTAAATAAAATCTGTGTTTAACTGTCATGTTTTATTTTCAGCTAATTAAGTTTAAGCTCACTGAGAGTAGATCGATATAAGAAAAGAGTAGAATACACTATATATGGGTCCTTGAATTTGTCACGTTGGTTCACTTATATCATTAAACTTTGAAACTGCAAATTTATGTACCTAAACTTGTTTAAGTGAGTCGCAGTAGATCCCAAGGATGATTCGCTGGCTTGACCGATGATGTGTAGCCTTGATCGATACCGGCGTGGCATGGGGTCACATGCGTCTCCACCATTCGCTCTCTCCGTCTCCTCCTCTGCCACCATGCCCACCTCCTCCACCACCGCTTCTGCCTCCCACCCTCTAGCTCCCACCGTGCCGAGGAGGAGGAAGAAAGTGGCGGAGGGGTTGTGGATAGGTGGATCCAGCGACAACGGTGATGGGGATGCTGGAGTGGAGGAATACAGCCCGCCGCTGGGGAGGAGAAAGACGGTGGAGAAGGGATCAGTTACAGCAGATTCAATGATAGTGACGATGGGGATACTGGCATAGAGGAAGACAAAGGCAGTGGCGGAGGGATGGGCGGATCCGACGATAGCGACAATAGGGATGCTGGCATGGAGGAAGACGACTACCATCGGGGAGGAGGAAGATGGTGGTGGAAGGATTAGGAACAGCCAGATCTGGTGACAACAGCCAATGTTCAAGAAGGCGCTAGGCGCTAGGCGGGCGGTGAGGTGGGGCCTAGCGCCTAGGGGGCCTAGGCGGGGCCTAGGCGGTTAAATAAAAAAATGAGGATAACAGGCAAATTATTCACTAACACCCCATAATCCCACCCTACGTCACCCGATTTTCTTTTGAGACTATCTTCGGTGCTCACCTCAGGAGCTGACGCAGCGGATGACATCCTAGTTTATAATATATACATGTTTATGAGTTTATCTATATACAAATTAGTGGATTATTCAAAAAAACAAAAAAATGCTAGCTGAACAAATAATTAGTACCTTAGTTTTCTCAGTCTTTGCTTCTTCTGCTACTCGAAGCACTGCCGACGATCAAACCAAAACCGAAACCGAGTGCTCCCCCCCCGGACGAAGATGTGTCGGCGATCGGCAGATCCTCCTGGCTCCTCCCCAGATCCCTCCCCAGCACTTCCTCCCTCGGCCCGAGAATCGATCGCGTCTTCGCGCGGCCGTCTTCAACGGCGGGCGGCCGAGCTCTCCTCCCGGATCCTCCTCGGTCGATCCGGTCCTCCCTCCCGGCTCCTCCGGTCCTCCCTCCCGATCCGGTCTTCAACAATGGCGGAGCGGCGGAGCTCGTCCCCAGCCTCCCCACACCCACAGTGGCGGCGGCGGCGGCGCAGCCCCCCGCAGTGCTACAACGATCCGGCGTAGCTCCCTCAGAGTGCAGTGCACCCTTCCTCCCGCCGGCGGTGCTCCTCCCCAGCAGAGGCGGCGATGGCTGGATTCGGAGGTGGCGGCCACAGTCAGGCGGCGGCTGCGACGGCGCGGAGGAGGCGGCGGCACGTAACCCTAGCAGTCTTTGCTCTCGTGGATGTGCTACGTGGTCTGCATTGTGGTCCTGTTCCCATTTTGGTCTTTTGACGTGCTCACGCCGCCTCGCCGCCTCACACCGCCTCACGCCGCCTCGCCGCCTAGGCACCGCCTCGCCGCCTAGGCGGCCGACTCACCGCTGCCGCTTCCTCCCCGCCCAACACCCCTAGGCGGGCGCGGGTGGCCGCCAGCGCCTAGGCGGGGCCTAGGCGGCCGCCCAGCCCGCCTTTTAGAACACTGACAACAGTGATAGGGATGTCGACGTGTAGGAACATAAGGTGAGGGAATGCAAAGGATCCTAAGTATAGAGGGTTAAATGTCAATTTTATCTCCTACTCGACTGGCCACGTGACACACACATGTCCCCTACGCCATGCTAGCATTGATCAAGGCTACACATCAGCTGTCAAGATAGTGAATCGTCCTTGAGACCTACAGTGATCCACTTAAACAAGTTTAGATATATGAATCTGCAGTTTTAAAGTTTGAGGACCTAACTGATCCAACTTGACAAATTTAGAGATCCAAAGTGTATTTTACTCATAAGAAAAACCCACTCTGGTCCTAGATACCAATTGTTATACACTAAGAATGGTAGTTTTTTGTTGTGAAGTGTGATTAATATTGCCCTTGGTCCACCGTTTCATTCCATAAAACATTATATATATATATATATATATATATATATATATATATATATATATATATATGCATGTCCAATATCGGGATCTTAGGATGGTCCACACCAATATACAAGAATTTTTATGAGATAAATATATAAACAACGATTTAATCTGTTGTTTTGTTCAATTGTCTTATCAGTAGAAGGTAGCAACAATCTAATCAAATTTTTTGTGCTGCACCATTTGTTTCTTATAAATATATCTTTTTGCAGTTATTGGAACAGCTTTCGCATTCAACCTCTTGTTCAACATCCCTGTTTGGATCGGGGTTCTTATTGCTGGCTCCAGCACGCTTCTTATTCTTGAGCTGCAAAGATATGGGGTAATCAATTATTTTTTATAACTGGATATATGGATTGCATGTACAGACAAATGGGTTTTCTAAACTACACCATGTACTGAATGGGCTCATTACCAGTCAGTCACTATTCACAGAAGGTTTTTTCATGCACATTTCCTGACATGTAGACCTTTTTCTTATATGTAACTAGGTGAGGAAGTCGGAGTTTTTGTCGCTATTAGTGTTTGTCATGGCGAGATGCTTCTTCGTGGAGATGAGCATAGCGAAGCCTCCTGCGAAGGAGGTCATCAAGGATTATTCATCCCGTGCTCGGTCCAAGCGCCAGAGACGCCATTGCCCTTCTTGGGGCTCTTGTAATGCCGTAAGCAACCAAACATGCTTCGTTTGTTTATGTGTTTGCGCGATGCATATCTTTTCTTTTTCCTTCCGAGGATGTTGTGTTTTTGATAGCTATCAACTTGTGTAAATTTTTCTAGTACCTGGAAAATTCCAGAATGACCAGATTACAGTTTTGGTCGCCACACACAATGTTTTTTAGAGCCAATCGCCACGCACAATTAATGTTTGTTAGTTGTTGCATGAAATAGTGCAACTCTTGTTAATTACAAGTACAGTAAATATTTTTCCATAATTAATTATAGGCACAATCTATTCTTGCACTCTTACAGTGTTTGTCGAGGAACACACCCGCATCAGTAAGAGGAATGAAGGTGATCAGATACTAACTATATTTGTTGATCTGTCGAGAAAAGATTGTTCGAAATTGAAAAACAATCCAGGGCCTTGTTCCTCCTGCGCAAAAATGGCACCAATTAACTAACATATGTTCTTTGATTCTTTGCACTTGAGATGCTTGCGGGTTCTTCCTCATCGAGAGT
The DNA here is from genome assembly GCA_036346245.1 of Bonia amplexicaulis. Lineage (NCBI taxonomy): Eukaryota > Viridiplantae > Streptophyta > Magnoliopsida > Poales > Poaceae > Bonia > Bonia amplexicaulis. Next base: position 10,680,539 of record CM070755.1, read on the forward strand.
GGCACAGTGTTCGTGGCGCTCGTCAACATAGCCATCATCTACGTGTCCGAACTGTCATGCATGCGAGCCACCTCTCGCGGACGACGCTAAAAATGCAATGACCTCACCTTGGACTCCTCGTCCTTCCTCCTCAAGGCACTGACTTATGGTTAGTGTTCTATCATGATCTATTGCATATTTATTTATTTTTATATTGTTTCTGCGAATGTGCTAGAGAGGTCGAGTGCAATCGTGTATGGTGTGGCGCTCTTGGCTTCTGGGCAGAGCTCGACCATCACCGGCACATTCGCCGGGCAATATATCATGCAGGTATACTTTTGTAAACTCTAGCCTTGTCAACTAATTAACCTGTTACAAGTTTCATTCCCTTTAATTATCGCATTTAAACCGATAGATTAAAGACTGGTAGTGATCTTTCCAGTGCATTATTTTCTTAATGAGCATTTCACATGGTAAACTGGTGACCACACAACCAAGTAATCAAGCGTATATTTATGTTGAACCTTTTTTTTGCATGTATGTGCAGGGGTTCATGGACATAAAGATGAAGCAGTGGCTGCGGAACCTGATGACGCGCATCATCGCCATTGTGCCAAGCCTAATTGTCTCGATCATCGGAGGCTCCAGCGGCGCCGGTCGCCTCATCATCATTGCGTCGGTACATTGCTTTCGCCACCGAAAATATATGCGCGTGCCATCAGCTGCCCAGAGAAGCACATTTTGATCGTGAACCAAGGCTATTGTTTGATCTAAAAGTGCACAATAATTTAGTGTGCCTAACAAGTTCTGTTCATGCTACTGCTAATGATCAAATTAGTTATTGGCTTTGTTTGATGTGATTTTTCTTGCATGCAGATGATACTGTCCTTTGAGCTACCTTGTGCTCTCATCCCTCTTCTGAAGTTCAGCAGCAGCAGCAAGAAGATGGGCCAAAACCAATGTTTTAAATTGCCGGCTATGGCATTTAGCGACAGGGGTTCTCCACAGCTATGAGCGGCTATAGCCGGCTATAGCTCCACTATGGCATTTAGCGGTTTTGAAAAAAGTGAAAAGCAGGCGGTAAAACCGGTATTCGAGATAGCGAGCAGCGAGAACCGTGTATTCCGATAGCAGAATAGCACCAGATATTCAAATAGCAAATGTCAGTTCTCAGTTCTCATGCTGAGGCAATTTAAAACATGGTTTCTCAACTTCTCATCGACAATACATTATACAACACCGATCAAATAGCACAAAACCAGATATACTGCACCGGAAAAATCAAATGGCAACTTACAGCAATCTGACAGCTTGTATGGCGAGTTGGCGACTGGGACATTCTTCCTCCAAAGAAAATCGGCGAGGCAGTGCATTGCGGGCTTCGGCTCTTCTCATCTAATCATCTCCGGATCCGGATACAGAGGGAGAGTTATCAGGATCAGAAGAATGCATTTGTTACTGAGGCAGAGGCGGCACTTGACGGGTTACCTATGCAAATGCAAACACTAAATTTCATTCTAATCTAATTTCATCGTAATTGAGTAATTCAGTGTATGATACATCCAATATCTAACTAATCTTCTATACAACATATACAGATCTACCTAATCTTCTATCTTTGGCTACGGATCTGCTTGTTGATGTCTAGAACAATGGACAGAACGGTGAGATGAGGAAGAAAACTTGCACACTGTTGCTCATACCGGACATGGTGGAAGCTTGGTGGTCCTCCCACGGGTTGCGACCTCGAGACAATAGCCGTCGATCGCGGTCGTCTCGACCTCGGTGAACGGCCGTCGCTGGGCCCTTTCGGGAGGAGTGGGGAATGCGGAGCTTGTTAGTCTTCCTCGCCGCCGGTCGCATCCACCGTCGCTGCTGCCGGTCGCAGCTCGCGTGACGTCACTGCTTTGTCCTGAGCGATCGCCGCCACCGAGAGGAGGAGCCAAGAGGAGGAGCGAATGGATAGGGTTAGACCGGGAGGAGCCGCCACACGGAGGAGTAGCGAATGGTTGGGGGTCTTGATTTGGCCCAGAGGCCCGCGTCCGCTGATTTCGGCCTAGGAGGCCTGGAGGAGAAATAGCGGCGCTAAGTTTTTTGCATGTTTAGCGGCAATAGCGCGATAATAGCGGTTATTAGCGCAAAAGATCACGTAGCGGCAAAAGTGCACTATCCTAGTGTTGTTGCCGCCCATCCGCTATTTTCGGCTATAGCGTCCGCTATCTCCGGCGATTTAAAACATTGTTCCGGACACAGAGATGATGGCGATGTTGACGAGCAGCGCCACGAACAGCGTTGTGCCACTCTCGAAGAGGAAGAACCTGCAAGCGTCCTGAAGTGCAAAGAATCAAAGAACATATGTTAGTTAATTGGTGCCATTTTTCGCGGGGAGGAGCAGGCGGCATCTGGATTGTTTTACGAATTACGAACAATCTTTTACGGGCGGGATCAAGAAATATAGTTAGTATCTGATCACCTTCATTCCTCTTACTGATGCGGGTGTGTTCCTCGACAGCACCAGGGTAGAGTGCAAGAATAGATTGTGCCTATAATTAATTATGGAAAAATATTTACTGTGCTTGTAATTAACAAAGGTTGCACTATTTCATGCAACAACTATCAAACATTGTGTGTGGCTACCTACCAAAACTGTAATTTGGTCATTCTGGAATTTTTCAGGTACTAGAAAAATTTACACAAGTTGATAGCTATCAAAAACACTAACATCCTCGGAAGGAAAAAGAAAAGATATGCATCGCGCCAACGCATACACAAACGAAGCATATATATGTGCATGTTTGGTTGCTTACGGCATTACAAGAGCCCCAAGAAGGGCAATGGCATCTCGATGGGCGCCGGACCCGTGAGCACGGGATGAATAATCCTTTGATGACCTCCTTCGCAGGAGGCTTCGCTATGCTCATCTCCACGAAGAAGCATGCTGCCATGACAAACACTAATAGCGCGACAAAAAACTCCAGCTTCCTCACCTATTTACATATAAGAAAAAGGTCTACATGTCAGGAAATGTGCATGAAAAAACCTTCTATGAATAGTGACTGACTAGTAATGAGCCCATTCGATGACAGGTGTAGCTTAGAAAACCCATTTGTGCGTACATGCAATCCATATATCCGATTATAAAAATAATTGATTACCCCATATCTTTGCGGCCCAAGAATAAGAAGCGTCTTTGGAACGTAAATAAGAACCCGATCAAACAGGGATGTTGAACAAGAGGTTGAATCTGAAATCGTTCCAATAACGCAAAAGATATATTTATAAGAAACAAATGGTGCGACACCAAAATTTGATTAGATTGTTGCTACCTTCTCTTGATAAGACAATTGAACACAAAATTCTTGTATATTGGTGTGGACCATCCTAAGATCGATATATATATATATATATATATATATATATATATATATATATATATATATATATATATATATATATATATATATATAATGTTTTATGGAATGAAGCAGTGGACCAAGGATAATTAATCACACTTCACAACAAAAAACTACCATTCTTAGTGCATAACAAGTGGTATCTAGGAACAGAGTGAATTTTTCTTATGAGTAAAATACACTTTACATCCCTAAATTTGTCAAGTTGGTTTACTTAGGTCCTTAAACTTTAAAATTGTAGATTTATATACCTAAATTTATTTAAGTGGATCCCTGTAGGTCCCAAGGACGATTCACTATCGACTGCGGCCCACTTAAACAAGTTTAGGTACATAAATTTGCAGTTTCAAAGTTTAATGATTTAAGTGAACCAACATGACACGTTCAAGGACCCATAGTGTATTTTACTCTTTTCTTATATCGATCTACTCTCAGTGAGCTTAAACTTTATTAGCTGAAAATAAAACATGACAGTTAAACACAGATTTTATTTAGGACTATGATGCTGATTCCAACCTTCAGGGATATCTGCCGCAATCACAGCAACCTCAGCCAGTAGCCATAGGCAGGTTTTCACCCACAATGGATACTCCGTCTTGCACAGCTCGGCAAGATGTCGTCCTGTGTTAGTTAACAATCATTAACATCAACTTAACTTGTTAAATTATGTGCGCAAATACATAGCAATTTGTGTCTCTTTATTACCTGTTACCACGGCAAGATTAGCTGACAGTGACTGTATAATTAGTGCAAAGATGAGGCCGATCAAAATCACCCAAAGGAGCTAGGAACACAACACAAAAGCAAAGTAGTTAGTTCATCTCTTCGTGTTGTACAGGAGACATAGCTAGGTATGGTGAATGGCGGGCAAAATGTACTTCATATTTGTGATTGGCGCCAAACTTGCGGATCGGTTTCCATGCTTCGGTTTGACAAGCGTGAGAACAGGCCACATGTGTATACATGTGAGAGAGAGGTTTAATTAGAGAGAGTATTACAATTTCCCGGATCAAGGTAGGCCAAGCAGACCATAAAGCCTGGTCCAACGTGTCGCAAAAACTTTTTCCATGCCGACTCCTGTCTCACACAACAAATAAGAAACTAGTGAGCGTGCATTGCATGCCACACAAATTAACTAAATATCACAAAGCAAGCCAGCAACCATGTTCGGACATGATAATCAAGCAACAAGCTTAGTAGTTGATGTAAACTCAAAGTTCTTAGCTTGTTATGACCATCTACGTGAGGTGGATAGTGGCAATTGGCAAGCTATGCAAATCTGGAATAGAAGTAGGCAAGTAGCATAGATCGATGCAAACCATACTAGATAGCATATATGTAAGGGGCATTTCTACAAACACCAAGGCGCGCACGCCAAAGGCTTCACGTTTTACGCACCTCCACAAAGACCGAGAAGCAAGCAGCAATTTCTCAATCAGTCGATATCTGCAAACACCAAGATCGCACGCCAAAAGGCTCCACGTTTTCTGCACCTCCACAGCACCAGGAAGCAAGCGGCAATTTCTCAATCGGTAATTTCTACAAACACCAAGGCGCCGCCAAAAGGCGAGCGTGCAAAACAAGAAAGCGGAGACCCAGGAGGAGAGCTTCCGGCGGTTGATGGGAGCGGGCGGGACGCGGCAAGCGGAATGTGAGTGATGGGCAGAGTTGGTTCCGCCGCCGCCGCGCCGCGCAAAAGCCAAAAGCAGCCCACGCGCCCAACAACTACGTACACGGCGTCTTCGCCGCCGCCGCCACAAACCCGCACGAGATGGTGGATCGCGGATGCACTTGACGTTGGCAGATGTACAGCGGTCGTAACAAGATACATGCAGACGAGTAATTAATCCTAACCTTCGTGGGATCATCATCGCCGTTCCCTCTCCGGCCAGCGAGTGCCTCGATGTCGACCACCACGCCAGCGGCCGCCGGTGCCTCCATCTTGTTCGCCTCCATGCCTGGTTTCTACGACCTAACTCAGCTGGTTAGGTGTGTCAATCCGATTAGTTGTCTAGGAAACTGTACGTAGTGGTATCGACTTGCTCGATCGATGATCTGTTTGGAAACCTCGGATGCAACCCCTCACTGCTGCGACTGAATTACATATATTTATATACAGCCGCCGCCGCATGCGACGAGATCGATTGGTTTCGGGGGCGCTGGCGCTGGCAGCGTGGCACGCGGGGACGCGCGCGGATCGACGGAGGCGGCCACGTGCGTCGCAGGTCTTGTAGCCGCTGTGTTCTGCTCGCCGTTTGCCGTAAACCGCGCGACTAACCGATATATGCAGGTATGCGCGCACGTACGGAGATATCAATGCCACCGGGACGTCGATCGCATGCATGCGATGTGTCTCTTGTTCTGTTCCCTTGTTGCTTGTTATTCTTGGCTCATGCGCTGCATACGAATGACTGTAGGAGCTAGCATTAAGGTACTACTTTTGTTATTCTATAGGCCTCGTTTAGAATGTAGCAATTTTTTCCGATTCTTGGAGTAACTGAACAGTTTTCTGTAAAATCCTTGTGTTCTAAATAATACCTTATGTTGAATCTGCACAAAGAATATGTCACAAATATACTGTTATTCGCATACAATTTGTGCATAAACACCTTCAACTTTGTGCATATGGAAATAGACACTATCACAGAAAAGGTTATCACAGACGATTCAAAACTATTATCACAGACAATTTCTAATCTGTCTGAATTTATTTATCACACACGGCTCTCGAATTATCTGTGATAAATTACAACATAGACGGTTTTAGTTAAGAACCATCTGTAACGGTCTAATATCATAGACGGTTCTAGTTAAGAACCGTTAGTGATTGTGTTCTCGCGTCCTCAAAAGTAGGTCTCCTTTAGCACAATTAGAGAATGCAGATAAACCAAAACAGGCCTATTTATGAGAAGAAGATCATCGTGCAATAAAATTTGGCGCCATGTCTTCATTCTGCAATAAAACATGAATTTCAACAAGGGCCGAAACCCTAACCATCTATCAATCATCAGGAGAACTAAGGCATCAACAATTAATTTTCACACACGAGCATCAAGATTTACATGACCAAAACCCTAGCTATCCAAAATTTACATGGAATCCAAAATTTACATGACGATTTGAAATCCAAACCATATGTGATAATGCCAAATACCATATTTGTAGATCTCCGTACGTGCGCGCATGCTCTGTAAATTTTGGATAGCTAGGGTTTTGGATACGGCAAACGAAGGGAACATAACACAACGGCCTGCGCGCACGCAGCACGCACGTGGCCGCCTCCGTCGATCCGCGCGCGTCCCCGCGTGCCACGCTGCCAGCGCCCCCGAAACCGATCGATCTCGTCGCATGCGGCGGCGACTGCGCCGAGCTGCTGTATATAAATATATGTAATTCAGTCGCAGCAGTGAGGGGTTGCATCCGAGGTTTCCAAACAGATCATCGATCGAGCAAGTCGATACCACTACGTACAGTTTCCTAGACAACTGAGTTAGGGCGTAGAAACCAGGCATGGAGGCACCGGCGGCCGCTGGCGTGGTGGTCGACATCGAGGCACTCGCTGGTCGGAGAGGGAACGGCAATGATGATGCCACGAAGGTTAGGATTAATTACTCATCCGCATGTATCTTGTTACGACCGCTGTACATCTGCCAACGTCGAGTGCATCCGCGATCCACAATCTGGTGCGGGTTTGCGGCGGCGGCGAAGACGAGCCGTGTACGTAGTTGTTGGGGCGCGTGGGCTGCGCAGCTGGCGGCCTTTGCGCGTGCGGTGGCGGCGGAACCAGCTCTGCCCCGTCACTCACATTCCGCTTGCCGCGTCCCGCCCGCTCCCATCAACCGCCGGAAGCTCTCCTCCTTGGGTCTTCGCCTGCTGTTTCACGCACGTCTCCGTCTTTTGGCGTGCGCTCTTGGTGTTTGTAGAAATTGGCTAATTGAGAAATTGCGCTTGCTTCCTAGTGCTGTGGAAGTGCAGAAAACGTGGAGCCTTTTGGCGTGCGCTCTTGGTGTTTGCAGATATTGGCTGATTGAGAAATTGCTGCTTGCTTCCTGGTGCTGTGGAGGTGCAGAAAACGTGAAGCCTTTTGGCATGCGCTCTTGGTGTTTGTAGAAATGCCCCCCTTACATATATGCTATCTAGTATGGTTTGCATCGATCTATGCTACTTGCCTACTTGTACTCCAGATTTGCATAGCTTGCCAATTGCCACTTTCCACCTCACAGAGATGGTCATAACAAGCTAAGAACTTTTGAGTTTACATCAACTACTAAGCTTGTTGCTTGATTATCATGTCCGAACATGGTTGCTGGCTTGCTTTGTGATATTTAGTTAATTTGTGTGGCATGCAATGCACGCTCACTAGTTTCTTATTTGTTGTGTGAGACAGGAGTCGGCATGTAAAAAGTTTTTGCGACACGTTGGACCAGGCTTTATGGTCTGCTTGGCCTACCTTGATCCGGGAAATTGTAATATTCTCTCTCTAATTAAACCTCTCTCTCACATGTATACACATGTGGCCTGTTCTCACGCTTGTCAAACTGAAACAGTGGAAACTGATCTGCAAGCCGGCGCCAATCACAAATATGAAGTACATTTTGCCCGCCATTCACCATACCTAGCTATGTCGTCTGTACAACACGAAGAGATGAACTAACTACTTTGCTTTTGTGTTGTGTTCCTAGCTCCTTTGGGTGATTTTGATCGGCCTCATCTTTGCACTAATTATACAGTCACTGTCAGCTAATCTTGCCGTGGTAACAGGTAATAAAGAGACACAAATTGCTATGTATTTGCGCACATAATTTAACAAGTTAAGTTGATGTTAATGATTGTTAACTAACACAGGCGACATCTTGCCGAGTGCAAGGCAGAGTATCCATTGTGGTGAAAACCCGCCTATAGCTCTTGGTGAGGTTCTTTGTGATTGCGGCAGATATCCCTGAAGGTTGGAATCAGCATCATAGTCCTAAATAAAATATGTGTTTAACTGTCATGTTTTATTTTCAGCTAATAAAGTTTAAGCTCACTGAGAGTAGATCGATATAAGAAAAGAGTAAAATACACTATGGGTCCTTGAACTTGTCATGTTGGTTCACTTAAATCATTAAACTTTGAAACTGCAAATTTATGTACCTAAACTTGTTTAAGTGGGCCGCAGTCGATAGTGAATCGTCCTTGGGACCTACAGGGATCCACTTAAATAAATTTAGGTATATAAATCTACAATTTTAAAGTTTAAGGACCTAAGTAATCCAACTTGACAAATTTAAGGATGTAAAGTGTATTTTACTCATAAGAAAAATTCACTCTGGTCCTAGATACCACTTGTTATGCACTAAGAATGGTAGTTTTTTGTTGTGAAGTGTGATTAATTGTCCTTGGTCCACCGTTTCATTCCATAAAACATTATATATATATATATATATATATATATATATATATATATATATATATATATATATATATATATATATATATATATATATATATATATCGAGATCTTAGGATGGTCCACACCAATATACAAGAATTTTTGTGTTCAATTGTCTTATCAGTAGAAGGTAGCAACAATCTAATCAAATTTTTGGTGCTGCACCATTTGTTTCTTATAAATATATCTTTTTGCAGTTATTGGAATAGCTTTCGCATTCAACCTCTTGTTCAACATCCCTGTTTGGATCGGGGTTCTTATTTCTGGCTCCAGCACGCTTCTTATTCTTGGGCTGCAAAGATATGGGGTAATCAATTATTTTTTATAACTGGATATATGGATTGCATGTACAGACAAATGTGTTTTCTAAGCTACACCCTGTAATGAAACATTACTAGTCAGTCACTATTCACAGAAGGTTTTTTCATGCACATTTCCTGACATGTAGACCTTTTTCTTATATGTAAATAGGTGAGGAAGCTGGAGTTTTTTGTCGCGCTATTAGTGTTTGTCATGGCAGCATGCTTCTTCGTGGAGATGAGCATAGCGAAGCCTCCTGCGAAGGAGGTCATCAAAGGATTATTCATCCCCAGGCTCAGCGGGTCCAGCGCCACTGGAGACGCCATTGCCCTTCTTGGGACTCTTGTAATGCCGTAAGCAACCAAACATGCTTCTTGTAATGCCACTGGAGACGCCATTGCCCTTCTTGGGGCTCTTGTAATGCCGTAACCCACCAAACATGCCGTAATTCAAAGGATTAGTTGTTGCATGAAATAGTGCAACTCTTGTTAATTACAAGTACGTAAATATTTTTTCATGATTAATTATAGGCACAACCTATTCTTTCACTCTGCCCTGGTGCTGTTGAGGAACACACCCGCATCAGTAAGAGGAATGAAGGTGATCAGATACTAACTATATTTCTTGATACTGTCCAGAAAAGATTGTTCAGAATTCAGAAAACAATCCAGGACACCACTGTTCCTCCCTGCAAAAAAATGGCACCAATTAACTAACATATGTTCTTTGATTCTTTGCACTTCAGGATGCTTGCAGGTTCTTCCTCATCGAGAGTGGCACAACGCCGTTCGTGGCGCTGCTCGTCAACATAGCCATCATCTCTGTGTTCGGAACCGTCTGTAACGCGAGCCACCTCTCGCTGGACGACGCTGAAAAATGCAGTGACCTCACCTTGGACTCGTCGTCCTTCCTCCTCAAGGTACTGACTTATGGTTAGTGTTCTATCATGATCTATTGCATATTTATTTAGTTTTATATTGTTTCTGCAGAATGTGCTAGGGAGGTCGAGTGCAATCGTGTAAGGTGTGGCGCTCTTGGCTTCTGGGCAGAGCTCGACCATCACCGGCACATACGCCGGGCAATATATCATGCAGGTATACTTTTGTGAACTCTAGCCTTGTCAACTAATTAACCTGTTACAAGTTTCATTCCCTTTAATTATCGCATTTAAACCGATAGATTAAAGACTGGTAGTGATCTTTCCAGTGCATTATTTTCTTAATGAGCATTTCACATGGTAAACTGGTGACCACACAACCAAGTAATCAAGCGTATATTTATGTTGAACCTTTTTTTTGCATGTATGTGCAGGGGTTCATGGACATAAAGATGAAGCAGTGGCTGCGGAACCTGATGACGCGCAGCATCGCCATTGTGCCAAGCCTAATTGTCTCGATCATCGGAGGCTCCAGCGGCGCCGGTCGCCTCATCATCATTGCGTCGGTACACTGCTTTCGCCACTGAAAATATATGCGCGTGCCATCAGCCAGGGAAAACTTTTTCGTTGGGAGAAAAAATTCAGGGCCAGGCGTTAGCGGTAGCTATTTTTTAGAGAGAATTTTTTCAAATATCGCACTTGGGGTGGCGGTGAGCAGACCGATTTTTGGTTGGCGGCCTAACCAGCTGAAGTGCTGGCGGTCTGATTAGCCTGGTGGCCACACTCAAACCGCTTCCCTGTTCCCAGGGTGGAACGAGGCGGTCAGACCGGCCTAGACTTGGCAGTCTGACCGGTGCCGGCGGCAGTGTACTGGGTGAGTGCACTGTGGTTTATGGGTTTTGATCTTGGGTTGAGTTGTGTAGTCTGTTATTACATTCATGATGTGTAAAGTATGTTTAGACTAACGTAGGTCAAGTTGTGAAGAACTTGTACCCAAAATATAGTTTATTGGTCTTTGATGTGCAGGATGCTTGGAGGTAGCCTTGGTCGACGGCGTGGATCGGGAATAGGCTCGGAGATGAGCTGAGGCGAGGTCAAAGAAGCCAAGCAGGATAGTTTGGCTCAAGCATGACATAGGAGAAGACAAGGGGTATCGAAGGGAAGGTTCGAGTAACGGTTCATCGAATGGTGCGGTCAATGCAAGTGAGGTGTGGTCAGGGGGAACCTACACATTGCAAGCATGGGGATTGCTTGCAAAGTGTATGATCGACTACTGCAATCAGAGGGCGGTGAATGATTATCGCCGCTTTTTGGAGTCTCCTGACGATCGATGATGCTTCGATTTTCGGTGATCAATTGCCTGGTCAAATACCCAGTGTACAACCGTTAGATCAACCGTTTTGCTCGACCGCCCACTCGACCGACCGATCTGTTCGACCACTTCGCTCGATCGCTTTACTCATTGTTGTATGATCTAAACCACCAGCAATCACCAACGCACTTCAAGCAAATCAAGAACCAGATTGATTCAAGACTATCTTTATTGCTGGAATTTTACGAATTTACAAAGTGCCCTCACAAGCACCCCTAAAACCTTCTCGCCGAAAGCCCTCTCAAAACTCTCTAAAACGGTCGTGTGTTAACCCACAGCCTCTCCCTGCTTTTGTAGGTCAACATCACAAACTGTACCTACCTCAAACACGGACTCAAAATCTTATCTTTACCGAAAATCAAGGAACTCAAAACCTTTCCGAACACAGATTTTAACTAAACTCTACCTCTTCCAAGTTGTGAACTCAATTCACAATTCCTAACTCAACACGTGATGAAGCCTCCAGGAAAGCACCTCATGTATCTTCATCACGAACCATCACCTTCCGTCTTGAAGCCTCCTGGACCGCACTGTCCATAGCTTCTCCACGAATTACCACCTTTGATCTCCACGTGCTCTAGCGTGAGCCCGACCACCTCGCGTGACATCCTCCATCGCTTGGACCTCTGATTTCCCCATCCTAGTGCCAGTCCTCCTTGTCACTGACCATAACCGTTTTCACGCCCACCTGCACATACAAAGACCAAAGAATATTTTTCACCGACACTAGTTCTCCACAACTTGACCGGCATCAGTACACACACATATAACTCACCCTTGTCCATCCACAGACAAGAAACAAACCAACCACGAATACCAACCAGGTCATCCATGACCACAATTTCCATGCTTTCCAGAAATCACCGACTTCATATCACTCATTACGACCGGTTACAACCGCTATGCAAGACCGATCGTTAGTTCATAGAGTACTCGAATACAAGTACGCGAAAAATACCGTCGCGCACAATACTCAGGAATAGCAAGCATCACTACTGACCACAGAACCATTGAGTACCAACTACCGAGTACCGATCGCTACGACTAAAACACTAGATCTCTAAGTCTACGACTACCGATCTCCAACCATTCGCTGCACCAATGGTCACCGAGTCTTGCCATGAGACTACCATCGGCAGTGCACAAGCACCAACTACAAAGTACCTGCCTGATACTGTAGCACCGACCATCTACCCAACGAGTACTTCTATCTTCCAAGTACCGAATCCTTCAAGTTCTGTTCCTCCGAGCACCGTTCACCAATCACTGACCACCTTGCACCAACCAGTCATACCACTGGCCTAACACGAGTACTCAAGATACTCGAAGATCATAAGAATTAAAATACTCGTACTGACCGTGAAGCCTATGGCAACCAATCGCAAAAGCCCTCGACTTCCGTCTACAAAATCTACGACTACCAATCACAAAGTCCAAGACCACCGACTAGTAAAGCCTACGACTACCAAGTACCAACTAGTAAAGTTTACGACTATCGAGTACCGACCGATAAAATCAACAACTATCGAGTAAGCACTGTAGCTACAACCACTGACCAGTACTGTGCTACGACCATCGAAAAGTACTGTGCTACGACCATCAAAAAGTACTGTAGCTACAACCACTGACCAGTACTGTAGCTACGACATGGTCTAAGTCGCACGTGGGCGAAATCTAACATGGTCGATGTCTGCCATGGTCAAAACCAAACGTGGTCATTCTTCTGTAGTTGTGGTGCTCCTACTACTGTAGTTGTAGTCCGCCAATTCCAATTCTGTAAAATAGCACCAATCGAAACTTTCTCAAATGCAAATTTTAATGCAACCAAAAAGTCAATTATTCATCATCAATAAATCCACGACTACCACATTGTCTAACAATCTCTCTCTTGATGAATACAATGATAATAACTCAAAAACTCTTGAATGAGAAATTTGCGAAAGAAAAAACTCAACACTGCAGATCACAACAAGAAGAGCTAGTAGACCACAACACAGCAAGAGAAAGTAGCAAACCAAAGCAGAAGGCTAAAAACTCAGAAAACTCCCCCTTAGACCACACAAAAAGCTCAGAAAACTCCCCATCAACATAAGAGAGCAATTTTAACAAATTTCTCCAATTTTTCTCCTATTTTTCACCCTTTGGCAATGTAATTATCAAGAACTCCAGATAAAAGAAAAATTCTAAGTATGAGCAATGAGAGTAAACATCTAAAAGTGTAATGCCCTAGACATCGATTCGGTGTTTCTAGAAGTATTTAACGGATTCGCGTAGCATTTGTCTTGCTTCCGCATTTGGATTTTATCTGGATTTTCTGTGCTTTTCTGGATTTTAAAAATCAATTTCAAAGATAAAAAATATTTTTGTAAAAATTAAAAGACCAACTTTATGTTGGAAATATTTTCATTAAGTCCAAAATATATTTAGGAATTTCTATGAATTTTTCTGAATTTTTGTGGACTCTATTTACTATTTTCTAAGCATTTATTCTATATTCAGGAGTTTTAAAAATTAAAAATGATTTTAAAATTCCTCTCTCTCTCTCCGATTCCATTCCATCTGCCACCCGGCATCTTCCCGCCACCTCCTAGTCTCTTTCTTTCCTCCTTCCCTTTCTCTGCTAGTGGGCCACCCCGCCCTCTCCTACCTCCCGCTCATCTCCCTCTTCTCTGGCCTCCCGACTATTGCATCCGACCACGGTCGCTCTCGACCGCAACTGCGCACAAAAGCCTCTTCGATCACCTCAGTCCTCCGACCGCTCCCGATCACTCTCGATCCCTTACCACTCTTTGCACTCTGTGGATTTTGACCACAGTCGCTTCCAACCACAGTTGGTTTCCGAGAACTTTAATCCTATCGACCACCCCATCCGACCACTCTCAGTGTTTCAACCACATATAGTTTTTGACCAAGTACAATTTTCGACCATAGCTGTTTGACCACCCAAAATCTATCAACCACGTATAGCTTTCGACCGCTAGCTGTTACTCCTCCCCTACCTCTATAAAACCCTCCCCGAGGATCCCTATGCGCCGTGTGTGCGCCACCTTAGCACTAGTCGCCCGGTCAGTAGCCACGCCAGCTGCATGCCACCTCAGCCTTTTCCCTGGTCCATCGACCCAGTCCACCGAAACATGGTCCCACTTGTCAGTGACTAAAACCCTTTTTCTATAGAAAAATAATTCCACCAAAAATCAAAATTCCTGCTGACGCCATAATCTAATTTTTCAGTACAAAAATAATTCCAGAAAAACAGTTTATTCTTTTTCTCTCTTTTCAAACTTCCAAAAGCCCATTCTTCTTCATCCTAGCTTCGATTGGACCCGTTAAAATTTCTAAATTCTTCTAAAATCCTAATCTATCCATTTACATCCTCTTTTTGAATTTTGGAGTCCATTTGAATTTATTGGATTAAATTAAAGCCTAGAAAATAAAAATATTTTAAATGGTTAAAATAAACTTCAATAAATCCAAATTCTTTTATTTAATCTTTTCAGGTCCCAAGGATTTTTATGTAGTTTTTTTGAATTTTTTGAATATATTTTATTTTTGAAAAAAAATTTACTCTTTTCCTTTCCATTTTCTCTCTCCTCTCTTCCTCTCCAACCGTTCTCTATCCGAGCGAACGAACAGACGCCATTGACATGATTTGTAGCTTTCAATCCGTATGAATTTTTCACAATTCTTCGCGCAATCAAGAGCATTCAATTCCTCTCATCAAGACTCCTCCATTCCCAACCGTTTCGCTCTTCCTTTATGTACATTTACACAAAAATGAAACTGTTGCTCGAATTGACATGGTCGCTTGATCTCCCTGTACCGTCCTCCTCAGCCCCTATAAAAGAGAGCTCCGTGAGCCCCTTATCACTCTTATCCATCCCCGAAAATCTCAAGTCCTCCCTCCCTTCCTCCTCGTCGCAATCGATAATTTTCTCTCGCCAACCGAACATGTTCCTTGGTTGTTTACGCCATCTGCAGTGGAGTCCTGCCACCATTGACCACACCACCAGCTTCTCCTTCGCGTGTTCTACACGGTGCTTCCCTCGCCTTCACGAGAGCTTCATCGGAGCATCGACGCCACCGTGGGCCAAAATCACGCCGCCGTTTCTCTCGTCACTATCGGCCGACCGTGTATGTTCCACCACCACCGAGGTGAGCATCGGGTTCCCGGTGCACCCATCTTCGTTTCGCCACAAACCTCATCCGCTATCTCCTTTCCGTTTGCCTGGGACGCCGACGTCAACCCGTCAGCCACCGAAGGTCTTCTCCACCATGTTCCGCCACCATCCGATGTCCTTTGGCTGAGCCGTTTATACCATTGAGTTCACCTCGTTGTGTTCTATGTCATGCTTCTATCGCCATCACCTGAAGATCTTCGAGTCCCCGCTGACCTTATCGAGCCATGACACCAAAACCGTTTCTTCGCGTATACCACTTTTTCGATGAGTTATTTGATTTTTGTTTGTGTTATATCGTGTCCTAGCCTCTAAGAAATTTATCTAGTATTTTTATTTAATTTTTCGTGAAGCCAATTGACAAAAATTGATGTTTCCGCAGAAATGGTTGTTTTCGACTTCCGTCGTCGATGGTGCCGTCTCCAATGGATTTCTGGCTTAGCCGATAATTTTTATAGCTTCACCAAACCGTGTTCTACACTGTGCTCGCCCTACATCTCCACGTTTCATACGTGGGTATTATCTCTCTCCAACCTGTCATTGTCGCTACCACGTCGTTACTACCGTTTTTCTCTCATCGCCGGTGATTGCCGGCGTTCTTCGCTGCTATACCCGCATCACCACATTCGCCTAATCACTGGAGTTCCATTTTTCCATTTGCCGGCCACCTCGCAGCCTACCTTGCCGACACCTCCACCATGTTTTTTTTATCATTTCATGTGATATCTAAAACTTTCAGATATTCATTCTACCTCATACGAACTCCGAATCTGTTGATTCTTTCTCCTAAATTCATCTAAAATCATATTACATCCCTCAATATGTATTTTATAATTTTGGATTTTATTTGGATTTTATTTAAATTTATTCGCTCTGGTTCTTCGCGTGTAAACTACGACGATTCCGGAGAGTACGATTTCGATGATTCGCAGCATCAAGTCGTCGAGCAAGGCAAGTTTCACCTTTAATTATGTTTCTCCTGGTAAGTTAAATTATTTATATTGTTTTTAAATTATTATGCATGCGTACTTTTATTCAAATTAGTTCAAATCTGTTTTAAACTTTAGTTACACCAAAATTCCTTTGTATATGGCCAAATTTAACATTGAACATCAACATACCTTGTCACCTTAGATAAAACTCTAGTTAAGACACTAGTATGGACTAGAGAAATTTCGTATAAAATGCTTAGACCTGCTTAGACATAATTTTTATTTTGGAATAACCTTTTTCACATAAAATGATAAGCTTTTGAAATGTATTCTTGACTTTGGTGAGTCAGGAAGGATTATGAAATGTTTTCAAACAAAATATAAAATCTTTGTTTAAACTTAGGCAAATGGTTAGGTGGTGGGTGCTTGCTGGCATGCATTGTTGTTCGGTGACACAATGTTGGTTGTCAAGCAGAAGGGGTATGTGGTTAGTGCCTATGTCAGTTAAGGACCAGTCTGTGAGCTACTACTACAAAGCCCTTTTTGTGCTATCACAAGGCTGGTATAGGACAGTCTTGGCTGATTAATTTGCAAGTCCCATCTTGAGTTTCGCTATAGGTTAAAAGTGAGCGTGGTGTAGGCCATGAGAAGTCTCACTCGGCTCAAGAGGGGGTCTCGGTCTGGTGGATTCCTTACTGGGGTGAAACCTCAGTGTTGGCTTGGCCAAGTTGAAGGCTTTGCATTGTAAAGGCATTGTTATGATTTTCTCGGTCGTATGCCTATGGAAGCGTGTAATGGCCGATATTATGAGATTAACATATCTTATGGGTAAAGCTGTACAACCTCTACAGAATGTATAATCTATCCTGGATAGCTGTGTCCACGATCATCGGCAAGCTGAGTAAAGTTTTTCATGGATTAGATTTTGTTTTTCAAAATGATTTATGAAAACCGTATGGATGGATGGAATCTATATGAGATCTTTGTGGAAAAGTTAGTCCGGGTGGGATGTCCGTGATTAGGTTAGTGTTTGGTTGGAGCCTGCACTAACGATATTATTTTGTTAAAATCTTGTTTCTATTTATTGTATCAAATTCAGGTTTTGAATCTACTTACAATATTTACTTCAATTCTGCTTTTCGCTCAATTAACCTTATTATGCCTACCTTTGTCAATCCTTATGCATGCATTAACTCTGTTAAACCTCCTGGTGTAACTTGTGGAGTACTTTATGTGCTCATGTTACTCAATTCATCATTTTTCAGATGACGACTTCAACTTCGCTGAGGATCAGAACGTATAGGCCGCGTCTTACTGTCGTTTGCCTGTGGGCAGGCTCAGTGAGCTTCTTCCGCTTCGGTTTTTCTTCCGCTGCTTATATTAAATTTTGGTTTATGGACCATTGATGTAAACTTTGGCCACCAAGCCTATATTTAGTTAAATAAATTTTGTCATTGTGCATGATATTTATCTTTGTTGTCACTGTGTGCACTAGCTGATCTTGGACTAGTGCGATTTACATAAAGAATTTCAGAGTTGTTGCTCTGGGATCCGACACTTGCTCCGTAACGGATTTAGACTTATGCACTTTGAAAAACATGCATAAATCATGCGTTGAGTGTAAAATCTGGTGTATATAGGGTTAACGGGTTCACCGGTTGTATTAATGAATAGTGTTTATTACAGTTAGATGTGGGCTGATTTCCTCATCTATTTGAATGGGAGAAGGTTGGAGGCATGTGGCTAGCCAACCAACCAACCCAATCATTCTCTAGGGTTTGTGAGAGGGCTTCCTTGGGAAGGAAGGTTTTTGGGTGAGTGCTCATGGGAGAGAGAGCTCTATCTTCTATGGTGAAGAGGCACTAAAATATTCACCTACAAGATGCAATAGATCAAACTTGTTTATCTTTCACGGTGTGTTCTTGATCTTGTTGATTTTGCACTTATCTTTGTTGAAGATTTTGCCCTCTTTTCTTCTCTCTTGATCTTGATAGAGATATCTCATGAGGATCATATGCCATCTATCTAGGGACCAGCTATTGCAAGATCTTGAATTTTGCCCAATTTGCTTTGATTTGGAGCACTTCTTGTTAAATCGCGATCCTAGAGTTTTATCCTCAAATCTTTGGGTGTTCAAGCTTACCATGACGTGGGAAATTATCTAGAGCCATCTTGGGCATCCTTAACTCATGAACAAGTCTAATCCAAGTTTTTAAGTTTTGTCCAATTTTGATTTAACTTTGCTTGTTTCAAGGAAAAATTGGAACTTTAGCCGATATACATGCGATCCTTAGATGGATTAGATTCGTAATATCTTTGGTAAGGTGTGTGTAGAGGTTTAAGTTGTTTGGAATTGTATTTTGGATATTGCACCTTTTTGGGTGTTGGCTCGTGTTGTTTTGTAAAAGGGGCCTATCAAGCCACACCTTGCTAGTGGTCAGATTGGAGACAGGTCAGACCGATGCTCCCAGGCTATCAAACCACCAGCCAGTCCAACCTCTATGTCCATAGCAGTCTGACCGGTTGTCTAGAGTTGAACTCTATTTTGCTTCAACATGTGTGTGAGTTCTTTGTTAGTAAGCTAATATGATCTTCCTAGCTTCTAGTGGCTAGTAGTGTGAAAGTTTTGAAATACAATCTGGGGATGTTGAATTTGAAGCATTTTCACCCCTTCTGATTGCTATCTCGGTCCTACAGTTTACAACCTTGATAATTAGATAATAACGTTTCTTTTATCCAAGCTGATGAGTTAACTGATTGTAAGCGAGGCAGTTGTATGAGTTCGCATATTAGCCAAAGATGGTAGTAGGATCACACGTAGGATGGAATGACTTTCACAAATGTCAGTTGATGACCTGATTACCAGACTGAGCACTGAGTAGACTACAACATCAGTATATGCCGTCTCCAATTCCATTGTTTACAGATTTTTCGTATATGTTGTGATTGATAATATTGCCTATCTATCGACAGTATCCTTTGTTGCATAATATTGCTTTTAGTAAAATCAGCTATGTTGCTGAAGCTTTCGAAAATGGCTTTCAGAGTTTTTTTAGAAGAATTCTGGTCAATGGTGATCTAGTGAATTGGACTAATGTTGTAGAAAATTGTTCTATTGTTCATCTTTCCGATGTAAGTGATGTCATAAAATAGAATGTTCACAGTACATTCTCTGTGCCCTTTTTCTGGTTAATTCTAGTTTCTTTTTTCCTCATAGGTATATTTGGAAGACCAGATTGCCCCTTTAAATAAAGGTTTTCTTATGGTACCTTAATAAAGGGATAGCTCTAACCAAAGAAAACCTTTGTAAGAGAAATTGGAGGAAAAAAGATAACTGGTGTTGCTTCTATTCATCTTTTGAAACAATTGAACATTTGTTTATCAAGTGCCCCCTTGCTCAGTTTGTTTTGGCTGCTGCCTCCTCCGGTTTTGTCCCTGTCCCTCCCTTAAGTATCGCCCATATGTTTGGGCAATAGATGGAAGGGTATGGGAAGTCCTTGAGGCATCGAATGTGTTTTCGAACAGCAGCTTTATGTTGGGCAACAAATGTGTTTTCGAACAGCAGCTTTATGTTGTGCAATCTAGAAAACAAGGCGCATAGCTTGTTTTGGTTCTAAACTAATTGTGTTGGAAATGTACGCAATATTTTAATTTCAAATTTTACTAAGAGACAAATACAATAAAAGATTAATAATGCAACAAATGAATATAACAGCAGGCTACTCATTGTATTTCAGAAAATACACATGAAAAATATTGTAATAAAGTCAATCGATTACGCGAACGACTTACTATTGGACTTGATAAGAATAGAAAGCTGCACAGACTCGATATAGTACAGAATGTAGATGAAGCAGAGCAGGAGTGGTAGCACATGTTGCGCTACCTAGAAACCTTATTGCTGCCCCGTGCAGGTACTCTCTGCGGCAATGGCTCAAAGATAGTCGCTCTCCCTCATTCCCGGTGCTCGTCGAGAAGAAAGGCTGGTGAGGTCCAGTCGCATAGTACACCAGCACGGATCAACAGAGGAGAAAGTAGAAAGAAAGGAAGAAGGATTTTTTGGTCGCTCTGGCCTAGACATCTTCAGGTCTTTTATAGACGTTTCCAGTAACTGACATCATTAATTCAATTCAATTGAATTAATCTAGTAACTGATGCCATTAACTGAATTAATTCAAATGTTTGAATTCGCATTCAAACACAAAAAGAGATGCACAGTTCAGCAAAAATAAGGTGGATTTAGTCTACCATGTGGTGCGCTACGTCACAACACAGTCGCGCACTACAAGACATGTGTGCACGTGGCGTCTAGTATTAGGCTTTCTGTAGTAGTGTATGATGGTGTAAATTCTTGGACTATTCCATGTTCATAATAGAATTGAGAGAATTCATAAGAGATATACTCTCCTCCACGATTATACCTCAGTCTTTTTATTTTCTTCTCTAGTTGGTTCTCAACCTTGGCCTTATAAGTCTTAAAGTAGTTTAAAACTCCATCATTAGTTTTTAGCAAATACATATAGCAATACCGTGTTGTATCATCAATAAAAGTTAAAAAATATCGTTTACCGCCTTTTGTCAACAATCCATTTATTTCACACAAATCTAAATGAATAAGATCTAATGGTGCCAAGTTCTTTTCGTACTCTAATCCTTTAAAGGGCTTTCGAGGCTACTTTATTTTCACATATGACTGGCACTTTGATCCTTTGACAATTTCATATTTTGGAACTAAATCTAATTTGGACATTCTAGCAACACTACCAAAACCAATATAATAGAAACGAGAATACCAAATGTTAGCATCGTATTTATTTAAACCATTTGCAACATTCATATGATAACAAGACTTTAAAGTATTCAAGCGGAGCAGGTCTCCTCTCTCATAGCCTTTTCCAACAAAGCTCCTGAACTTAGATATTACAACTTTATTTGACTCAAAGACCAACTTATAACCATCCTTACATAGGAGAGATCTACTAATGAGGTTCTTGTTTATTGTAGGAGCATGTTGCATGTTCTCCAAGTGAGCAATCTTCCCTGAAATAAACTTCAAATCTACTATACCAACACCGAGAACATAAGCATGCGACCTGTTTTCATTTAGGATAGAGGAAGCCCCTGTTGATTGATAAGAAGAAAACAAGAAAAATATCAAAAACATATGTGAACATTAACACTGGTATCAACCCACCAATCAGTTGATTAATATGCTGAAAAGACAAAAAGGTGAATTACCATACCCTCCTGAAGTCGAGGCCTAACCTATGTGTTGGTGATATGCCCTAGAGGCAACATGGAGATGTTGAATATATCACATACTATGTTTATGATACATTGCTTTGTTCCTTGAAATAGACATTATCATTATTAATCAATGAGTATGTGACTTATTCATGAGACTCTTAATGCCAAAATGTTGCTATTTCTAAATGATCCCTGATTATATTTCATATGAGGAACAAATATGATTCAAAGATCATCATATGTATTGATTGATGATCATGTCTCATGGATCATGGTATGGAGATACCAAATCAATAATATGGACATGTGTTAGTGAACATATGTTGGATAGACCCACCATGAGACACTGCAGAGATTCTATGTGTCATTAGTTGGTCTCAAGTAGTGTTTATGTGGAATCCTTAGACTTGAGATCATCATGGTTCCCAACATGCGTAGTAGCTTATTTTGGAACTACTAAACACTACTCTATAACTGGGTAATCATAAAAGTAGTCTTTGGGTTTGCCATGAAACATGTAGTGGGATGTGAATGATCAAGATAGAATTTGCCCCTCCTTATGGGAGAGATATCTCTGGGCCCCTCGATGTAATGGATTATGAAAGTGCATGGCCATGTCGAGGTGATTGAGGAGTCAATCACGAGTTTATAATCCATCACGGAATCGAGAGAGTGATTGAGCTATTAAGAGGATGACACAGGCCTCGCCTTGAGCTTAATCTATATCGTGAGGCAAATGGATTAGTACATGAGAACATTACAGGTTCAGCCGATATGATCTTTACGTATACTTTGGGGTTAATATGTCTTACTAGAGGTCGCTATTAACAGGGTGACCGGAAAGGTGTTTCTGGGTCGCAACCAAGTATACGTGAACCTACAGGGTCGCACACTTAACGGGTTGGAACACTAATTCGAATGTAATTCGGATGTGGGCTCAATTCGGATAGAGATCCGGATAGACTCCTATTGGGCCTCGGTCCACGAGGCCCAAGTGAGGAGGTCTATATATATGGAGGCGGTGAGGGGCGCCTCGATAATCCCGAGCTAAACCCGGTAGCCACCTCCGAGCCAAACCCTAGCCGCTCATGAGTGCGGGTACACTCGCGATCGGCGTTCCGGCCCAGACGTGTGGATACCGGTGGGCGCCTCGTTCGCGGTGTTGATCGGCATCAACAACCTACAGATTGGATCTGTTCGTGGTGTGGTTGATCGCGTGGAGGAGACGATCGGTTCGGGACGATCGGCTACTTCCACTACTACCTCGACGCGCGTGGTTGGATCGGCTTCTCCAACTCTTCTTCCGCTGCGCTGCGCGTCTAGTGGTAACGATCCATGATCTCTCCTTAAGTATGATGTCCTTGTGTGCGCAGTAGAAAAGTTTTGTTTTCCGCGTCTAGTGCCTTCGTGCCTTCCTTTACTATGATCACGTTATAGCCTTTTTCTTTGGTTGTTCACTATCTCTGCTCTTGCGAAACTGACAATCTTTCACCATATGATAGTCTTCTCCACACACAAAGTAGGTAATGTCTCTTAAATTCTTTTTCTCGGTTTTCTTTTTCTTAAAGCTAGTTGTCTTGTTTGGTTTGTTGAATTTGTACTTCTTTTCAGCTATCTTTTTTCTCCACGACATTGGCATTGTTTTGATCAAAAGTGATGGGTGTGTCTTCTGTTCTGGCCTTTTCTTCTACATCGAGGGCAGCAATGAAATCCTCAACAGAAATCTCTTCTCTCTTGTGTTTCAAGCTAGTGACAAAATTCCACCAAGTAGCAGGAAGTTTGGCAACAATACCCGTAGCCACAAAATTAGGCGGCAGTACACATCTCAAGGGTGCAATCTCACCAACCAGCAGCTGAAGGTCCTGAACTATTGACTTAGCCCCATCCACGCTAAAATCGAAGAATTGCTCACACATGTACAACTAATGACTAGGCTCTGCTTCTACATATTTACGCTCTAGTACATCCTACAACTCTGTGGCAGATTTATAGTCCATATGCCACATTGTAGAGCTAATATGCCAGAATGGTCAGAATGCAGCTAAGAGAGTGATTTGTTCGCATTGTCGAATTGCATATGTTGTTCAATCGTAAATGGATACTATGGGTGGATAACCCACCATAGTCCCAAAGACACGAGCCAATATTTGACTCTAGTTAGTCATCTACGAAAGTTCTGACTGGAGAACCTCTCAAATTTCGTAGCATCAGAAATGCCAACCATTGTTGTATTTTAACAAAGTTCACAATAAGGTTTTTGGAATGTTACAAATATTGGCAATATTTTAATTCTAAATTTTACTAGAAAATAAATATAGTAAAAGACTAGTGATGCAACAAATGAATCTAACAGCAAACTACTCATTGTACTTCAGAGAATACATATGAAAAATAGTATAGTAAAGTTGATCGATTGCACGAACGATTTATTGTTGGGCTTGATGAAGAACAGGAAACAGTGCATACTTGATATAGTGCAGAACGTAGATGAAGCAGAGCAGAAGCGGCCATGCATGTTGCGTTGCCCCGTAACCTTATTGCCACCCCGCACAGGTACTCTCTGTGGCAATGACTCGAAGATAACCGCTCTTCCTCCTTCCTAATGCACGCCGAATAGAAAGGCCGGTGAGGTTCGGTTGTGCAACACATCAGCATAGATCAGCAGAGGAGAAATTAGAAAGAAAGGAAGAAGGATTTTTTTGTCACTCTGGTTTGGACGTCTCCGTGTCTTTCATTGATATTTTCAGTAACTGACACCATTAATTAAATGAAATCGAATTAATTTAGTGACTGGCGCCATTAACCAAATTAGTTTAGACGTTTGAATTCCCACTCAACACTGATAGATGCATGATTCAGCAAAAAAAAGATAAATTTAGTCTACCAAGTGATGCGCCATGTCACGACAAGTTTGCGCATCATAAGTCACACGCCTACACGTATGCGTGTGTTTAGCTAAAGTCCTCTCAAGCCATGTGCCTCAAACTTTTAAGAAATGACAAGAATCTCACCTTATAAATTGATCTCCTATATTTTATCTTAACGATATAGTACTAAATTTTATATACTTTAAAATTATAGGAAACCGGCCTCATAGTCACGTGGGTCTATTTCCAACAAATAGGCCATCTCATCTTAATCAAGTGGTCTATTCTGTTTGTCATTGGGCTTCGCATGTGGGCCATTGTTCAGAAGCAGGAACAGCGCGTGGTCCTGACGTACGGGCCGTGGAAGATGGCGGTGGTTGCTGCCCAAGTCTTTAATCCTGCGATGGGATGGAGTAATGCGGCTGGGCTATTGTGCACCACCACGTTGCCCGCCCATCAGGCTAAGAATATTGGGATTTTTATTTTGATCTATGTTTTATAATTTTTAGCTAAAATTTAAATTTTAGCTGTTCATAAGAAATAATACAGAGAAATATATACTCGCATATAATTTTAGTTTATATAGATGAAGTCACTATAATATCTACTACAATCAATTTATAGATCTTATTTTGAAAAAATATTCTATTTAAAAATTAGTTACCGTAGAACAGCCAAAAATTAGAAACTGACAAAACAGGCGCATCGCACCACACCTAGTTTTTACTGGTCTCGTTGTAGAAAACAGTTTAAAACCTCCAGCAGGATCAGTAGGCAAGGGCTCTGTTTTTTTAGCTTTGGTTTTTTTCTTAGTTAAAAGTTGTATGTATCATCTGTATTTGTATCTTTATTATTTACTGTAGTCTTAAAAAACAACTAAAAACATTAACAACATCTTAAAAAAACATGGCTAAAGATGTGATGTGACATGAAATTCATATGAATTATGTCGGAACTCCGCGAGAAACGGTTCGAAACCTCCGTAATTCTCTCTCTTCTGTTTCCTTGACGAAACCGATTCTCTCGCCCGTGCAGTTTGACAGCTTGATTAAATTGAGGCCCACAGTCTCCGACCGCCCATCACCCATCCCCTCCAAAATTCTCCCAGCCCAGCCCTCCTCCATTCCACCACCCATCCGCGCCGCCACTTCACCGCCGCCCCTCCTTCCACCCTAGAGAAAAGAAAGCACCCAAGAGCGAGCGAGCGAGCGAGCGCGCCGGCAAGTTCGCCGGAGGAAGCAGCCCGCCTCAGACCAGCTCTCGCGCGACCTGGAGGGCGGGCCGGGACAGGAGGAGATGTTGTGCCTGTCGTGCAGGGAGGAGTACGAGGAGGACGACGCCGGGACGTGCAAGGAGTGCTACGAGGAGGCCAGCGAGACGGAGGAGGAGCTCAAGCGCGAGATCGAAGACCTCCGCTCCCGCCTCCTCTTCCTCCGTCTCCCTCTCCCACGCTCGACGCCTCCGCCACCGGCCACCCGACCTCCTCCTCCACTCCATCCCTCGTCGTCGTCCTCCCCTCCCCTCCGGCGCCGGCAGCGGCAGCGACGCCGACGCCGGCCGCCTCGACACCCCTGCCGTCCCCGCCCACCGCGTAATCCTCGTGAGTCTTTTCCCCTTGCCCTCTCTTTCCGCCGTTTAGACAGATAATTTCTTGATGCGATTCAATTCAAGTTTGGTTCTTTCATTTGCATGTTTCTTGATGGTCCAGTTCGGAAGAGCCCTAGACTGAATAGTCCAAGGATCAACCTAATGTGAGATGTCTCTAGGATGGTAGAGAACGATGCTGCTTAGAACAATCGTAGTCTGATTGAAAAAGATTTGTGCTGAGGTTTCTTGATGGGATGAATTGATGATTTGCCCTTGCCGGTCTACTGCCAGATTTATATAGGGTGGTGGTCGCCGTAGTCGGTACTTCTTGATATAATTCAGTCTAGTTATAGGGATGTTGCCGCCCTGGACTACCCCGGGGTCTTCATTTCGCCCCAGACCACCACGGGGTCCTCACTCCGCTGCCCCAGATCGCCCTGGGCATCTCACCCCGCCGTCACCCCTCTCCATCCCGGGCACTCCGGGGATCTCCCTTCGCTGCTGCCCCGGATCACCCCAGGCATCTCGCACCTTTGCTGTCGCCCTGGGCCGTGCCGGACTGCACCGGGACTTGGCACGCTCTCGGCCCCAGCTCCACCCCGCGCTTGGCCCCTGCCTCTCTGGGACTCAAACCACAGCTCCCCGGACTCAGCCTCGGCCCCGGCCTCCCGAGGACTTCAACCCCAGGCTTCCCTAGACTCGATCCGCTCTCAGCCCTGGCCTCCCAGGGACTTCAACCCCGGGATTCCCCGGACTTGCTCTGCCCTCGGCCTTGGCCTCCCCAGGACATCAACCCCGGGCTTCCCCGGACTCGCTTCGCTCTTGGCCCCTACATCCCCGGGACTCAAACACGGGTTCCCTGCACTCGCTTTGCTCTTGGCCCTGGCCTCCCCGGGACTCAAATCCAGGCTCCCTCGGACTCACTCCGCTCTTGGCCTCCTTAACTGCGTCTGCCGCCCCACCTCTCGGTCGCTTGGACCACATCCGGGACCTCGCGACGGTCCCCCGGACTACGCCGAGACTTGCTTGCTTTGGATCGATGTCGGCGTTGTGCCCAGATCCCCTCCGCACCACCAACACTTGGGTGCCTCGGCGAGCTCTAACACCCCTGATGGCCTGGCCTTGGCGTGGTTCACTTCGGCCTCGACGGCGTATCCTCGACTAGGGGCTCCCCCCTTGCTCGATGGATCCACCTCGACGATCTCCAACACAACTCGATGGTTTGGCCTCGATGTGGCTCAACTCGGCCTCGATGCTTCGCCTCGGCCAGGCTCCGCTTCGCGTCGACGACATTTCCTCAACTAGGGGCTCCCCCCTAGCTCATTGGATCCGCCTGTTCAAGAAGGCGGCTGGGTGGCCGCCAGCGCCGCGTGGCGCTGGCGAGAGGGTGCCGCCGCCTTGGCCCCTGGTCGGTGGTGGGCGGCGCGGCCAAGGCGGGACCAAAGCGGTCCAAGGCGGGGCCGAGCGGCCTAAGCGCGACGTATGGGCGGCGCAGAGGAAGCGGCGAGGATGGGAAAAGGGTTACTGCACGAGGCCGTCGCCGCTTGCCGACTCACGGATTCCGCATCACCATCTTCCTCCAGACGTTCGCCATCTTCTACCTCGCCTCCTCCCGTGGAGGGACATCTTCCGCCCACTTTGTCCATTGCTCCCGTGGCGCGCGCCATCGGATCCAGACTCCGCGCCAAATCCGTCGCGGATCCGGACTCCTGCGCGATCCGCCTCCGCCGCACTGTGTGGCGCGGTGAGGAGATGTCGGTGGCGAGGCGCGGAGGTGACGGAAGGCGGCGAGGATGGGGCGGCGGGGATGGGCGGCGAGCCGAGGAAGCGAGCCTGAGCGCAGCTGATGGGGCAGCCTTGATGGGGCGTCGGGTTGGGGCATTGGGGTTAGCGGCCGGTCGGTCGGTTAGGTATAGGCGGCGGGGTCGGTGGTTGAATTTTTTTATTTAGTCCGATTTTTAAAAATTACGAATATACTTTTTTCTCAATAGATTTCTTTCAATCTAAACCTCCCTAAATAAGTAAATATATATATTAGACGAATCCTAGAACCTTAATTTCTAAAATTTGCTAAATCGGACACTCGAATCTTGGTAACATTGATCATTGTTGCTCAAGGTAACAACTTTCTTCATCTAAAAAGCAAATATATATACACGATTATTTATTTTCACCTACTATCTTTATTTTTAATTCGACCGCCTAGGCCCCGCCTTAGGCCTCTAGCGCTAGGCCCTCCTCCGCCTAGCCTAGCGCCTAGCGCCTTCTTGAACATTGGATCCGCCTCAGCGTTGTTCAACTTAGCCTCGTTGGCTTCGCCTCGGCTGGACTTCGCTACGTCTCGAAGTCATCTCCTTGACTGGGAATCCCCTAGTTTGACAGACTCATCTCGGCGAGCTCCAACATGCCTCGATGGCTTGGCCTCAGTGTGGTTTACTCCGGCCTCAATAGCTTTTTCCTTGGCCGGATTTCGCTTCGCACGGACTCATCTCGGCAATCTCCAACACGCCTCGATGGCTTGGTCTTGGCGTGGTTCACTTCGGCCTCGACAACTTTTGCCTCAGTTGGACCTCGCTCCGCCTTGATGGTGTCTTCTCGACTAAAGGCCCCCTCTAGTTCGACAGATTCATCTTGGGGAGCTCCAACACGGCTCGATGGCTTGGCCTCGGCGTGGTTCACTCCAGCCATGACGGCTTTTGCCTTGGCCGTACTTCGCTTTGTCTTGACAGTGTCTCCTCGACTAGAGGCTCCCTAGTTCGACGGACTCATCTCGGCGAACCCCAACACACCTCAATGGCTTGGCCTCAGCGTGGTTCACTTCGGCCTTGATGGCTTTGGCCTCGGTCGGACCTCACTCCGCCTCAACAGCGTCTCCTCGACTAGGTGCCCCCCTAGTTCGATGGACTTACCTAGGCAAACCCTAACATGCATCGATGGCTGGGCCTCAGCGTGGTTCACTTCGTTATCAACGGCTTTGGCCTCGGCCGGACCTCGCTCCGCCTCGATGGCATCTCCTTGACTAGGGGTTCCCCCTAGTTTGACGGACTCATCTTGGCAAGCTCCAACTCGCCTCGATGGCTTGGCCTCGGCGTGGTTCACTCTGGCTTCGACCGCTTTTGCCTCTGCCGGACTTCGCTTCGCCTTGACGGCGTTCTCCTTGACTAGGGCCTTTCCCTAGTTCGACAGACTCACCTTGGCAAACCCCAACACGCCTCAATGGCTTGGCCTCGGCATGGTTCACTTTGGCCTTGATGGTTTCAGCCTCGATCAAACGTTGCTCCGCCTCAATGGCATCTCCTTGACTAGGGGTCCCCCTAGTTCGACGGACACATCTCGGTGAGCTCCAACACTCCTCGATGGCTTAGCCTCGGCGTGGTACACTCCGGCCTCGACGGGTTTTGCCTCGGCCAGACTTCGCTTTGCCTTGACGGCGTCTCCTCGACTAGGGGCTTCCCTAGTTCGGCGTTCTCACCTCGGCGAACCACAAGATGCCTTGATGGCTTGGCCTCGGCGTGGTTCACTTCGGCCTCGACGGCTTATGCCTCAATCGGACTTCGCTTCGCCTTGACGGCGTTTCCTCGACTAGGTGCTTCCCCTAGTTCGATGGACTCACCTAGGCAAACCCTAACATGCCTCGGTGGCTTGGCCTCAACGTGGTTCACTTCGGCCTTGACGGCTTTGGCCTTGGCCAGACCTCGCTCCGCCTTGATTTCGTCTCCTCGACTAGGGGCTCCCCCGGTTCGACAGACTCATCTCGACAAGCTCCAACATGCCTCGATGGCTTGGCCTTGGCGTGGTTCACTTCAGCTTTGATGGCTTCACCTCAGTCGAATTTCACTTCGCCTCGATGGCGTCTCCTCAACTAGGGGCTCCCCCTAGATCGATGGATTTACCTCGGTGAACTCCAACACGCCTTGATGGCTTGGTCTCATTGTGTGCATGCCCACCCTTCGGGGTCAACTCTTCATCGACTTACGCCCACCCTTCAGGGAAACACTCCCCCCGGGGTAGAGCTTGCGACAACTCGCCCTCCGGGGTCGAGTCGCCTACTTCTCCCCCCTGGGGTCCCCCTTTGGGGTTGAGCTACTTCTCCCCCTCTGGGGTCGAGCTACTTCTTCCCTCTGGAGTCGGCGTCGAGCTTGCGACAACTCGCCCTCCAAGGTCGAGTCACCTACTTCTCCCCCTCTGGGGTCAAGCTTGCGCCAGCTCGCCCTTCAAGGGTCGGGTCGCCTAACATTCTCTCCTGAGACCAAGCAGCTTGTGAGCTTCGTCCCGAGCGCCAGTTTTTTACGATGAAAGACAGCGACGTTCGCACCTCTCCAAGCGAAGTGCTGCTCGTGAGCTTCGTCCTAAGTGCCAAGCTTTTTTCGATGGGAAACGGCGATGTTCGTGCCTTCCCAAGCGAAGTTCCGCTCGTGAGCTTCGTCCCGAACGCCAAGTTTTTCCCGATGGGAGACGGTGACGTTCACGCCATCCCAAGCGAAGTGACATTCGTGAGGTTTGTCCCGAGCGCCAAGCTTTTTTCGATGGGAGACGGCAACGTTCGCGCCTCCCTAAGCGAAGTGCCATGCGTGAGCTTCGTTCTGAGTGGCAAGTTTTTAGCATGTTGTGGGAATGCGTTGCAGGGTACCAGTGGGATCGTCGACCTGAGGCAGCGCGTCGACCCCTTTGCAAGTTGGTGCGTCGTCTCGGGCGGGCAATTGACGACCAACCGGACGGCAAGGGGCTACTGTTGGGGAGGATCCCCACGCCATCTCGGGCCCATGACCATGTTGGAGCGATGGCACCCATTGAGGGTCTATCCCGAGCGGAGTCCCCAAGCTAACCTCGGTAAGGTTCGCAAGGCCAACCCTAGGCGAGGTACGCAAGACCAACCTCGGAGGGTTCCGGGGCCAACCCCGGGTGAGAGACACAAGCTAGGCCGATCCCGGGTGAGGGACATAAGGCCAACCCAAGAAGGATCTGAGGCCAACCTCAGGCGAGGTCTGGTCACACATTGATGACAGTCTTTGTATTGATGAACTCTGTGATGTGAATTTCTTTTGTGTTACAATGGGGGTTCTCGGATTGGATTTCTTTCCACAAAAGGGCAAATGTATGTATTTGTATGCTAACATATGGTTGAGGGAGTATAGGGTGGGTAATGTGGTGTCCTCTAATATTACTAGTGCCATTTTGCTGTAGCGCTGCAGTCAAGATGCGCAAAACTGCATAAATGAGTGTTTTTCTTTCTCACATGTTTGTAGCATTTTTAGTTACTTTTTCCATGTGCTGAGCACCATTTGCTTTGAACATATTGGGATAGAATTCTGATGTGTGTTCTGTAATGAGGTTTTACTAGCATTGAAACAAGATTTCTGATGAGTTGACACAAGATACAATAAAATCTCTTATGACACGTAGACGCAAAAGGTGAAATATTGATCTTTCTGAAAGTAAGTATGGTACATGTATCTGTATTTATGCACTTTATATACACTTTTTATCACCATCCATTCCTCACCCAACAAGTGGGGGTCAAGGGAGAGGCAAAAAATGTGTGGGAAGTAAAAAAAGTTGAGAGAATTGTTTTTAGCTGAAACTTGTTTGTATAGAGATCCCCTATCTTTTTTTTTTGTTTAGTTTTACCCTTAGAACTCAATTCTAGATAATAGACTAATACTTGTCTAATTATAATCTCAATCTGAATGGCAATGGTTTTTTGGAATTTAAATTTATGGCTGCTACAGTTCAACTCTTTTAAATTTTGTTTGGACTTTAGGACAATGCTTAAAGGTGCTTTTAACTTGGACATCTTGACATTGGTTGCATTGGACAAATTACATGATTGCATGTTGTTTCTCTGTCTTGTCCATTCCTTTTGTTCTTATTCTTTTGGCATGTTCAGATGGAATGAAGAATTCAAAAGTTAATTTTCGTATTGCTAGCAGTAGAGAGATAACTTTGATAACTATGCTCCTTTTTGTAACTTTGGTAAATAGCTAATACTTTGTTCAGTTATTGTAACAGCTAACAAATCATACATATATTGGTCATTTGCAATTTTGATGAGATAAGATTGTGTTAGAATTGGACTCTTGTAGAATAGAGTCCAGGGAGTGGGGAATAGAAGCATTATTGTCAGTCGCAATTGAGCCATAATGAGAGCTTGGATCTTTTCTTTTTCTCGAGATAGGACATGATACGCAAACCTGAAGTACTCTCAACATGCTTGAGTAGGTACCACACAGTAGATATTAGTGCTGGTAAACGACATGGCATAATTGCATTGATATACAGATTTTGAATTTTGCTTCAAATATGGATGGTTTTAGAGTAAATTCATATAGCCTTTCTTCTTTTTCGGCCCTGCCACAACTTTTTGTTTAGAATGCTTGATCTATCAACTGTTCTGATCAAGGTTGTCATGGCGTCCAGTCTGTTGGAGGAGGATGCCGGGGACGGTCGCCCAGTGTGTGAACACTTAGACGATGCTAGGCGACGCCTAGGCGTCCATGGCATCACCAGGACGTCGAGGCGGTGGCGACCGGGCGAGGGAGTGTGCTTCAAAAGGGCAAAATAACGAAAGCGAAACCCATACCCGAAGTAGTCGTCTCGCCGCCGCCGGTAGGGTTTCTCCAAAGATCTCCATGCCGGCGCCGTCTCGCCGAAGCCGCCGCTTGCTCTGCCGACTGCTGCTTCCACCCGCCGATCTGCGGCCTCCTCGTCGTCGCCGCCGCCGCTGCTGCGTCGCCTCCTCCCGCCGCCTTCCCGAGCTGCTACGGTGGGAGGAGGCACAGCCTTGAGGAGGCGGTAGGTAGGAGGCGGCGGAGAGGAGGGAGGCGGCGAACGGGAGGCGGCGAGAGAGGAGGTCGGAGTCTAGGTGGCGGGAGGAGGAGGAGGCGGCGATGGAGAGGAGGCGGGCGGCGGGAGGAGGCGGCGATGCGGAGATGAGGCGGGCGGCGGCGGAGAGGAGGCGGCGGGAGGCGAGGCGCACGCGTGTGGGTTTGGGGGAACGGATCAAATGCCAGGCTTGGGCCGTTGGTTAGGCTAAATAGACTGAGGATATTTTTGGTCTTTTGTGATTTAGTCCTCATAGTTCTTAAAAATTACGAATAAACCCCTTCCTCAATGGATTTCTTCTGATTTAGACCTCCTAAGACATAGTTATTTAGATAATTTATGCTATTATATCGTTTAACTGTCGCCATAGCGGGCGCCTTGTCGACTAGGCGTCCAGGCACCCAGGTCTCGCCGCGACTTGCCGGAGCGCCGTGACAACCTTGGTTCTGATGCTGTCCTTACTTTTATGCATATGTTAGTCAGATACATGGCTAATCTAGCAAAGTTCAGCAAGAGGCAAGTAGCTTTAACTCAATTTGGACAGGTAGCTTTAACTCTGAATTTTGGACAGATTTTCAATCTTGTCACTATTCTTCTAATTTCTCCAGTTACTTTAGTTTCACCTCAACTAGTTCTGTAGTTGGTTTGCTCACGATATTTCACATTTGTGAATTACTTGTATCTTGCTGACTTGCTTGGACTGGTTTGCTGCAGTATAATGTATTATACGTTAAACCGAGTTTGTCTTTTGAACAGGCCAGCAGATCTCCCGTTTTCAGAGCAATGCTTGAGAATGAGATGGAAGAGAGCCGTAGTGGCATCATCAAAATCTATGATGTGTCCTATGATGTCCTTCGTGCTTTTGTCCATTACATGTACACAGCAGAAGCTCTCCTAGATGAGCAAATGGCATCTGATCTCTTGGTGTTGGCTGAGAAGTATGAAGTAAAGCACCTGAAGGCCTACTGTGAAAAGTTCATTACATCCAAAGTGAACAATGATAATGCCATTACCCATTATGCCTTTGCACATCGCCACAGTGCGAAGCAGCTGCTTGAGGCCTCCCTGTCAGTAATCATGGGCAGCATGTCCACACTAGCAGACCGGGAAGAATACAAGGAGCTTGTTGAGAAGGACCCAAGGCTCGTTGTGGAGATCTATGAAGCCTATCTCAACCAACAAGTCAATACTGCTGCTCGGAAGGATACAGATTGCAGCAGTAGGAAGTCATAATTAAAAATAAAACTATCAGAATTCTAATCAAGTATTTGCATATTCATGAAGCTAAGACTTGTACATCGAATTCTCCTGCAGTATCCATGCAAGCAAAACTGCTACCTTTTTTGTTAGCGTTGAATGGAAGGTGCTGCTGATAGCATCCGCTACTGCTGATGATGAAATATCATTCACTGGTATCTTCATGTGTTATAGTTGTTATGAATATTGTATATATATTGAAGAGACCTAATGGGCAATATATATAAAGAGTACAAAGGGATATTATAGGGAAATATGCTGATTCATATTTTATCTCTAATATTCTTATCTCTAATACCTTTAACACCCCTTCAAATGTAAGGTGTATGCAATAGTATTGCATTTGAAAAAGGGTTAATACTTAAATAAGAAATATCCAACGTCCAAGTTTTGATAATGTCGTCGTTGCGTGCAGTTTTTGAATAAACTGTCAAATCAAGCCGAAGAGAAATAGATAGAAGCATGACGGCGCAGATCGAAGCCGAAGACGGCGGTGGTGCAGTGCATAAGGTGTAAAAGACGTGCAGCGGCCTTATAAGCTCGGGGCGGCGGCTAGAGAAGCGGTGGTATCATAACGACTTCTACGATCTGCACGCGGCTCAGAGAGTAGAGCGGCGACTGCTACCATGCAAAAGAAAATTCCTACACTTCTATGATTGACAATAAATTTATGGACTCGTACAACTTGGACGAACTAAAAATTAGAAACTACGGATTTGGATAGACGCAACGGAAGACTCTCAAGAAGAAAAAAGCTTGAAAAGCTTCGCCCGAGCCGCAGATCAAAAGGCCAGGCCAGCCATCTCTCCTCTCTCTCTCTCTTCTGTCTCACTCCCCTCCCCGATCTCTCACTCGCGCCTTCCCCCCTCTCTCTTCACACCTTCCCTCCCATCTCTCTCGCGGGAGCGGAGGCGGCAGCCGAAGACGGCGGCGCGGATGCGGAGGCTTGGGACGGCCGGCTCCGGAGGGCGGTCCGCCAGGAGTGACGGAGGAGAGATCCAGACAAGCCATCGTCGGAGAGGCCAGATCCGGTGCGGATCCGGTCTCATCCAGGTCGGCGGCGGCCGGATCCGGCTAAGGCGGTGGCTCCCCAGGGCCGGGCGCGGCGGGATCCGACGGTAGCGGCTGAAACGGGGAGGCCAGTGGTGGAGAGGGCGACCGAAGTCATGGGCGGGAGGCGGCACGACCATGGCCTTGGCGGCGGAGCGTTGGAGACCGACGGATCCAGCCAGAGGCGGCCGGATCCGGGCGAGAGTCGGCCTGGCGACGGCGGTCGAGGTCCGACAGTGGCGCGGATGACGGCTCGGCGATGATCTAACGTGGCGGTATTAGAGATAGAATAGGAATCAGCATATTCCCTATAATATCCCTTTGCACTCTTTAACAATAGTCAACTAACAATATCCCTTTGCACTCTTTAACAATAGTCAACTAACGCGTGATGGGGGCATTTAACGTTGTTTTCGTTTTGCGGCAGTTATGGTACATAGGCAAATCAGGTGCAAACTATTTTGATGCAACTCATATATTTTTTGAGTACATGGATTGATTATCCAGGTTCCTGAATGAGTCTTTTTGATTGTCAGAATATTTCTGTCCAATTTTTTTGTTAAGTAGCAGAATATTTCTGTCCAATCTTTTTTGTGATGTATTTGTGGACTGGTTTTCGTTCTCGACCAGTCTATATTCATCTGTTGGACGGTTTCAAACTCTTCATCGAGTAACTTGTGCAAACAAACAAATCCCATCCGATTTCCATTCTTGTCAAGGGCGTTGTGTAAATTGCGCTCATCAATTTTGATGGGGGCTTGCCAAGTAGCCCTGGGGGTCTGTCATCTTGTCTCTCTGGTTGAGGACTAGAATTCGATTCTTATCAACCACATGTTGGATATGTTATTTGTGTTGATTTTTCGTTGTGTTTCTGCTATTTGAATCTGTAACCTATGAGTTGTGAGTTTTAAGGTGATACGGTGCCTAGTTCTATCGCATCTATAGAGGCCAAGAGGGGGGAGAGGAATTCGGAGCAAGCGTGTAAACCAGCGTGTATGGGAAAATTTTCGATGTTGGTTCTGTCCTTATCCATGTCCAGGAGATTAACATGGGAAGCAATGAAACACCCCAAAATTTCAAATTTTTGGAATTTATTGTGAATTTTGCTTGAATTTCAAATTTTTACCCAATTTGGCAATCCCAGTAATCGCTTTCCCTTACGGCTATTACACCTCCTCCCCTCTCCTGGCTCCTTTGCTCATGGCTCTCCCGTCGCCTTCCGGCCTGCCGCCGCGCGTCGTCGTCTCCTCGCGTGGGATTGCGGCGCCAGCTCCCCACCTGCGTCATCCTCCGCACACGGCCCCACCGGTCGCCCGCCCCTCTGCGCCGCCTCGCGCGACGCCGCCCAGCGCGCCGAAGCCGTCAGTGCAACTTGCGCTATCTTGCGACTTCCGCCTCTCACAGCGGTCAAGCGTCGTACCATCGCACCAGAGGATGCGCCAGCTCCCCTCCCTGCGCCCGCGTGGGAGACGCTCGCCTGCACCGCCTCTCTGTGGCCGCAGCTACACGCGCGATATAAAGCCCTTCGGCCACAGTGGATCGCCTCTAGACTCTCCCACACACCTCCAGACGCAGCCGATTCGCCTCTCTCCGCTCTAGTCGCCGCCGATCGCCTCCCCTGGTCCCGGTGAGCCCTAGCTCCAATCCTTCAATTCTGTTGATTACTTTTCAATTCCTCGTTCTAGCATGGTCTCTGGTACATGCTGATCACAAGTAGAACACTAGGTTGGACGGTAGCATTAGCCTAACGCGCTGGCGGCTGAGCTCGCCGTCGGCCGAAAGTGGCCCTCCATGGCCAGCTCGCCTGAGTTGTTCCCGAGCCAAGCCGACACTTCTAGCGTGTTTCTAGTGTCCCGTAGATGGTGAAACCGCGGCCAATTTGGTCAGAGAACCACCGGAGTTCCATAGCGCCGCCGTGGGGGCCGTCACCAGCTGCCGTCGTCCGTTCACTCACGCCCCAAAGTACCAAAATGGAAACCCAAGTTCAAACCGCACTTCTCTCTGAAACCCATTTCCCCAAGGAAACCCTGCCGTCGCCGCTTCGCCGAAGATGGCGGACTCTGTTTTCCCACCGGGAGGAAGTCTGAAGGTTGAAGATGACCTCTCGGGGGTGACGTGGTCGCATCGCGACCATCGGCACCGTTTCATCCGGACGCTTCGCGCCTGTTCAAATCTCGTAGTTGATGCCGATCACGCCACCCATCCGGCGCCACGCCGCTTCATCGCGCCCCTCCGCGCCGCCGCCGCCCATCGGTGGACGTCCGCAAGACGCGCTAGCCTCCGGCCGCCTGTTCGCGTGGGCTGCGGGCGAATAACTTGCTTTCGGCCATGCGGAAATCGCGGTGGGCCGCCTTGCTCACATCCGAGCCGTTCTTGTTCACAAGAGTTTTTAAATTTGGAAAAATTATTAGAAATCCCAGAAAAATCTAGAAAATCCCAAAAATACACCATTTTGACCAGTCTAATATCTATAACCCAAATATGGCCTCCATTCCATTAAATTATAATTTTATAAATTCAAATTTGTAAGTTCAAACCCTGTAAATTCAAATTCCATTCTATTCCAAAATTTAAATTCCCTCCATCTACCAAAAACAAAACTCCAACATCATCCAAACTCTTATTTAAGATTGTATACCATTTATTTCTTTTAGTTAGATTATTTTCCCTAACTTGATTAAAATCAAATTTGGACTTATGTTGTTATTTTATGTGTTTACGCTAGCTTCCGAGTTCACAGAAGTCGCAGTTGCAGAGCCGGAACCCGTTGCCCAGCTGTACGAGATAGTAGAAGTCACATATCAACAAGGCAAGTCATAAGTTTTTGATCATATTGAATCCCATGAAATTACATTATTTAATTAATATATTTGCATTATGGCTAGTTGCGAAATATTAGTTGCTTAAAATAAAATGTTTAGAATGGCATGCTATTTAGTTTTTCCTACCACTGAAAAATGCCCCGTCTTGATTGATGGCCATATTCACCTTGACAACCATAGTAACAATTGAAATACTGTATTAAGATTTATAGATCATCTCACTCAATATTTTGTACTACTAAGTGACTCTGACTGCTGGCCATTAGAATTGGAAAACTCGTACCAAGGTAGGAGTCTGAATGTGGGGTCATCACGATGTGATCTAAACCCACGACTCTACCTTGGGAGAACTAGGCGGAGGGTCTGAAGGTGGGGTCATCACGAAGTGATCCAGGCCCACGACCAAACCCTAGGATTGGACTTAGGGTAGAGAGACTGGTAGGACTCCGGGTAACGGACTAGGCTTTTACCCTAGGATGGAGGCTGTTTGGATTGGTGGTGGTCAGTCTTTGTTGAGCTCGTGCGAAGTTTGTGGTTGGTGCCTCGGTGAAAATGTAAGGACAAAAACCTTGTGTCAAGTAAAGAACATAGTGATCGCTCAGACCACAAGAGTTGACTTGTCAACACTAGTTTAGTAGCTGCTCAATTCAATTGAACTTCTACAGGCTGAGGTGTTTTGATGACGTGGAGTTAGGTATGCTGCGGGTACCTAACAACGGTAGAGGTCACTCACACGGCAAGGAAATGAGAACTTTTTAAATATGTGCCTAAATGAGTGACGCTACCGGGTAGAGTCTATATAAAGATTTGAGCAGTGAAACGACCAGGCTTTCTTAACTCTGTCGCGGGAGTTAAGAGATCGTGTAGGTAAAGTTGAGCAACTCTGCAGAGTGAAATAATGGTATTCGAATACGCCGTGCTTCCGGTTAATGAAGCTGTGTTAATTGAGTGATTCCAACAATGAGACATAAGTAGAGCTTCTAATGTTAATTTTGATAATGGTGAACTTTACCGGATAAATGAAAACCCCCTGATCTTAAGGAGAAAATATTTTAACTTTGTTTGTTTGCAAATAAAACTGCATCCACTAAATATAATAAACCCCTATACACCCATCCTTGAATATCCTTGCAAATAGTAAGATAGAATTACCCTTGTGACTTGCTGGGTACGGTGATACTCATGACTTGCTAAACAATTTACCAGAAGGTCAATGGATTCAAGAAGAATCAGCGGAGGAAGGAGCCCTGGAGGAACCAGTCTTATCTGATGAGGATTGGTCTTAGGTCTTAGTCTCGCTCAGGCCGCCTGGGGTATTTTGTGTAATGTATTGTGGTTTGTGGGCTTACACACCCGCTATCTAAACTGGTGACAATCATATATTGTAATAAAGTTGGATCTTTTATTGTAAGTTTGTACTGTTATGATAATCGCTTTATTTAAAATGCCGTAACTGTTTATTTTTGTATAATTACGGAGTTCAGTAATATTTCTAGAAATGGGGACGTCACAAGCAACACGTACGTGGGCAGGGAATGAGCCAGGGAAGGAAAGATGGACGTCGACCACGCATGCGTGGTTGTGTTTCCATGCCTGGCGTATATGCCTAGCTTGTGTTGAGTTTTCTAATGGTGCCCTGTACAGTCGTGTGCATGGTTTGTGTTGCATGCATGTGGGTGTCACGTAGGTACGTATGCTGTACGAGAGTTGTTTTTTTACTTAAGTTTGGAGTTGAGTCAAATTGATGTCCGGTGGAGGTTGAGTCCTAGTATGACTCTGATTAATGTAGTGTGTGCTTCGTAATTCGTATACGAGTTCTGTATATATGCATATGTGTGTGGGTCATTGAGTTTAAGGCAGGACGTGCATTAAGAGGTCGGGATGGGCGTGTTTTTTGGAACCAGCCCGAAGCACGGTCAGTCAGATATGGTCTAAACAAGATCCGGTCTGATGGGTCATATCGGTATAGTACGAATGGTGGATCAGTTCGGACCTAGAAAGCCGACACGATGGATGGCATGGTACGGCCGGTGTGGCTCACTCTGAAACCCTTCTGCTATATCATCCAGACCAATGTTCAGATTATTCTCTAAACCATTGCTACTGTTGCTATTCGTCCTTGCATCATTGTCATCCGGAAGTATTGCATCACTCTTCAGCTTTTTTGCTACTATTGGCCATCCATTCACCATAGAAGAGTCGTCTCAGCTTTTTATTAGCAGTAGCTTGTGTGCAATCTCCGTGTACAGACATGACTGAGCTTTCACCTAGACTAGGCTGTGAACATCTTGTGTTTGCAATATTCAAATTTTGCTGCTGATGCTCATCAGTATTGCGGTTTGATACACCATGAATAGTGCCTCTGTCCATTCTCAAAATACTACTGTGAACAGCATTTGCTGCACCACTATTATCAGAAAGTACCTCGGCAACCCGACTATCCTTGGTCCTGGAGATCTTACTGAGGATTGCTGATGTTCCTTCAGATGTTTCAGTTCCAGCTCTCCTTTCCATGTGGTTATCTCCTAGGCATGCAAACCTCCCTGTTTCTTTGCACTTTGCTGTTGTGGGTTGCACATTAAATATCATCATTTTTACGATATTAATAGAGGGAAGGAAAAGAAAAAAGAGAGAGAATTCGAAGTTACCAGGAGGTTGACTTTCAGTTGTACTTGATGAAATCACTTGCTTAGATGGGGAAGCGCTGACCTCTGGCAGAACCTGAAAAATATGAACGTCACTATACCTTCATGTCTTAAGATGAACTTCTGATACAATAAACACGTTGATATGTTCAAGAGCACTGTGATTGCAGTTTAAAAGTGACAAGACATCATTGTGAAACTTCTGGAAAAAGATGGTTACACAGTTCGCTAGTCCTGAGACTTGAAAAGCAATTGAATTCAAGTGATGGTGCTGACAATACAAGTGCAAATTTCCTGATTAATGCAATTAACGACCAATGCATAGAAGTCTAACCTAGGACCAACATCCTTAATTAAGTTATTAAAAAATACAGAGGACAACAGGGATGTTTTGGTACAAGTAAGCTTTTGAGAATGATTTCTTGTAATGACCTTTATTTGTTCACTGTTAGCATTCTTATGGGGCAGTTTCTTACTGCCATAACATTCTGCATCTTATATTATTGACTTACTATCTCTCTAGTCTCTACCATCTAATTCTGTCCCCAATAAGATCACAGTACCAAAAAGGGCAATCGAATCACTTTTCAATAATAAAAATGGACTAATTTCATCTCCACAGAGAAGGTCATTGAAGAATCATGATATTTACAAAATCAAGGGTATAATGATGAATGAAAACTTAAGAAATCCGCTCCCTTTCTACTGAGGAAGGCGTCTTCTGCAAATGCCTGAAAATCCGGTACCTTGCTCTATGCTCCCTGCAACGCTCTATGCTGCGCCAACATTCCCGCCTTATCTGGTTAAAGGAGGGCGACGCCAACACCAAGTTATTCCACATTCAAGCTAAGTACCGCAGAAGCAAGAACAGGATCTCTTCCCTTACTTGCGACGAATCTCCTATCAGGATCATGACACCATGGCGGCCGTGCTTCATTCCTATTTTGCTGCTTTAATGGGAACAGAGGTACTGCAAAATCTTAGGTTGATACAACTCCCGAGCACTTCAACAGGGGCAGAACTAGCGATGGGCCTCACCTCGGGCTAGGCGAGCTCCTGCCATATGTCCCTTTGTATTTTTTGGTAGTTTTCCCAGGGGCGTTTTATGGGCATTTGGTTCTAGACCCAAGGCCGAAGCCATGGCTGCTGAAGCCAGGGCAAGCATGGGCTTGGATCCACCCCTGCATTTCAAGATTGAGGTTTTTATGTTTGCTCCGTTTGTTTTTTGTGCCACAGGTCGAAAGGATGACCCTTTGCTTGGCGATTTGGGCTAGTTTATCTATTTCCTTGGTTGATCTCTTATCTCTGGGTGTTCTCCCTTTATTGTTCTTGTCCTAGAAGTTATTAATCTCTTGAATCAAGTTGGGAGCTCATGTCTTCCTTTCAGAGTTCTTCTTGTCCTTCTCGGTCCTACAGACCTGCCTCTAAAATCTCCAGGAAAGGAAGGCTAGACAGGGTTCAGTAAAACCACCGTCGGTTATTTTGGGTAACCGGCTGAGGAGGCCGCCCGTTTTTTTTTATCGAATTCAATATTTTGACAAATTCAAAAGAAAGAGGGAAGCTGGCCAGTTTCTTTACCAGAATTTTACCGAGAAACTTAAACAGGCCAGGTTACTTTTTTCTGCCCTAAACCGAAAACTGAAACCCTGAGGTTAGATACCATTTTGTCCGTCAGCTTTATAATTTTACTTAGCTTAAAGGTCACTGATTTTTAAGAAGCTAATATGGAAAGCAACAAACATGAAGGAAAAACCAAAGGATTATCTTCCTTGCCCAAGATGGTGGCTGTAACTGTTTCACAAAGAGGTGGACTTCGACTGTCACAGCAATCCTCCAGTACTAAAAAAAATAAAGCACACTAATTTCTGAACCGTGACAAGACAAGGTTCCAATGAATCTAGAGTAAGATACCATCTGATGTTAAATCACTCACAGCCATTCATTCCACAAATAAATTCACCCAGCTATGCACATACAATCGGAAGAGCTAAACTATGGTAGACAACATTCACCTCTACTGGTTATTATAACAATTCAAATTTTACAAACTGATACACACAGCACATACTAGTAAACGAAGCAAAACCTCAACTTCGAGCTTCTACCACGATCTACCGAAAGACCTTCTCCACCATACCTGGAAAGCTCTAGTAAGGTTCGGGCACTCCGCTCCTCTAGAAGCAAAACACTGAAACCATTCCTCGAATAGACACTGCTGCTGCTTGAGTGGGAGGGTTAGAAGTGCTTGCCCTAGATTTTCCTCCAATGATCTTACATCTAGACCTTTGGAGCATCGCTGAAGCCAGCCAAAATCCAACAACATCGGGTCGAACCATCCGTAAAAGAGGAGGCTCCTCAGGTCACCACGGCACTGCACTTTTCCCTTGCCAAGCGCAATGAACACACCGGCTGATATTCGGCTTAGCTCGTACCTGATCATTGGTGATGCTTGCTCATGCATCCTAATGAGCCTGTCTTGCTTCGCCCACAGTTCCACAAACTCTTCGGCCATGTCATTGTTTACAAGGATGTCTAAGAGCCAGTTGAGGTTCTCTGTTTGCCGAGAGATTCGCTCAATCAATGGTTTACTCCCCCTAATTACCAATACCTGAGCTGTCTGGTCTGTAGACTCTGTTGCTTCATCAAAAAGATCCACCAGTGAGTTCAAACATCCATAGCAGATATGGTATAGGCTCTCTTTGTTTAGACCTGCCAAGTCTTTTTGGTACACTGAGCTTTTACTTAGAAGACCATTTACCAAAGATTGCATGTCTTTTCTTGCACCACTGTTGGTGCTGCTCGTGACAGATTGGATAAGATGCACCGTAAGGTCATCTGAGCTGCTCCAGCTGTGCAGCCGCAATCTGGCCAGTATATCTTGGGATATTGCCTCATCAAAAGTGCATCTTGCAAAGAGATTCTTCAGCTTCTCTTCATCATTCTCACTCCATGGAACTGCTTCTATGTATGTCAAACACAATTCAATTCCTCGGTCAAACATGATTGAGGAAGATACCTGCAATTAAAAGCGTAACATTGTTTAGTAAATTCTGTAAGTGGTTAATTAACTGACACTTAATAAATTCTCTAAGTGATTAATTAATTGGCATTCATGTAGCCTGACCAGAACAGTTAACTGGATAAGGAATAAGCTATCAAGAAAAATTTGCAAAGAAATCAAATGACATGGCATAAAGATTATCAATCATTAATGTGCTAAGCGTCCAAAGCCACTTGGTAGACAGGTAGAAATTATTATTTCACCACTCTTTAATCGATTGCATAATGCCAAAACAAAAGGCACTTCAGTCGAA
Source organism: Bonia amplexicaulis (assembly GCA_036346245.1). NCBI lineage: Eukaryota > Viridiplantae > Streptophyta > Magnoliopsida > Poales > Poaceae > Bonia > Bonia amplexicaulis. The sequence goes on from CM070755.1 coordinate 10,724,629, forward strand.
AACAAAGTTAGTAAAAGTTCATTGCCTAACATCAGGCACCAATATCTAATTTCTGTCCAATATAATCTGAATTATAAAACACAATCATGCGACCATCAGCGCTTACAAGTTGTTATGGAGCCAACACGATGAAAGCAAGGTAAGCACCGACCACAAGTCCCAGTAGAGAGAAAGTATGCACTTGACAATTATAATTTACGACAAACTTAACGATTTCAACATATTGTGGATCAAATATAGCGCCGTAAATAAGATACATTCTAAGATGATTTGATTGATTCTATGTTGAGTGAAAAGGTACATAAACTGCATAAATGATAGAGTTATATGCTAATAATCTTTCTTCTTACAGTACTTTTACTCACTTGTCACTCTTAATACAAATACAGCACAATGCAATACAGAGTTCATCATTTTCAAAGCGAATATGTATTAAATAGTACTGTGTAATCACTGTTGCTGTCCAAAATGCCGACAGGGATTTTAAACTAAATTAGTTTGACCAACGGAAAGAGTTCATTGTTGATCCAAGAAGCAGTTGTTAACATATTACTCGATTGCTGATCCACTTGAGAAATATATCAACTAGAATAGAAAAAACATACTTATTAACAAAGTAAATTATGATGTTTTTAGCCTTAAACAGGTGTTCCAAAGAAATTGGACAACAATGATGGCTGTTTCAAGATGATCCTGCATTGTGGCCCATACAGCAATTATGGATAACTAATATACTTTTATTTGTGGACATAGATGCATTCAAACCACTAAATGCATTAGTGGCTGACTTTCATAGCTTTCAATTGCAACCTAACTGTCATCAAGTGGTGAACTGTGTATGGTAACAAGACATTCAGATGATAGTACTATCTTATCCACAATTAACATGTTCACAAATGATTTATACCAGCAGTCAACACCATCATTCACGCTGCACAATTTACATGCCAAAAATAGTGTGAAGCTGAGGAATCCGCAACATCTAATATGATTATATGGCACCTCTGTAACTTACACTAGCAAACATGAAAGCAATTGTTTTGATGCACGCGTTAACTAGATGATAACAAATCACTATTATCCCACCTCAAATGCTTCTTGAACCAGTAACAAATTATTTTCAATTATCAGTTATAGCTAACACCTAAAAATATAACGAACTGTGTTAGCTATATCATCCTAGGGATTATTTTCAATCATCAGCTATAGCTAACACCTCAAAATATAATGAACTATGTTAGCTATATCCCCTAGGATATCAAACACCACTGACTACTTATGCTAACAAAATCCGAAGATGAGTAAAATGTGGTCATACCATACTTGGATATCTACCGCAGAATGACTTCAGAATTCAGACAATGCACCGTTATGAAAAAAACACACTACATCTATGAGCGGCGAATGATGGTTTGGTGCCAATGCCACTAAATTGTCAACCCTATGATGGATAATGCAATGTCAATCATCATTATCAACTCACTACTATCCCACCAGTGTCATAGCAAAAAAAATACTCCTTTCACAGCTGCATTACACAAGGATAAACCAAGGAGTCGCTTCCCATTCCTCACCTCCAGCACATCGATGGCCCGTGACACGCCAGCGGCAGCAAGAAACCGCACTGGATCAGGCTCGTACATGAGCTCCACCGCTGCCCTGAAAGCCTCCACATTCTCCACGCCGTCCACCTCAATCCTTTTCCCGCTACCACCGCCGGCCGCGGCGCCCTCGCCCGGTGCCATGGTGGCAAAGAAGGCGCTACTGCCACACAGCACCCTGGAGTCTAGCTCCATCACCACGCACCTCCCGTCCCTCCCTCGAAGAAAAAGCCTCAGATCCATCGCTCCATTGTCCCCATCATCCTCCACCGCGGCAACCAAGGGCGCCACCGCCGCCTGCTCCCGCTCCGTCGGGACCACGTCCTCCACCACCTCCGCGGGCGGCAGCGGCGGGAGGGGAAGCGGAAGTGGAAGCGGGAACGACTCGTCGGGGTCGATGGGAGAGACACGTCCGGGGGACAGGATGCGGCGGGGGTCGATGAGCCCACCGAGGCCGGCCAGCCTGGACGACGTCGGCGAGCTGTGGAAGGACGGCAGCGAGGGCAACTTAGGCGGGAGCTTCCTGCCTCCACCCCCTCCCGCCCCTCCGGCGGGTGACGCGGCCGCCGCCCCAGAAGCGGCGGCGGGGAACGGCCGGTGGTCGGGGCTCTGCGGCGCGCCAGCGAAGGAGCAGCACCAACCGCGGGGCCGCACGGCCCCTCCGCCGTGCCGCCGGCCACGGTGCTGCGACGCGTCCGCCATGGGAGATCTAGGGATCGTCCTGGCTAGGGTTTGAAGGCGGAGGCGGCGGCCATGAGAGAGAGAGAGATTTGAGGAGTAGCGAGCAGCAACCTATCGACACAAGCTTTGCTTTCTTCCTGTGACACTGTACTGCGGCCTGTGGGAGCGGGAAGGAGATGCTCGTGTGGAGCCGGTCCATGGACCGCCTGTCTCGTGGGACCCACGTGGAGGTCAGTGCACCGGAGCGCGCCTCGGATACCGCGTGGCGAGTGGGAGGCGGTTGGGATCTTCTGCGGCCCCGGGGCTGGGGCCCGAGTCTCAAGTGTCGGCACCCGCGGCGTGACACGTGGGCATTTTGGCTGCGTGCGCAAAACGAGTACGGGCTCGTGGGAGCCCTCGTGATGGGGATGAGCGGCGAGGATGATTTGTCCGTACGTTCGGCGGTGGGCTGCGGCGGCGTTGGTGGCGGACGGAGAGGACGAGACAGGATGGGTGTTAGTATGGTAGCCGTAATAAACTTATGGGCAGCGTATCCAAACAACAAAATATATCTAGAACAAATGAACTACTCTCTGTAGTAAAAAAAATTGACGTTTTGAGATATTTAGTCACCTTTGTAATGTCTAACTACCGACATATTTATGAAATATTTAGATTGGGCATACGAAAACATATTTATAGATTTGTCTTGAAAAATACTTTCGTAAAATTATAATTTTGTTTTGCTGTATTAGTATATTGCAAATAGAAATTGAATGCCACTTTTTTTTGACTCAGAGGAAGTAGCATGAAATTAAGTAGTTGACACGGTAGATTATATTTAGACCTGTTAAAAACGGGTGGTTTTCTAAAAATAACTCTAGCTGTGCATGTCAATATAAAATAATAATTATAATAATATATTGAGAAATTTTTAACCTATTTTCTCAGCTACACATATTTATCAAATTAAGAAATAAGAGGAGGTTTCTATGTTTTTCTCAACAGTAATTTGTATAATTTTTAAAGTACAATAAATGATAGATAAATATTACTTACTTTTTATATACTTTAAGGTTAGTGTTACTTATGTTAAAGAAAAAAAACATAGGAGCATGCCTCGAAAACAGAAGTTCCAAAGGAAAGAAAAGTTAACAAACAACTGGCAGACATGTGACTTGAGTAGGAAACGTGCTGAAGCCGTGGTCACGCTGGTTCTTGAAGCGTCACATGAATCTCCCCTCACCCAATTGGCCACTTGTCAACGTCATCAGATTATGGCTGTGATCGTTTCGGCTTCAGCTTCTGGTTTCTGGTTTATTTTTCACTATTCATAAATTCATCTTTTTCTGATTTTTTGGTTTTTTTAGCTTTTTTGCCCGTTTTTTCCGTATTCGTTTGCGTTGTCTGTGATGGGCTAACATATTTTTATATTTTTTAATTTTTTTAAATTTAATTATGTTAAATAAGTTTCATCATTCTGATGTTTTTCACCAATTCACATGATATTTTTTCACCATAAGCCACCAAAAATAAGCCCAAATGATCATCACCAATATGTTGGCTCATCAGATTATATTAGCAGGACTGGTAAACCTCCAAACCCCCTTCTTTTCCACAGTCGCACGAATTTCGTGTGCACCACGCTCTCCGCTAATTGTGACTCCAATTTGAAACAACAGTATTACAGTATCATTAATGACGTCACAGATTACCGTGTGAATTCTTTTCGTTTCCTGCCGATGCTAAGGTGCGTTCCAAAAGGGGCTTCCATTTCTTTGACATATAAAATGACTATCAGACGGGTACGGTTGACGCTCCCTGTGAGCCGTGCACTTCGCGTGTGCGGAGAGCTGGACGTCGTGTGGGCGTGAGCCGAGGAGCTAGGCGTCGCGTGAGATAAAGAGCCGGGCGTCGTGTGGGCGGAGCCGAGCCGAGTGTGAGCGTAGGTGTTGTGTGTAGGCTCTAGAAAAATTCTAGCTCTATTACTGGTCTGAGATAAAACCTGTTAGAAATGTGAACAATATTTTTATTTTAGATTTTACTAGGAGATAAATATCGTAAATAACTAATAATGCATAAATCAATGTTAACAACAGGTAAATAATTGTACTTCAAAATATATGTAGAAACAGAATTTTAAACAAATCGATCAGTCACATGAACAACTTACCGTTGGGTGTGAGAAAAAACAAAAAGCAGTGTAGAATGTAGATGTCGTAGCAAAACAAGCGTTCACACAGATATGCGTTGTCTAGAAATCTTATTGCCACCCTCGTGCAGATCTTCACAGTATCAACGGCTCAGGGAGTCTCAAATTCAAACGTTTAAATCACATTCAAATAGATAGATGGAGAGTGATGCACAGTTCAACAGAAATAAGGTGTACTTGATTTGCTAAGTGACGTGCAAGTCACAAGTCACACGATTTTTATATGAAAATACGCGAATATACTATTCACATCCATATGTCATATGATTCAAAAAGTGACAAAAATTCTACTTTATAAATTAATCTACTCCACTTTACTTTACCAATATGGTACTAAACTATATATATTTTAGAATTATAAAAAATAAATCTCACTCATATAAATATATTTCTAACAAAACCCACATACCGAGATCAACCTTCAAGCAAGAAACTAGTGATCTACCAAGCATCTCAAAAAAATTTGGTGGGCTCAAAACACACCGCATAATTGAGCTATGCCCTCGCATGATTGAACGATCGAGATACCATGCAGTCGCCCTCTACAGCGAATCCTCGTCCGCTCCAAACAACCCATCTTCACTTCCCTGCTCAGCTCCAGCTTTGGGAAGTAGGGGAGGCAGGGTGCTACAGCAAGGAACAGAAAGGGAACCATAGGTCCAGTTTTTTTTAGGTTTTTTTTTTGGGTTTTTGGTTTTGGCTTCTCTGAAAGTAGAAATAAATAGGACGGTTTCTCAAAACGGTTTCTTCATACGACTTTCTAAGCCCACAAGCGTCTGCGCTGTCCACATCAGCGTCTCTGCCGTCTGTCACTGTCTTAAAAAATGTAGCCAAAAACCATTAGCCGCAATAAAAAAACCATCATCACAGCCAAAAAAACAGTGCCATAATTCTTGCAGCGCCGAAGACGAACAAGCAATGTGCTCTTGGGGTCCTTGAACAGATCAAGCAGGGAGAAGGCAGGGCACATGAGAATCCACATGTAAAAATTGACCACTCCTTGCTTGCAGTTGCAGGACACTCATTGGTGCCGTCTCTTTTCCAGGCAGAGGCTAGCATGTTGCTTGTGTCGTGCATCTCGTCAGATGAAGGATCTGTTCTTTTCCTCTAAAGTTAACGATTTTTTATTTTTAATATAGTACATAACTTTTAAACGGAGTATTTTCTTAAGACGGGGTCTACAAGTTAAACGATATACACGTTAAAAACGCAACATCTGTACCATCCAAAATTGCAAGTATCTCTCTCCGTAATCTGTACTGTAAACAGCTAAAATTCAAAAATTTCAGCTAAAAATCATAAACCGCAGCCGTTGTCAAACAAGCCCGAAAATAGGCTGCACACGTTGAGCATGGTGCCTCACCAGTTGGTTAAAATATTCTTGGGTGGAGTCATCAGCCTGCTACTCCCCCGTGTCCTATGTAATATGCAATTATGCGTACAATCAATAAGACTTTATTTGCTAATATATACAAGAGTATTTTCAATTGTTCTTTTGAATATTACATCAATGGGTTTGTCTTCTCGCAAAAAAAAAGTTTGTCATTAAGATTTAAAAGTAGTTTGGTAGAAGTACTATAGTTTTAAGATCCTTGGCCAACATATTATCATAAAAAGTCCACTGTATCTTGAAGACCATGCAAGGCTAATAACCTTATAGTATGATATAAAATGAAGGGAGTAGTTGTTAGGAAAATAAGAGGCAAATATACTACTCAGGTAAAGAGAAATTCTCTCTCTTTTGCAAAAAATGCTTGGAGAATAGTCTGTAGTAGACATTATATACCCTAGGGCAATATGATCAAATGTAACAATCATGGTTGTCACAGCGATCTTTGTTAAGGGTATTAGAGATAAGGTATTAGAGATAGAGTGTGTTAAGGGTATTAGAGATAAGGTATTAGAGATAGAGTAGGATTGCTATTCCATATATGCCTTATCTCTATATGGTAGTATATCCTCTCTTGTACTCTTATATATATGACCCTTTGGGTCTCATATCAATACACACACAATATTCATAACATGGTATCAGAGCCTAGGTTACATACCTAGCCTCCGTTAGTCTTCATTGTCATGCCCGGGAGAATCGATCTCTCCGGGCGGCCATCTTCGCCGTCGCCGTGGACGCCGACCGCCTCCTCGGTCTTTGCTCCTCGTTGGGACGAGTCTTCCTACCGCCGTCACACGTTCTTTGCCGCCGTCGTCGTCCTTCTTCTCGGGCCGCATCTGCGCCGCCGCCCGTGGATCTTCTCCGTCGTCGCCTGGGCCGGCCGGATCCGGCCGCTCCGCTATCGATCTGGCCACCCAGCGCGAGGCGTCGTCGCCGTTCCCGACCGGATCCGGTCTCTTCGCCGATCCGCCTCCCCGCGCGAGGCATCGCCGCCATTGTCGTCGGTCTCCGCGCCGCACCGCTTCGGCTTCCGCCCTGCGTCGCCGCTTCGGCTCATCACTCCGCGTAGGCCGTCGCCTCGGATCCGTCGGATCGGCCTCGCCTCCGACCAGATTTGGCCATCTTGGCCGCCGCTGCTCCCCTGCAAGTCCGGATCCGGCTGAATCTGGCCACTCGATGTTGCCTCCCAGCCGCCGTGACCACGCACCCCGCGCCCGCGCCGCCGTCTTCGGCTGCCGCCTCCCACGCTTTTGTGCCCGCGAGAGAGATGGTGGAGAGCGAGCCACCGTGCGCCCGAGTTCTTCTCCCTTTGGTCGCCGCCTCGTAAGGCCGCGAGAGGGGGAGTAATGGGGAGCGGGAGGAGCGTGCGAGATCACGAGTTGGTTTTCTAACAGAAGCTCAGATGGCTGGCTTCCCAATTGAAGTTGTTATCGAAGTGGCAGCCAAAGAGATAAGGGATTCAAGATTAAGGACTGGGCTCCGTCACTGAAAAGTGAAAGCACGGGCATTCCTGAAAACGTCATGCCGGATTGCATTTTCAGGATGGCAAAAGTGCATTCGGTTGAAGTAGTTTTTTTTACTGCTATTTTCTTTTGAGTCAGTCTTCGAGTTATTTTTCTTATAAGTCTTCCGTTCGTCCATCCAAAATCCGTAGTTTCTAATTTTTAGTTCGTCTCAAGCCGTGCGAGTCCACAAATTCATTGTCGGTCATAGAAGTGTAGGAATTTTTCTTTTGCATGACAAGACCGCCTTAAGGCCGTCAAGCTTCTTCGCAGCTTGCGCCTCCGTTGCGCTTCTTGTGCTCTGCACCGCTCCTCGCCGTCTCGGGTTTCGATCTGCGCCGTCATGTTTCTATCTATTCCTCTTGACGATTTGACAGTTTATTCCAAGGTCGCATAACGACGACATTATCAAGACTCGGACTTGGTTTATCTTATTTTAATGTCAACCTCTTTTCAAATGCAATGCTATTGCATCGCCTTGCATTTGAGGGGTGTTAAGGGTATTAGAGATAAGGTATTAGAGATAGAGTAGGATTGCTATTCCATATATGCCTTATCTCTATATGGTAGTATATCCTCTCTTGTACTCTTATATATATGACCCTTTGGGTCTCATATCAATACACACACAATATTCATAACAATCTTGACGACCACGGCACCTACAGGGCGCCAGGATGCCTAGTCATCTAAGCAGACGCCTAGTCGTCCTCTAGACGATGCTAAGCGAGCTAAGGTAGGAAATTAAAAACAATAGGTAAGAATCAGGAGATGGGAGCCAAATAGAAGGAAGTGGAGAAGAAAAGGAGAAATGAAAGAAAAGTGAAACTTATTCGATTCGGATGGCCCGGTCGCCCATCACCCATAATCGCTTTGCAGCGACTCACGAATCTGATGCCCTTCCTTCTCCTCACTCAGTCACCCTACCCTCATATGCCGCTGCCTCTCTCTGCTACTGCCGCCTTTCTCTCAGCGAGGTTACCCTGCCCTCCTCGCTCTCACTCTCTTCTTCTCTCCCCTCTCCCATCCCGCCGTTGTTTCATCTCTTCCCCAACGTCGCCCCCTCCCATCAGCACAGAGCGTGACAGTCCAAACTCCAAAGATCTTAGTAGCAGAGGGGGAAGCAGAGGAAGGGAGGCGGAGCTGCGGCCTGTAAGAGCACGAGAGGGAGGGAGGCAACGCGGCGGGAGCGTGGGAAGGAGGGAGGGAGTTGCGGCCAGAGCGCGGGAGGGAGGGAGGCGACACGGTCGGAGCACGGGAGGGAGGGAGGCGGCGTAGCCGGAGCACGGGTTGGTGGGAGGAGCCGAGGAGGGAGTGGAGGTCGGAGAGGAGAGGGCGTTCCTGGCAGCTGGGAGCTGGCCTGGTGAGGTGGAGGGGCGGTGATGGCTAGCTGGTGGCTAGGGTTCGGGGCGTTCGGCAATCGACACTTCGGCTCTAGATTCGGGTACCTAGGTAACCCTTCGGCTTCGGCCTTCGGGTTTTATGCTCTTCGGACTTGACAAGGTGCCCGTCCAGACCAACGTCGTGGATGCCTCGTCGACACCGCGGACACCTCAGTGACCTGGGCGCCTGCATAGCTGGCCAAGGTGAGGCGCTCCTCCCTGGCGTCTCCTCCGTGGCGTCTAGACGCCAAGGCGACGCCATGACATCAAGGGTAACAATTCTAGATTAACCATTTCTGCATGAATTGGTAAGGAACCAGTTAATTAGGTAGTGATTGATGTGTTACTGTTTATCCCCCGTAGGATGAATGGAATATCGCGTTGTACTCCTTATCAATGCTTTGCAGAAATCTGTAGTTCCTGTAAAGCCTAACATAATATTAACTCTTGTGGTCGCCACAATTTGCTCTAAAGGTTGTCCTTGCTCCTAGCTGCACATGAAGAACAGAGGAAGTGGTACTGCAATTAGTTGAGCGGCACTTAGTACATTAGTACTATCAATATATAGTTGAGCCCAAGATTCCAAAAACCGGAACCGGAAGAAATCCTGGCCGACGGCCGGTAACGTTACCGGAAAAACCGGTCACAATTTGAAAATCAAAACTTGAATTTTGAGATGTTTTGAAACCGGTAACCGGAAAAAACCGGCCGGTAACCGGAAAAACCGGTCAAAATTCGAAAATCAAAAATTAATACCAACTGGTTTTTTCGATTACCGGTTTCCACCGGTAAAAACGGTCAACGGCGGTTACCGGCCTGTCAAAATTCAAAAATCAAAAATTGATACCGGCTGGTTTTTTCGATTACCGGTCTCCACCGGTAAAACGGTCAATGGCGGTTACCGGCCGGTAACCGCCGGGATTTTGAACCTGGTTGAGCCCACCCAGAGTGATGCTTCCAAGTTCCAGCACATGTGTACCATTGTTTATGGGACCATGTGACACTAATTTCATTCACAAATATTCCAAGCAACTGAACTATTTGGCAGTTTCTTTACTAGGAGATGAATTATAAGTTAGTTCCAGATAATTGTATGGATTAAAAAGATCACTGTCCCATATAAACAAACATGTAGTTATGTGTTCGATCTCATTAATATAAGGTATGTCTACAACAGCTACAGCATCAGAAGTTCAATTTTATTAAGTAACTACAGCTTTGTGAGGAAAGCATATTAGAAGACATCAAACCGCATACATGAGTCCAGACAGATGCGATGCAAATCGGCAGGCTTCAGCAAAGGAGGATCCGAAGGACAAGTGCTAAGTGTACATGCAAAGGTGATATGCTATCCCTGCAATATTCTTTTGGAACAAACCAAAGTACATCTAGTACTGGAGTATCCTAGGTTTTTGATATGTCTTAATCTCTGAGATCCAATGCTTTCAGCAATGTGATGATATCAAACTGGAGATCTTAATTAGTTCTTTAAGAGCATCAGAAACAGTAGACGCCATGAACTTATATCACCTTCAGGGAGCACAAATTAATCGTTTCTCTAGCCTTAGTTTCAAGGACTTGTTCTTGTTTTTTTAGAAGGACTTGTTAATTAATCTTAATCCTCAGTTGTAAGCCCGGAAGCAAACCAAAGTAATATATGAATATCGTACATTCCATGATTGATGATGGAAAGTGATAAAGGAGCCAAAAGAAAAAGTGAGTCAGAAAGACAGAATGATCAGACATGGATGGTTTCATCAAAAGATGGAAAATAAAAAGGCAGCAACATCAAAGCACTTCGAACCTTGTAGTCTCTGCACATTACAACACAATGTCTTGAGGTTGATGTTTCAAATTTTGGTCGCGCCATGCCTTTATAAAATTTCAAAGAACTTGGCCTGCAAAAGCATGTCACAGACAGAATGTGAATCAGGAATCCACAGGAGAGCCTCCCCGGACAACATGAAGATTCAACACTAGACCAAACATTTTCTCTTGCCTGCTACCTCAGAAAATGGTCAAGACTCATCATGGAGTGAGCACTTTTTTCCTGAAGGACAGTACTGTAAACTCTATTGTTACAAACAAGTCAAGATAGGAAAAGCGATAAGATAGTAAAACTCCACATGCTAATGTAAGTGGGGGAAAAACAGACTGAAGTTTGTCCATCAGTATTCTATTTGATGCTATCATGACTTATGTTGGCATTTTCTAAATCAAATATTTAATCATCAATCAGCTCTTTGAATGGTTAGTCTAGCTTCAGTGCTAAATTCACAACACTAAAGATTCTCTTTTCACGAAAATGAAACTCGTGATAATGACATTTTTTTAGTTTCCTTTGAAAAAATCCAATAAATCTATTGCTGTCTAATATTCTTGGGGACATTATTACAGGATTTTGCATGTGACATATCCGTTCCTCTCAATTCTCGAAAAGAAATAACTCCGAATGTACAACAGAATGAAATCACTACAGTAAAGACAGCTAGTTTCTTATCTTGATTTAAGGCCTGTTTTATAGAGCTATAGATTCTTATTTTTGGGCTTCTATTTCTGAATTTCTGAGAATTTGGAGCTATCCCTGAAAAACGTTTAGTTAGTAGATTAGTTCTAGAAACCATAAGAGAGAGGAATAAGGGCAAATAGACCATGATATCCCTGGTTATAACATTTTATCTGTTTTGATGGCAAATCGACCGTGATGCACGGGGTAAAAATCTGCAGATGTGTTGAGCTCAGCCAGATTTTGCCAGATTTTTATGAACAAAACGGAAGATCGATACCAAGAAAACTATATCAAACCAAAGATAAAGATTACAGACAATCGAAGGATTTGAGAAAATTTACTTCATTATCAAAAGTCGTAAGAAGCAGATCATCCTCTCGATTGATGTAAGAAGTGCTTTTGTAGCATGTGAACCCTTCCCGTGTTATACAGATGACAATTCATGCTCAGATCTGTTGCACCTGTATATTAGTTAGAACGACTACACTACCAGGAATTATGATAACTTCAGCTTCTGAATTGGCACAAGGAAACTTTTTCTGGACAAGACCCAGAATTGCTTCAAGACAAGAACAGATTGTAACCTTTCACAGATATGTTCAGCATTCGACTTCAACAATTAGCTGATCAAGCAGGTGTCCTTTTATATGAGGTTCGTTAAGAAAATTATGGTAAGTGGCAGTATTTCCAAGTTTCTTAACATTGACAGCCCAAGAGCCACACAATACAACTGGATATTTCGAATATGCGACACGTCCCAGTTTGTTTCTGGAGACAAAACCACCATCACCATCGGACACACACTAAATGGAAAATATACAGGGGGACGAGTGAAATTGCTAGCGTCAGATGGACATTTGGAGATCGACAACAAAACCTTGCACACCTGACAGTGGCATGACTGACGTCCCCAGTACTCCCATTTTGTTCAGAGCATATCCTAATATTTCCGTTCGATGCACCTATCCATTTTCTTGAAGTCATCCCTCTTTTCTCTCCATTCCTTCCGTGCAAGAAATACAACAGGAAACACTTCAGAACAAAGGAGGCCCATTAAACAGCGGGCAAAACGTATAGTATGAACCATTCAAACAACAATGTTTCCACACAGCCCAAAAATAATTCAAACGATTAGTTGAAGTACTTCAGTAAATTCACAAATTGTTTCAAGATTTGTAAGAGTATCCGAGAAAATTTTCAGGGTTGTCACTAACCAAAATAGGTGAAGGTCTAGATGCATGATGCATGCAGTGTCCAACAGGATGATGTTGATAATAAATTAAAGATGAACTGTCAAGTCTAAAATTTTCACTATTAGCAAGTAATACAAATTACAGTTGATGTCATTTCACAACTATGTAGTGATGGTGCCCATTCCAGAAAAAAAAAAAACCCTACTAAATTCATGGGAGAAAAAACATAGATGTAAGATGTTCTGCAATTTACATAAACAGAGGCCCAGGGAAGCAAAGTTTTTATGGTAAATGTCATGTGAACTTACAGCCGCTTCAATATTTGCTGGCGATTCATCGTTTGGACTAGAGAACATCGAAATAATGCTCAGAACTATACTCTCAACCTGCAAACGGAGAACAGACATTAAAATTAGAACACAGACATTGATGTATGACATTATCCAAACCTAAACTCAGTGCTTCAAATGAGCAATGAAGTTTCAAGTCAAAACAGCTCGTAGCTATTTAATATCAAAGTCTCACAACTTTTATGCAGTATATATCATATTACTCAAGTGACAAGTTTTATTTTTCATTTTATATTGTCCATGTCCTCTAAGCACAGTAAAACACCAAAAGGTCTGCATAACTAGGATTGCAAATGCAATTCAAAAGGGTGAAAACACATTACCATCCATTTGTCGCAAACTCGGACTGGTTGAGCATCAGAATCTGTAGTTAGAGGAGTCCTTCCCTGGGTGCACTTATCGCAGAAAATATCACCACAGTTTCGACAAGTGATTCTGAAAGTACAGGCACAACATTAAAAGATGGACTCCCAGGTTGCACATATCAATAGCAAACCGTTCTTATCCTGCGGTTGAAAGCACTGAAATCTGCTGTACATGCTGTGCATTTACTGACAACTTCATCTGGGACCTCACAGTAAATATGCAGAAAACAACATGATACCATTAGAAAAAAATGAATAGAACAAGATACAAAAGGAAGTACACTCAGAAATGTGTAAACGTAGTAACATATATTGAGGGAACAGCTAAAGATTTCACTACGTCAATGGGACAAGACAGGTAAAGCATAAGCAGTCAATTTTATGCCAGGTAGGGCTCATTATAATAATGTCAAAACCTGAAGGTAAGTCAAACCAACAGTGCAAAGAACAGACCACAACCGAAATAAGTAGCGATTGAAGCCTTACTGTGAAATGCAAAAGTGAAAAACTATATGCAATTATGAACCCTAAATCAGAGTCTCTGCAATCAATTCTGCGAAAAGCAGACCCAAAACAAAGTTCCTTATGGCAATTTGGTAAGATTCCATTTTCCCCCGATAGCAACAATTGGTTAATTGACAAAGATTATCTACTGCTCACTATTTTCCCATCCTGCAAACTTCTAGCCAAATTTCATGCTCTGAACAGCCGATGCTACACCGCTTTCTCATAACTTTGTACATGTCACTTTCTCACAAAATATTTAACACCAAATTGTAAGGAGAGTACATTGCAACAAGCGGGAATCAGGTTCATCCCGGTGTCAGGTACATAAGAGAAGTAGCGAGCTACTTCATCACATGAAGTGGAAACTTTTTTTAGAGAACAAATATTTTTCTTTAATGCAAAATTACTGTTCATTAATTATCCTTCATGTTTGTATGAAAATAAGTACAGGAAAACTGATAGTTTGTAATAAATTTATTGGTGCAGAAATATGTTCCATACCACTATAGATGACGAGAGGATTGGTGGTGCCGCCATTGGTCAGGATGAGGTCACAGGCTGGCAGCTACGTCATCAGCATGGTCGAGAATTACACACTTTGCCAGTAAGGTCCATCATTGATTCACTGGTTGGTTGCTGGCAGCAGTCATATGAGACATAAAGGTCAATGCACCTTGAAACAACCAAACATAAGTTGAAACAGAATTGGCCCATTTTGAAGCACGTGGATGGCACCAACAAGACAACAAATGCAATCTCAAATCCCAAAAAAGTGTTTGCAACTGCTAAGCTGCTAAGGACTTGTATCAACCGTTTATCCTAGTTACTGAACCGTAAGTTGCACGCAGCTCTGATTCCCCAAACTCTTATTAGAGATTTTTAGAAGTCAACATTTTCAAAAAAGATTAGAAAAGTAGCTGTATAAATGATTCACTAATTACACTTAGTAATGTGATAATGTTGAGAATATTGAACACCAGACAATTATAGGAAAACAATTTATAAACTAACATTTGTTACTTGTATGCCATTCTAGTCACAAACAAGACATGTGCTCTCGATCGATGAATCTAGTAATATAGAAGACATGACCTCGATTTGATGGCACCACATTCAACGAGATGCAACGAGTCAGGCTGATCATCCCTGAGCAGGATTATGAAAAGCACAGTTCAGTTTAAATTCTCAGCCTTGTACTTAACACAACAGTGCCTCATATTTTCAGTCAAACTGAAGATGACTGGCCAACTCAATACAATTGCCGTCCACTAGAAGCGCCCCAGATCATTGGTTAGACATGAATCTGCTTTTCTGAGTTACAATGGTGGCAAACAATGGTAACGGAAGACTCTTCCCATTTACTTCTCAGATAATCACAGTGAAACAAACTATCTCACCAAAAATTATCTGTTAAGAGTTATTAGCCAATCAGGCGTTACATCGCGCAGTATTTGACACAAAATAGGCCTTGGTATATGCAGTGGCGGAACCAGGAATTGAACATGGAGAGGGCCAAGTAATCAGGAATTGAATATAGAGAGACCAAGTATAGACAATTAAAAAACAGAGTGCACATAACAATATCTTTAAACTCCAACATGACTATGACAACTCACAAACATAGTACTTTGTTTTCTTGTTTGCCAAATATAAAAGAAATTACATTTCTATTAACTTAAATTTGGCTCTACGGCTACCGAAAAATCATATATATTAATAATTTCATCAGAACTGAACTTCTGCGCAATGCCTTTCTCTATATAGACAACCAAGGAATCTCGAAGGAAGCCATCTCCCATTTTATTTCGAAGACGGGTCTTGATGAGTTTTATAGCTGAAAATGCTCGCTCAGTGATTGCAGTTATACAGGAAGAGTTAGTACTAACCTTAGCAATCTGTCTACCATTGGATAAATATTGGCTTTACCAGGCAGGCGACCAGTCATTTGTTGAAAGGTCAAAGGGAGCTGAAGAGCCTGGCGCATTGCATATTTAGGCTGGGCCTTCATTCAGTAGTCAGTACTTCAATTGGGCTATTGGTGTTGGTGTCCATCGGACTATGGGAGGTGGGACTCGGGCGGCCAGTTTTGGGTGGGGTGGGGCAGGCCACTGAACCCCCCTCTCCGCCGCTGGGTATATGGTTGTAGGGTCCCAACTCCCAACCTTTACATGTAAGGTGCACAATACACAGCCAAGCTGGCAAGATCTTCAGTAGATAATTAGCTTGAAGTAGCATAGCTCGTTTAAGGGTGTGTCCTCTATGGGTCATGGATGCCATTAGATCATCGAATGTTGATCTCCATTTCTAAACCAACTGTAGCAACGATCTTTGCTAGACAGCTCACCAGTCACGATCACCCAACCAAAAGCAAGGCCTCCCACAGAATCCATCCTGCCCAGCTGGTAATCTGGTGTTTGTTCTTTACATGTACGGCAAGCAATACTCAACGAAGTTTGTCCAAGGTGCACGCTCCGTATGTCTGATGAGGGCTGTTAAACCATCAACTGTTTCATATATCTCTTTCCTCCTCTGATGCCTTGTGTCTTTTGCCAAAAACTCATGAACCTCTGTGCCTACCTGGATTGAGCTACTGCCAGGCACTTTCTCAATTCCCTGATCACGCATGATTGTGCGTGCATCCACCACACAGTCCCACCTTCCCTCCAGGGCACCACAATTCGAAACAAGCACTTGATAACTAGAATTAAATGGTTCTATTTCAACTATCTTCTTACTGACATACTCTATGAGCTCTGCATCACCACGTGCAATACAAGAACTAAGCAAAGTGACCCATATGACAACACTAGGCTTAAAAGGCATGCTTTCAATAAATTGAATTGCCTCCTGTAATTTACCTGCTCGACCAAGCAGATCCACTATGCATCCATAATGCTCCATTCTTGGCTTAATGCCATATTTCTCAACCATTTGTTTAAAGATGCTCCAACCTTCTTGCAAGAAACCTCCGTGAGAACAAGCAGCGAGCGCAGTGATGAAGACTGTGTCATCCAGTTCAACTTCTTCTCTGCACATATCATTGTAAACCAACAAAGCTTCTCTACACTGCCCATTAAAAGCAAAACCAGAAATCATAGTTGTCCATGTAATGATACATCTTGTTCTCATTTCATTGAAAATTAATCGTGCCCTTCCTACATCCCCACACTTTGCAAACATGTCTATGAGAGCATTTCCTAATGCAATAGTTAGATGATTGTTGCTTTTACGGATGAAGGAACTGATCCAGTTGCAGTATTCAGAACTACCCAATTGAGCACATGACGAGACAACACTTACTAATGTAGCCTCATCGGGTCTGAACCTTCCCTCAAGCATCATCAGCTGAAATGTGCGCAATGCTTCATCATATCTCGAGTTGTGATTGTATCCTGTTATCATCGCATTCCATGAAACCAAGTTCTTAGAAGGCATCTGATGAAACAGCTCTTTGGCTGAATCTAGATCACCAATCTTTGCATAAGCAGAGACCATAGCTGTCCACGAAACCACATCCTTCCGGTCCATCCGATCAAAGACCGATCTTGCAGCCTCCACATCACCACCTGTTGCATAACCTGAAATCATCAGATTCCAAGAAATGGCATTCCTCATTGGCATCCTGTCAAACACAGCCTGTGCCGATGCCATATCCCCCACCCTCGCAAACCCGGCAACAACCGTGTTCCAGGAAACAACATTCCTCTCCAGCATCGCCTCGAACAATTCCATTGCGCCCGTAACATCTCCACTTGACATGTACACCCATACGATAGAGTTCCAAGAAACCACATCCCTCTCAGCCATTTCATCAAACACCTGCCGAGCGGCCCCGACATCCCCAGGACTACTACACTTGTAGTAGACATCCATGAGCGCATTCTGCACAACTATGTCACAACCGAACCCCCACCTCACTATCTGACCGTGAACGCACCCGCACGGCCTCAGGAGCCTCAGGAGCTCGCACGCCCGGAGCAGGAAGGTGAAGGTGAACCCGTTGGGCGGCACCCCCGCGGCGCGCATGGCGGCGTAGGCGGCGAGGGCGTCCGCTGGGCTGCAGCCCCCGCCGCTCTTGGCGAGGCGCTCGATGAGTGTGTTGTGGGCGACGGTGGAGGCGGCACCGCCGGCGGCGCGGAGGGCCACGGCGGCGTGGCGCGGCGAGGAGACGGAGAAGGCGGCGGAGACGAGCGCGGGGAGGAGGCGGGGGCTCGCGGCAAGGCCGCCGGCGAGGATCTGGGCGTGGGTTTGCCTCAGGTGGTGGAGGGATTTGAGGCTTCGAAGGATTTTGAACAATTGTTGCTCCATTGGTGGAAACCGCCGAACTGCGGCGAGAGCTTTGGCTGCTGGTTGCTTTCCGCTGATTTTTAAAAGTCTGACTCTTGTTTTCAGCTTCTTAAACCTGCTTTTTAACATTTTATACGATAACTAACTTTTAAATAAATTATTTTTTAAACCAGAATTTATAAGTTGATTGTAGACTGTAGTATATATTGTAGCGACTTCATTTATATCGATCAAGATTGCACATAAATTTCTATTATTCCGTACTCTATCTTACGAATAACCCAAAATTAATAAGCTGCAACCAAAAGCTGAAGAAAAAAATAGGCCAATATGTATGGAAAAGTTACAAATTTGCTCATAGAGTTTTCTGAATTTGAAACATATTTTTTTTCTTCCATCATGACGGACGGAGTTAACGGATTTTGGGTACCGACTAGGTTCAACAGACTGCTAAGCGAGTGCAAAGATCAGGCAGAATCTACTTACTGCTCAAAGTCGATAGAAGAGTTATGCGGATGTGAGGAAGCGAGAATTGGTTTTTTCTGTGGGAATTAGGTGCTCTTAAGAGTGTCTTCCACAAAAGGCATTAGATTAGTTTGAGCCATATTAGACCATTCCTAATCGTAGCACGAATCGAAAAATTGGCGTATTGTTTGGATCTTCTAGAGTCCATACGAGGTGTGCATAATATATTCTACGTCTTCATGTTGAGGGAATATATGAGAGATCAAGAGTATGAGATTCCATTAAAATCGTTGGCCATTGAATAAGATCTTACCATCGAGTCTCGGCCAGTGCGAATTTTGGGGGATTCAGAGCAAGTTCTGAGATACAAAACATTGAAATATGTCAAAGTGTTTTAGACGTATTAGACAGAGTGGTAAGCAACTTGGGAGCTTGAATCTCACATGCGTGAGAAATAATTAGAGTTGTTCGTTTCAGGTATGTGTGTGATTTAATTTACAGTTCTATTTTATTTCTTGTGTAGAATGTGAGGAGTAGAATTCGAGGTCGAATTCTGTTAATGGATATAATATAATATCTTGAAAATTGTTTTTGAGGACTTATGTATAATTAGTGAAAAGGAAATATAAAAAAGTAGGATGCGGAACGAGTACAAGGAGTTATAATCTGGACGAAACTGGTGCCATGATTTAAGGATCATGGGGAAAGATCAGCCCAAAAGTCGGAATAAACAACCCTACCTATTTATTTCTGTTCTCCCGAGCGCCGCCATAGTCTTCCCATCGCCACCAGTGTGTTGACGCGTTGCCAGTGCATGTTCTCGACCACGGGGAATTCCTCACGCTGCTGAGCCAGTGCGCAAGCCGACGCCATCCCAAGCCAGCTGCTGCGTCGCTTGCCGCGCTTGTTCCTGCCCACGTCGGGGTAGGGCGGCATTGCTGCTTCTGTAGCGCTGTGCCATGGCGGAGTCAGTGGAAAATAGCTTTCCTGTTCCTGTTTGTGTGTTCTTATTCCTGTTTTACACATGTGAATTGCATCGGTTGGTATTGATCATCGCAGTGGATCCACAGAAAGAGAATGATAACGTCACGTGTTAGGGGACACGTTGGAAACATGTACAAGGAAACAGAGAAACCTTGTTCCAGTCGGTATGCCTGCTGCCCGTGAAAGCAGGTAAAAATTGGGCACATCGCTGCATGCACTCGAATTTGTGGTCAGCGAGTGCATGGTTGATCGGCGGTCCACGTCTTAGAAGTGGGATCCAATGCTTCATAGTTTGTATTGAATCTATCAGGTTAGAACAGTATGCAATTAGTGGTGGTATTGATTTGCTTCTTTTTTTAGAGGGTAGATTCCATATCAGAGAGATGACGTGTGCGTTCGTTAGGGAAAAATTGAGTAATAGATCGATTTGATCTATGGTACTGCTCTAGTATTTTTATGGGTGTCGTATGTTCATAATTGGAGAATTTCATCTACTAACGGGTTACAGAGAATGTCATTATCTTTCTTTAGAATTTTTATTTATGGCAATCGGATGAGTAGATTGTGAGTTATGATTTTTATAGTTTTGCTATCCGTTAAAATTAGTCAAGTTTCGACAATCTGTGATAATGAGTAGATTAAAAATAGTAGATGTACTAATATAACAATTTGAGCAACCTGAACATTATAGGTAATTTCTTAAGATTTCCATAAAGTGTAAGAACATAATTTTAGATACGTAGATTAAAAGATATGAATTTTGATAGGCTGCTATCTAGTACCGGGCTGCTACTGAATGCAGTCATGAGGAAATATTAATTTTACTAACTTAATATCAGAATTAAATTTTAGGAATAACTAGAAAGTGCTAGAAAATTTTCTGTAGATTTTAAAAATGTCATTGTTTAGTATATTTGCACATGTAGATTAAAAGATATTAAATTATTAATTGATGTAGTCTAGAAGATGACAGATCTGTCTTCTAGGTTAAAAATGGAGATTTAGATGATTTAATCTAAAAATTTGTGCATCTAATAAAATATAGAAACTTTCGTGTAGATTTTAGTTCTAGAACTTATTTGTTTGCTATTTTTGAGACATGGGAATTGAGAGTTATGATATTTTGAATTCCGGGATTGCAAGGGGGGACTGTCCGATAAATAGAGAAAAAGTGTGGTTTTGGGAAGCGTGTAGAAACGTTGTCAATTGATTGATGTCTTGTACTGTTATGGTTGATTTTAAGAGTGAATATTTCCCGTAGGAGTAGGTTCGGTTGTGTTGCACCATCAAAACTATCCGATCATCATAATTAAGAAAGAGGCAAGTGCATAGTAAATTGATGGTTGATAGTTGATAATTGCTTTTTGTTTATGCCGTGCGGTATTTGTTCATATTCTATTCATTATGGTATTAAATTGATGACAATTGTGACATGCGATAAAATGATGATAATGGCACATGTGCATTACGAGTTAGGGCGATGAGAAAGTCAGTAGTTATGAGGAAAGCTATGCGATTATTTCGGCATGCTCTTGAATAAGACTTACTTTGGTAGGCACTAAAAGACCTACATCGGTAGGCGCTTCCACTTGATGCAGGTAGAGGGTGACATAACGGGTGTACCCTCCGCTATACCGATATAAGCTACAGAGGAGATATGAGCATGAGTATTGCATTGCACTAAGAGAAATTGAGATGAGAAAAGAGAATGATGGAAAATTGAGTAAATGATAAATTGATTATGTGGTTGATATTATTATTTTATTGTGTACTTGCTGAGTCGTGGACTCACTCTTATTTTATTTGTTGGTTTAGGTGAGCGTTGAAGGTGTCATGTATAGGAGGGAGTAGCAATTGGATATTTGCACTTATTAGTTCTTTACTAAGCATAAATATAACAACTTACTTAAAGTAAGCATGCAAAAATATTTGTAATGAAAACAACATAGAATCTGAAAACATAAGAGCAACATGAAAGGGAATTTACTTGACTTGCTCTTAAACATTTGCTTCTTCTTCTGGATCAACTTCAAAAGCTTCTGGCATGTTAGTATCTAACGACAAAAGCACATAAACACAAATAAACACCAAATAAATTCAAACATATAGAAAATTCAAAATTTTCATATTGTAAAAGTTCATGATTTTAGAAAAATTTAGAAATAAGTTTCACTCAATTTAGAATTCATATGCAAAAGTTACGAGAATCTAAAGTTTACAGGAAGTGAAAAATGCTACAAAATAAGAGAGAAAGCACTATGCATCAATTTTTTCTTTAATGTCCATTTTCCATTCTATTGGAAAATCAGGTTTTTCTCTCGGTGAGGCTGACAGGTGGGGCCTATTGGCCAGTGTTTTATTATTTTACACAAAGGACTAGCACGTGGGCCCATGTGTCAGTAAAATAATAAATAAATATCTAATTAATTAACCTACTTGGGCCCAGATGTCAACGACTCATTAGTGCTAACCAATGCCATTAGTGCTAACTCAATTCTAATTACATAGGGCCACATGTCATACATTGAGAACAGAGGAGGCTAGCGTTGGGTGCCATGGCCAAGCTCTTGCTGAGCTCGCCGGTGGTGAGGGAGGGCCGAAGGGGTAAGGGGCAAGCATGGGAATAGAGAGAGGAGGTCACGATGAAGTTCTGGGAAGTGACGGCAAGCAGAGAGGTGGACAAAATCGGTGGTGCGGTGGAGGAAAACGGTGAGGGTCCTCGGGCGTGTGATGATGTCAGTGAAAGAGGGCAAAGGAGTGAAGATTGAGAGGAAAATGGCTTCTTGGGTTGTCACAACGTGAGAGGAGGTGGCTCAGGGACCACTACTCATTGAAGGTGAACTAGGGACATCCAAGTATGGCAACACCATGGATGACCATGATGAAGGCAGCAACAACTACTAGGTCGAGTCAAATTGTGGGGGTGTGCTAGCTCTAGTACCTCACCTTGATCTTGACAAAGAGGTCGACGGCAACGGAGAGGGCTTACAGTGGCCAAATGATGGTGAACAGGGGCAGTAGTGATGGCTCAAATGGTGACAAAGCTCTATGACAATCGACAGTTGAAACCAAGGAACATATAAGGTTTAGGGGGTGGCAAGGAGAGCAAAAACGACTGTGTCAAAGGCGAGGGCTCACCGGAGGAAGGAGAATTGCAATGGTGGCACACGATAGTGGTGAGCTCATGGTGACAGCCAACCTCGGAGAGAGAGCTGCAAAGGAGCGTGGAACAGGATTTAGAGGGGGTGCAGAGTGGTGAAAATGACCCTAGCATAACCAAAAACTCACTGGAGAAGGAGTTGTGCATCGACGATGGTGGTGATTAGAGACGATGATGTGGATCCGATGAGGTACTGCACGAACCAAGAAATTGGGGATTTCGAAGAGGAGACAAAATGGTGCAATGTGATGTGGGTGTCGAGTTCAAAGCTCACCGAATTGGGCACGAGCCATAGTGGAGCACACATCTAAGCTGAGGATAACAGTGGTGTTCTGAGTGAAAGAGCGAAGGTGATGAGCCACAACCGGGTAAAATGGAATCGATGACTTGTCTTGAGTAAGGTGATCCATTATCTCCAAATTTCTTTTGTATGTACCGTAGTCACTAAAACAATGTGCTACATCACCTATTTGGGTCAATTTGGGCCTTGTAATCATACTGGGCTTGGCCCATATGGTGACTACTATTCACATGGTACAGTTCACTCATGAGTAGTACCATGAATAGTATCATGTCACCATCTCCTAGCTATGTGTGGCTCCTCTCCCCTATTTAAGGTGGTCGTACCCCTCTAATCTCCTTAGATTTCGTTTATGTTTAGTTTGCCTTCATTGCAACTTGTATCTCTGCGTGTGTCGACTAGACCAGCCGGTAAGATCCTTATTCAAAATCCCATCTTATTAGTAATTCATAAATATTTGCAATTTTAGATTGCTTGTTATCTTGTTCTTGCGTGTTCTTCAGTTGCATGTAGGAATAGACCTTCGTGGTCAGGTCAACCGCATTCTTGGCACAATTGATAATGACTCGGAGTGTGGTTTAGTGATTGCTTGGTGTTTTGGTTGTGACCAGTTAAAAGCCTATATCATCAAAGTCATTTTCCTCTAAATCGAAGTTATCATCCTATCGGACGATCGGAACCCCATATCCTCATCAGTTTACATCATTCAAAGATTACAACAGTGCTTCATCCCCTCATGATCACAAGAGGAATGAACCCGAGCCATATTTGGCCCCCACTCGCTCGGAAATACCAAGAATGGCCACAGTGCACATGGAATGCCGGATTTGGCCCCCTAGCGTGCCACTGCACCATGCTAAGCTCTTAGCACGCCCCCACCATGCCGTCTCTCTTGGCGCAGCCTCCCGCATGCCTACTCTCCTGGCATGGCCACCCAGTGTGCCAGCTCCCTAGCGCGGCAGCCCGTCACGTGAGGGCTAGCCAGTAATTTTTTAAGAATTGTTTTGGTAATTTTGCAGAAATAGAAATTTAGAAAAATAAATGTACAAAATTATTTAAAGAAAAAAAAACTGTACTAATTTTGTAGGAATAGAAAATTTTTAAAAAAATTGTACAAATTGTTAGGTATAGAAAATAAGATGCAAAAAATAAAATTGATTTCATGGTGTGCCGCAGCACGTTTTTTGAAATAATGTATTTTTGTTTGAAATTACAGCAATATAACTTTGTTGAACTGGTGGGCGCCATGTCGACAAGTCGCGCACCAGTTCATCGATTTTAAAAATAATAGTAACATTTTTGGATTAATCCGATGGAAATAATTACGTGGGAATAAAGAGCAATTTTTGTATGTAATACATGAACGAAATCTTGTTTGTAGGTTTAATGTTTTTTCAGAAATAAAATGGTAGACAAGGTAGGTTGGTCCGTTTATGATTTCGTAAATTATGAAGTGCCATTTGGTCTTGTGACTGTACAAAGCTTCCCCCTTTGGTCTTGTCACTGCGTAAAGGTGTCCCCTTTGGTCTTGTCACTGCGTAAAGGTGTCCCCTTTGGTCTTGTTACTGCACAAAGCTGCCCCCTTTGGTCTTGTCACTACGCAAAGCTGGTCTGTCTAGTCTAGTCACTACACAAAATTGTCTCGTCTGGTCTAGTATTGATCATTATCTGTCTTCTATTAGGGATGCGAAAAGACTATTTTGCCATCACAATTTATGGTACAAAAGGAGACATTCTGTAGCCTCTCCTTCACGTCTTGAAGTACTTCTCCCCATTCTCTTAACCTTGGTTTGCTCCTTCCTCCCCCGGACGTGGAGATGAGCCAACTCAGCGCCTCTTCATCAGCACCTATAGTGATTTGCCCGAAGTGCAACATGGTTGTGAGACGTAAAACCTCACAGACGGCTGCGAATCCAGGACGACATGACTACAAGTGCCCCTTTCACTTGGTGAGTCACCTTATTTTGGGTTGGTTCAAATCATTCACTAGGTGTTACAAAAACCTTTCTCTTATTGAATTGCAGGGCAGACCAGACGGTTGCTGATTCTGGGTGTAGGAGGATGAAATGGTTGTTCCATAGCAGACAATTATGATAGGGGTACTGAAATGGTTGAGATGCGCCATCGTTTTGATAGACTCGAGACCAAGATTAACATAATGTTGTGGTATTTTTTTTATTGTGTTTGTTGTTATCTTGAAGGTGTAGTACTGCAAGTGTTGTTTTGATTCACATTGTTTGTTTCCTACAGTGCTTTATATGATATATATGTGTGTAATGCATATCCATGCCTATACCATAGTAGATAGTTGCATGTTATTACCGCTTCATTGTATTAGCATCGCAGTAATTCATTTTGCCTCCATGAATGCTTGACTGCATCATGCAAGGATAAAGTGCAAGTTGGTTCATGCATTTTCACGTCTGTGAGGCAGCGGGCCCGAGGAGGTATCGTCAAGTCATTTCATGCGTGTGGCCAGGGAAGCAGATTCCCACTTAATGAGGCCTATATCGTGTGAAATCTTTACAAGTAGGTGGAGAGTAAACTAATTACAAGCTGGTACACATGAAACATTTTACAATAAATTATATTGTTGACACGAACAAATTTAAGGCAAAAAGACGATGAGATTTGATGTGGAGAATTAAAATAGACTTTATAATAAAGTTGGAAATAACATGGTGCACAATGTTTGGTTACATGCATAAGAAACAACATCATGCACGATGCAACAAACTGACGTACTCCTATGATACAAATGCGCCTTTTTGCAATGGAAATAAATTTGATGTAGTGTTGGATTTGATTGTATAGTGTTCTCTCCTAGTTCTCTTCTACCTCCTTTTATAAACCAAAGGCTTTGCATATTGTGGTTAACTTCATGTGAGTAGCTTGTGAGGTAGAGTGTTGCCTTGCTTTTCTGAAAAGTTGCTAGCAAGGCAGAGTGTTATCACCTCTTACATTGCACAAAGCTATCACGTCCTGCTTTGTAGAGTCTTGTCTTTTCGGTCTGAGAAGCTAAGGAGATATAGTGTTGTCATGTCAATCTAAAGAGCTGGTGAGGCAGTGTAGGACCGAAATGGCGACAGAGGGGGGGTGAATGTCGTTCTCTTTAAAATCGCCCTCTATGATACCCACTTGAAACGGCAAGAAAATAGCAGAAAATGCTGTCACAGTAGAGAAACAACAGGAATTACTGCCATGGCAATGATATCAGCAAAAGTCGCTGCCATGGCAGCGAAACTTTAGGGCGAGTCGGCGAAACTCCACCGGACATCAAACAAAAACGCCTTGTTCTCTTCTCATTGTCTTTTAAGCGGATGAAGAGGAGGAAACACAAATGAAGGCTAAAGGTCATGAGCTTCTCTTGGATGAAAAGAGAACAAAAAAGAAAAGCTAGCACGGCAAAGTGAAAGGAGAAATGCTGCCAACAAGTAGCACAAGAAAGAAGTGCCAAAAAGGAGAACTTGCTGCCAACAACTAAAGGCAATTTGTGATATTTGACCCTGCTACGAAATACCAGAAAGATGCAGACAATAAAACTGAAAGCTGGCCGAAAGGAAA
Organism: Bonia amplexicaulis; assembly: GCA_036346245.1. Lineage (NCBI taxonomy): Eukaryota > Viridiplantae > Streptophyta > Magnoliopsida > Poales > Poaceae > Bonia > Bonia amplexicaulis. The sequence goes on from CM070755.1 coordinate 10,751,064, forward strand.
ACTAGCCAAGAGAGAGAGTCTGGCTTGAGAACAAAATCAAATAGCTGCACCCTTTCTCAAGAAAAGATTAGTACTTTAATGCACAAAACACAAAGTCTTTAGAAGAGAACTAGCAGAGACTGGATGCTATGAACTGAAACCTGAGATTTGCCGAAGGGGATGAACAGAGAAGACAAACCTCTATTTCTTGAGTTTCTCAAAACATGAATCTTTTGGTCAAACCAAGAAACAGTCTTAGATCAAGAGAACACAAGACTCAGCCTACCCTTCATCACAGCATCAAGAAAACAAAAAAAAAACTAGTGCAGACACCAGACTCTCAAATAAGGTAGGAGAGGCACAAACACCAGACCCAAAGAAATACAAGAAAGCAAAGAAGATTAGTGTGCAGAAAATAAATAACACAAGCAAGAAGGGACACGCTTGAATACATAGCACCTCAACCAAGGGTTTTACAAAACCAAGAGATGAAAGATAACTCAGGGTTTTTACAGAGAATACATCCCCATACGCATGGACATTAGAACAAAAGGGATGATTACACAACTCTCAATCCATCCTCTCCCTCTCAATCCTCAAAAACACCAAGAGCCTCACAAGCTTCTTGGGAGGAACACAACACACACAAAGATATGAATAAGCTCTCAAGTGTCCTAAGGGGTATGCAGCCCCTCACCTCTATTTATAGCCCTTGGCTAACGGGTCTCCAACCCGTTACGCCAGCTAAACCCTAACGGAGCCATCTCCCACTTGTGCAGCCTTGCGAAATTACCGATTCGCCCCTCCTGCACCTTCCGGGAAGCTTCCGCGCTCCTTGCTGTCCACAACTCGCAACCACCTCGAGTCCACGTCGTCTTCGACACATCCCGACCGTTCTAACCTCAGCGCCACCTGCGCCTAGTCCGGTCCACCGTGTCTCGCCACGACTCCGCCTCGACGTCCTGCAGCCACACAGACAAGAAACACGTCAAATAGCACCGCTCGATACATGAAAGCGTAAATAGCATAAACAAGTCCAAACACAGTCGCATCAATGAATATACATCCTAACCCATACGACTAAGTTCGACCAAAGTCCGACCGAGCCCGTTACACCACGCAACGTCAGGGTCCGAACCAACCGACTCAAACTCGACTTTTCCTAAACCGATGTCAATTACTCATCATACACAACGGGATGACCTCCACATGGTCTCTCAATCTCCCCCTTGATGAGTATATTGACAAACCCAGAAAAAGCATGAAGTAGAGTTTGAAGAGTCCAACATGGTCCAAAGAAAGAAATGAAACACATGACCATGTCGACAGAAAGAATCAATAGAGTAACTCAAGAAAGAGTAAATTGTTCTACAAGCTCTAGATTCCCAAAAGACTGTCGACAGAAAGAATCAATAGAGCAACTCAAGAAAGAGTAAATTGTTCTACAAGCTCTAGATTCCCAAAACAATTTTTCTCCAATCTATTCTCCCCCTTTTGGCAATAAACACATCAAGAATGCAAAAGAGAGAATAAGTCACGATGATGGATGAAATGGCTGAAGTTTGTTTATTCTAAGCATTTAGAGCCATGAGAATTATCCAAAATGACCATAATGTATTACACCAAGCCATAATTTGATAAAAGGCTAGCTAGATCATGACAAAATATATATATAAGACAGTTAGAAGCAACTAGATGACAATATGAATTTTAGTGCATTTCATGAACATGTCAAGTCATCAATAAATAAAGTCTAGCTAGGGATATCCAAGGATGATGCAAGCCATGTCAATCAAGCTAAGCGGAACCAAGAATCTAATATCGAGCCCAAATAGAGTGTTTATGTACTCAAGAGTGAAACAATGGTTCAAGTACTTGATTCTTTTGATAACTCAAACAAATTGAGCACAAATGACATTTTTCTTTTGAAGCTTATGGTTGTTTTCAACCAATATTTTTATCATGTGCTAGATCTCAAGCCATGCTGCGACTACTTCAAGCAAGAAGCTTAAGAAGATAGTCTAGGTCATCCAAAACTCTCCCCAAGTTCATACCTAGTGCAATGGCAAGCCGTCTCGTGAGAAAGAATTGGTGAGATCAGTTTTTTCGCACAGAAGAGATCTTTTTGTCGCTATATTTTTTTAACAAGTTGTACTAACTCATGTTACATCAAGAGTTTAAGACAGCTCAAACTAAGGCTCAAAAGAGATTCAACGCTCAACTCAGCCTATTTGACATGACATGAATCATAAAAGGATAGCTCAAGAAAGACTAAACTCAAGTGCTAATCATGACAAGTTTTTTAGTTCAAATTGAGCAAGTTTAATTAACTTATCATGGCATAAGCTAGTCTACACATATGAAGTCATGATAAATCTAGCAAATAAGCATAAATCATGGCAAGATGTAAAGCATCGTAAGCATGTCATAACCGGATAATAATCAAGGCTCAATGTATTTATATTACAATGTAGAATAACATGCAGAAAAATCCAGCTCCCCCTCAACATGTGATGCAACTTTTAGTTCAAGTTGAGTTAAGTCAATATTACATTCGAAGCTCCCAAATGAACTCCCTTGAACCAAAGCAATAAAAGCGAGAAGTCGGCAAAGAAAGCAGCGATCCTTAAAGTATAGATAAGATATAAAGGATACTATGGCTCGATGACTCGCCTACCCCATATGACTCCGGGACTAATAGTGACCAAAAACACACACTAGAGAGCAAACACGCACCTGTCTGCAGAAGGTGGCCCGACCCTCGCTAGATCGCAAGAAGTGAGTGAGCTCAATCTAGTGAGATAAGAAACACTAATAGAGCATCCCGAAAGCATAAGATAAGAGTAAGAAGTCTAAGCAACTAGACAAAGAACCACTCTAACCTATCTTTGGAAGGACTAAACCCAATGCACCCATATGCAATGCAATCGAAAAGGAGTAAGAGCATAATAAATATAGTAAAGCGAGAAAGCACAAGCTCCCCTCACAACAGTCCATAAGGACAAACCACCCCAAGCTCTCCCATAAAAGTCGAAAACCGAGATCTATCTAATGGCTTGGTGAAGATATCGATAACCGGTGGTCACTCTCCAAACCGAAGCACAATGTCACCCTTCTCTACATGGTCTCGAAGAAAATGATATCGATATCGATGTGCTTGGTCCGAGAGTCTTTGCACTGGTTCTTAGCAATGCTAATCGCAGACGTGTTATCGCAAAAGAGCGGAACACGGTCGATAGCAACCCAAAGTCCCGCAGAGTCGAGACCATCCAAAGCACTTGGCTACACAGAATCGGCCGACAACGTGCTCGGCCTCTGCGGTGGATCAGGCAACACCGGCGCTTCCTCGAAGACCAGAACGAGAGAAGTGCCAATGAATTGGCAATGCCGAGTGCTCTTCCTATCTATCCTACACCGGCAAAGTCTCGCATCCGAATAGGCTCTAAGGGATAGAGCAGGGAGGAGGAAGAGTACCGAGATACCATAGTCAATGGTAGCTCGAAGGTACCGAAGATGCGCTTCATCGCTGGCGGTGAGACACGCGAGGAGAAGCTCGAAACCGAGCACAAAGACACACGGAGAAGTGTATGTCCGGTCTCGAGGCGGTGAGGTACAAGAGAGAGCCAATCATGCTTCGAACTCTTTTGATCAAGCTGCTCGCCGTCCTCATCTCGGGTCAAGTGTGGCCGTAGAAGCCATCGGAGTTGACACCGGCTTTCCATCACTCATGTCGAAATGTCTCAGGAGGTCACGGATGTACTTGCCTTGATGCAAGAAGGTACCCTCCCGAGTCTGCTTGATCTGGAAGCCAAGGAAGAAAGTCAACTCACCCATCATGCTCATCTCAAACTCGGTGCTCATGACATCCGAGAACTGTGAAACTAGAGCATGAGAAGAGCCGCCAAAGATAATATCATCGACATAAATTTGGGCGAAGGAAGGTCATTGCTAAGCCGTGAATGAACAAGGTCTTGTCAACTTTACCCATCTCGAAATCATGCCTCAAAAGATAGGACTTAAGCCTCTCATACCAAGCTCTAGGAGCCTGCTTAAGTCCATACAACGCTTTGGAAAGCTTGTAGACATGACTAGGGTATTTGGGGTTCTCGAAACCTAGAGGCTGTCTGACATAGACTTCTTCCTCAATGAAGCCATTGAGAAAGGCACTCTTGACGTCCATCTGGTAAAGCTTGAAACCCTTAGAAGCTGCAAAGGCAAGCAGAATTCTAATGGCCTCAAGTCTAGCTACAGGGGCAAAGGTCTCCTCGAAATCCGGACCCTCAACACAGGAGTACCCACAGCAACCAGCCTAGCCTTGTTTCAATGACTACCCCATCCTCACTTTGCTTGTTCTTGAACACCCATTTGGTTCCAATGATATTGTGATCTCGAGGGGGCTCAACAAGCGTCCAAACCTTGTTTCTTTCGAAGCTCTCTAATTCTTCATGCATAGCATTTATCCAAGACTCGTTGGAGAGAGCATGACAAACATCCTTGGGCTCAAAAGAGGCAACAAAGGCAGAGTGGAGACAGAAAAGCGACACGCCAGACTTGGAGCGTGTGACTCGTTCAAAGAGATCTCCAATCATCTGCTCAGAAGGATGAGATTTTTGAATATGTCTTGGAGGTCCTAGATGAGATGAAGAAGTGGCCTCTACCTCGTTACCTGACGGGGTAGGAACAGAGCCACTAGCTCCAGAAGAGCGAAGGTAGGTCGATCACCTCGAGGTGCGGTGGAAGAAGGCACCTCAAGGGGTGGAAGAGGGACTGGATCGGGTAGACAACCCTCATCTCCATCATCCTCATCATCCACGAAGATGGTCTCGGACTGCTCTAGTGAACCTGAGATATCAGGCCTAGTCCCCGGACTGGCCTCATCGAAAGTTACCTCACAGGTTTCTACCATTTTGCTAGACTCGCAGTTCCAGACCCTATAGGCCCGCGAAGAAGTCGAGTAGCCTAGAAAGAGTCCATCACAAGAACGTGACTCAAACTTATCTAGGTTCCCAGACTTCATAATAAAACACTTGCAACCAAAGACACGAAAATGGGAAACACTGGGCTTTCGCCCGTATCTCAACTCATAAGAAGTGCGGTGCAAATGTGCCCGAAGAAAAACTCTGTTCGAAACATGGCACGCGGTGGCTATAGCTTCAGCCTAAAACTTCCGTGGTGTAGAGTACTCATCAAGCATCGTCCTGGCCATCTCGACCAAGGTACGGTTCTTCCTCTCTACAACACCATTCTGCTGAGGGACGTATGGAGAAGAGAACTGGTGCTCTACACCTGTCTCACCACAGAAACTCTCAAAGTAGGAATTCTTGAACTCCGTGCCATTGTCACTGCGGATCGCTTGTAAGGCACCTGGAAGCTCAACAGAAAGCCTACTGAAAAGACCTCGGAAATGTGTAAACGTCTCATCCTTCGAGGCCAAGAAAAACACCCAAGAATACCTCGAGAAGTCATCGACTACGACAAGAACATACCACTTCCCTCCTGCAGACTGCACTCGAGCTGGTCCGACTGTGTCCATGTGGAGCAGCTGTCCCGGTGCATCGGTCATAGTCACTGTGACCGGAGGGTGAGAAGCGGCAACCATCTTGCCGTGCCGGCATGGAGCGCAAACAAGATCTTTGACCATCTTGAGTTTCGGCAGACCACGAATGAGATCATGACCGCTAACTCGGGTCAAATGATCAAAGCCAATATGACCAAGTCTCCTATGCTAGAAAGAAAGATCACGGGACACAGAAACAACCAAACACCGAAGAGGATCACCAGAAGACTCAACAAAATCAGCACGAAAGATCCTCCCATATCGAGAAATCCCGCAAACCAGACTACCCGAAGAATCAAGAATTTTGCAGGCGTTTTTCTTAAAACTTACCTCGAAACCATCATCGGTAAGCTGAGAACCGAAAGCAAATTGTAATGCAGCTTACTCACCAAGGCAACATCTTTTAAAACAAATGAGTCATTAACGCGCACAGTCCCTTTGGCGATGGCGTCCGACGAAGAGTCTCCAAAGGTGATAGTCTCATCACCAAGCTCGAACAAGGAAGAAAACCAGCGGAATCTCCGGTCATGTGTCGTGAACACCCGGAGTCTACAAGCCAAACTTTTCCCTTCCCTGCCCGGCGATCTTGAGGCAACAAGAGAGTGAAGTCTCAGTAATGGGGTAAATCAAGAGTGATTTTGGCACCCAATCTTGAGTAACACGTCGGCGATGAAGTAGTCAAGCACGACTGACCTCTATCTACCCTCGCTCTCCGTCGCTCAAAGAAGGAAGGTGCGTGAGCACCGACACGAAGGCATTCGGGTCCGACCGCTATGGGAGGCGAGTCGGGCACTGCGACAACACGCTGGTCATGCCGCGGGTAGCTGTCTCGATAGGGAAAACGAGATCTACCCTCAGGACGGCGAAAGTCATGATCAGGAACAGCATGAGGACGAAAATCAGAAAACTCGGAAGAACCAAGTCCTCGATGCTGCCCAAAGCTACCAACAGTAGCAAGCCTAGACCTCATGCTGGTCTTAGATGCACTCAAGATATGGGGCTGACCCTGAATACGCCTAAGAGACTCAACACGGTCTCTATGCGCGATCTTGGCACGCTTGAAGCAATGGTCAAATAAATGTCCATCCTTCTGACAGAAGGTGCAATGATACCGCCTCGAGGGGTGAAGTAGCATGAGATGGCTTCGCCCGAGAGGTCAAGTCGCAGTGAAATCACCTTGCTGTCAGAAATCCCTTGGACAAAGCCCGCTGATTTAAATTGAACTTTCTTGTCCTTGGGCTTGACCTCGATCACACCTGCGGCTATGGATTTGAGCACGAAAGGTGGATGCTTCCTCACATCCTCATAAAAATCATATCCTAGACCTTTATTGAATCTGGAAATCTTAGACTGGTCTAGAATAAGATTAAGCTTTTTCTTGCCTCCTACAAATTTCTCGAGAGTGTTCATAAGATACTGACACTCCCGAAAAAGAGAAGTGCAAGAAGAGTAAGGAGAAGATGAAGGAACAGCGAGAGGAGAGGAAGAAGAACCAACAGAAGAAGAGCGAATAGCACGTGCGTATTTTTCCTTATGCACGGCCACCTCAACCTTGAGGGCTTCACAGGACACACAGGGGGCAGCCCTAATCCTAGCCATTTGGTTCTCGTAACTCTTCCTAAACGTCTCTACCATGTCCTTATCCTTTTCCAACATTTCAGCACAGAAAGCACATGAAGGATGTGATTTTTCTAGAAGGTCCTTAGTTAGCTTCACACACTTTTCATCTAAGGCAATCAAATCAGATTTTAGTTTATTACAACTTTTGCATGGTGAGCTAACAGGATCCTTAGAAGCATACTGAGCCATTTTCTTATTATCATCAACAAATTCTTGAAAGCTGTTTGAAGATGATTCAAGTTCGTGATAAGTTTGGGACAATTTGCACATGAAGTAATAGGCTCAAGTAAAAGGCTTGTAACTCAGCAATTTTGTGATCTGCCCTTTTTAAGTTCATTTTTAAATTATTGCAACTTTCACAAGTCTCAGGCAGATCAAGCAACATGGTATAAAGACCTCTAAAAGCATTGTCCTTATCCTCACATGAGGTGCAAGAAATAGTCTCAACAGTAGAAGATGAAACAGGAGCTATCCTACTCATCTCAAGCTCAGCAAGAAGACTAATGTTCTCCACCTTAACATTCATCACGGGAGGGAGCAGATATAAGTGAAGTAAGCTCCCGTGACAATCTATCTACTTCCTTCTCCAACTCGCTACATCTAGCTCTAGATCTAGCATGAAATCCTCCTAACTTAAGAAAAGCTTCATTGAGTTGATCATAGGAGGGACATACCTCGTCGGTCGGAATAGAGCTCATTGTCACGATCTCGCCCTCAAGGGCCATGAAGCACATGCCGGAGAAGTCGTTGCCGCCATCCTTGGGCTCTTGGTCCTCCGTCCCGTCGTCGTCGCTCCATCCCTCCACCTCGCTGAGGTCGAGGTCGTCGAAGGCGGTGAGGACGCGGTGGAAGAGCTTCTTGGCCTTCCCAAAGTTGTGGAACTTCTTCTTGCCTTGCGTCTGAGCTGGAGGCTTCTTGTTGCGGTTCTTGTCGGTGTAGTCGTTCTTGCCCGAACCGCCGTAGTCGTTCTTGCCCTTCTCCAGCTTGGGGCAGTTTGCCCGAATGTGGTTGGGGCCACCACACTCGAAGCAAATCACGGGTCCTCCTCTCTTTCCGTCCCTCCTTCTCTTGTAAGCATGAGAAAATTTGCGAGCAAGGTGAGCCACCGATCATCCGCAAGTCGCTCTAACGATCATCGATTCGTCACGAGAGCGACAAGGGAGAAACCGCAAATCGAATCGGAAGAGAGGCAGAAGAAGAAACGGATCGGTGACCAAGGCCATCGATCGTGACTTCGACCTACGAGACAACGTCAATCTCGTGAGTCTTGAGGCGAGTACAAGATGTCAAGAGTCGGGTCGAGAGGTCTGCCGTGTCTTTGATGGTGGTCACTTTCATCTCCCAAACACGCAGATCGAGTGCGGTGAGCATCGGCGGCGTTGTCCGAGTCGAGAGTACGTGAGACCGACCGCTCGGAGGTTGCTCAAGATCTTGTGAAAACGCCGCAAAACACTCATCAAGGGACTCGCCAATGAGCATTTCAAACTTGTTGTAATCTCGCTTGAACTGGTCTGTCGCACCGTCTTTATTTGGGTGGTGCCCTCATGGTAAGCATTGAGGGTCGCCCAAATATCAGCAGACGGAAGATGAGATATGCGGTCAAACTCACTACGACTCGTGCCACAGGTTATGATGTTCCTTGCCTTAGCGTTTGCCTCAACGTCGACCATGTTTCCGACATTGGCGTCCTCATCGGCGAGAACAAAGAACCGAACCTTCACCTTCCTCCGGATGGCATACCCCGAGCACGGTTGTATGTTTCCATTCGGCTCTTCGAAGGGGTAATCCAGGCCATCAAAGACAGGAGGCTTGGTGGAATACTTGTCCGTCGCCATGGCTCTTGAGACCGGTTAAAGATCTATCGAGAAGAGCTAACCGGCTCTGATACCAATTGTAGGACCGAAATGGCGGCGGAGGGGGTGAATGTCGTTCTCTTTAAAATCGCCTCTATGATACCCACTTGAAGCGGCAAGAAAATAGCGAAACGCATCACGGTAGAGAAACAACAGAATTACGCCATGGCAATGATATCGGCAAAAGTCGCGCCATGGCAGCGAGAAACTTCGCCGAGACGGTCACGAAACTCGGTGGACATCAAACAAAAAACGCCTTGTTCTCTTCTGCTGTCTTTTAAACGGATGAAGAGGAGGAAACACAAATGAAGGCTAAAGGCTGTGAGCTTCTACTGGACTGAAAAAGAGAACAAAAAAGAAAAGCTAGCACGGCAAAGAGAAAGGAGAAATGCTGCCAACAAGTAGCACAAGAAAGAAGTGCCAAAAAGGAGAACTTGCTGCCAACAACTAAAGGCAATTTGTGATATTTGACCACTACGAAATACCGTAAAGATGCGATAATAAACCGAAAGTCGGCGAAAGGAAAACTAGCCAAGAGGAGAGTCGGCTTGAGAACAAAATCAAATAGCTGCACCCTTTCTCAAGAAAAGATTAGTACTTTAATGCACAAAACACAAAGTCTTTAGAAGAGAACTAGCGAGATGGATGCTATGAACTGAAACCTGAGATTTGCCGAAGGGGATGAACAGAGAAGACAAACCTCTATTTCTTGAGTTTCTCAAAACATGAATCTTTTGGTCAAACCAAGAAACGGTCTTAGATCAAGAGAACACAAGACTCAGCCTACCCTTCATCACAGCATCAAGAAAACAAAAAAAAAAACTAGTGCAGACACCAGACTCTCAAATAAGGTAGGAGAGGCACAAACACCAGACCCAAAGAAATACAAGAAAGCAAAGAAGATTAGTGTGCAGAAAATAAATAACACAAGCAAGAAGGGACACGCTTGAATACATAGCACCTCAACCAAGGGTTTTACAAAACCAAGAGATGAAAGATAACTCGTGGTTTTACTGAGAATACATCCCCATACGCATGGACATTAGAACAAAAGGGATGATTACACAACTCTCAATCCATCCTCTCCATCTCAATCCTCAAAAACACCAAGAGCCTCACAAGCTTCTTGGGAGGAACACAACACACACAAAGATATGAATAAGCTCTCAAGTGTCCTAAGGGGTATGCAGCCCCTCACCTCTATTTATAGCCCTTGGCTAACGGGTCTCCAACCCGTTACGCCGGCTAAACCCTAACGGAGCCATCTCCCACTTGTGCAGCCTTGCGAAATTACCGATTCGCCCCTCCTGCACCTTCCGGGAAGCTTCCGCCCTGTCATCCACAACTCGCAACCACCTCGAGTCCACGTCGTCTTCGACACATCCCGACCGTTCTGACCTCAGCGCCACCTGCGCCTAGTCCGGTCCACCGTGTCTCGCCACGACTCCGCCTCGACGTCCTGCAGCCACACAGACAAGAAACACGTCAAATAGCACCGCTCGATACATGAAAGCGTAAATAGCATAAACAAGTCCAAACCTGTCGCATCAACAGAATATACATCCTAACCCATACGACTAAGTTCGACCAAAGTCCGACCGAGCCCGTTACACCACGCAACGTCAGGGTCCGAACCAACCGACTCAAACTCGACTTTTCCTAAACCGATGTCAATTACTCATCATACACAACGGGATGACCTCCACATGGTCTCTCAGGCAGAGTGTTGTCATGTATTACTTTGCAGAGTGTTGTCACGTCTTGCTTTCTAGAGTATTTTCTTTTGGTCTAAAAAGCCAAGGAGGTCAATGTTGTCAAGTCTATATGAAAAGATGGTGAGGCACACTTGTCACTCTATCTGTGTCATCCCTCCTCACCCTCTCCCTCATGCGCACACTTATCACTCTGCCCGTGGCATCCCCCTCGCTCGCTCCCTCGTGTGCACACTTGTCACTCTGTCCGTGGCATCCCCTCTCCAGCTCCCTCGTACACACACTTGTCACTCTCATGGACCCCCTCACCCACTTCCTCGTTTGCACACTTGTCACTCTGTTCATGTCGTTCCCCCTCATTTGTTCCCTTGTGCCACACTTGTTACTACGTCCGTGGCGGCCCCCTCGCCCGCACCCTTGTGCGCACATTTGTTACTCTATCTGTGCTGTCCCCCTCACTTGCACTGCTATGCATAGACAACGAGTCCATAATTTCTGGTGGCAACGCACTGGGTTCCCTTTTCGGTCGTCCACAAATACGGAGGTCTCGCAGTTGCTCATCGCCCATCTCAAATATTTTTTGCTTCTCATTCTCACGCTCATTGCAATAACATACAATGGCAGATGTCGAGGGGCTAGTCCAACCAAGGTCGCCGACGTAAGCCCTTCCCCTTGAGAAGAGGGAGGGCTTCAGCCCTAATTACCGTTTGATGCCAAACAAGTGTACTCGGCCGGTATGGCTGAAATGCAGACATAGGGAGGACGTAGTCGTGCAGGTCTTGGATGGCCAGTTTGATGTCGGATGATATTTCTTCTGGTGCCCACACTCTGGGATACAATTAGGCAATAATTTATTTTCTTTTAGTGCTAATAGAGGTTCCATTCTAACCGTCCTTTCTAGCAGGTGGCGAAATGCAGCTTTGTTCGTTGGATCGATCCTCCCCCATGAACGCCATGTTGTGACGTATATAGATACATTACGGAATCGAATATTAGAGTTGGAGATGTGGATTGATGATCTCAATGAGTAGAACGATGGCATTCGCCAATAGATGCAGTGCGAGAAGTGCAACGAGGAGGTCGTCAACATAGAAAGTTCCTATGATCCCACATGCTGTTATACGAACCCTAGCTGTATATGTATGCGCTACTACAACGTCGGCCAACCACGTCCGAGGCACCCTCAGCAATACTCCATGTGGGTAGCGCTAGGCACATTCCACCAGTAGGCACGCTCGCAGATGCTTGTACCACGGTTCTCCCCTATTGTAAGCGGTTGTGTTCAATCTCCTATAGTATGTAACTAAATGGTTGACGCGTTGTTGCTGTTGTCATAAATAATCACATGGAATAATATATTATGGAGTTAATCATTTAAGTAATGAATTGATAAGTAATGAATGGATTAATTGCTAATTACCACCACATCAAATAGTACATCTTGAATTGGTACAAACATGAATTTATTCAATAAACAGAAAGATATATCAAATCAAGACACCGAATGATGACCAGACGAGCTCGGTCTATTTGGGCAGTTGCTGAGGGAGTGCCCAACTTCTTGCATAGTCTACATCTCGGTCACCTAACCCGTTCGCCATGCTAGCTTTCGTCCATATCATTACAGATGCAATGGGACTGTCGTCTTCCACACCCAGCACTCTTCAGTGTATCGGTGGGCCCCCACTGCACCTCCCCTAGCCAAAGGTCCCTGTAATGCACATCCAGCCTGTATGAGCAGAACTCTGCACTCCAAGTGCCATATAAGTGCTACATGTCATAGTACTTGGAGATGTAAAGCGTGAAGGCCTGCCCCCACGCCACACAAGCCGCGTACACATGGGAGCTAGCCTTGTGAAGGAGCTGCGACTTGTTGCACGTGCTGAACGCTTCATCATCGATCGTGCAGACTTGTTTGTGATCCCCTCTCACATGACCCCTGACGTACTTCTCCCTGAGACGGATCTCAAACTTCCTCCTGATACCATCCAAGGGCCTGGTAGCATGCGAATGAGACTTCATCATCTTCATGTCCATGTACGCCTGCATAACTTCTAAGTATTGCTTGCCTTCATGATCGCGGTGATCGGTAGGGAGCGCACACCCTTCAGTACACCGTTGTACACCTCGGACATATTTGTCATCATGATTTCATACTTTGTACCACCGGTGTCATGTAACATAGACCACTTCTCCAAGTTAGGCGCATGCATGTGAACGCACTGCGTGAACTCCCCAACTCTCATAGAATTGCCCGCCATTGCCCCTAGTTCACCATCTTCTAACTGCATGACATGCTTGCTGATATCCTCGTCGAGCTGTCTCCACACAGTCTCAAACTTTCATCTCTGATTCTGCATGCAGAGCTTCTTGAAGGTCTTCATCGACTCCTTTCTTTGGAATCTTCTGTGGAAGTTCGCAGAGAGATGCCTCATACACCAACGGTTCCTCAGGTTGTTCCACATGTACGAGGGTTGTATCCTATTATGTATCGTGCTCAATGTGAACAGCAACCCAGCATTGCGGTTCGAGATGATGCACACATCCTCACGGTCCTAAACCACCACCTGCTTCACATTCGCTAAGAACCATAGCCAACTCTCCATGTTCTCACTCTCCATAATTGCGAATGCCACGGGGAATAACTGGTCATTGGCATTGGCTGCAACCGCGGTCAGGATGGTGCCATTGTACTTTCTAGATAGGAAGGTACCATCCATTGTGAGCACGGGATGACAAAACTTGAATCCATTGATTGCTTGACGGAAGGACCAAAACACTCAATCAAGAATGAAGCAATTTGACCCCTTCGTGGGATACAGCCGCTGCATCTTGTTTATGTATGTCCAAAGATTTGATTCTGTAATTGGGTGTAGCAACCATGGAGCTTGGTCGTAGGCCTGTTTGTATGTACCGTACATACAATCCAGGAGCTTCTGTTTCGTCCGCCAAACCTTCTTGTAGCTAACCTCGAAGCCAACCATGTTGACAACATCTCCTTGCAGAAGCTTCAGCGAAATGGGAACACCTGCGAGGACCAGGTGGCTGATAAGGCTTGCAATATAGGAGGACATCACATTGCAGTGCTCATATGTGTGATCCTTCATCAGCGTGATCCGAAAGTCTGTGGCCCCGCCACTAGGCCATTGTGCACGGACCTTGCCAGGGCAGGACTCATCCACACACTTGATGATATAGGTGCTAGGGTTCGACCTACGCACCTGATACGTTTGGCTGATGGTCATGGAATATCTTGCAATAGCCTGCTGGGCAGTGCTCTTGTTAGGAAATGCTGCCCTATGAGTAGTGTGTCTTTGTTGACGCCCCACTATGCCTCCTCTGGCTGTGGCAGAACCAGTGATACCGCTGCGATATTGTCCAACCTACAGCTGACATAAGTGCTGTCGGTGGTAACAATACCACTGACTACACCTCCCACAACACCTTGTCCATCTCCCTCGTCTATAGAACCACCTGCTCTACTAGGTACTCATGGCAGTCAATGCGGGCAGCCCACCATCCCTGTACACCTTCGTTGGGCTCAAAATCTGCTACATGCCTCCTCAAGACTCCATCACCCACCGCCTTGCTCACATCTCCACCAGCAGCATCATCTACATCAGTGCCGGAGACCAACCCAAGCACTACATCAACACCACCTTCACCCGAACCAGACATGCCCGATGACTCCATCCGCTCCACAAACTGAACATACACCGTTGGTCTGGCATATATTGCAACAGCAGGGTTGCAGACAACTTGCATGTAATTGGCCCACATCGCGTCAGTTGTCACATTCAGAAGTTGCCATAAGGTCTCCCCTGAACCACCCACCACGGAGGCGTACAACACCTCAATGCGCAGGTTGTTCCTTGCAATGGCGTGATCGAACGCGGAATGGACGCACCTCCTAAGCTCTGAGAGGCCCATGTCCTTCAGACTGGGTGCCCGGATCATGGTCCAGTCACAATTTGATAGGTCCGCCCTGCACGGTCGGTCACGTACGAGACGATCCCCGTAGAACATGAACAAATCATGAATGACACGCCTAGTCAATATACAAAAAGCCAAAATGAAATTTTTTTGTGCTATGTGACATCTTAGGAGCATGTGAAAATTATCACAATTTACCACTCCATCCATACTAACCTAAAAATTTCACATAGTGTGCAATATTGAATTACACCATTTTGCGCTACCTTTGTCATTCCTAAACTATGAACAACTGAGCATATGACACATTTACCACCTAAAACTCAAAAATTACTTATAATAGTATATCATAAAATTTCGAAGCAAACAATAACAACGATATTCAATTTTTAACATGGCGTTACTACGAAAATTGGGCATTAAATAAATTATGCACAAATCACAAAAATTTGATAGAAATATGCATGTGTAACATTTTCTACAAAATCTTACATAAAATCCTAAGCACAACAAGTATTTCAAAATACAGAAAAAAATACAACCTTGTCCCATGCAAACAAAATAACCTACGCATAAGCTATGCCATTCACATAATTAGCGTGATAAATAAACATTTAACGACACTAATAATGTTGTTTATTTGACATCAACTAAGGCCACTGCCCGTTTATAGAAGCCTAACTACTACCGTTTTATACTAAAACTTACCATTTTTCTAATTACATGCTAATCATGTTGCTACAAAAATAACCAATGTTGATGAAAATTACATCTTTTGGATGCTCACACGCCGATTTGTAACTTTCCCAAATGCGCAAACTTGAAATTTAAATTGAAAACCACTAAAAAATCTGACACTTGAATGGCCCTACCTCCTCAGTTCTCTGCTGCCTCTCTCGATTTCTCGCTTGTCTGCAAAATGACGCTCTAGCCTATTCCAAAGAGGAGCCCCACACCATTTAAACAACCAGTGGAGGGGGAGGAGAGGGGGCCGATCGCACCGATGCTACCATTGGAGAATGCCCACGGAGGGGAAGGGGGCTGGCTGAGCGGGCGAAGGCGCGTCGCACTGGTAGGAAGTTGGTGTGGGGAGGGGAGCGTGCCAGCTTTCTGGAGCGACAGGGAAGCGCGCCAACTTACTGGCGTAGTGGGGGGGCACGCTAGATTGCTGGCATAGTGGGGGTGCTCCAGGAGGGGATGGCGCGGCGCAGGAGCGCGCCAGGTACTTTGTGCGGTGGGAGAGCGCACCAGGGGGCCAAATTTGGAAATCCGTGGAGGGGCTGGCCAATCTCAGAATTTCCGAGAGGCGAGGCGGGGCGGGGAGGGATATAGCTTCACGCCAAGAGGAACTACCATCAGAACACAAGCTCCTAGCAAATAGAACAAAAAATATCTCATTCTCTGGCTTGGCCACCCTACCAAAAAGTTCATCAATTGATATATCCTTTTGCATCACAGTGATCTAACAGTGCAACAACCTGATCTCCATGGCTCACCTTGAGCTCGTTACATCAGCAACAACTGATTTGAGTCCACGATGATAGAGTTAACATAGTTATCTTCAGTTCTGATCGAATCTATGACCATATTCTCCGACCACGGCAGACTACAACCACATTCAAGTTCTGTAATGGTCGTACGTCATAAGTCGTATAGACTGTAACAGTCGTAAGTCATAAGGATTGTAGCAGTCGTAAGTCGTAAGGACTTAGGAGTCAGAGTATGTTTAGATCTAGAGTGGTCATAAACGGAAAGTCGGGCCGTGTCCGTATTGAATTCCAGCGTGGTATGCCATGTTGGTTTCAAAGTCATGTATGTTGTTCCTCTATATAAGAAAGAAGAAAAGGACGTAGATGCATCGTATTGCATCGCGTTACAAAATTCGTCTTATGTCTATTCGTGTTCGCGCGCGTGTGTGTGATCGCAAGATGTGGAACTAAAAGAAAAAAAGAAAAAACGCAAGCATGCATGTAAGATCTGTTGGTTGATTAAAACTATCTTCGGATATGTACGTAAGAAGCATATATGAAAATAGAACACATGGAATATGTAGCAAAATTGTACCTTGTTTGTTGAGGTGACACTACGTACGTACGTCCTGCGCGCGGGTTAATTAGTGTATTCTGGTCCCGTTGGGATAGAAGATTGCCGGACATGCTGCATCTATTTATATCTTGCAATCACATTGTTGATATGCCCAAGGACAGATCCCAAAATAAAATCTAGCTAGGACAGGGCCGAAAGTGTAAAACAAACAATATTACTTAAAAGCAAAATAATATATGATGAAACCACATTGCAATAGTATTAATAAGATTATATGATATAAAATAGAAATAACAACTATAATTTGCATGTAAACATATGTACATAACATAGGACATTAAAAAAATACCTCATTAATAAAGCTTAATCTTCAGGTATAGATGAATCATAGAACAAGTAACTTATCAGTTGTGAAAGATAGATAAATTAGTAGTACTATGCTGCATATACATCAAGCGACCAAACAAGTTTTTTAGTAATAGTATATTTGCATTTATGTTAAACAACTGTCTCACAATGCAAGGGGGCCCTCATTCAAATATACATATTCAGATTGGGATAAAACTCTAGCTCCTAGTATAAATTAAGGAACTGTTAGGTCGTACAAACAAACACTCAAGGGATTTAAAAAAACTCTAGCTTTTAAAAATTCTTTGATAAGCATATAAAGCAATAACAAAGACACACATGGCCTTTGACCTCAATTGCAACACTACTAGCAAAGGTCCCAACTCCCAAGGAGACGAGGGGCGACAAAAGGCAACACGAATGTACTAAAAATTAAAATACTGAATAGCCACCCTGACAGTGCAAGCCAAATGAAAACGAGTGTCTGCATAAAAAAAACATAATTAACTCATGAGATCTTGAAAAGTATATATTATTGTTTGCAGCAGATAGTATTGAGGTAGCTAGAAACTAGAGATGAGGAGGTCCTCAAAGTTAGTAATGTTATACATAATATTTGAATCTTCAACAGGCACCGCTCAATATGGCTTGAGCTTCTGGCTTATTTTTGCACTATTCATAATTTCGTCTTTTTCTGAATTTTTGGCTTTTTTTGAGCTTTTTTGCCGGTTCTTTTTTTCCCGTATTCGTTTGCGTTGTCTGTGATGGGCTAACAAATTTTTATATTTTCAATTTTTAAATTTAATTATGTTGAATAAGCCTCATCACTCTGTGTGTTTTTTCACCCACTACGGTGTTTTCAGCCATAAGCCACCAAAAATAAGTCGAACTGAACACCACCTTAAACGTACGCGCCACTCGGTTTATATGATTTTCTGGACATGACATCTAAAGAAAAAGGTGTATGTCCAGAAGAACTAATAGACACTCCGTATTAGGATAGATTTCTCACAGATTTTTCTCAGTACTAGAAATCTAGAAAGATTGATCAATTTCCAGAGCGCAAGTGGTTGTCTCCCTCCTTTCCTGATGACTCTGTTCTTATTTTAGTAAGCACAAAGAAATGATTTCAATAGCAGCAATCAAAGTGACTTTTGCAGACATCACCTTCACACTCTACTGCTCTACTCTCCTCCAGGAGGAGGGTCCGGCCGACGAGGGAGCTTAGGGGCGGACCACATGTCCATGCCAGTAATGACCTGGGTAATGAAATTTCCGCTAGTTCCGCTAGAATTTTCTTAACTCTACATGCTTGTCTCGTCCTCTTGTTTCGATGCGACGAAACTGCGACGTAGAACAAATCAAATAATAACGAAAAAACAACAGCGTTCCAATACAAGAGTTGGAAAAGTAGATGAGGAATAAGCGTAAATGTTTTTGGGTTCATCCTAGTGATCCAGTCTTGCGAAGACACACGTCCACAGAGAGCTCCGAACTTCCATTCCAGCCGTGGAAAAAACAAGACTTGAGTTCTGCAGCAGCCGGAGGAAACAAAGCAGGAGGCCAAAAGTGCAAGTCGGTCCTTGTGCTGCTGTCGGTCGGTCACCATTAGTTAACAATATGTGAGGTAGCTGTTACATCCTATTTTGGGAACCCCAAGTTTATGAATTGGACTTTGAAACTTGAATTCAAATCAATTTCAAATCAAGTCAAAATTCAAATTTTCAAACCAAATTGCTTCCTCAGTTCAAAAACATGAATTCGAATCTTGGTTGGTCTGAGCCCAACCCATCTCCTTCCCCTCTAGTCCATGGACCCTTTCCCTCTCCTTCTCTCCTCTCTCCTTCTCTCTCTACCCTCCCTGCTCTAGCGTAGCACCAGGTGCGCGTCGTGCGCGCAAGCACGCCATGCCATGCACCCTCCAGCGCCGCACCACCCTCCAAAATCGTGTCCCTGCCTTGCCAGACCCCTCGCCTCCCCTTTCCCCTTGTCGTGTGCCCCGGTCCACACCCGCCTACGCACAACAAGCGCAGCTCACCCCCGTCATGCCCGTATTCACTCCGCGCTGCCTCCGTATCCGCACCGTATTTACCCTCCACGCTACACGCTGACTCCATCCGCAACGCCCGCCACCTCACCCCATGCTACTACAACACCCTACCACACCACACTATGCTTGCACAACGACCACTTCCTCTCCATGGCTATTTAAGCCGTGTCATGGTCGCTCAAGTTCCTGCACCCCACACCATTGCTTCCCACACCCTCGCCTTGCCCGCATTGAGCTCAAATCAAATACGCCGCCTTCTCCACCGAGCTCCCCTTGACCGTTGCCATCGCCAGACCACTCTAGTGAGCCCCGCCCTTCTCTGAGCACACCATTGTGATCGCCCTACCTTTCTCTCTCACCACGTCTAATTGGCTTCTTTGGCTCTACAGCTAGCCAGAGCCCCTTTCTTCCCCAACTCCGGTGCCTAGCCGACCTGCCGAATACTAGAATCTCTTGTCGATTCCTCCCGTTTGAAGACTTCTCATGACCTCCTCTATCGAACTCCATCGCCTCCTCACCATCGGTGCTATGCTTCTTCCTTGCGCTGCCTTGGCTCCACGCTGCCAGCCTTCTTCACGTCTTCTCAATCCTTGTCATCACCTCTGGTGAGTCCCTCTTGGTCCCCAGAAGCTTCCCTAACTCGTAATTTGGTTTTCTTACTGTAGCTCACTATGGTGCCATGCGCCATCACCGCTTAGCTCGCTGTCGGCTACCTCGTACACCGAATTAGGTCGTGCCGCCTTGCCTCTAGGTACGGTTCGGCACAGGAAGTCCATTTTTGCCTTCCCCGTCAGCTGTCATGGCTCCCCTTGTTGGTGACGACGGGAAGAAGATGCATTGTAGCGCCTAAATTAGATTAGTTTGAATCTTAGTTAAGCCAACATCTGTCATTAAGTTCCTCTAATCTATCACTGACCAGTGGGCCCCATCGTTAACTTAATTTGTTCAGTTGCTCCTGTTTAAAAATTCTTTAAAACTGGTCAATAGTTGTTAAGCTGTTGACATGTGGGCCATTTCACTATGCTTTGAATAGTATGTGGTCCCACCTGTCATTCCCTGAAACATTTTCTTTAGAAAATTAATACAAAAATATTTTTAAAACTCATGGGCCCCACTTATCAGCCACTGTAACGTTTTCCAATAAAGAATTATTTTGAAAATAAAACTATTTTTTATGGGCCCCACTTGTCAGTGAGAAGGTACTCTCTCTCCTCTGATTTTGGGATTAAATCCTGATTTAAGCATTGAAAAGCTCGTTCTTATTCTTTTTAACTCTAATTTTAATGAAACTTATTTCTAAATTCAAGATCTAACATGGCAGTAAAATCATCTAGTTTGGAGTTCAATTGAATTTTCATTTGATTTTATTTTGTTTGCTTGCGTGTTTATTTGCTTTTCATTGTGATCGTCAGAGTAGAGTACAAGGGCACAAAAGAGCTGTAATTCGAGCCAAGTCAAGACTTTCAAGGCCCTCCTTCTTGTGAGCTAGGCGAGTTAATAGTTTAACTATATTGAACCTAGATTTTCATGCAAATTATGTTGGCTTATATTATTGAATTGCATGCTTTATTTGTTATGCATATTTATGTTCGCTTAAGGTTATATATACATACCTAATAATCATCGTATTATTACACCCCATCCTTTGGACAATTGGACACTCCATCCTGTCACCCTAGAAATTTAATGGTAACCATGCTAGTTATAAGTTGTATTTAAGTATCATGCTTAGTCTTACTTAAATACCAGGGCAATAATTTGCATATCATCACTTTCAATCATGAAATATTGTCTTAGGCAGTCACTAGTGGAAAGTTGTTGGTATATTGAACTTGGATATTTTATGCACCCAAAACCCCAAAATTTCGCTTTACATATCTGGACGGATCGTAAAAAGTGTTGATGCAAATAGAGCATGAGAATTTGTGGTTTGTGGTAACACCACCCAGATAACTCTAAGAACAGAATCTTGTGATGGTCTTTCAGTGTCAAATAGT
Organism: Bonia amplexicaulis; assembly: GCA_036346245.1. Lineage (NCBI taxonomy): Eukaryota > Viridiplantae > Streptophyta > Magnoliopsida > Poales > Poaceae > Bonia > Bonia amplexicaulis. The sequence goes on from CM070755.1 coordinate 10,772,159, forward strand.
GCAACTTCAAGCCTATAATATATACAACCTGGCTAACTAATTTACATCGACTCAACGTAGTTGCGTCAGGTTGAACATGGGATGATAAGCATGGTTAGAAGCTTTCGTGTAGTAGAAAAGGAGGCCTTCGGCATGGGTTGCGTTAACTCTACGGAGGTGGAAACCTTATCAGGCGTACCTCATTGGGGAGATACATTATAAAGGCCTTATGGTGATCTTCTTGATTCACATATCTAAGAAAATGTGTGAAACATAACAAGTTAATTATCTCTTGTGGGTATAGTGTACGACCTTTGTAGAGTGTAAACTATTTGAACAACCATGCCTACAGTCATGGGAGGGCATGGAGACTTACTCGAGTTAATATCTTTTTATAGAATGATCTTTATGGTTAGGATGAAAAATAGAAAGAGCAGTTGGAACCATGTCTTTGATTTCTCCTGGGCAGTTGGAACCAAAGAAAACAACTATAGCATATGGTGGTTGAAGCTATGTAATAGGTGGATGGAACCTACCCCTCAATTATTATTGCACACTTTGACAACTTAAAAACTTGGTTTAGTTAAAATGTTAGGTCATAGGATTTTCTATTTATGGTAGTTTTTAAATAATGCCTTTAGCAAATAAAAGAACATGAGTCTACCTTTGTTGAACTTTGCATGTATAATATTATATTTTGTGTTGGCTCGTGGAGTAGTATTGTTTATGCTCACCCTCGCTCACTAAATACCTCAGAACCTACACATCAAAGTCACTACACGTACTATGACACCGCAGGAGCTGATGTAGAAGAAGATATAGGAGATTATGATAGCCTCCAGTAGTCTAGCTCTTACCCCAGTCAGTCACTTGCATGTGGCAAGATGTGTCCTCCCCTTTTCGCTTCATGTAATGTATCCATTTGGTCTGATCGACTCTATTTGTACTTGACCCTATGCGATCTATTTAAACTCTAATATATAATATTAACGAATAGTATGGTTCACATTATGTACGGAATGATTTAGAGATGTATCTGTAAGCACTATCAACTGATCCAAGAAATAGTGCAATGGTTTCATAGAGAATTCTGAATTGGCTAAATCTGAGTCCGGCAATAGGTCTCATAGAGAAGGGACAAAATGTGAGGTCAACCAGCTAGTCAATATATATGCTTATTATTTTCAGTAGTTTCCTTTTAATTTTTTTCCCAGCTAATTAAGACATTTTTGTATGATCTAGTCTCCCTTTCTTAGAGAGAGAGAGAGAGAGAGAGAGAGAGGGCCAAGTTAAGAGTTGGTGTTGGCCCTTGTAATGGGTTAGTTCCAGCAACCCATTGGTGCATGCTCTTGAAAACCCAGCAGGTGTAGAAGGCCTAGGCCAAGAATGTAAGAGCTTCTAGCATAGGCAGATTCATTAATTTCCCTCTGCAATTAAGTGATAAGCAATTAGGGATGTCATTTTTTAGCTCTATTTAGAGCATGAGAATTTTGTATGAACTAGCAAGGTGATCTATACATTTGCACAGCTAAATTTATTTCAAAGTTTTTTGTATCAAATGATATAACTTAGAGTTTGAGAATATGTTTATGTATCTTGTAGGCTATTTAGTATTTTAGTACATCATAAACATTGGAAATAAAAATAGAAGCTTGAAGGAAGATATAACTTGAGGAATGTAATTGAAGTATGAGCTTGATGGTTTGAGGTTCTTAAAAACATAAGCAATCTTCATCATACATGGATCATATAGGCACATGTTTCTATTCTTCCTCCATTAGTTACTCTTTTCCAAAAATATATGCATGTGCATGTACCTCTATTTAATCTTAAAGCAATATGTCGATTATATATGCAGCAATCTTATTAGTTTACATGATATTAAAGTATATTGCTCACACATACACTGATGTACCATGGGTAACCTACTTTGAACTTATAATCCCTCACATGCCAGCTGCCCATCGAACTGTGTGTCTTTTATCTTTTCTCATCATTACAACTTTTCTACTTTAACTCCCAACAGAATACCCAAATCTTGATTAAAAAAATGATTTGCTTCCTGTTTTAACCTTATTAACTAACATCAAATCCTGTAGCAAGCATGCTTCCAATGTTCCTATTAAATTTGGTTGCATGCTGTCAAATGAATTCTTCCCGTGAGAGGAAGAGAGTTAGGAGAGAGTCATATTAATATAAAGCATGCATGCACGTATTGAATTACATTGCTTTTCTGATGAACAGGGACTGGTTGGATGGAATAATGATGAGTATATGGGTAATCTGGCTATTTTGATGTGCTTCTTAGCACATGATGTGATGTCAGTTGTCTATAAATGTTGCCACATAAGATACGAGATGATGTGGAGGAATGATGAGAGTATAGAGAATTGGGTTATCTATTATGCAATAGTTGACATTACTACAGACAGTGTTATTACAGACGGTTCAAAACTATCATCACAGATGGTTTCTGAACAATCTACGTTTATGTGTCAGTGATAATAGCTAGTTATCACAGACGGCTCCCATACCGTCTGTGATAACTTACAACACAGACGGCTTTTCTGAAAAACCATATGTGATATTTGACTATCACATTTTTTGTATTAACCGTCTGTGATATGCATGATATCACAAACGGTTTTTGTTATTAACCATCTGTGATATGGTGCATATCACAGACGGTTCGATGTTCCAAACCGTTTGTGATATGGTGCATATCACAGATGGTTCGGTTATTGAAACCGTCTGTGCTATATATCACAAATGGTTTGGAACACCGAATCGTCTATGATAGCTATTTCAACAGCGATGTTGATTGCTCTTTTTGGGCTATCCTCAGAATATGCTAGTCATGCCATCTAAAAACAAGTAAGATCACATATATATAGCACAGAATAATAATTACTTAAATCTCATAGATGAATGAAACAATACAAGCAGATCGCACATATAGTATGACAATCGTTACACAGATCTCACAAAAAAATTAAATTGAATGAATTGTTTTGATTAAGCACAATTGCGTGATTACAATTGAATCCAATGTTTCAACATCTAATCACCATTGCCGGGGTGGAACTCTTCAGTCTTATTTATGACCTCTTCTTGCAAGAATTGGGAGATGTTTCCTCGAATTTCGATTAGTTTGTCAAGATCAATTGTACTTTTGTCGAAGTCCACACGTTATCACTAGGAGTAATGTTAAGTTATTAATTAGCATTTGTCATTAGGAGCAATGTTAAGTTATTAATTAGTATTTATGTGTATATATATACATATATAATTAGAAAATAGTAATTATTGAAAGGTTGATAAACGTCTGGATTATTCATCTTAGCGTCCATGATTTCCTTCATATTGCAGCAAACATAGAATTCACATACGTTGCCCTGTAGCTGCTGGTAGTACTGCAAAAAAAGAATTACATACATAGGTATTGTCAATTCTAGAGGCATTATAACGAAGTGTGATATATGTTTGTTGTGTTGTAGCAGGTACCCGAAATCGTGTCCTGTGTCGTAGTATGTCGTTGGATTCCTTGTGTCTCCCTCCTTGGGCAACATAAGCACTAAACGATCTACGTGATTTTAAAAAATTTAGCCTCGGCCATTGCAAACGAAGAAAAGATTACAATAGAGTTATGTATGGAGGAAATGAGTTTACCTGTTAATTGCTTGTTGCACACGAGTGAAGTCGTGGTTGCTCCTAAGTAGGGAATCAAGGTATATTACCTTGCTCCACTTTGGTACAATCACAATCAGAATCCAGTGAGACCTAGTCATGTGTGTCACCATAGTAATTAATCCTAAGTTCATGTTGCGTATAAAGTACAAATGAAACTTGTATGGCAACTAGTGAAACACTTACCCTTAGTTGAAGGGTACCATGATGTACTCCTTATCACTATGAGCAATCAATCCGCTCTTTATGTGTAACACCACAGGACCCACAATGCCCTGGGATGCTACTAAAACTGCTCTACAACTAGCCAATTTATAAAATGAACTAAACTAGCAACAATTACAAAACAATATAATATAAGCGGAAACGTAAACAACTAAGGGAAAACAGGATAATAACAATTCAATAATCATATTCAACTATAACATAATATCCATAGGAACGGTACACACATTTAATATTACTACGATGAAACATTTGTCAATAAGATAGCTAAACAAAGACTAGATTATTTTCAACTTTATTTCAGCATTAAGATTATAATCCAAGTGCATCAGTGCGGTGTCACTCTACCTTTCCCAATGCATGCTCAAAGTCCACCTGTAGGGAGGGGGAAACAAGAGTGAGATAAAAATCTCAGCAAGCAAACAGTTTAACAAGTTATTCAAACTACAAGCAATTTAAACATCATCATTATAATTCCATACATCCACAATTACAATTTATGTTCATAATTATTAAACCACCATAAATCTTCATGAATCATACCTCTTAAATTTCAGATTTAATTGGCATATGAATGCAATCATTTTTATCCCGTATTAAATGCAAAAGAAACATTTAATCCTCCACAAACCACAATAAATTAATCATCAACATGTAATCTTCGACAATTAACAACGTTTATATTCTCAACCTCAATTCACTACCAATGATGGTAAAGCATAAACAAATAAATCATGATTGACTACTTTAAAATCTCATCCACTACCACTACCAAAGGCAATAAAACATATGTATGTCTTACTTCAATACTTTAATACTTCTCATATCCACAATCACTATCAACCATTAATACAAGAGAAAAGAGTCTCATGCCACCATCACAATCCTTACCAAACACAAGGGACGAATCCCGTTCCACAACCACGACCACAATCCTTATACCTCAAATAGCTCACATGAGCCAATTCCACATTACAACTATGAAGTTGTACATTCCACAAAATAACTTCACCACAGTATATTGCATATGTATGCAAATGATCATTCCACAATGCAATGCATATGAATGTTATGCTCCACTTCACTCTTGCCAGGGCAGGAAGTGCAATACATCATATTTCAGCAATATACGATGCTTCCCGCGGGCGAAGAGGTGCGTCGTATTACGGCAATATACGACGCTGTACCGGTACGGTCGCGGCTATAAGCGGCGACATCCACACACACAAAGGACATGATATGATATGAATGATATGAAAAATTCATTAATCACATTTATTCATCCGCAAGGAGCATTATCATGCTTTCAACATAATCACATCCACCACATACTAATTTCATGATCCCATTACAACATTAAGCAAGAATTTCACATGTCTATTAGCAATTTATCAACATATTTATGAATAAATAATTGCTTCCATCTCCACAATTAAAATATCATGCAATCATGGCAATTGTATCAAATTACGATAATAATGTAAACTGAAAGTAGTAGGAACAACAGGTTAAACGGTAGCAACCACCGCTACGCTTACTTGCCTCAATCCGACGAAGCGAAGTACAACAAAAATCAAGAGCGCTCAGGGACAAGACCACCTATCCATAAGACAACTCTCAGCACACAACCACAGCATACAAGCACGACATAAATATATAAAACATCGCTAGAAACCCGAACCCGCACAATCTCCTCTCCGCTCAACAATTCAACAAATTACTTTCTGCAGCAGCGCTGCTTCACAATTTCGTATCTTTAAAAATATAGATCGAAATATAGAAAATGATACCTCTCTGGATTGATGACTTAAAAACCTACAATATTCATGCAGAACACCTATTTTTATTTTAACCACAACTAGGAGTAATTTAATGCCCAAAACAGAGGAAGAACTCTGTTCTGGCTGATTGGACTGCAGTATTCAAACGCGTGCCAACAACAGCACCGAGGTCTAAAACTTCTAAAATTTATACAGAAGCTAGATCTATAAATTATTTACAACTTTCTCAATTACAGACATGACCATAAAATTCTTTTACTAGTTTTAAACTTCGGATTACCGTCGGACTGTACCATTCTGTTCGCCTGACGGACAGCGGTATTACCGACTCCATATCTCCCAGATCCCATGGTAGAAAAATCCGAAACAAATACAGGAGATGCATCGGTAAGTCCTCTACAACTTTACGTTTGGGAAGACCTACAGAAAAAATCGTTTTCTAGATCAAAATCGTGCTAACATTCGCACTACGCGATTCAATCTACAGGCAGACAACATCTAATCTCTAATCGGGCAATTAATCTATTAACTACCTTCAAAATCCGTGCTAAGAACCCTAATTATTCCATAAAACAGAGGATTTGAGATGGAGAAAAATTACGTAGATGAAGAATTTCTCCAATTTTTTCCTCCTCTTCTTCTTCTCCTTCCTTCTGCTTCCTTCTTCTCCTTCCTTCTCCTTTCTTCTCTTCCCTTTCTTTTCTTCCTTGTCACCATGGCAGCAGTAAGGGGGGAGAAGGGGTGCCCAAAGGGGGTGGCGGCTGGTTTGGGGGAAAAGGGGAGAGGGGGAACCCTAGGGTTAATAAAAGAGAGGAGGGAAGGGGTGCGGCATGGTGGGGGGTGGCGCCTCCCCCTTGGGCTTTGGCCCATGGGTGGTTGGCCCACTCCCCCGGTAGCCCAAATTGAATTTTAAAAAAATATTTTATTCATTTTTCAATGTTCTATAATTTATATTTTTCCCTTCCCGCGATTTACCGAAAACCGGCGATTCCGCGATTGATTTAAAATCTTACGCCGTAACGACGTTCGGGATATTACATTCTCCCCACCTAAAAAGGATTCGTCCTCAAATCTCGCTCCTCAACCCACGAGATAAAAAGAACAATCAAGGAAAGAACAACCAAAGAATAGAGCATCCCAAGGATAGAACATCACAAGGGAACAACAACTACGGGTTCTCACCCATCTCGAAGAACTCGGGTCCTTCTTCTACATTTGAACTTCAAGCTCCCACGTCAACTCCCGCTCAGACTGATTCGCCAAGAGGGCCTCCGCATACCTGGTGGCTCTCTTCCTCTTGTCCAACTCTTGACGAGTCCACGACACGCGCAGGTCAACGCCGAGCACCCGAAACTTTTTTGTCGGCTCTGAGCGGCCATCTGATCCTACCGTTCTCACAAAATTCTTCGCCACAACTATCAAGCCACTATCTAATACCATCCTCCTTAAAATATTCGCCTCTTTTTTATTATAATCGGGATAATACATTGTACCCATTTTAAAGGATTCGACCACAGATTCCACTCATACAATATTCGAAGCACAAACAATAGCTTCTACAAAAAGGAACCCAACCAAAAGAGGAATAAAGAATTCTCAAGCAACACACTAGCAACCAGCTCTCATTCAAAGGACCATGGTCCAAATGAAAGGATTCATAACAAAACCATTCACACTCTGCAAAATAGACATTTGGAGAATCCACACTGCACAAGCCAAGAGTGAAAATCACTCGACAAACCAAAACAATCATTTTCTTTTCATAACTGGAAAAGAATACACCACAACATATAACAACTCAATTTGCAGATGACCCCTGCCATAAACACACAGTTTAAATAAGGATCAAGAGAGCATATTACTGCTCGAGATATTATTAATTTCCTAATCCATTCCCTTTGGAAATTTAACTTCCTTGAACCAAGGATTTCCAAATCATCGCCCAACACATTCACTAGATGTCATACACCTCTTAAAAGACTTTGCAACCCAAATTAATTACCACTTTCTTGGAGAGGCAAGAAGAAGTAAATCTCAATACAAAGAAAAATGTTACCATCCGTAATAAACACAAGAGCCAAAGAAATAGCAATAATCTTAAACAACAAAAGATAAGATCACAGTTGAAGGTACATGCCTCCTCAAGAAGAAAGATATCAAATCTCAATCAGATAAGAATACAATATTACCATTTGAGCTCAAGAAACTCTTAGGCGCCGAAAAAAATATTGCCATTTGAGTTCAAGAAGCTCTTGCTCAAAACATTTTCAGCTGTCGCATAAGTCATGAGATCAATAAGATCGCATTCACAAAAAAACAAATCAAAACTTTTGACTCAAATAGTATCATGGAAGTTATCAAATTATTTTATTTATACAACATTCAGCATTATCATCACAACCATATACTAACCATCATACTAACATCAGAATAATACATTCTTAACAGACATCATCATATCCTCAAACCCCTTCATAAACCTTTCCAATAGAAACATAAGAAATCACTTCATTATATTTTTATTATCTAAATAAGATTGCAACTATTTGATCTAGGGAAAGCCTAGCGCATAAGCTACTATATTAGAACAAAGCTCTTAAACAAGATGATACTGGAACATGGCATTCTCACAAAACATGCTAGTATAAATCTCTCATCAGATTTCATATATTCAATTCTCATTGATGCTCAACACTAATTTTGCACAGGTTGATTGTACTCTAATCATTACTGGTAATAATTGATTATTACTTTATCATAACAACATTCATGATCCTAACTCTGTTTTTACAATCATAAAACAATCATGAGCATAGATTCAATATTTCTCCTTACGTTTAGAAATTAGAACGAAATAACTTTAAACTTTAATAATACCATATTTGTAAGACAAGATTCTACAAGTTAATACATCAACCTTCATCTATTTCTTTATACATATTTCAACAATTTAGCATGGTGAAAGATAGATGAATCTAGCAATTGAACATGCTCATACAGTATCTAATAAAGGACAGATTAAAGGTTAATATTACCAAGGTAATATTCCAACACCTCCTTAATTAATAAATCCAAGCGGTCAGATTAAATACTAAAGACAAAAGTACTTCAACTCACCCAACATGATAGAAATTTAAACAATCATAATAATCATTCCAATACTTTTTGCACACTCCTCAATAACTCTATGAGTTCCAATCATGTATAAACAATCATAGTTCTTCAAGAAACTATTACAATGCTATGTCAAATTAATCAACTACACTTCCGAGGATGCTAGTTGAAATTAATTATGCACCACGCTAACAACTCAACTTGATAATTCATGCCTTATGAATTAATTTATAAGATTACCACCTTCCTACTTAAACATAGCAAAACACCACAAAGGATTTTAACACTCTCTTTCAGAAAGGAGAGGAAATAAATTTCAACACTCGAAATAATCTAAAATAAATACATAGATCTAAGGCTTTCATATATTAATGAGTTTGCAACATAAAACTTTCATTAAGAAAGATACCAAGCGAACCAATGAGACATGAATCACAACAAGACAAAACTCCCACGAAGGGACCATCCTTACAAATCAACAATATTCACAAGGAGCAAGAGTGTCTCAAATGTTCCGAGAAGAATAATAATTATTTCAAAGAACAGGTAGAGACAAATTGCAAACCAACAACTGCAATGAACCACAATCTCAAGAGAAAATTAATTAACAGCAATAGGCCAAGAATTGGCCAAAATCAACTCAAGGAAGATAATAACTTTTCTAAAGAAACTCATTCACAACATCTGCAATTAAGTTACCTGAGGTAACTACATCGCTAATCCCCATGCTACAGACAGTGGCATAACCTGGCAAATGCCAAGATAGCAAAAACAATCTCTACAACTTAGCATTGATTATCCTCACTCATAACAGTCATAAGAGCAAAACATAATCATACGAGAATATCTCATAATGTAAATCATCAATACAACATGTCAAAAGTATAAATGCAATGTTTGACCCATCCCATCCTACTGTGCACCAGTATGTCAATTTAATAGTTTAATTACCACGGACCTAAAGCCCGCTCTGATACCAACTGTAATACCCCAGGACCCACAATTTATATTTATGAATAAATAATTGCTTCCATCTCCACAATTAAAATATCATGCAATTATGGCAATTGTATCAAATTACGATAATAATGTAAACTGAAAGTAGTAGGAACAACAGGTTAAACGGTAGCAACCACCGGTACGCTTACTTACCTCAATCCGACGAAGCGAAGTACAACAAAAATCAAGAGCGCTCAGGAACAAGACCACCTGTCCATAAGACAACTCTCATCACACAACCATAGCATACAAGCATGACATAAATATATAAAACATCGCTAGAAACCCAAACCCGCACAATCTCCTCTCCGCTCAACAATTCAACAAATTACTCTCTGGCGTAGCGCTGCGTCATAATTTCGTATCTTTAAAAATATAGATCGAAATACAGCAAATTATACCTCTCTAGATTCATGACTTAAAAACCTATTTTTATTTTAATCATAGCTAGGAGTAATTTAATGCCCAAAACAGAGGAAGAACTCTGTTCTGGCTGATTAGGCAGCAGTATTCAAACGCGGGCCAACAACAGCACCGAGGTCTAAAATTTCTAAAATTTATACAGAAGCTAGATATCTAAATTATCTACAATTTCCTCAATTACAGCCATGACCAAAAAATTCGTTTACTATTTTTAAACTCCGGATTACCGTCGGACTGTACCAATCTGCCCGCCTGACGGACAGCGGTATTACCGACTCCGTATCTCGCAGATCCCACAGTAAAAAAATCCAAAAAACATACAGGAGATGCATCTAGAAGTCCTCTACAACTTTACTTTTGGGAAGACCTATAGGAAAAATCGTTTTCTATATCAAAATTGCGCTAACAGTCGCGCTGCGCGATTCAATCTACAGGTAGACAACATCTAATCTCTAATCAGGCAATTAATCTATTAACTACCTTCAAAATCCTTGCCAAGAACCCTAATTATTCCATAAAACAGAGGATTTGGGATGGAGGAAAGTTAGAAGAATTTTCCCAATTTTTTCCTCCTCTTCTTCTTCTCCTTCCTTCTCCTTCCTTCTTCTCCTTCCTTCTCTTCCCTTTCATTTTTTCCTTGGCACCATGGCAACAGAAGGGGAGAAGGGGCGTAAAGGGGGTGGCGGCGGTTTGGGGAAATGGGAGAGGGGAACCCTAGGGTTAATAAAAGAGGGAGGAGGGGTGCAGCATGGTGGGGGTGGCGCCTCCCCCTTGGGCTTTGGCCCATGGGTGATTGGCCCATGTTCTATAATTTATATTTTTTCCTTCCCGCGATTTACCGAAAAACCGGTGATTCCGCGATTGATTTAAAATCTTACGCCGTAACGACGTTCGGGATATTACATTATGTAATCTTGGACGAAGGATGCATTATCATTGATGGATTACTTAGAAACTAAGTGTGGGTCGACAAAACCCACCGGTTGTCTCCGTTGTTGGACTTGTTGGATCAAAGAGTAATAACATCTATCGGTATGACGTGAATGTAGAACTTTATTGTACAGTACACTTACAGTGTCCAGCATTATAGAAGTGAGGCGTCGAGTTCATCGAGATTGAATAGTAAGAATAGGTCTTCAAAGGTTACAATGAAGTAGCCCGAGTCGTGGAGAAAATGCACCTCCGTGTATCTCACAGTGAATCCACGGTACCGGTTTTGCTTCATGTTGGACCTCTGCAAGTACCAGGTATGCAATGTATTACAAACCAGTCCAAGTCTGGGTAATTGTGACTTAGGGACCAACGACACTCTAATAATGAACTTTCATTGCTTGGGAGGCACCATAATCTTCTTCGGTTGGGTCTTAGCTCCTCGCTTATGATACATTTTTGGCATCGTCTGCACGGGTGTCGATGCAACAGGCTTCAAAAATGGAGCTGGAGGTGGAGCCACGGGAGCCGATGTGACAAGTCCAGGGCGATGTCCCTCTTGGGCCACTGGATGTGAAGATCACGGCATGCATGAGTCGAGGGCGATGTCCCTCTTAGGCCACTGGATGAATATGTGAACGACATCCCCTAATGTCGTAATCTCTTCGTTGGGGCTTCTCAAGAGGGACAGTCCTAAAAACATCATTAATCATGTCCACCTGAACCTTCACGAAACCGGTCTCTAGTTGGGCACCATGCACCAGCGTCCCTAACAGCCATGGATACGCCATCCCCGGCCCAGCATCAATAGGAATGGAGCCAACAAGCCTAACTCTAAGGATGCAAGGTGTGGACTCCTATATAACAATACATGATGAGCTAAGGTGTCCACTAGGTGATCTATCTATATAGCATTCTAAAGAGGTACATTACCTGAATGTCGTCGATAGGTAAGTAGGCGTGTCACTATGTTGAGTAATTGGCGTGGACGCACAGCTACTCCGACATTGAGGAGGAATGGGCACTGCATTATCGAGGGTGAGTTGCGATTGGTTGCAGACTTATCTTAGTTCTTCCCTCAATGAATCTATCTCTCCTCGAAGTGAGGCAGTCTTCTCTTGAAGTGAGGCAGATAGCTGTTCCTCAAGTTATGCATGAAGCTCCTGTTTTATTTGTTCGTTGCGATAGGCCTTGGATCTCTTCCTACTCCTATATGTCTCGGAGTTATTTGGAAATCCGTGCCTCCAAGATATGTAAACCCAAGGCCTCGCGTGTGACCTGGGTGCTCCTTGTTTCCCAGAGCCTGTGATAATATATCTCTCTCCCTGTATTCTTCAAATGAGCCTTGGGAATATTCGGTAGTCAATATTGCTGCAAAAGGTAATCATGTTATTTTCGAACCCATGAAGTTCAAGAGGTATTAACAACTTTGTAGTTTAACATATCTTACCAGGTGTTAGGACACTTTCTCGTCTGTGAGGTTTTTGATAGAGGAGACACCCGAAGACATGGTTGATGACCTCGCTCTTAACCAGTTTCAGGAACACTCGTTTGCGATCCCAGCAAATGGCGGGGAGGCACTCGATCGGATTGCGACCTCATCCTGCATCCTCCATTGCGGAATATTACCCATGTACTCAGTGGTGCCGAGTCTATGAGGGTGAGTGTTTTATGACTGGGGAGCCTTGTGCGCCGCACTTTGTTGTTCAAATTCGGTCATTGTCTTCATTTGCACAAAGGTATCCCATATTTTCGGCGACACGAAAGGATACCTTGTGAAGGGCGTGAGATCCTTGGCCATGTACTGCGTGACAAGAGTGCTCTTGAAGTTCTTCCATGATTTTTTCATTACGAGGAGTGTCTGTCGTTGTACGAGTCCCTGTACTTCTACTAGGATCTCGAACGAATTTGTTATTTTCACCCACAGCTAATTTTTCTGTTCCTTTGCCAAATCTTTCTAGCTTGCTATGGTGATGGGGACCTGTTGCCTTCCAATTATCCCGCAGGTAGTCTGAAATGCTACCACTGCTTTCTTCGGTTGCAGAGGGACCCCATCCGGAGATACCACCGTGATGGTCATTCGGCTCTCTGTCCTTTTCGATACTCCTCGGTCACGCTTAGTTATCCTGATCTTTGGAGCATGAGACCCAAATGACGACGACGATGATTGTGTGGACGTCATCTCTCTTATAAGAAAAAACTAATTGCAATGAGATATGAGCGTAAACAAATTAAGTTCTATGAATCGAATTACACACACGAGTGTCTCAAATTCATTGAACCTGACACACTGGAGTGTGTAACTTGCTTCATGCCCTTTGAAGGTATACATGGCATATACTATTGCTATAAGGTCCTTTTGGAATAGTAATATGCCATTCCAAATAGATATTGTAGCAATAACACGAAATCCTCCTCATCTTGTAGTAATGTATATATTTTGATTTAATTCCAGCATAATTAAATATGATCAAAGCATATTTGTAGTAGTATATAAATGACAAAAATTGCATATAAACATGTAATTCTACTATGTCATTAAAAGCACAAACATAAAGCAGGAAGAACGATAACTACTGAAATGAGCATAAAAAGCATTATCAAGAACAGGGAATCAACTAAAATTAGCATAAAGCTCAAATTTTAGTTTAGTGCTATCAGATGTAGGGTTACATAAGAATTAATCTTGGCCGTCACGCTACTATGGTCTACACTCTTTACTAATTGGATATACCAAATGAGATTCAAACCTTGAGATCTTAAATAACAAATTACTTATCTACTAAGCATAAGTTCATCAATTAAACTTTTTGCTAGCAGGAAGGCAAAGGGAGTGATCGCAGGACAGTACATCAACTTAATATACTCCCAACAATACAATCATGGATTCAAGAAGTTTGATAGCAAACCGAATTAGCTAACAAGTGAAGCATATATCATAAAGTACTAAAGATCACAAAACAAATTAGCCAACTATTCCAAAAGTGACAGACCATAAGATTGACAAATGACAGTAATAGCAACAATTTACAGCTCAAGCTTGAATATCCAAATTTAGTATTAGACCAGTATCATCATCGAGCTAATATCCGAACCCATAGTGGGTTTTGTGATTCATACCTTAGGGAGGAGAGGCCGGCGTTGGGAGGGAGAGGCGGCATCGTGAGGGAGAGACGGCGGGCGTCGAGAAGGAGAGGCGACTGACATCGGGAAGGAGAGATGGTCGGCGTTGGAAGGGAGAGGCGGCGTCGCAAGGAAGAGACGGCATCAGGAGGGCGAGGCGGCCGGCATCGGGAGGGAGAGGCGGCGTCGAGAGGGAGAGATGGCCGACATCGGGAGCGAGAGGGGTTGGCATCGGGAGGGAGAGGCGGCGTCGCGAGGAAGAGGCAGCGTCGGGAGGGAGAGGCAGTGTCGCGGGCAAGTGAGCAGTCAGATCTAGCAAAACCTAGCAGGGACGGCGGAGACGGAGTGCGTGAGGACTCTATGAGCAGAACCTATCCTTGGGGTCTATTTATAGAGAAACTATCACAGACGGTTCTATTATGGAACCGTCTATGATAATACTATCACAGACGGTTCTTTTATAGGATCATCTATGATATGTTGAATATCACAGACAATCCTATAAAAGAACCGTCTATGATAGTATTATCACAGATAGTTTGTTCCGATAAACCACCCGTGATAGTTCTCTATTCTTCATCTAGCCATAAGAAATGCATGCTGGCCATGCAATATGAAAAACGCAAGCTTAATCATAAATATAACTATTTCTTAGTTATTGAATCAATTACAATTACAATGAAATATAGTTCCATAACTACATACCGAGTTTCCTAATTATAATGACATTGCAATAATTTTCAAATAGGTGCTCGCTGTGTGGGATTATTGATTACACTTAGCTATTTCCTTTTAAATAAAACTCTTCACGATGATCGACACATATATAGCTTACCACATATTCATGAAACGATATATTGAAGTAAACTAGGATTGAGTATTTACCCATTCTGAAATTGAGCAAAGTACTATTATCTTTCTAAACCTAGCTGGCTAGCTAGCTAGATCTAAACAAAAACCTAACTATCATCTCTTTCTATTGCAAGGCATATAAATTATTAGAAGCAATTTAGTACAAATCTCTGATCACTAAGAAGACGTATATAGATCTACAAGTGATATGTTTTCACCAAACTCACCAAAGTCGGCGGCCACCTTGCTCCACCGATGCAGTGCAATGAAGACACATCTGTGTCAAGACTACGTACGCTTGCTATTTAATAGCGCAGATTATCCCAGACGGTTCCAACCACAAACCGTCTGTGATACGACACTATCACAGACGGTTCGTATTAATAATGTCCGCAATATCACAGATGGTTTATTATAAGAACCGTTAGTGATGTCCACAATTTTCACAGATGGTTATTAACACGAACCATCTGTGATGTTTCAATTATCACAGACGGTTCGTGTTAAAAACCGTTTGTGAAAATATCAAAGATGTTTGTTAGTATAAATCGTTTGTGATAGTTTAATTACAGACGGTTCATAGGGAACCGTCTGTGATGTAGTCATCTAGTATAGCCTTTTTGTAGTAGGTGACTGTAACACGGCAAACAAGACATATTGTGTTATAGAGAAACTATCTATAAAAACATGCAAAACGATAATCTATTATATGAGCCATCTTTAGTGCCATCTATAAATAACATGGAGGATATTATAGGCAAGAGTTGTTTATATCAATATACATATACTTAATATCCATGCAAAAGCCAGATGCACCTTAACAGTGGATTGAGGTAGTAGTACTGTAGTACTCGAACTAGGGCTTTGTTCTTTGCTTACCTTAGTAATGATCCCATTTGACAATGACCTTGGCTTGCGTGGTTGTTTTGTTCACAGAGGGAGTAGTACTGCAGCACTGGAACTACGGCTTTGTTCTTTGCTTACCTCAGTAACGTTCCCAACTGGCAACAACCTTGGCTTGCGTGGTTGTTCTGTTCCTCCTAATTAACTAGCCTCATAGGCACAGCGCAACGCCACGCCAGCCACCGTACGTACCAAAATAAAAGAGGCGATAATTTGTGAGGAGTTTTTCAAAAAAAACCGTAGGCAAATACGTATTTCCGGAAAAGTTAAAGGGTTTTTTCGCAAAAAAAAACGAGGACCTGTAAAAAAAACCGGGGGCAAATACGTATTTTCTAAAGAGGCAAAGGACTTTTTCGAAAAAACCGAGGACCTGTACGTAAAATGGCAGGGACCTGTGCGCAATTTCCTAAACTGCGGAGGGCCATCCTGCAAAGTGGAGGCGCTGGAAAAAAATTACAGGGATCTTTTTGTGAGAACCAAGAACCTGTACGTAATTTTGGAAAAACACAGGAGTTTTTTTGCAAAACACCTCACCAGACCACCGAGATTCCCTCGGCACGCGTTGGACGAGCGCTCGCGCGGGGGCGACGTGGGCGAGCGAGCGGCCGCGAATCCCCTCGGCTATAATGCCAGGGATGATTAGCACATCTCGACCTCTTACGCATTCATTTACTAATGATCATCATTTTATCTTTCCATTCTGAAGGCACACGGGCAAATTAATCATTGTGCCTTTCCTTCATCCCAGCCATCAGAAGAAATATAACACTCGCCCCTAAATGCTGTGATATTTGCTGACATCAATATCGCAGCATTGTGATTAATTTTACACACATGTGGCATGCACCACCATTAATTCCCGTATAGCTAGTTATACAGCACCGTGTAACGCCCCCATTTCTGGAGACGGTACAGAACTCCGTAACCGTACAAGAATGAACAGTTACAGAGTTCGAATTAAGGCGATTATCACAACAGTACATACATACAATAAAAAACTTCACTTTATTACAATATAAGGGTAAGATTAGTATAGCAACGGGCGCGCAGACCCACAAACCACAATATAATACAAAATACACCCAGGCGGCCTGAGCGAAGCTAAGACCTAACACCAGTCATCATCTGACATGACTGGCTCCTCCAGGGCTCCTTCTTCCGCTGGTTCTTCTTGCATCCATTGACCTTCTGGCAGATTGTTTAGCAAGTCATGAGTACCACAGTACCCAGCAAGCCACAAGGGTAATCCTTTCTTAATAAATGCAAAGATATTCAAGGATGGGGTATAGGGGGTTTATTACACTTGTGGATGCAATTTTATTTGCAAACAATCAAAAGTAAAACATTTGCTCCTTAAGATCAGGGGGTTTTCAATTATCAATATGATCATCATTATCCATCTTAACCTCAAAGATCTACTTATGCCTCAAGTTGGAATCACCCAATTAACACAGCTTCATTAACCGGAAGCACGGCGTATTCGAATACCATTATTTCACTCTGCAGAGTTGCTCAACTTTACCCACATGATCCCTTAACTCCCGCGACAGAGTTAAGAAAGCCAGGTCGTTTCACTGCTCATTTCTTTATATAGACTCTACCTGGTAGCATTGCTCAGACACGGCCACATGTTCAACATGAACCTCCCCTGCCGTTTTAAGCCAACACTACCATTGTTAGGTACCCGCAGCATACCTAACTCCCACGTCATCAAAACACCTCAGCCTGTAGAGGTTCAATCAAATTGAGCAGCTACTAAACCAGTGTTGACAAGTCAACTCCTGTGGTCTGAGCGATCACTATGTTCTTTCTTTGGCACAAGGTTCTTGTCCTTATATTTTCACTGAGGCACCAACCACAACTTCCACTGAGCTCAACAGCACCAGCCACCACCAAACCAAACAGCCTCCATCCTAGGGTAGAGCGGTAGGCCTAGTCAGGATAACCGAGTCCCACCACCTCTCTACCTTAGGTCCACACCTGTGGTTTGGTCGTGGGTGTTGATCCTGGGTGATAACTCCACTTTCTGACCCTCCCCCTAGTTCTCCCAATGATAGAGTCGTGGGCTTGGATCACAACGTGATGACCCCACATTCTGACTCCTACCTCGGGTTCTACCAAAGCAGAGTCGTGGGCTTGGATCACATCGTGATGACCCCACATTCTGACTTCTACTTTGATGTATATTTTCAACTCTAATGGCCAACAGCCAATGTCACTTATTAGTACAAAATGTCATGTGAGATGATCTATACTTCTTTATACTGTAAATCAACATTTACTAAGGTTGTCAAGGTGAATATGGCCATCAAATAAGACAGGGCATTTATCAGTGGTAGGAATAACTAAATATCATGCCATTCTAAACATTTTAGTTTAAGCAATTAACATTTTACAACTATCCATAATGCAAATATCATATTAAATACGGTAAATTCATGGGATTCAACATGATCAAAAACTTATGACTTGCCTTGCTGATCTGGGATCTCAACAACTTCAGAAATCTGCAAGAATGTTTCGGATCCGCAACGCAACCTCAACGAACTCGGGAGCTAGCGCAAACACACATAAAATAACAGCACAAGTCAAATTTTGCTTTTAACAAAACAAGGAAATCAACATAATAAAAGGAAATACTAAAGCATAAAATCTTTAAGAAAAAGTTTGGTTAAAATTAAAGTTCAATTTTTAGAAAGTACATGGTAATTGAATTTTTAAATAAACAGTAAATAGATTTTACTAAGCCTAAAGTCATACATTTGAATTTATAAAATTCAAAAATTCAATTTTAAAGAAATAAAGGTTATTTTTGAATTCTAGAAATTTTTCTGGTCAAAATAGTGTATTTTTATAATTTTTGGGATTTTCTAGAATTTTCCATAATTTTTAAAGCATTTTCTGGATTTTCAATTATTGTGAACAGTGTTAGGCTCGGCCCGGAGGAACAATGCGGCCTGGCCCGATTAGCACAGCGCCGCGGCGGTGGCCGAGTGGGCCACGGCCCATGCATACGCGCGGGCGAAGCCCAGCATGAACGCACCCACGCCCGCCCAATGGGCGACGCGTGTGCCACGCGAACGAGCGCGATGGCAAGGCTGCGGGCGCTCGGATGTCCCGTTATGAAGATCTAACGGTCCACGTTTAAACATCAGTGGACGCACTGGATTAGATCGAGCGGATGACTGAGATGATGCCACGTCTCCCCGGGGGTCGTCTTCTTCCTCGCGCCGGTCTTCTTCCGGCCGAGAGCAGAGGGCGGAGCCCTGGGGCGGAGCGGCGAAGCTAGGGCGCTAGGAGAAGATCGGCTTCAGCAGAAATGTAGAGGGGAAGCTAAGGGTTGTATTTTTCGGTCCTGGAGACGACAAAGGTAGCTAGAGCGGGCTGGCGGCGACCGAGAGAAGAATGGTCTCCACGGTGGCGCCATGGAACTTGGGTAGTGAATGAGTTAAATCAGCTGGGTTTTCACCATCTACAGCACACTAGGGGGCTTATGGAAGTGGTTGTGAAGCTAGAGAAAGACCCAGATAGGCTGGCCACGGTGAGGTCCCTGCGGCTGGCGGTGGACACCGATGCTAGGGCGCTAGGCCAACGCCCGACCTCAGGTGAGTTCATCAACGTGCTCAGGAGCTAAGCAGGAGTGTGCTGGCAAAAGGAATTGGATTCTAATCGACAAAATCAAACGATTTGCTTTTAGGGCTCACCGTGCAGGAAGAGGATCGTGGCGATTGGGGCGAAGAGAGGCGAATCTACCGCGATCGGAGGGGCGTGAGCGTGTCCGGGGCGATACTACGCACCGAGAGGCTCCCACCGAGTGTATCGAGCTGGCCACGAGGAGGCGGTGCGGCTGAGCTTCTCCCACGCAGCACGGCAAAGAGGAGGTTCGAGCGGGAGCAGAGAATGTGAGGGGAGTGGCAGAGGCTCGCAAGCTTGTACAGGCTTGACCGTGAGAGAGAGACCGGGAAGGCGCGAGGGACGGAACAGTGTCCACGCCGTGTGACGTCTGGGACTGCCTGTGCCCAAAGCGAGAGCAGAGGAAATGGCGGTGGCCCGTGGGCTGGTAGGTGGGATGGCGCGAGCCGCAAAGCAGCTGAGGCTTCCCCTGCGAGTCAGCACAAGTCCGCCGCTGCCCGAAGATGACGGGAGGCGCCGTGCGAGCGAAGACGCGGAGGAGAGGAAGAAAACGGAAATGCCGAAACGGGAAAGCGTATTTCCACCGAAAATTTCCGAATTGGGAAAGAAATTCAAAAATCCAGAAAAATTTAAAATAAATTCTAAAAATTTGAAAATTCAGGATTGTTTCACACCGTGCCTTTACGTTACTGTAGCTTTTAGTGGAATCCCCAGCTGCTCGTACGCAGGGGATCATTTGATGAGGACTTGATGCTTTGGAAATTTGGACACATGTAGCACTGTAAAAACCGAAAATTCCAAATTTAGCCCCTGAACGAAAAAAATTCCGTTTCTAGCCCCTGCTCGACCGCGGGACTGCGCCGCCAACACTGTCCGATCGTGCGGTGTGGCACCGCACGACCACATCGTTCATCCGGTGCGTGCGGTGCCACACCGCACGACTACTCAGGCACGATCGTGCGGTATGGGACCGCACGACCCGACTGTAGCACGCGGCACCGAGCGCATGATTCGTTTCCGACCGCATGTCCCAGCTCGCGTCCCGTCCGTCCGCCGAAAGCAGCAGCACACCATTGTTTTCTCAGGCCCGGTAGAACACGCGTCAGCACTCCGTTTTCATGGCCCCTCCTCCGTGTGTGAAGAATGGGCATTTAAATGGCTTGGGCGAACGATGCATGTGATACAGAATTTCATTTGCATCTCAAGTGAAGACCGAGCGAGCGAGAGAGGCAACGAGTGAGTGAAAACACAAGATTTGAGTTCTTTTCGTTTGGTTTCATTGATTTGGCAAGTTTGAAAGTTGTAGATCGTTTCGTGAGCTTCAAATAGAGGTAAGTCTTGTGCCCGTCCAACTATATTTTTTGCTTGTCATTAGTCCGTAATTAAGCAAAGCGTATTTTGTTAATGTTATTTTATGTCAATCTTTGGTACGGCATGCATTTGTAGCTAAACATTTATATGTAGTTGTAGTGTATGTAATGTTGTAGATAATTTTTTGTGAACACACGTATTGTAATGTAGTTTTATTTGTGTGAAAATATGAAATTGTAGATGTGTAGACATTTAGAAAATACATATTTATGTTAGTATTTGTAGATGATAACAATAGTAGCGAAATAGAAACATAAAATTAGTACGCTTACGGGCACTTCGGTATCTTGTGGGCGGTGGTAAAATAAATTGTAAATAAAGTACGATAGTGGGTGTTTGATGGTACGATTATTGCCTATTTTCCACTATGATGGTTGATTATGCTCTTAATATGTAATGAGATTTTGGCATTAATAGAAAAAAATGGAAATAAAATTGGTTAGTGGAAGACAGCGTTAATTAAAATATTACGAAAGAAATGAAGAGAAATTACTTATTGCATTTTTTTGCATGAATTGTAACAAGCTTAATGCAGAGCAGTAGTGAAAAAAAATAACGTTGTAATGCAATATTCATTCGTATTAGAAATGGAAATAAAAATGAAATGAATATGTAATTTGATGTATGGTAGAAATTAGAAGTAAAATAGGTAGAAGTAAAATATAGATTTATAAATACCGCACTGTTAATGTTACAATGGGGCAGTGGGGGGTGATGATACGATTGGTGCATGTTGTGTACTGAGATGGTTGATTGTGCACTTATGTTAGGTACGCCATGGCTGACATTCAAGACTTGTTCGTATTCTACGGGAGTGGTCTCGTACGCGACGGGCCGTATGGGGCGGACCTGTCTAATTGTGACCGGACCGTGATCCGGGCACCCGGTCTGAACGCCATGAACTTGTCTGACCTACGGAGGTGTGTCCGTTCGGCGTTCGATCGACACACCGCAAGGAAGAAGTTACGGATCGAGGCAGTATATGCGTCAATGGTGGGTGATGCACGGGAGAGAATGTGGCAACTTCTGAAGGTGACCAACGATGCCTCGTGGGCCAACTACATGGAGGTTGTGTGCAACCCTGATGCTGCGATATATGCTAGACCAATGGTATATGTCGAGTTCGTGGAGAGGATAGAATCATCCGCCATGGGTGGTTACGATGCTTGCCGATGCAGATGTAGTGCACAGGTTCATCTTGGGCGGTCATGAAGACGCTCATGGGAGAAGATGTGGGCGAGGAAGTGGGTGATGAAGACCTCGGGAGGCGTGCGGAGAATTTCGAGCCAACGAAGGTGTTGAGGAGAGATGGTGGGCCCGTATTGATCGTCATGAGTACCTTGGGGACCAGGTGGAAGAAGTGGGCAGCGAGGAGGAGGATGAGGAAACAGGCAGTTCTGGAGAGGACGATGATGGCGAAGCTGCAATTGGAGGGGTGGTAGGTGGTGTTGTGACCACCGACGGTGCGTCGTGTCATCGGGCGGGCGACAACGCAGCGGCATCCCTAGTTCGCCACAAAGTGAGGAGGAGAGAATGGGGTTCAACGAGGCCCCACTCATTTTGGGGCGATGCTTAGTAATAAGAGTCTTGTCCGGCAGTTATTGCTAGATCGCCGTGAACATGAGCCGGACGTATCGGTGCAGTGTCAAACCCGAACACGTACATTGTGAAGTGTGTTGACGGGTCTGTCTTGGCAAAGTTCGTGCACGCGGTTCAAGGGCGCCGCACCGAGTTCCGGATAACGGTCTTTGCATGATCACGATTGCGAGCTTGCGGGGCGATGCGTAGGCACCGCAACATGACATCGGCATATGTTGCGGGCGGTGAGCCACCTCATTGTGGCGGATGTATCCATTTCTCCGAAGGTTATAATGGCAGAAGTAGCAAATTCGGAGGGGATAGAGGTGAGCTACAAGAAGGCATGGAGGGCGAAACGAAGGTCTTTGCCGTATGTTTGGGACGTACGAGGAGGCGTACGACCTGGTCCCAAGAATGCTGCAGCAAATCACAGAATCAAATCCAGGCACGTACATTAACAGGCAGGAGAGGGTTCATCCTACAGAGGGCCCGAACTGTTATATTCTTGACAGAGTGTTCTGGGCCTTCCATCAGGCGATACAAGGCTTCAGGTCGTGCCGTCCGGTGCTAACGATAGACGGGACGTTCATATCCGGCAAGTACAAGGGTACTATCCTCACCGCGATTGCGGCGGATGCAAATGACCGATTACTCGGTGGCATTTGCAATTGTGGAGAATGAGAATACGGATAGGCGGCTTTGGTTCCTTGCCAATGTGAAGCGAGCCATAGTGCAAGGTCGTCCAAGTGTGTATCATCTCGGACCGCAATGCAAAGCTTCTTTGTCTGCGTTGCGACGATGCGAAATGGGACGCAGCCCCCTTCCAAAGGAATGATCTCAAGAACCGTTGGTGCATGAGACATCTTGCGTGAACTTCCACGAAGGTTCCGTAGCAAAGACTTAATGAAGATGTTTAAGAAGCTATGTGTGCGTAATCGAAGCGGAAGTTTGACACGTTGTGGAGGCAACTCGATCGAGGCTAGCAAGCATGTCCACACAGAAGCTGGGGCCGTGGAGGAGGCTCCACAAGAGTTGGGGTGTTCACACAATGGGTTCAATCAAATGCACGACTTGGAGATGTGGTCTTTGTTGCACGACACCGGGGCGAGGTATGGGATCATGACAACTAATATGTCGGAGGTTTACAACGGAGTCTTGAAGGCGTCGGATCTCTACCAATCACGGCAATCGTGGACGAGAGCGGAACCGTCTTGTCGGGTATTTTGTCAATAGAGCCATGATGGCGAAGAAACACCTCGGCGAAAACAAGCAATACTACGAGGTAATGCGGTATATGGGGAAAAAGATGGAGAAGAGTCGTTCCCATTGCTCGACCCATTGATGGCCTAAGGAACAAGTTCGAGGTTCGCCTCGAGTAAGTACGTCATGGGTCACATCGGAGGATCGCAAACACGTATGCACGATTGATGACAAAGCATCTTGCACCGCAACAAGCCCCAGCTTCTTCACAAACCGTGCTCCCATGTGTATGCGACTGCGCGTATGGCGACAGCGTCCACCCAAGACATCTCTCAAGACTACGACATGCGAGACTTGTATGCAACATGGAGTTCGAGTTTCATTCATACGGGTATACATGCACTACTGAGAATTATGGCGGGGAGGTAAAGTGGGTACCAAATGATGCATCAAGCATGTCGGTCGTGGCGATTTACAAAGTCGTCGCATCCGCAATGACATGGATGACGACCGGCGGGGATCGAGTTCGGCGGCCAAAGTGTAGGCTATGCAAGACGATTGGGCACTCCTCGGCAAGGCCCAAACAGTCGACATCAAGCAACCCTCCGTAGTAGCACATACAATATTTTGTTTGTACTCCCTTTTGGTTCCTTCCATGTGTTGTTGCTGTGTTCCGTGCATTGCGATGCACCTTTGCCATGTGTTGCGAGGTCCCTTTCATTTTGAGGAGATGTACGATGTATTATTGGTTCTATGTCCGTATGTCACGCACATTTTATGTTTTCTACATTATGTATGTTGTTTGTGTACATTATGTATGTGTACATGTTGTCTGGGTCATATTTGTGTGCATATCTATCGTTACGTTTGCTGTTAATTATGTTGTCATTTGTTGCACATTATATTATCAATGTAGACTCACTTATTTATCTTCTTTGGCAGGAGATGGCTTACGAGTTGCTTGACCCCCGGTGGGATGAGCGGCACCGATGCCTATCGTGGTCGTCGGGAGACGGGCCTCCGAGCTTGATCCTGAGGAGCCCCCGAGAGCACTGGCCTCTCGACCAGCGGTACATCCCACTACTGCGGTACACCGGGCTGCTGCCCATTGCCCGCATGTTGGATGTACCGCACGCGTTGCAGTTTGATGCGCCGTTGATGTCCGCTCTTGTTGATCGCTGGAGGCCGGAGACTCACACCTTCCACTTTCGCTGGGGAGAGATGACGGTTACTCTGCAGGATGTGACAATGCTTACAGGTCTACCCCTCCGTGGTGCTGCTGTAGTGCCACCCCCGAAGGCTGCAGATTGGAAGGTCCATCTGGCTCAGCGGTTCGGTCATCCGATCCCGGACAACGTAGCTGGTGTGCCACATGGCTGGCTTCGTCGGTACATGACATGTCCTGCTGTCGCACATGAGGACCAGGTGCGGACACACTTCGTTGCGTACCTGCTATTTCTGTTCGGGTGGGTCTTGTTCCCTAGCACCACTGGAGATTCAGTGCAGCCTAGCTACATACATCTAGCGGAGTCCTTGGCGGATGGCTGGCCTGGTGAGGTGCCACATTATAGCCGGGATCACTGTTCTTAGCGACATACCGAGGTTTGTGTGATGCCTCACAGCGTACTACGGCCAGCGAGCCGGTCCTAGCCGTGTGCTACGTTCTTCTTCGCCAGTGGTCGTGGGAACACTTCCCCGTTGGCAGACCTTACTTTGGTACTTCTGTGCACCCTTACGAGTTCAGCCCGCATTTGTACGGAGTTGGTAATGGAGACGACGCCGTCGATGGGCCCACCATGGGTACACGTTGGACACATGCTCGGTTGCGGTGGGCCAAGGAGAGACCTAGACGCGTGCGTGCAGGAGTTTCACAACATGTTCGAGACACTCCACGAGGTAGAGATAGTCCGTGGCCATGGACTCCACCGTTCATTATGGACACGGCCCCCACGGATTATCATCTCGGTCGGGCGAGGATCACATGTACTGGTTGACGACTTGCCACTTGGTGTTCTCTCACTGCGTCGAGCCATACAACCCGCAGCGAGTTATGAGGCAGTTCGGCATGTACCAGGTTGTCCCACCCTTGCCAGGACGCCCTCTTGCACCCACCACCCACCGGTATGTGATTTCACGGTAACTGTAATTAATGCATTACTTTGTGCCCCTACTAATTGTGGATGTCTCAATTAACTTGCGTGCAATCGAGGAGAGGCGAGCGAACGAAGACCGGAGAGGTGTACAACGGGAGGGACGGACATGTGGCGTGACCACGCGGACACGATGGTTGTGGATGAGACCGGCCGCACGACCTCGCACGTATAGCACATACCTCGAGTGGTACGTTCCACGCACCCGCAGTAGGCTTACTGGGGCGCCGCCACAGCGTCCAGTTGAGATAATACACGAGGCTGCTGTAGAGGCAGGTCCAGACCGGCATCGAGCGGCACGGCACGACGAGACGGTAAGAGATTAGTATGTAATTAACATATGCACGATTATGTTTTAACTGGTTACTTGTGTAACTGCAGTTCGACCGATTGCATCGTATCCACGACGAGGCAGCTCAGGCTCTCCATCGTGGGAGGGCAAATTCGATTGATCGCCTGCTCACTTCGATGCGCAGCATCTATGATGACGCCAGGTCTGCGATACGGACCATGAGTTGTGGTCGGCGAGAGATGACGCCACAGACGACGCGGTCGCGGACGGGCGACCACCACCACCCCCCTCCGCGGCACCGTCAGCAGTGCCATCCGCACGTCCATCATCGTCACGTCCGTCGCCGTCCGCCAGATCGACCAGCCGCTCGCTCGTCGTCCACGCGATTCGGGCCGGCGGTACGTGATTTGCGACCTATTTGTTCATGCACTTGTTTGCCATTTATCTCTAACCCCATATTTTTCTTGCAAGAATTGCGGCGGGATAGCACCTGCTGCAGCCATCGTCATCACGGAGGAGTGCGGAACGAACAATCCCGCTGGCCGACGGGCCCGATCTCGAGACAATGACCACGACTCGGCACGGCGGAGGTGCTGCTGCCGCGTTCGCCCATGGTGGTCGATCCGGCTGCGGGAGGCAGGAGGAGTGGTTTGGCCATACCTACCAAGATTACACGGTGCAGGAGTACGGTGGGTCATCGGCATTTCAGCCTACGCAGGTAAATGCCTTTTGATATTACTATTTATTACTAACAACGTTGTGCATGGTGTAATTCAGTTGTGACATCTCAGCAGGACATAGACCCCTCGTCGACCGATTGGCTGAGCTCTATTCTCGGCCATCCGACGGACCTCCCCACGCAGTCGTACCCGGCACCACCTCGGACGCAGGCATCGCAGTACGACCTTCGAGATGCACCGCACTCCCCTAGCAGGTTCACCTTCTCCGAGGAGCACATACCCGTCCGAGGAGGCGACGACGAGATCCATAATGAGTTTTGTAATTCGATTTCGTAACGCCTCATGCTTTGTCAGAACTATTTATGTAATGTACGTATGTGTAATACATATCCATGGCATGTTTTGCAAATTATTTATTTACATCTTGCTTCACAGAAACATACATTAACCCTCCAGCACTAAGACACACGATAACAATAAACACAACAATAACCTCCAACACTACACCTTAACGATAACAATAAACACAAGAAAGAAAATAACACACAACATTAAATTAATCTTCCACTCCAGTCTATCAAAACGATGACGCATCTCGACGGGGTCGCTACCCCCCACGACAACTCTCTCATGCCTCGCAATGTCGGCCCTACCACCCATTTCATCCTCCCACACCCAGAATCGGCAACCGCCGGGGTCTTCCTGCGTTTCACGAGAACAATATTGTCAAACATGCCTGCACGATTTGAATGAACCCGAAACATTCGTACTCACCGAGTGAAAGGGGCACTTGTAGTAGTGCCGCCCAGGATTCGTGGCCGTGTGTGAGGTCTTACGTCTAACAACCGTGTTGCATTTTGGGCAAATCACCATTGGAGCGGACGATGCGGTGCTGAGATGACTCATATCGGCGTCCAGGGGAGTGAGAAGGAATGATAACTATACAGAATGGGAAGAACTAATTCAAGAGGTGAGGGAGAACAATGTGGGGGGCTAGGTGAGGAATGGGGGGGCTAGGTGAGGAATGGCTCCCTCTTATAGGCTCGGGGGGCCTCAGTCATAGAGTCCACACAATAAGAATGCCAACACGAAACAAAACATACATTGCACATACAGACAATATGTACAGTACTACACGCAAGAAATTAAATCAAAACAACATGCTCAGCGCCACACCATCAACACAACAACGACCACAACAAATTACATACGACACATTACTAACTTAGTCACTCTTTCTACTTCATATGTTGGCGTTGCATCTGTTGGCGCAGGTCGGTGTTCTCCTCATTGAGGGTCTCAATTCGCTCCTCCAACTCAAATATTCGCTGCCATAATGTGAATACATAATTGACAATATAACGTTCGTGGGGAGGGTCGATCCACCGGAGAACTCGCATTTCGCCATCTGCAGAAAGGAGGATAAACATGCGCTTGCATAACAAATAAGAAAGCATCATACTACTTTTACCCCGGATCGTGGGCATCGGAAGAAACGTCGCCCGCCATCGAACTTGCATTCGATGGCCTGCACAACCGCGTCCTCATTGTGTCGGCACTTCGGCCATGCTGGTTGAGCACGCTGACTTGGTATCAAACGGTAGTGTGGACCAAATACCTCCCTCCTTTCTAAGGGAAGGTCTTCCTTCGGTGACCCATATCCGATCGGCCCCTCAGCTTCCGACATGATATGTTTCACAACAGAAGAGGACACACTTCTTTTTTCGATTTGCACGGTTCGCTGCCTACAATATCATGGGACCCCAATCGTGCTATTTATACTGAACGAGAGAACTTACTGCGGTGGACGTGACAACAGAGGCTAGCTTTGTGCGGTGACATGACAAAGAGGCCGCTTTGCGCAATGACGGACAAAGAGGCCAGCTTTGCGCAGTGACATGACAAAAGAGGCCACCTTTGCGCAGTGACGTGACAAAAGAGGCCAGCTTTGCTCAGTGACGTGACAAAAGAGGGCAGCTTTGCGCAGTAACATGACAAAAGAGGCCAGCTTTGCGCAGTGACGTGACAAAAGAGGCCAGCTTTGCGCAGTGACGTGACAAAAGAGGGCAGCTTTCTGCAGTGACATGACAAAAGAGCGCAGCTTTTCTCAGTGACGTGACAAAAGAGGGCAGCTTTGCGCGATGGCGTGACAAAGCGCCGCCTTTGCGCATGACGTGACAACAGAGGCCGCCTTTGCGCGATGGACGTGACAAAGATCCCAGCTTTGCGCAATGCCAAAAAACACATGGCTACCCTTCGCTTTATAAATTGACGTGCAATGCATCTGCAAGAGAGCACTACACCATCTAACACTACATCTTACATTCCTTCTCCACGTCGAAATGAACAACAAGAATATAAATAGTTGGCAGGAATTCGCGACAGATAAATGAAACTAGGCGGAAGGCTAAGGAGGAGTCCCGCAAGAAGGCACAATGGGAGGAGACACGCAACATAGCAAGGGCTGCGGCGGCTCGCGAGGAACAAGCAAAGGCTGCTGCGGCTACGAGGTCGCCTCCCGCAATGAGCGGCACAGTAGCAACAACCCCATCCCGGACGTCCCCAACGAGCGTTCGCGCAACTCCCACCGAGGGGAGACACCCCTTTGTTGGTGCGGGACACGTGCAAGTTCATCAAATCGAACGAACGCATCACCACGTATATGCGTCGGGTTGCGCAAACTACTCCAAAGAATACCCCAACCGCCGTTTGACACCTCATCCTATCGGGAACCGTAATGAACACATGCACCATTTTTCCCGACATTTTCTCATTCACATCACGTACTAACAAACTCTCCCTCGCTTTGCGCCTCCGAGCCCTATGTAGCTACCGCAAATGGATCGATCTTGAGATCCACCTGGCGACCAATGGACCCTCGACTTGAGGAGTGGAATGTCAAACATGACAGGGGCTGCTGCAGGAGGAGCGCCGCAGCATGAGCACACCCTCGCGATACAACGCGACTGCAAGCCCATCTCGATGCATGCACGCGAGGGAGCGGGAGGCTCGCGAGAGGCGCGAGAGAAAGAGGGAAATAGCGGCTAAGGCAAAAGAGGCGCGGAGGAGTTCAACGCCGAGCGGGCAAGGAAGGAAAGTGGCCCCGTCCACACAAAGAGGTCGTCTGGCGGTTGGGTAGATTAGTCGATATCATGCTATATGTTATGCATGTAATAAAATGTACGCGATGTTACTCCCAACTCTGTATTATGAAGTTTATTATCTCGTCTTTCGCATTCAATGATTCAGATTGCAACTCATTTACCAATATTAATATAATTGGTTCTCTCCTACACTAATTCTCACTAAAATCAAAATATCACTTACCATTGTATGTATCGATCGTTGTACAGTCAATAGCTCTTAAAAAAATTATCTCAAAATTTTTTACGCACCTACAACATACAGTGAACATAAACTTTTATTACAACTACTCCTAATTTTTTCCGCTTTAAAAGTACAAAATTAGTAAACTCTACAAACTCACGGGGACCGACTCAAGTCGCCTTCCTACAAAATTGTCGGTTCAACATATTTTCACGGTCAAGAATCTACAAAAACACAACATCAATCGTTACTTCATCTAGTTCAACATATCATTTATTATGAAGTGTATTTTAATTATCAGCATAAAATCTCCTCATCTTTTCGCATTCATTTTTCCCAGCTGTTAAATATCACTTTCCTTCCTTTCGCCTAATTGTTCTTATCAGAGTTATTTTCAAAAAAAAATTCCTTAAATTTTCTACAATAAAACAACATACCATGATCGAAAATTGTTATTGTCAGTTCAACATTTTTTTCACGGTCAGCAATCTACAAAAATCACAAATACAATAATCATTACTTCACACATATTTCGCTCAGACTCTACCAAACAAAATTTTAAATTTTCTAAATGCAACAAAATCAC
Source organism: Bonia amplexicaulis (assembly GCA_036346245.1). Taxonomy (NCBI): domain Eukaryota; kingdom Viridiplantae; phylum Streptophyta; class Magnoliopsida; order Poales; family Poaceae; genus Bonia; species Bonia amplexicaulis. The sequence continues at coordinate 10,802,992 of CM070755.1, forward strand.
ACAAGCTATAAACTGGACTCTATATCAAATTCAAATTTTTAAACATTATTTCATATATCCAAATTTATTTTTATTGTAAATAACTCAATAATACATATAAATTCTTATATTTAATACATATATCAAACCCTAAACAAAAATTTTGTGCAGCGGGGTCGTGCGGTCGGCACCGCGGTCATGCGGCGGAGGCGGGGTCGTGCGGCGGAGGCGGGATCGTGCGGTGGGGAGCGGAGTCGTGCGCTCGGGCGGGCGGCAGGCGGTCGTGCGGTCCGGCACCGCGACGACCCGTGAACAATCTTGTCGCAGGTGCCACACCGCACGACTCGCCACGTGTCTCCGCCAGTAATCTCGCGGTCGGGAAGGGGGCCAGATTTGGAATTTTTTTGCACCGGGAGCCAAATTTGGAATTTTAGATTGCTACGGTGCCAGATGTGTCCAAAATTCGATGCTTTGCTCTCTGATCACCTTATTCTCACGTATAACGTATGGACATAAATATTCCGAGAGAAGTAGAGATGGAGCAAAGCGCTCTCGATCGAGAATAAAGGTACAAGACATCAAAAAGTGGCATAAATAAGTACGCACGTATCCTCTCAAGAAACAAGCAAGACAAATACTACCTACTACAGCGCAGAATAGATGACGTTTTAGCTAGAAAGTTGGTTTTAGTTTGCAAATAGATGTCGTTTTAAGTTTCCGGGGGTAACATTTTCCACCAAAATTATCCTATTAAATGCTTATTATTGGTAGTGTTAGACTGTTTGAGAGATGGGTACACAATCATTAGGGGCAGGCTATGTCAAAAACTATTCATTTTATTCGTGCATGAAACTAAAACAACATGTAACTAATACGGAAGATCATATGCATGCACGTGAGGGCCATTTTGGTAATCCCACCCTCCAAGGAGACATTCAATTTGGTTCATGAAAACGTAATATATATGTAACTAATACGGAAGATCATATGCATGCATGTGAGGGCCATTTTGGTAATCCCACCCTCCAAGGAGACATTCAATTTTGGTTCATGAAAACGTACTATATATATCACTACGAGCTAACCTTGATCTGATCTATAGCATCAATCAACCAAACATACTTGGTATTTATTTCACTGTGGTAGCTAGCTTAACTGCATACCTGTCGAACTAGCCAGAGATGGCTGCGCCGGTCGAGGTGGCTGATCCGGTAATCCGGGGGTTTCGTTCGGAGGAGATTCATCAGGTCATCTTTTTTTTTCTTGGTACTGCTAGTTTACCAATGGTTTATATTTACATGTAATAGCTTCCATCATTCCATGTAAAACGAGCACAATTAAAATATTAGCAAAGCAAAGCAAAAAAAAAAAAGAGCTAAATTTGGTGCTATAATTCGTGCTCTCCTGTCTCATTTTTTTACTGACGTTGTGACGTAGGCGCAGACAGCACTACCTGCGACTGACAAGAAGGTGCAACTAACAGCCTACGCGAAGGTCGACGCCATCCATGGATTAGAGCTGGGAGTTGGGCGTGCCGTGCCGGCACGGCCCAGGCCCACCGTGCCGTGCGTCGTCGTGCCGTGCCGGCTCGGCCCAATCATCTCGCCGTGCCGTGCGCGTCGGCCCGTCTTGTTTTCGGCCAGGTCCAAGCACGGCCCAAAGCCCGCCGTGTCGGCGTTCGTGCCGTGTCACCCCAAGCCCAGCCAAAGTAACTATACACGACGAAAGCGATGGCGACAATGGTAGCGATGGCGCCATCTTCCTTTCTCTTATACCCGCCTTATTAAAACATACTTTATTTGTGCAATGAGTACTGTATGATATATATGATTGATGCAAGATTGGACTTGAGACTTCGGTTCACATGATCATGTATAAATAATGCTCGCAGATATGTTTGTACTTCCAGAGGAAATTTTGTATAGAGTCGTGTAAGATCAAGTACCCCAGCTCTTTTGCCTTCTACACCGCCTAATTGAAACATGCTAAATCTATCATACCGTGATTTGTGAATGGGTTGGCATCATTCCATGTTCTAGTGTTGTGCTCATATAACAACATTTTTGCCATCTCTATAACTAACATCATGACCCCGTCGTTGTTTTGAGAAGATTGCCAATGATCCCGTAAGATGGTTCTGTTCTAAGTCATGTAGTTTCATGCATATATATAACATACTGATATTTGTTTGAAATAATATACATTCATCACATACACACACACACATCCTCATCTCATATACACACACATCACAGCATATCTTTCCTCTCATTTCATATATAATGGATTGCGCGAAGGCTACGATAGCAGAAAACAAAAACTTTTCTACCGCGCACACAAGAACATCATGCTTAAGGAGGGATCATGGATCGTTACCACTAGACGCGCAGCAGCAATGAAGAAGAGTTGGAGCCGATCCAACCACGCGCCGAGGTAGTAGTGGAAGTAGTCGATCGTCCCAACCGATCGCTCCTCCACGCGATCAACCGCACCACGAGCGGATCCAATCAGTAGGTTGTTGATGCCGATCAACGCCGCAACAAGCGGCGTCTCCACCGGTATCCACACGTCCGGTCGGAACGCCGATCGCGAGTGTACCAAAGACTCGCGAGCGGCTAGGGTTTGGCTCGAGGTGGCGGCTGGGTTTAGCTCGGGATATCGATGCGTTCCTCACCGCCTCCATATATATAGACCTCCTCACTTGGGCCTCGTGGACCGAGGCCCAATAGGAGTCTATCCGGATCTCTATCCGAATTGAGCCCATATCCGAATCACATTCGAATTAGTGTTCCAACCCGTTAAGTGTGCGACCAGAGGTTCACGATACTTGGTCGCGACCGAAACACCTTTCCGGTCACCACATTAATAGCGGCCTCTAGCAAGACATATTAACCCCAAAGTATACGTAAAGATCATATCTACCGACCTCGTAATGTTCTCATGTACTAATCCTTTGCCTCACGATATAGATTAAGCTCAAGGCGAGACCGTGTCATCCTCTTAATAGCTCAATCACTCTCTCGATTCCGTGATGGATTATAAACTCGTGATTGACTCCTCAATCACCTTGGCATGGCCATGCACTTTCATAATCCATTACATCGAGGGGCCCGAGATATCTCTCCCATAAGGAGCGGCAAATTCTATCTTGATCATTCACATCCCACTACATGTTTCATGGCAAACCCAAAGACTACTTTTATGACTACCCGCTTCGGAGTAGTGTTTAGTAGTCCCAAAGTAAGCTACTACGCATGCCGGGAACCATGATGATCTCAAGTCTAAGGATTTCACATAAACACTACTTGAGACCAACCGATGACACTTGGAATCTCTGCGGTGTCTCATGGCGGGTCTATCCAACATATGTTCACTAACACATGTCCATATTCTTGATTTGGTATCTCCATACCATGATCCATGAGACATGATCATCAATCAATACATATGTCGATCTTTGAATCATATTTGTTCCTCATATGAAATATAATCGGGATCATTTAGAAATAGCAACATTTTGGCATTAAGAGTCTCATGAATAAGTCACATACTCATTGATCAATAATGATAATGTCTATTTCAAGGAACAAAGCAATGTATCATAAACATAGTATGTGATATATTCAACATCTCCATGTTGCCTCTAGGGCATATCACCAACAGCCTCCCACTTGCACTAGAGTCAACCATGTAGGTATCTAATACCCATTGCCCTAGTGTGAGCCTCATGCTTTGGTGGGAAGCGGCTTTGTCAACGGATCGCAATGTTCAAACCGTGTACTTTGCATATCTTAACATCGCCTCTCCACAATCTCGCGGATGAGATGAAATCGTCAGAGAATGTGCTTGGACTTACAGTGCGATCTAGGCTCCTTGGCTTTGCGAATGGCTCCACCGTTGTCACAAGAGAGGTCCATTGGGCTGGAGGCACTAGCCATCACACCAAGCTCGAAACAAATTTCTTGATCCAAACAAATCTTTAGCGCCTTGAAGCCGCTATGTACTCTGGCTCATTGTAGAATCAAGAACTGCCTCCTCGCTTGAACTCTTCCACCACCGCACCGCCATTCGTGCAGTAACACAAATCCCGATTGCGATCTAAAATCATCTTTGTCGCTTTGAAGCTAGCATCGGTGTAACCATTTACAACGAGCTCTTCCTCACCCCCATAGACGAGGAACACATCTTTAGTTCTTCTCAAGTACTTCAAGATGTTCTTTACGGTAATCCAGTGACTTTCACCGGATCGATCGGTATCTACTCGTAGCACTTAAAGCATACGAGACATCCGGACGTGTACAAAGCATGGCATACATAATGGATCCAATAGTCAAGCATATGGAATCGCATTCATTTTATCCCGCTCATCGGTGTACTAGGACACCGATTCTTGCTAAGATTTATACCATGTGACATAGGTAGGAAGCCTTTCTTGAATCTCGCATGTTGAACCTTTTCAACACCTTGTCAATGTAACGTATCTTGGCTTAATCCAATCACCCTTTTGATCTATCTCTATAGATCTTGATGCCCAGAATATATGCCGCCTCTCCTAAGTCTTTCATAGAGAAACTACTTTTCAATGAAGACTTAACAGATTCGAGCATAGGAATGTCATTTCCGATCAATAATATGTCATCCACATATAAGACCATAAACACGAAAAGGCCCCACTAACCTTTTGTAAACACAAGGCTCTTCTTCGTTCTTGATGAAACCAAACCCTTTGATTACTTCATCAAAACGAATGTTCCAACTCCGAGATGCTCGCTTAATCCATAAATGGATCTTTGCAGCTTGCATATCTTTCTAGTCGATTGCGGATCGACAAAACCCGTGGGCTGTGTCATGTACACATCCTCACTCGATTTCCATTAAGGAAAGTGTTTTGACATCCATTTGCCATATTTCATAGTCGAAATAAGCAGCAATTGCTAGAATGATCCGAATAGACTTTAGCATTGCGACGGGCGAAAAAGTTTCATCATAATCAACACCTTGAATTTGTTTGAAACCTTTGGCCACCAATCGCGCTTTATAGATGTGAACATTTCCATCTATGTCTATCTTTTCTTGAAAACCCATTTGCACTCAATGGTTTTAACACCATCGTGGATCAACCAAGTTCCAAACTTGATTACTTGTGCATGGATTCAATTTGGATCTCATGGCTTCAAGCCATTTCTCGTAGTCTGGTCCCACCATCGCTTCTTCATAGGTCTTAGGTTCATCGTTGTCTAACAACAATATATCCCGTTGTTGAGTAGTCAAGAACATGTACCTCTCGTGCACACGACGTGACCTCTCGACCTACGTGGTGCGGTGTGTCCACAATGTGTTCTTCAACAGCTTGTTCATCCTGTTGTGGTTCTCAGGAGATGAAACGCTTTGTGTGTTTCGAATTTCTTCAAGTTGCACCATGCTCCCACTATCCCTTCTTGAGAGAAACTCTTTCTAAGAAGACACCATGCCAAGCGACAAACACTTTGCCTTCTTCTTGATTATAGAAGTAATATCCTTTTGTTTCCTTAGGATACCCGATAAAGAAGCATTTATCGATTTAGGACCGAGCTTATCGATTGTAAACGTTTTACATAAGTCTCACATCCCCAAATCTTAAGAAAAGACAAGCTAGGACGTTGTCCCGTCCACATCTCATATGGTGTCTTTTCTACGATTTTGATGGAACTCGCTTAGTGTGAAAGCGGTCGCTTCAAGAGCGCACTTCAAAAGACAACGGAAGATCACTGTGGCTCATCATGGAGCGCACCATATCTAATAAGGTGCGATTTCTCGCTCGATACCCCATTCCATTGAGGTGTTCGGGCGAGTCAATTGTGGAACAATTCCACAATCCTTCGATGATTACCAAACTCATGGCTCAAATACTCGCCTCCACGATCGATCGTAGAAACTTGATTGTCTTGCCTAAATGATTTTGCACTTCATTTTGGAATTCTTTGAACTTTTCAAAGGATTCGACTTATGCTTCATCGTAGATATATCCATATCTACTAAAGTCATCGAGAAAGTTATGAAGCATCGAAACCACCTCGGCTATTGAGCTCATTGGTCCACATACATCGAATGTACGAGTGCCAATAAGTCACTTGCCCGCTCACCTTGACCGGTGAAAGGTGCTTTTGTCATCTTGCCAAGTAAACAAGATTCGCATGTCTCAAATGATTCAAAATCAAATGAGTGCGAATACCATCTCTATGGAGCTTCTCCATGCTTTCTCATTTATGTGACCTAAGCGACGAGTGCAAATAAAAGTGGGATTCAAATCATTTGATCGTTGCCTCTTTGTATTAATGTTATAGACCGATGACTCTTCAAGAGTAAGAACATATAACCCATTCATCAATGGAGTATGACAATAGAACATATCTTTGAAATAAAGAGAACAACCATTGTTCACGGATCTAAAGTCATAACCTTCGCTTGTAAACATGAAGCGAAATAATGTTCTTGGAAAGAGATGGAACACAATAACAATTATTCAATTCCAAAACTAATCCTCAAGGTAAAGACAATGGCATGGTGCCAACACCACCGCACAACTTTGCTCCATTGCCAACGCGAAGATCCACTTCGCTCCTCCTCAAACTTCTACTTCTTCTTAGCCCCTGCAACGATTTGCAAATGTGAGCAACCGATCCGTATCAAATACCCAAGAATCGAGATGAAGTAGCAAGATTGATTTCTATAACATTTATACCGGAGCGAAGTCGATTCCCTTCTTTTCTCAAGATCCTCCAAGTACTTTGGGCGCCTTTTCCAATGTCCCGATTGCTTACGTAGTAGCAATCGCATCGAGAGCAGGGCCCTTCTTGACTTGCTTGGCCTTAGAACCGCCGCGATCTCATCGAGCTAACTTTCTTTGACCGCGCTTTCTTTACATAGGGCTTGCCCTTGCCTTTCTCGCATCATCATCACATGATGGCTGCTTTTCTTAATGCTTTCCTCGGTGATTTTAGCATCCCATGCAACTCACCAAGGTCTTGTCCATGTTGTTCATGTGATAGTTCGTAATGAATGGCTCAAAGCTCGAGGGAGCGATCAAGAATCACATCAAGAGCCAACTCTTGGCTAAGGGGAAAACCAAGCTTTTCCGGACTCTCAATGTAGCCAATCATCTTAATCACATGAGGGTCGACGGATTCCCTTCGCAAGCTCGCACGCAAACAAGGACTTTGAAGTGTTGAACCTCTCACCCTTGCTTGGTTCTCAAACATACCACGCAACCCCACAATGATATTGTAGGCATCTGTGTTCTCATATTGCTTCAAGCTCGAGAGGACATTGTGGCAAGCATGAGACACTCACATCAAGGTAATCATTCGCTTGCTTCTCATAAGCTTTCCGTGCACCACGGAGCATTATCGTGCAAGTCATCGGGATAAGGAGACTCAAGGACATGCTCCTTGCGCTCTTGCTTGAGAACAATTCTCGTGTTGCGATACCAATCCAAAAGTTCGCTCCATTGAGTTTTTCTTTCTCAAGAATAGATCGCAAATTAAAAGAACTGGATGCGGCATTAGTTGACATGATCTACAACAAAGAATATGCAAAGTTTAGCACTATGTTCATGTTTGATCTTCCATTAAACAATTTAACAAAGATACTCCCACTATATGTTTTGTAATCGCCTTCCTCTAACGACATATAGTGGTCAAGATCCATGTTCATCTAAGTTCTAGTGAGCTTTGGCATCACTGCTAGAAACCTAGTGACGAGGTAAGCAACACTTGCTAATCACATCTTATGTGACTCTTGTTTGTTGGGTGGCATCCAATGCCCCGGCTCCCAACACCATGCCCCAAGGCCCAAATCTAATTTGATAGCCTTGTCAAGTAAACCAATACTATGCATGTGGATGTCCGACATCCACCCTATTAGATCAAGATAGTTGATGGTACTCGCTTTGGCACCTACCAAACAATGATCATGATTCTTATAGGCGCAAAGAATTGGAAGGGCATCAAAACAAATTCTTAATTTTTTTTCTTGAGAGAAGCTATTCTATCATGAAAAACTAACCCTTAGTTGGTATGGCATGAAAGAATAGTATGACAAGAAATAAACATCACATGCATATAATCACATTATACTGTGAATGGTATGGCATTTTGTATCGTAGTGGTCGCCATCGCCATGGTTCCACGGTGATATTCTTCGCCACACTTCTTGTCCTCTTTGTCATCATGCTTGAAGCCTCCATAGCAAAGAACTAAACTATTACAACTAATAGGTAGCAAATGAATTACATGAGGAGCTCAAGCATCACAAGTCGACACGCAGTCGTTATACAATTAAAGAACGCCTCAACCCTACTGTGATTAATACGACACACAGGCCGCCAAAACACACATGCATCACATATGCATCTATGCCATACCATTCACATCATTCCCTGCAAAAACAAGTTAAGCGTAGAACAAATTCTACCGCCGACATGAATGTGTTTCTATAACAATCTATGCGTGTGCATAGAACGGCGGTCCTACCGGCCGGCCAGGCGGGGGTCGAGGGGAGCCGATCTATGAAATCCCTATGAAAATCTCATCGGCCGATCAAATCAACCCAAACCGAGCCATTCAAAATGTCTCAATTTTCATTAGATCAATCACATCAATCATCGCGATCGGTATGCTTGAGGAGACCGCAACACAAGACCTCGATCTGTTGGCTCAATCCATCGATCGCGCCGCAGCTAGCCCCGATGGTGTTACCAAAGGTAGGGGCAAGTCGCGACATCAAAGAAGGAGCACGAACTAATCTTTTGGCCACATGATGCTATCAACTCATACATATTCCAACCCCTTATTACCGATTGATCTAGTCCGTAATAGATCCAATCTATTACAACCGCATATCAACATATGCGCCGATCCGATCGCAAACTAAGCAAGATGGCTCGATACCACTAATGGATTGCGCGAAGGCTACGATAGCGTAAAACAAAACTTTTATACCGCACACAAGAACATCATGCTTAAGGAGGATCATGGATCGTTACCACTAGACGCCAGCAGCAATGAAGAAGAGTTGGAGCCGATCCAACCACGCGCCGAGGTAGTAGTGGAAGTAGTCGATCGTCCCGAACCGATCGTCTCCTCCACGCGATCAACCGCACCACGAGCGGATCCAATCAGAGGTTGTTGATGCCGATCAACGCCGCAACAAGCGCGTCTCCACCGGTATCCACACGTCCCGGTGGAACGCCGATCGCGAGTGTACCAAAGACTCGCGAGCGGCTAGGGTTTGGCTCGAGGTGGCGGCGGGTTTAGCTCGGGATATCGATGCCCCTCACCCCTCGCCTCCATATATAGACCTCCTCACTTGGGCCTCGTGGACCGAGGCCCAATAGGAGTCTATCCGGATCTCTATCCGATTGAGCCCATATCCGAATCACATTCGAATTAGTGTTCCAACCCGTTAAGTGTGCGACCAGAGGTTCACGATACTTGGTCGCGACCGTAAACACCTTTCCGGTCACCACCGTTAATAGCGGCCTCTAGCAAGACATATTAACCCCAAAGTATACGTAAAGATCATATCTACCGAACTCGTAATGTTCTCATGTACTAATCCCTTTGCCTCACGATATAGATTAAGCTCAAGGCGAGACCTGTGTCATCCTCTTAATAGCTCAATCACTCTCTCGATTCCGTGATGGATTATAAACTCGTGATTGACTCCTCAATCACCTTGGCATGGCCATGCACTTTCATAATCCATTACATCGAGGGGCCGAGATATCTCTCCCATAAGGAGCGGCAAATTCTATCTTGATCATTCACATCCCACTACATGTTTCATGGCAAACCCAAAGACTACTTTTATGACTACCCGCTTATGGAGTAGTGTTTAGTAGTCCCAAAGTAAGCTACTACGCATGCTTTGGGAACCATGATGATCTCAAGTCTAAGGATTCCACATAAACACTACTTGAGACCAACCGATGACACTTGGAATCTCTCAGGTGTCTCATGGCGGGTCTATCCAACATATGTTCACTAACACATGTCCATATTCTTGATTTGGTATCTCCATACCATGATCCATGAGACATGATCATCAATCAATACATATGTCGATCTTTGAATCATATTTGTTCCTCATATGAAATATAATCGGGATCATTTAGAAATAGCAACATTTTGGCATTAAGAGTCTCATGAATAAGTCACATACTCATTGATCAATAATGATAATGTCTATTTCAAGGAACAAAGCAATGTATCATAAACATAGTATGTGATATATTCAACATCTCCATGTTGCCTCTAGGGCATATCACCAACAAGATATACATCACACATTCACATCTCCAAAACCTAACTTAATCTTTAAATTTGGCATTCTAAGGATCTGCTCGCATGATGTATATGTCACATCGGATGTATCGGATCTTTTCGCGATGAAATTAAAATTTACGAGGGCTAGAACAGAAAAATCAAAATAGATAAAACCTATTCGTATATTTCGAAAAACTAAAGGACTAAATCGCAAAATATGAAAACCTAACCCTAAAATCCTCCTCCGCCGCCCAACTCATTCCTCCCGAATCCCGACTCCACGCCTCCTCGATCCCTTCTCCCCCTCCTCGCCTCGCCCTCCTCCCAAATCTTCCCACCGCCCCCCCCCCGCCCCCTCCTTCCCTCCTCCTCCGCCCCCCTCCTCCCTGGATCTCCCCTACCGCCCCTCCTCGCCCGGCCCCCTCCTCCCCGCCCCCTCCTTCCCCTTCTCCCGGCCTTCTTCCCAGATCTCCCCGCCACCCCTCCCTCCGCCACCTTTCCTCCTCCCATGGCCGCCTCTCCTCGCCTGCCCCCCTCCCCAGTAGTTCCTCCTCTCCCCGCCCCTCCTCCTCCCACTGCCCCTCCTCTCCCCGCCTGCCTCCTCCTCCGCCCCCCGCCGTCCCTCCTCCCCTGTCCCCCTCCTCCCCGGTCACCCCTTCTTCCCCGCCCCCCCTACTTCCCGGTCGCCTCCTCCGCCCCCGCCCCCTCCTCCATCGCCCCGCCTTCCCCGCCCGCCTTCCTGGCGCCCCTCCTCCTCCGCCCCTTTCTCCCCGCCCCCCACCTCCCCCGCCCCACCCTCCCGGCCGCCTCCTTTCCCCGCCCCCTCCTCCCCGGCTCCGAGCGACGGCGACGACGACCTCGACTACCGGCGACGAATGGCGGACGGCGACTAGGGCGCCGACGACGACGACGCCTCGGCCCGCCTACGGCTTCTCCTCCTCTGGCGATGCGGCCGACGTCCACTCATCCGAGCCGACCGGTGTGCCTCCTTCCCTTTCTCTCTCGGTCTCGCCTGTGATGATTGATGGATTGTGGTTGTGGGGATTGGGAACTGGGGACCGGGAGGCGTAGAGCTCGAGGCGGCCGGCACCGCAACGGCGTGCTCGCCGTGCCGCCCGTGTTCAGCGCGTGCTTCTCGTGCCGTGCGGCCCGAGCACGGCCCGATCTGCCGTGCCGTGCCGTGCCGCCCACCGTGCTGGTTTGCCAGGCCCGGCACGGCCCACCGTTCGTGCCGGGCCGGCACGGCCCGCCACGTGTCGGGCCGTGCCGTGCTTGGGCCGTGCCGGGCCGGCCGTGCTTTGGGCTGGCCCAAAAAAGCACGGCCCAAGTCCCAGCTCTACCATGGATGGCCAAAGAGGCACTCTGGCCTCCCCGTGCTGGTGCAAGTCGTGGCGCCCCCGGAAATGGGGGACCGTACCCCCATCGACCTCGTCGCCGTGCTCGACGTCAGCTGTGGCTGCTTGGCGCCAACGAACACTCAGGATCTGCTCAAGGAGGCCATGGCGCTCGTCATCGGGAAGCTCAACGACAAGGACCGCCTCGCCATCGTCCCTGTCCAGACGTCCCACGCCAAGCAAACCGACCTCATGGTGATGACCACCGCAGGCCGCACCGAGGCCTCCGAGAAGGTGAAGTCGCTGGCGGTCACCGGCGACAAGAAGCTTTCGACGGCCTTGAACAAGGCCGCAGAGGTATATATGAGTTTATACGTGTCCTGTACTACAGAATATATATCATCTCCTGTACATAATACGTGCATGCATGTAAGTTTATATACATTGAGTGTGTACATGTGTAGATATTGGATGGACGGGACAAGAAGGAGAGCAGCGCAGGCTTCATCATCCTCATCTCCGACGGCGACGACGTCTCCATCTTCCGGGAAAACGTCAACCTCAACTACTCCGTCCACGCCTTCGGCTTCCGCGACGCGCACAACATCAGGGTCATGCACCACATCGCCAATAGCTCCACCGGCACGTATGGAATCCTCAACGACGAGCACGACCAGATCACCGAGGCCTTCAAGGCAAGCATCAGCAAAATCACCTCCGTCGTCGCGGTGCAAACGACGGTTGACATCACCTGCAGCCAATCCTCCATGGCGACGCTGTCGGCCATTGAGTCCGGCAGATTCAGTTGGCGCATCGAAGACCAAAGGAAGAGCGGCTACGTCGAGGCCGGCGACCTCCACGCCGGCGCAGTGAGGAACTTCATTGTCTACGTGGACAATGTCCGCGAGGACGACTACAACGACTTGCCGAAGCAGTTCACTCTCCGTTTCGGGTGCCAAAGTGCGTCGAGCAGGGTACAGGGGAGCCTCGACGGGCAGGTGTTCGTCGTCAGGAAGGGCATCGATGGATCCAAGGAGCTGGCAGCGGAGATCGTGCGAGTGGAGGCGGTCAACATCGTCGGCGACTTACTACGCAAGTACGACGACAAGGGGAAGGCCCTCGTCGAGGCCGTGGACGAGCTGTGCAAGCAGTGGCTCCGCCTCAAGGACTCTGAGTACGGCAGGGAGGCTGGCGCGGCGTGCCTGATCTCGGGGCTCTCCGCCGAGATGCAGGAGATGGAGGCCAGCATGCGCCGGTGCTCGGGCCTCTCGTACATGCTCTGGTGGCAGACGTGCCACACGCTGCAGCACCAGAAAAGCACTACTGTGACGCCGTCGGCCGCGAAGCGCTCGCCGCAGGCACCAGCGGCGGCGCAGGTGTCGCTACCGAAGGGCATGGTGGGGAGGACGGCGGTGGACACGTTCGTGGCGGCCGGCACCGACAGCGACGGTGGAAGTAGGAAGCGCAAGCACCAGCACTACACGGAACTGGAGATGATCGAGCAGCGGCTGGCGTACTGGTCCAAGGTGAAGTACGAGCTGCCGCCCATGCTCCACGATGGCGCCGGCGACTACCCCGACCAGATCACCATGGTATTCCGGGAGGCGTCCGGCGAGTCCATCGACCGGGCCATGTTCCACGACGTCTTCTTGGTACGTACAGAAAATAGAAATGCATGAATGAATCCTACGTGTGTATACATGCATACATTCCATATGTTGACGATTTTCTTTTGGACAGGCCGTCGTCCATGCCACCGGCCGGGGGGGCTCCTACAGCTCCAAATCCGCGGAACGTTCTAGCGACTCTGCAACAGAGAACCTGCGTCATCTCGATTCATGCATGAGCTGACCGAGCTATGGCTGATCAAGAGAGAGATCGACGTCGATGTATCTGCAAACTACCTAATAAATACCGAATAAGTAAGGACCAAACATGAAGAATGCCTAGCTCGGTCGCTATATATGTATACTATGCATTGCGTACGTCAGGATTCATTGCATGCCACCATATATGTCTCGTATAATATAGCTGTTTTGCTGTGTTGTTTTGTATGTACAACATAGTACACCCACGGAATTGCATGTGCAGCTAACGTGTGTCCGTACTTACTTACGTATGTACCTATATATGAATCAATGTACTACTCGTGAAACTACTCCATTCATAATTGCTTGATGTACAATTCAGTTCGCCAAGTGTAGCAGATGGTGCAAAATGCTAGCTTAATTTCAAGAACGAGGAACTTGCCCTGACTAAGCTCCATCATGATCCGTGGCGAGAATTTTTTTACCAGATCAATATATCGGTCATCAGAAGTCGAAATAAAACTCTTGAGTGATTAGCCCCCCTTGTAATTTTCATAAGTTCAATAGTGAAACCTAAAGTCTCGTGCATGACAACCAGTGCATGCAATGCAAGCCTAAAACCAGGGCTAGATTTGTAATTGCACCTGCCAAAACAATTTCGACCGACAGATCTGGTGGTCCTTAGGACGAATTTCGAGGGATAACGTTGCAGGCTGGCAGCACTCGAGTAAGTGCGCAGTGGTGGCATACGTCCGTACGTATACATCGTGGCGCCACTGATTGGTAGGCAAAGCGGATCAAAGCAGCACCGTTCGTTTCTGATCCGGCGGCCACGCGGCAATCCTTTTCTTCGTATTCTTTTCAGCTTTTTCTCCCGTCGAGATGGAGCTAGCCTTAGGACTTTGTTCTTTGCCTGCATGCATGTTATTTAGTCATGTGCCAAGTAAGCATGCATGATAAGTTACGTCATGATCATTATCAAAAGCTGTGGGGGACGTATCCGTGTTTCTAAATCTAAAAGTAATATAAAAATGTGAGTTGGTGGTTAGTTCATTCTCTCTCTTCTTTTCTTAGTCATTTGATTTGATCTGGACCATTCGTCTCTCTCCTCCTCTCTCTCCTCCTCTCTCTCTTAGGATACAATCGTCCACCATCTCCACTTTTCCCATTCCCTCGCGCATTCTGGCTACCCTTTTCTCTCTGTTGTTTGCTCTCCAATGTTTAATGTGTGAAGTTGGCTAGGCAATAAATTCTGTCTCATTATTTTTATGACTCCGTTACAACACACAGGTCTCTAACTAGTCTAAAGGTAATATGCTGCTGGTAATTTAGCGGATTTCCGCCTGGTTTAATGACGTGAAAAAGAATCGTGTAATGTGATATGTCAAAACTAATCTAAATCTTAGCAAGAACATTAAGGCTTAATTCTAGATCAAAAACATGAACACCTAATATACAAAAGTGCGGAAGCGTTAAAAGCACATACCCGAGCCTGAGGAAGCCATTAGGTTGTAGGGGGTCGGTGGAAGGAGAGGCTGAGGTGGTCGGCCGGCAGCAGCGAGATCGTCGGAGTCGTGGACAGGAATGTAGAAGTTTGGCCTTCGTTCACCACAGCGCCGTCAATAGATCGGGTAGAGTTAGGGTTTTTGGAGGCGTGAGCAACTAGTGTATTTCACCCTTGCCGTAACCCCTCTAATTTATTTAGCGCTAGGTGACCGGGACCGAGAACCAAGGCTGTTGGTAACCGCCTCCGATCAAGGCGCGAGTGAAGACTAAGTCTCCCTGAAAAATCTCTCTGGGCAGTTAGCCTAGAGATCAACCCAACATTCTCCCATTTGATCGTAAGGCTAACATCATAAGACCATCCTTTGATAAAACAGTATACCAAGGCAATGTGTTGCATGGTCAATAAAGTATCATACAACCTCAATACCTATAATGTACTATTTTTATCTTAGAATGGATATTCATTATTCTTAATGGGAGTTGATTTGCTTAAAAGTCCATTTATCCAGAATCAGAGGCTTTACAATAAACTCATGCCGGCAACATGATCTCGAAAAATACTGGGTGGTAAGCCTTTAGTAAGCGGATCCGCAAGCATCAACTTAGTACTAATATGCTTGATACTTATAGTTTGATCCTGGATTCTATCTTTCACAACATGATACTTAATGTCAATGTGTTTGGCAGCACCACTTGACTTGTTATTATTTGCATAAAAGACTGCGGGTTCATTATCGCAGTATAAAGTGAGTGGTTTAGAGATGTTGTCTACCACTCTAAGTCCCGGGATAAAATTCTTAAGCCATACAGTCTGCCCGGTAGCCTCATAACATGCCACAAACTCAGCTTACATCGTTGAAGATGTCGTAAGGGTTTGTTCGGAGCTTTTCCACGAAATAGCTCCTATAGCGAGTGTGAAGATATAACCTGACGTGGATTTCTTAGTATCAACACATCCCGCAAAGTCTGAATCTGAATAACCAATAACATCAAGGCTATCAGAAAATTTATATGTGAGCATGAAATGCTTAGTAGCTTGCATATAACGCAAAGCTTTCTTAACGGTCTTCCAGTGGTCCGATCCTGGATTTGACTGATATCTGCCAAGCATCCCGGTTACAAAAGCTAAATCAGGGCGTTTACATACTTGAGCATACATAATGCTTCCGACAACTGAAGCATAAGGAATCGACTTCATCTGATCTGTTTCATATTGGTTCCTTGGACATTGAAATGTCCCAAAATTATCGCCCTTAACAATAGGAGCAGGCGAGCCAGAGCACTTATGCATATTGTATTTCTTCAGTACTCTGTCAACGTATTCCTTCTGCGATAAACCTAATATTCCTTTGGACCTATCTCGGTGAATTTCAATGCCAAGAACATAAGAGGCATCACGAGATCTTTCATATCAAAATTGGATGAAAGAAATCTCCTGGTCTCAAACAGCATGTCCTTATCACTGCTGGCCAATAAGATATCATCCACATAAAGTACTAAGATGGTGAATTTACTCCCCTTGAACTTAACATATATGCAGTTATCAACTTCATTTTTCTTAAAATCGAAACTTCTTATGATTTTATCAAATTTGAGATATCACTGCCTCGACGCTTGTTTTAAGCCATAAATGGATTTCTTAAGTCGACATCCCATATGCTCCTTGCCTTCCACGACAAAACCTTCCGGTTGAGCCATGTAAACATTTTCCTGCAAGTCGCCATTAAGAAACGCCGTTTTAACATCCATCTGATGCAGCTATAAATCATAATGAGCTACAAGTGCCATAACTAGTTGAGACAGGAGAAAAGGTGTCATTATAGTCAATCCCCTCCTTTGTGAGAAACCTTTTGCTATAAGTCTTGCTGTGAACCTTTCGATATTTCCCTTAGAGTCATGTTTGGTTTTGTAGACCCATTACAACCTACTGTTTTGACTTCGTCAGGAATTTTTTACTAAGTCCCATATATAACCATAGCAGGAGAAATCATCAGTGAATGTGATGAAAAAAATCAAAACCATCCACTGATGTCACAGGAAAAGGACCGCAAATATTATTATGAATTAATTCTAAAAGTCCTGTACTGCGAGTAGCTCCCTTCTTTATTTGTTTTACATATTTTCCTTCAATGCAATTAGTGTAGTGGTCTGAGTCAGAGAAATCTAATGGGTGGAGAATTTCTTCTTTAATAAGACACTCCATTCTCCCTCTCGAAATGTGGCCTAAACGACAGTGCCACAGTTTCGAAGAGGTCTCATCATTATTTTTACGTTTAGCATCATACACATTCAATACAGGAGATTCATTAAGGGAAAGTATATAGAGCTTGTCTTGTCTAAAAGCAAGACCAACATCATTAGAATTAAACTTAATAATGCATTTATTGTCTCCAAAAATACATTTAAAACCTTCATCGTCCAAAAAAAGAAACTGAAATTAAATTCCTCCTGATGGAAGGAACATAAACTACATTATTGAGACGAAGCAGGAAACCGTTGTCTAAAAATAATGAAACAGATCCAACTGATTTCACTTCGGCTTCCTTTCCATCCACGACTCTAAGACTGTGCTCCCCCTTTGTTACTGTTTTCGCGGTAAGGAATCCCTGTAAAGAGTTGATAATGTGCACAGTTGCACATGAGTCAATCCACCAAGCATTAAGAGATAAAACAATGTAAAATGTTTCATCAATGAAAGTTATTGTATTATTACCCCTTTTGGCGAGCCACTTCAGAAAGCCTACACAGTCTTTCTAGAAATGCCCTGGCTGCTTGCAGAAGTGGCATTCCCCACCTTTAGATGCTCCAGCGGAAGCAACATGAGGCTTTGGTGTATAGTGCACTTTAGGCCCCGATTTATCTGAGTTAGGGGAGAACAGCAGCTTCTTCTTGGATTTGAAGTCCCCTTGGAACTTCCTTTTATGAGAGCCACCAACATTAAAAGCAAAGTCCTTCTTTTCTGTTCTTATTCTCTCTTCCTCCTGGACACACATGGCGATCAAATTGCTCATGCTCCATTTTTCTTTCTGAGTGTTGTAGTTAATTTTAAAAGCTGTGTACTCAGAAGGAAGTGATGTCATAATGAAATGGACTAGGAAACCATCAGAAATTGCCATGTCCATGCCCTTGAGTTTTTCTGCCGTATCAGTCATCATCATGATATGTTCTCTTATACTACCAGCCCATCATATTTAGAGGTTAAGAGCCTCTGAATTAAGGTACTGGCATAAATTTTAGTGGAGCATTTGAATTTCTCCTCAATTGAAGCCATGTACTCCTTAGCATTTTCGGAATTGGGGATTGCTCCCCTAATCATGACTGAAATAGAGGTCTTCATAATCATAAGTGATAAGCGGTTAGACCGTTCCCATTTTTCAGCATTAGCCTCATAAATGTTCTTTTTCTCAGCAAAATTCTCCTCACCTTCGGTGGGGGGAACGGGAACGTCTACCCTTAAGGCATAGTCAAGGTCCAAAACACCAAGGACAACATGAATTCGTTCTCTCCACGAGGGAAAATTGCTCCCCGTGAGCTGCTCAATGTTATCAATTGTGGCGGCAACGTTTGAAGCATTAAGTGCTGAATTTCAAAATACAGGGCAAAAATTAGAAATATCATAAATATATATTGCATGTAATTGACCCTACGTTGGTCTGATTAATAACATGCAAAAATTATAGTTCTAATTCATATCACCGTTGGGCAGAAAATGAAAAAGAACTTAATAATTTTGTATGGCGACATATGATTATAAACAACGTTGGTCAGAATATAATCATATGCATACATAATGCCAAAATTAAGCATAAAATCTCAAAATTAAATATCTCGTTGGCGATATATGATTATAAACAATGTTGGTCAGAATATAACCATATGCATACATAATGCCAAAATTAAGCATAAAATCTCAAAATTAAATATCCCGTTGGCGACATATGATTATAAACAACGTTGATCAGAATATAACCATATGCATACATAATGCTAAAATTAAGCATAAAATCTCAAAATTAAAATATCCCGTTGGTTCAATTTTAATTAGAGATTATACATAACAATATGGTAATGATACATCATAATTTAGGTCATTGAAAATTAATTTAAAACAGTGCACAAAAAAATAAACTAAAACAAAAATAAATGCATTGAAAATTAAAATATAAAAAATCTGCCTTAAAATGGGCCCAAAAGAAAATTTTGGCTGAAAAAACGGCCCCAAAAGAAAATCGGGCCGAAAATACATGGCCCAAAACTCCACACGGGCAAAAATCGCGCATGGGCTGAAAATGGGCGCGGCCCACCAAAAGCGCGCGCGGGCGACCGGCCGGCCCATCATCCCGCAGCCCACTACACGCGCCCACTGTCGGATCGTGATCCGACGGCCGAGATCGTCGCTGCCCTCATCATCTTGCCGCCGTCGATTGCCATCGGACGGTTCACGTCTGTGGCGGCCAATGGCATTTCGCCCAAAGAAAATGGCCGTCCGATCGATCGGACGGCCGAGATTGTGGTGGCGGGTTAAAGAGCCGAAAACCCTAACCCTAACCCATTTCTTCCGCATCCACCCGAAAAAAACGGAGCTAAAGCGGCGGCGGCTCGGGGGCAGAAGGAAAGGAAGGCGATGCGACGCGCGCGACGACCGGAGAGGCGGCGGTGCCGAGAGCGGCAGTGGCGCCAAGAGCGAAGGCGGCAGCGGCACCCGAGGCGACATCGGCGATCGTGGCTGCGGAGCGCCCGCACGTAGCAAAACGGCGGAGCGAACCCGAGGCGGCGACCCTCGGGCGGTGGGCGGCAAGACGTGCGGCCCAAGACGGCGGCGGCCCGGCGGCGAAGCGCGACGACGACCCGACAAATTAAAACGCGTAGCGCCAGAAAAAACGGTAAGATCCCCGCCGCCGATCCAAAATTTTTTTTATTTGGGGATTTACGGTTCGGGTGATGGGGATTTTCCATTAGGATTTTGCAAGAGTCTTCCCCTTCTTCTAAATTTCTAAGCCGACCCTAAGATCCGAAAGTCTAGTGTTCATGGATGAACTAGAGTCGCTCTGATACCAATGTTAAAACTAATCTAAATCTTAGCAAGAACATTAAGGCTTAATCCTAGATCAAAAACATGAACACCTAATATACAAAAGTACGGAAGCATTAAAAGCACATACCCGAGCCTGAGGAAGCCATTAGGTTGTAGGGGGTCGGTGGAAGGAGAGGCTGAGGTGGTCGGTAAGCGTGTAGAGATCGTCGGAGTCGTGGACAGGAATGTAGAGGTTTGGCCTTCGTTCATCACAGCGCCGTCAATAGATCGGGTAGAGTTAGGGTTTTTGGAGGCGTGAGCAACTAGTGTATTTCACCCTTGCCGTAACCCCCCCCTAATTTATTTAGCGCTAGGTGACCGGGACCGAGAACCAAGGCTGTTGGTAACCGCCTCCGATCAAGGCGCGAGTGAAGACCAAGTCTCCTTGAAAAATCTCTCTGGGCAGTTTGTCTAGAGATCAACCCAACATGATAGGCTTGATTAGAAATAATGAAACAACGAGACTACCTATGTGACACTAAATGATTTTCTTTAGAAAATATATTGAATTTAGGACCGTTAGATTTGGATCTAATGGATTTCCATCTCACCCTTTCTCATACTATACTTCCCTCCCCCTCCCACTGCCTCTCCCCCTCACGGACCAAAACCCTAGCCGTGCTTCCTCTTGCTTTACCACCCCCGTTGCCATTGCCCTAGTGTGCCGCCGCCTCTGACGCGGAGAACAAAGAGCCTTGCCGTCTTTGGCACCGATCATAACACAACTTAGAAAGATTTATCTACAAATTAAGGGAGAGAGATGAAGAAGTTGCCGGAGCCTCAACAAGCTCCTTGTTGTATCTCAGTAGTAAATCTGACGATGAGAAATTCAATTGATTTCTCGCAATGTACTGTTCATTTGGGTTTAGGTTTCTAATTTTTAGCTTATTTTTCACTATTTCTAATTTTTATCTTTTTTTTACTTTTCGGATTTTTTTGAGCCATAAACCACAAAAAAATGTGTCCAACCGAGCGCCACCACGGTAGTCGACTGGTCGTTTAACAAAATCTGCTGCTTTTTTCACGCGCTTGGACTGGAAGAAAGAGGGAGGCAGCGGTGTTCTAGGGAAGAAAGCTCAAGGTACCAAAATTTAAAGACGTTAAAATAAGAGAAACTTACCATGCATGCATGGGCCAACTGTACCTGTACTACATAATCTTATCCAATCACATGTAATGCTTCGTGGACGTAATATATATATATATATATATATATAGGAAAATATATTCTACACCCGGGTGTAGTTACACCCACCTCTAATATACCACCTAAACAAACTTGAAATACTCCTTTATCACTTTAGGTACATTTGTATACTAATTATAAGATACTCCAATGTGAACCACATGAAAAACTTGTAAAGGAGTTCATAATTTTTAGCGTATTTTGTAAATACCCTTATATACGCGCATAAAAAGGAGTATGTCGAAAAAATGTACATACCACTTCTGAAAAATTGTTCATACCACCTAGATGGTCTTAAATACTTGTATACTACACGTACATACCCTCCGTTACGCGAGATACTCCCTACATTGCGAGATACGATATAGGGTGTAACTACACCCGGGTGTAGAAAAGAGGCTTCCTATATATATATATATATATATATATATATATATATATATATATATATATATATATATATATATATATATATATATATATATATATATATATTACGTTCTACACATGGATGTAGTTACACCCACCTCTAATATACCACCTAAACAAACTTGAAATACTTCTTTATCACCTTAGGTACATTTGTGTATATATATATACCATCATCACCCAATTAACCAAACGTCTGACATAGTAGTTTCATCGTGTTTTCCCTATATATCAAACGAGAGACTGTCTGTGGTAATGTTGTTTTCCTTGCGTTCCATGCATATGAACGTTTACGTTAAAAAGTGTAAGATCAAAACAAAATCCAATTAACCAACTAAAACCTGGCTAGTGTCATGCATAGCCTAACTATATATAGTTGCTTACTTGCTTTATGACTCGTGTTCATCTAATTTTGTTCCTGTAACGCCCCCGTTTCCGAGGGCGCGTACGGACACGGCAATCCGCAACTATTCACGCATGAACAGTTATGGAGTATCGCGCAAGAGTATACCATTGCATGCTTACAATAAAAGTCCAGCATATATTTCACATAAGGATTAACATCCAGTTTTTGACAGCGGGGCGTGCAAGCCCAAAGTATATTTACATCACAAAAGCTTCAAGATCCGCTTGAGCGCGGCGAAGACCTAAAGCCACGGATCCTCGTCGAAGAAGAGACCCTCGGGGACTTCCTCAACGGGGAGATCTTCACCTTCGTCTTGATCCTCTAAAGAGGGGATTTAGCAAGCTGTGAGCCAACAACCAGCTCAGCAAATCACAAAGGAACCTTACTTTACTACTTGCACGGATTAACAAAGGCATGAAATATACTTGGTTTATTATCTTTGAGTGGATGCGGTTTTGTTTGTAAACCTTTTTGTAAAACTTGCTGATAAAAACTACTTCTTAAACAACAGGGGTTTTCATGAAGAGTTAATTAACCATCTACTCAGATTAAAACATTTACAAAATTACTTAAGCTTTCTCTTTGGGTCACCAAGTGGCACACCCATTAACCGGGAGCACGGCGTATTCGAATACCATTAGTTTAGCTCTGCAGAGTTTGCTCAACTTTACCCACACGATCCCTTAACTCCCGCGACAGAGTTAAGAAAGCCAGGTCGTTTCACTGCTCAATTCTTTATATAGGCTCTACCCGGTAGAATTCACTCGGGTCTGGCACATGAAGCTTCCGTCCGCTTCGAGTGAACCCTACCGTTATTAGGTATCCGCAGCACGGCATACCTAATCTGCTTCCCAACCTCCAGACTTCTCAACACCCGTAGAGTTTCAATCGAGTTGAGCAGCTACTAAACCAGTGTTCACAAGTCAACTCCTGTGGTTGAGCGATCACTGTGACATTTGCTCAGCGAAAGGGGTTTAATCCTTATATTTTCACATGGCCCGCAACCTCTCCAGGTCCGCGACCACAACCTAGGGCAAGCGGTGGGCGTCGACCGACTCGCGGTTTCCCACAACACCCTTACCCTAACTTTAGCCCTAGGGTAAGAGATGGGCGAAGACCGACCCGCGGCCCTTCCCCAACGTCCTTACCCTACCTCGTGCATACCGGCACTCTCCGCTCTAGGGCACGGTGTCCCACACCACCCTGCCCTAAAGTAGGGTTTTGCAAACTCTATCGGCCCGCAGCCACGACCTTATCAGTGTGAGATTTTGCATGATAGTAGTAACCTATAGTGATCTAGGTTAACTGATAATTATTTCTAGGGTTACAAAGGCATGGCTACAAATTAGATGAGGCTTTTGTCGGTGGTAGGACTTATCTACATCACATGTCATTCTAAAACATTTTATTTTATTTTCAACTAGCATTTCACAACTAGCATAATGCAAATAGTGTAATAGCATAATTAAACATCATAGGGCACAATATGATCAAAGGTTTTGCGACTTGCCGTGGACTTGGACGACCTCGGCGACCTCGAACGTAGAAACTCCGGGATCCGGGGACTGCACCTGAGCTTCCGGGATCTCCGACACTAGCGCAAACACATAAAATAATTAAATCCAGCTTGAGACTAATCAAGCAAGGAAAAATAATCTATTAAAAGAAAGAAAAAGAAATAAAATGCATAAAATAACTAATTGATGAATTTTTAGAATTTTTCTGGGAAGAAATTGGGAAAAAGGAAGTCACCACTAGGTTCAGGATATTATTTGGAGCAAAGTGGTGAAATTTGGGAATTTTTGGGATTTTCTGTGATTTTTTAGGATTTATTTGGGTTTTCTGGATTTTTGGAAATTGATAAATCCTGGAAAATCGGAATGAACAAGATCTTGGGCGGCCCAAGCGCTTCTGTGTGACATGGCTCGAGATCTTGCGCCAGCAATAGCCAAGGCCGTGCCCAACTGCCGCCTCCTCCCGGCAGATGGTAGACGTGGCCAGCGTCCGGTGGAGATGGCGCGGGTCGGTGGTCCGGATCTGCGGGGTTATGAAGATCGGACGGCTGAGAATAGAGGTGGGCGGGCGAAGCGGTATGGGGTGATCGGACGGATGAGATGAGGTCCGTTTAAGAAGATCGGACGGCAGCGAGGATGCGACCATCCGACGCACGAGTTTAAAGGATAACGGTTGGAGAGAACGACGACGATGCGGCCACGTCGGTCGTCTTCAACCTCTCGCCGGCGCGCGCGGCAGAGGAGTGAAGAAAGGGGGAGGTTTGGCTCCCCGGCGACAGCGAGGTCCCCGGCGGCCAGGGAGGGCACCACCGGGTAGGCCTTGACGTGGGGAACTCATTTTGGGGCTCGGGAAGGCCGGAGAACCAACAGGGAGGGCAGGAGACCGAAGGGGAGAATCGGCTTCCCGGCGGTGGAGGAGGGTCTCCGGCGGCGATCAGGCCAAATCGGCAGTGGATTTATGATCAGTGGGTCCTGGGGCTCACGTTGATGCCGGTGGTTGAAGCTCGGAGCCTTCCTGGTGAGCTGGCCACGGAGAGGGTGGTTCGGCTGGCGGTGAGCTTCGGTGCTGGAGCTCCACAGGCGATCACCTAGTCAGGGGAGTGCACCAAAGTGATTAGGGAGTAGTGAGGATGCTCTGGGAGCAAAGGATCGGAAAATGAGGGAGAGGAGAGGGAGATCAGCTCACGGGGGGTCGTCGGCGCAGGGAGAGACGACGACGGAGCTGGAGGTGATGGGAGCTCAATCGGCTGCTCGGGAGGTCTGGGGGAGTGGTGGGAGGCGAATGGGGTGGTCGGGAGCTCGGGAAGCAAAGGAGGAGGGGGGGCGGTGAGGGGTATTTATACCCGGCGGGAGAAGGGGAGGCGTGGAGGAGAAGGCTCGAGTGCGCGCGGGGAGTCAACAGGAGGACGGGGGAGTTGCTGGGGCGTCTCCTCCGCGGTGTGGGCGGCGTCCGGCACTGAGCGGCAGTGATGGCGGGGGTACAGGCGCGAGACCGGCCAGCTGGGGCGGCATGGGCGGAGGTGCGTCCGCGCGCGGGAGAGGGAGGAGAGCGCCACCGGCGTGGGGTCCAGGGAGGGAGAACGGCGACACGTGGCGCGGGCATTGCCTCCTTCGGACGGGCGCGGGGCGCGAGGTTGTCCGGAGGGGCTAAGGCGGTGCGGGCGCGGCGCGCGTCGCGAGGGAGAAGGCGGGAGGGGCGGCGCCAACGGGAGGGAGGGGGGCGCGCGAGGAAGGGAAAAGCGGAAAGAGGAGGGGCGGGCGTCCGAGAGGGAGGCGGAAAGGGAGGGGCGCCAACGGAGAGGGGAGGCGAGCGTCCAAGAGGAAAGCGCATTTCCGGGAGAGTTTCTGCATTGGGAAAGTTTTCAAAAATTTACCAAAAAATCAGGAAAAATCCAGGAAAAATTTGGTTTGAAATTTTGGGGTCTTTCAGTTCCATATTTCCCTTAGTTTTATGCATGCATGCGTATCGACGTGGCCATTTCCCAACGAAATTTAGAGTTTCTTGCAGGCGCCGGTATCAGCCGTGACTACTCACAAGATGCAGCTGAGCACCTTCGCTAGGGTCGACGCAATCCCACGGCGGGACAGCCACGCCCGCCTCCCGGTGCTGGTGCACGTCATGGTGCCGGCGACAACGACGACGCAGCGGCACGCCTTCGTCGACCTCGCAACGCTGCTCGACATCAGCTGCATTGGCGTCGGCGCCGCGCCGTCGAAGAGGCTGAGTCTGCTCAAGAAGGCCATGGATCCCGTCATTGGGATGCTCGGCGCGGAGGACCGCCTTGCCATCGTGTCGTTCCACTCGTCAATCGCCGACCCCACCGGCCTCCTGCAGATGTCCATCGAGGGCCGGAGCGCCGCCAGCAAAAAGGTACACTCACTGGCGATCGGCGACCGCACCAAGCTCTTCCCGGCCTTGAACATGGCCGTCCGGATATTGGAAGGGAGGCGAGAGGAGGAGATGCTCCACGAGGGCTTCGTCATCCTCATCTCCGACGGCGACGACCGCACCATCTTCTGGGAGACCATCCACCTCAAGTACCCCGTCCACGCCTTCGACTTCCACGACGCGCACGACGCGAGGGCCGTGCACTACGTCGCCGACCAAACCTCCGGCGTGTACGCCGTCCTCAACGACGAGAACGACCGGATCACCGACGCCTTCGTGGCCTGCGTTCACGGCGTCACGTCCGTCGTCGCGCTCGATGCGCAGATGGACCCAGGGAAAACTTTTTCGGTTTAGGAAAAATTTCGGAACCAGCCGAAAGGAACAAAATGTCCGAAATTTCGGAATTTCGTTCCAATTTCGTCCGAAATTTTCAAATCGATGTTTAAATCATGTGACGAAATGTGGACGATAGTAGAACGAGAAGTAGGCGAAATCTGGGCGAAAAAATAACGAAACCTGGGCGAAAAAATGGCGAAATCTGGGCGAAATCCTGTTTAGCCAGGTGCTTCCATAAGAACAAAATCTGGGTGAAATCCTGCACCGCCAGCGTCAGGGCCTCGGCGAGCTTCCCCGGGCTGAACCGCTCATCCGGCGGGATGTAGAAGTCGAGGTTGATCATGTGCTTCAGCGTCTCAGTCACACCGTCTTCATTTAGCAGGACATTGCAGTGAAATCAGAAGTCAGAACAACCCGGAATTGCTCATGGTTCAGAATTCAGGCAACGTCAGTACTCAGTACGTAGTAAGTTGCAAGAACTCTTAGGCACGTCAATAATGGCAATTAAGCTGTGAAACTGAACTAAAAGAACTCATCATTTTGTCTTGCCATCAAAGAATTACCGGTCTTGCTGAGGGGGTGGCCGGTCTGATGTGGTCCGGCGTGTCGGGGTTGCCGAGGTCGTTGTAGTAGTCGAAGTTACCCAGACCTTCCTCTCCCCGTGCCGCCGCCTGCCGCTCGGTGCTCAGGCTGGTCGGTGGAAGATGGGGAGGATGGGGACTAGGGAGTACTAGGGTTACCGCAAGGGTTCAGAATGGGGAGTTGGGGTCGACTGGCGCAACGCCGCAGCCGACTGGTGGGCTGGCTTGGGTCGCCTGGCTGCCGACTCGTCTGGGTGAGCGACCGACCAAGTTAAAGTTCAAATACGCACGAATTTTTTAGCCGAGATGTGGTTTTTTCAGTACTAGGCGAAAACGACGAAATTTCGTCGTTTCGGCGAAATTTCGGACGAAAAATTTTTCCCATGGACCTCACCTGCTCCGGGGCGTCGCTCTCGGACGTCGAGAACGGGCACTACAAGTGCCACGTGGAGGAGAATCGAAGGTCAGGGTACATCTACGTCGGCGCGCTCTACGCCGGCGACGTAAAGAACTTCCTCGTCTACGTGGACGCCGACCGGGAGGACGACGGCGAGGACTTCACAGAGCTGCTCACAGTTTGCGGCACGTACATGGACGCTCCGAGGAGGAAAGAGATCGTGCACCTGGACGAGCACATGACCGTCGTGCAGAGGCACAACAAGATCCCCGACGTCTCCCGAGACGTCGCGGCGGAGCTGGTCCGGGTGGAGACGGTCAGGATGGTCTCTGGTGTCATCGGCAAGTGCAACGACAACAGATGGGGCCCGCCGTCACTGCGACCGAGCTGCGGGAGGGGTGGGGCCGCATCAAGATCTCCGAGGATGCGCGGGCAGCCTGCGCGGCGAGCCTCGCAGGCCTAACGAGGGAGATGGAGGAGATGGAGGCCAGCCTGCTCAGGGGCTCTGGGCTGTCCTACATGCTCTCGTGGCTCACGCGACACAAGCTACAGCTGCACACCGATGCAGCGTGTATCTCGCCACCGTCGTCGTCTAACAAGGCGGCGAAAGTGGCGGCGGTGAAGCTAATGCCAGTGCCATCTTAGCCGGAGATCGGCATGGTGGGAAGGAGAATATTGCCAGTAGGAAGCGAAAGTACGCGGAGTTCGACAAGATCGAGGAGCCGCTGGCGTACTGGTCCAAGGTGAAACACGACCTACTGCTTGTTATCTCTAATCTTGTTTTGCCGCTGCTAAGTCAGAATATTTTTCACCGGTGAAAATAAGAAGAAGTCTACACGGTTTCATCGTGATCGTCTTCAACTTGTCTCTAATTTGGCTGCTTCAAGTCTGCACCGTATTGTCAGCCAAATGACCTTCAGGACTACAGTTCGGTCAGATTGTTTTTAGTAATCATTTTCTGTCATATTTGAGTTGTAAGTCTGTGATCCGGGGTATTAGGATCGTGGACCAACGTAGTGGTTAAGTTGTTGCAAACTTATCAGGTGTCAGTTAGTCTTCTAAGCATTTTGAGTTGAGTCTGTATTCCTATTTTTTTGGCCTAGGCACTGTAGCACATCCAGAGTGCAGTTTTCAGAGTTTGCGTGAAAAAACTCTAAGTTCATAGCCAATTATCTTGCGTGTTACTTCTCCATTTGTGTCTAGATTTTGTGTGATTGCTGGTTTGGGATCCTAGATCCAACATTTGGTATCAGAGCTGCGGGCTAGTGAAGGAGCAATCACCGGCGGATGCCCGAGTACCTGTCGACGGCGGACACGATGGGAAGCAACAACAAGCAAAATTCGGCCGGGTTGCCATATCCAGTATTGACCCGATCGAATTTTTCTGCGTGATATATCAAGATGCAGACTGTAATGGAGGCCAATGACCTTTGGGACGCGGTAGATCCCATTGATCCGAGGGAACCGGTGGATGCGAAGCAAAACAAGATTGCCCATGCAGCCATTTTCAGTGCAATACCTGAGGACGTTCTCTTCCTTGTGGCGAAGAAGAAGAGTGCTAAAGAGGTGTGGACTGCATTGAAGAACATGTTCCTTGGAGCTGAACGTGTGCAGGAGGCAAGAGTGCAATCACTGATGGAAGAATTTGATGGCCTCAAGATGAAGTCCAATGAAACTGTTGAAGATTATGCCTTCAAAGTTGGGACTATTATCAACAAGATCAGGGAACTTGGTGACAAGGTGGAAGATTCTTATGTTGTCAAAAGGATGCTGCGGTCTCTCCCAAACAAGTTCTTGCAAATTGTCAGTTCAAACATGACTATGGAAGAGCTGATTGGGAGGTTGAAGGCTCACGAGGAGAGATTGCGCAGTGCCGAAGATGCAGATGATGAACACGTTATCCTCACAAGGGCTCAGTGGAAAGCTAAAGAAGAGAAGAAGGGGGGTGAGACATCAGGAAGCAGCTTCAGGAGAGGAAGTTTCGGACGTGGCCGAGGCCGTGGACATTGGCGAGGACGCGGCCACTGAGACAACACACCCAGAACAGACAAAGAGCACAAGCCCGACAACAGAATCGACAAAGAGTTCAAGTTTGATAAAACTAAGGCGAGATGTTACAATTGCCAAAACTATGGTCATTACTCTTCTGAATGCAAATCAAAGAAGAAGGAGATGAAAGCACATCTAGTTGAGAAGAATGATGATGAGCCATCCTTGCTGATGATACAAGCCAATGAACCAATTACAAACCTTCCTGCTGCTACTGTACTTCTCAATGAGGAGAAGGTTCTTCCCAGTCTTGGAGATGGAGATGGCCCACGGAATCTTACTTGGTACCTTGACTCTGGAGCTAGCAATCATATGTCTAGAAACCGTGAGGTCTTTACAAGTCTGGACACAACCGTGGCTGGGACGGTGAGATTTGGAGATGGGTTTGTGGCAGACATCTGCGGGCGTGGGACAGCCTTGTTTCAGCGCAAAGGTGAGGAGCACAAAGCACTGATTGAAGTTTATTATATCCCACAGTTGAAGAGCAACATTTTGAGTCTTGGCTAACTTGATGAAAATGGGTGTAAGACTGTAATAGAAGATGGGACCTTGAGGGTTTATGACCAAGAAAGACAACTACTGGTAAAGGTCAAAAGATCAAGCAATAGACTGTATCTCTTGAAGCTCCAGCCAACAAAACTAGTATGTCTGCTGACAGCACTTAAGGAGAAAGAGTGGCTTTGGCATACAAGGTTTGGACACTTAAACTGAAAGAGTGGCTTTGGCATACAAGGTTTGGACACTTAAACTTCAGATCATTAAGGGACATGGCAAGGAAGCAGATGATTGAAGGTTTACCATTGATTGAACATGTAGAACAACTTTGTGAGGGATGCTAGCAGATGATTGAAGGTTTACCATTGATTGAACATGTAGAACAACTTTGTGAGGGATGCTTGGCCGGCAAACAGCACAGGTTGTTGTTCCCCTCTGCAGTAGCTTATCGAGCACAATCACCTTTAGAGCTATTGCATGGAGACTTGTGTGGACCCATCTCTCCAGCCACACCGTCAGGGAAGAAGTACTTTCTACTATTAGTAGATGATTGCACCAGATTTATGTGGATTGTGCTCATCAAAACCAAAGATGAAGCATTGGTTGTGTTCAAGTCAGTGAAGGCAAAGGTGGAGTTGGAAACTGGATTGAGGGTGAAAGCTTTGAGGACAGATAGAGGAGGAGAATTTACCTCAAAGAGTTTCCAAAATTTCAGTGATGAATCCGGTTTGAAAAGGTACCTCACGGCTCCTTATACACCCCAGCAAAACGGAGTGGCCGAGCGGAGGAATCAGACCATTGTGGCAATGACAAGAAGCCTTCTGAAGAGCAAGAATATGCCAGGAGTATTTTGGGGTGAAGCTGCAACCACAGTAGTGTATTTGCTAAACCGATCGCTGACAAAATCTGTTGTCGGAAAAACACCTTATGAGGCCTTGCACAAGAGGAAACCCCAGGTACATCATTTGAGAACTTTTGGATGTGTGGCACATGTGAGAACTACAGCTCCTCACCTCAGTAAGTTGCAAGATAGGAGTACTCGGATGGTATTTATAGGATATGAAAATGGTTCCAAAGCTTATCGCTTTTACAACCCAAAGAACATCAAGGTGTGTATTAGCAGGGATGTTGTATTTGATGAGGAAGCTTCATGGCCCTGGGAAGAACACACACATGATGACAGGCAGAGAAATCATGGTGATTTATTTACAATCCATATTGAGTAGGGAGGTGATCCAGTAGAAGAGCAGAATTCAGATCAACTAGTGCCAACTTTAGATGATGTTTATGAAGATTCAAGCACTGGGAATGCAGGCGCTGCTGGAAATTTTGGTGGAGACAGCAGCAGTGAAGAACATGTGCCTGTGCAACATAGCAATCCACCATCCACGCCGGGTGTTTCATCTCCAAACACTTCAACAGGTTCAAGTTCAACAGCACCGAGTGCACCATCAAGTGAAGGGCCTGGTCGGCAGCGATCACTGCAGGATATTTACAATGCTACTGTTCCAATCCAGCTACAACCGGAGAAATTAGAATTCTGCATGCTGACAGTAGAAGAACCTGCTAATTTTGAGGAGGCGGTGAAGGAAAAATGTTGGAGGCAAGCTATGGAAGATGAGTTAAAGTCCATTGAAGATAACGAAACTTGGAAGCTTGTGGAGCAGCCAGGGAATCAAAAGCCCATAGGTTTGAAGTGAGTATTTAAAGTAAAAGAGGACCCCTCGGGTGCGATTATCAAGCACAAAGCATGTTTGGTTGCGAAGGGGTATGTTCAGCGTCATGGAGTGGACTTTGATGAGGTTTTTGCACCGGTTGCAAGAATGGAGACCGTGAGATTGCTTGTGAGCTTGGCAGCACAGCAAGGATGGGTAGTCCATCATATGGACGTGAAGACGGCATTCTTGAATGGCGAACTCACTGAAGAAGTATATGTGTCACAAACCCCTGGTTTTGAGATGCAAGGCCAAGAGCATAAGGTGTTGAAGCTAAAGAAGGCATTATATGGGCTTCGTCAAGCGCCGAGAGCTGGAACATAAAATTGGATTCGAGTTTGACAACACTTGGATTCGAGCGTAGTCCTTTGGAGCATGCAGTGTACAAAAAGGTAAAAGACTCTTCAGTTTTGATTGTTGGAGTATATGTGGATGATTTGATTATCACGGGCTCAAGTAATGTTGAAATTGCTGAATTCAAGACTCAAATGCAGCAGCTATTTAGTATGAGTGATCTTGGTTTGCTTAGTTATTATTTGGGTATCCAAGTTAAGCAAACAGGAGAAGGGATCACATTGTGTCAATCAACATATGCAAAGAAAGTGTTGAGAGAAGCAGGGATAGAAGGGTGTAATTCTTGTGCCACACCCATGGAAGAGAGACTCAAGTTGAGCAAAGAGAGTAAGAGTCCTCCTGTTGATCCAACCTTGTATAGAAGTATTATTAGAAGTTTGAGGTATTTGGTTAATACCCGTCCTGATATTGCATACTCAGTTGGGATTGTTAGTCGGTTTATGGAGAGTCCGACAATTGAGCACATGACTGTCGTGAAGAGGATTCTGAGATACATAAGTGGAACACTTGATTTTGGGTGTTTCTATGGAAGAAAAGGCAGCAACAACATAGAGTTGATTGGCTATAGTGATAGTGATCTAGCGGGAGATGTTGATGACTCTCCCTCATGTGTAGTGGGTGCTTCTTCATCAGGACAGACTCCTTATCGAGTCAAGTACAACTACACCTACTATGAGAGGGATGGTCACTTGGTTCAGTTTTGCTTTAGGCAGGCCAAGAAGGAGAAGATGGATAGATAGAGAGCCCTTAGAATTAGGCATACTCATGTTGTTCAAAGTATCTCTAGATCTAGTGCCAGACCTAGGTTTATTAAGGATTTCTTTGATAGCTTCAGGTTAGCCTCTCATTCAGGCATAGATTTTTATGAGGGCAGGATAGATCCACAAGTACCTACCAGACAAGGTGAGTGTTAGGCTTTTGTCAGACCTAGGCACGGGTTTAAGGGAGTCTTGGTAGATCTCGTGTGGAGGTGTGTTCTCATGGTGTCCATACTTTGTCTCATTCTACACATCATCTTCAGTTCATACTTCTACTAGTTCTTCTCCTACTCTTCGTGTGTCTCGGTACTAGATTCACAAGTGTTTAATTACTAACCCTAGTACTGAGACCTTGAGATTTTCTAGTTCTGCGATGTAGGTCTGATAGCAAAGAAAGGAGAGCCTGTGGCTAGTGGACTCCGAATGTTCTCAACACATGACTAGAAACTCAAGATGGTTTTCCTCCCTCACCCGAGCATTCGGCGATGAGTTGATCACGTTCAGAGATGCTTCTATTGGGACTATGATGGCCAAGGGCACAATCCATATCAATGAAAAATTCATACTCAAGGATGTAGCCCTGGTAAGCAAGCAAAGTACAATTTTCTCTCTGACTAAAATTAAATTGATAATGGTCTCGAGGTGAGCTTTAAGATGAGTGCTTGTAGAGTTCTAGATCAGTTTAGGGGTCTAGTCTTTGGGATTTATTGTCTTGAGAGAGTTTTTAGTGATGATTTTGCTAAGTCTTCCTCTACTGGGTTTAGGTGTCTTGTTACTTCAAAGTCTAGAGATCTAATTTTCTAACACCGTAGGCTTGGAATATTGGTTTTGATCACTTGGAATGGGTCAATAGCGTGGATTAGATGATTACCTAAGCTCAAGGGTGGGAAGAATTTAGTTTGCTTTCCCTCTAGGCATGGTAAGATAGTTGCTACTTCATATCCACTTCTTGCTATGGTTATCACAGATGGTCTAAGACAGTTCTTGCACATGGACACTGTAGATCCTTCTAGAGTTCTATCAGTAGGAGTGAAGTGATATGTTCTAGTCATTATTGATGATTAATTTAGATACTCTTGGGTTTACTTCCTGGCATCCGTGGATGATGTATTTGGTCATTTTAGATAGTTATATTTTATATTGTCAGTTGATCATCTAAGAGCTCTTAGGACCATTAGAAGTGATAATGGGGCTGAATTCAAGAATTCATTATTTTCTTCTTTCTGTTATGAGCATGTTCTAAAGCATCAGTTCTCCTTTCCTAGAGTTTCTTAATAGAATGGTGTAATTAGGAGGGAGAACATGACTTTAGTTGAGATGGATAGGACTATATTAGATGAGATGCCATTCCTATGAGGTATTGGGTTGAAGCCATTACCACTGCCTGATATGTGTCTAACAAGATATTCTTGAGAACCTCATTGCACAAGATTTCCTATGACTTGAGATTTGATTGTTAGCCTAGTGTGTTTCATTTTAGAGTTTTCGGTTGTAAGTGCTTTATTCTTAAAATATCAACCTTCATAAGTTTGAATCTAGGTTTTTAGATGGGATCTTGCTAAGCTATCATGTTCATTCTTGAGTCTATCATGTACTTAATCTTGAGACTAATAAAATTACGGGGACCTGCGAGGTTACTTTTGATGAGGCTCCTCTAGGGACTAGACGAAATATTGCAGATACATATGTTCAGAGATATTCTGAGGGCATCTTCTTTGATGAGCGAGATGAAGAAGATGAGGCTGTTGATATACTTTCTCTTCAGCCAGCTAAAGCACCTACTTCAACTACTTCACCTTCAGCTAGATAGCTGGCTCCTACTTCTTCTTAGCACTGTTTAGCTTTGCTCCTACCTCCACAGCCCATGTGGTAGAGGCCACCTCGACTTCAGGAATGCCTCAATATCTCTAGCAGCATCATCCTCTAGATTAGATCATTGGAGGTCTTCATAAGCGAGTTACTCGCTCCAGATTCATTTCTGCTAAGTCACATGCTCATTTTGCTTTCATTGCTTCTTTTAAGCCTCATGATATCACCTATGCACTTATTGATGAGTCCTGAATCAACACCATGCATAAAGAGTTAGAGAACTTTGAGAGAAATAATGTCTAGACCTTAGTTGAGCCTCCCCATGGTCACAGTGTTATAGGAACCAAGTGGATTTTAAGAACAAACAGAGTAAGGATAGGGTAGTTGTCAAGAATAAAGCCAGACTTATAACTCAGGGCTTTACCTAGGTAGAGAGATTAGACTTCGAGAAGACTTTTGCTCCTGTTGCTAGATTAGATGTTGTTAGGATTCTCTTAACATTTACAGTCTCCAAGGGTTTTATACTCTATCAAATGGATGTTAAGAGCAACATTTTAATGGTTTCATAAAAAAAGAAGTCTATGTCAAGCAACCTCCTGGGTTTCAAATATCAAAGTTTTCAAATCATGTCTACAAATTATCTACTTGTACGGTCTGAAGGAAAGCTACTAGAGCTTGGTATGATAAGCTTAAACCATTCATATTAAAAAATAATTTTCAAACGGCAAAGTAGACAAGAAGCTGTTCATCCTCGGGCATGGTAATTATGTTCTCTTAGTTCAAATTTATGCGGATGACATTATTTTCAGAGGTTCTTCTCATGCTTTTGTTTCTAAATTTTCAGACGCCATAAACAGGGAGTTCGAGATGAGCATGAGGGGGGGGGGGGTTGACCTACTTTTTTGGATTCCAAATCAAGCAGACGAAGCAAGGTACATTTGTGCATCAAACCAAGTACACTAGGGACCTTCTTCGACTCTTCAACATGGGAAGTAGCAAGCCAATCCACACTCCAATGGCTTCTACAGCAATTTTAGGTCCAAATAAGGACGGTGAGTCCGTTGATTAGAAGAAGTACCTCAACATGATCAGTTCTCTCCTCTACCTCACGACATTAAGGCCGGACATACACTTCTCATTATGTCTGTGCGCTCGATTTCAAGTTTCCCCTCACGCATCTCACAGCAGTGAAACGCATCTTCAACTAACTTTAGTCCACACTTGAGTTAAGACTTCAGTATTATTTTTCTTCTTGTCTCTCCCTTTGTGCTTTCTTATATGCAGATTTTGAAGGTTGTAGTATAGATAGAAAGAGTACCTTGAGTACCTGTCATTTCATAGGCACTTATCTCCTGGTCATCTAGGAAGTAATCATTTGTTACACAGTTGAAGCTAAGTATGTAGCAACTATCAATAGTTGCTCTCAAGTTCTATGGATCGCATTTACTCTCAGAGACTTTGGGTTTGATTTATATAGTGTTCCACTCTTCTTTGATAATATTATTGTCGTTAACATAGCTAATAATCCAATGCAACATTCTAAGACCAAGCACTTAAACAGAAGGTATCACTTTTTTAGATACCATGTGGAAAACGAGGATGTTATGATGCACTTTGTTGTGTCTAAACTCTACAATAACAACAAAATCTTTTATCCCAAACAAGTTAGGTTAAGCTAGGAATAAAATCTTCTTAAGATCAAAGAGTTAGGAGCATTGAAATAAAAACCTACAATACTAAAACCCTAAGCCGTACATTCTGCTATCTAAGCCGAGAGTCTAAAACACTGCTCCTAGCAAGTATCACTTTTTAAAAGACCATATGAAAAACGAGGATGTTATGATACACATTGTTGTGTCTGAACTCTACATTGCTAATATTTTCAATATTATTAGAGGATTTTATTCTCTTACAAGTTCACGTTCAAACAGAATTTTAAGCATCAAACATATTAAATTGAGAATTTTCAAGTTTGAAATACAAAAACTTACATCTTTGCTTTGAACTTCACAAAAATGTTAATATGAACCCGACCAAAAACACTAGTTTGTACATATTATTTCGGTGTACAATTCAGTGTGTCATTCACTTGTAGCAATTGCATTGCTTCTTCAACGAAACGGAGAGGCACAACTATAACACGAAGAGTGAACCATCTCCAGAATAAGCAACGCGTACATCTGAACCAAAACTAGAAAAATCACAACTTGTTAGCACTCCATTGCTACTGCACGAACTGAACCTCTAGATGCAATTGTCAAATCAAGTGCAGCTACAAACACTTATACAACCATATCGATATCAATGAAATTGATTTGTCAAAAGCTTCGGTAACTCCTTGTCCTCAGCCCTCGGCACACGTCTGGACATTGATCCAAGCAAATATTTGAGCCCAAATTTGTTCGACCACTACACAGCCAACAAGAGGGTAATGTCAGAATCCAATATGAAAACAGAAGTACAAACTTGGATGTAACATACTTCCAAATTGTCCAAACCAATTTATATACTGTAAACTGAAGTAAAATACTGCTATAAGATATTCACAAGTAAAAACTGCTGCACTCCGAATTTCAGCATCATTGAATACATTATATCATTTCACACAATCCATTTACAAATTTTTATTACAGCATTGTAAAGATTAAGCACAAGATGTCTGTTATTGCAGTAGGCAAATAGAAGCTACTTAGTGGTGCATGCCACTTCGGCATGATATTGGTATGCAATAATGAGAAAATCCAGATCTGAACACCGTAACACACATGAACATCATCCGTAATTTACCAAATCATAGTACCCGAACCAATCCTCAATTTCATATATTCGGGATCGAATAAGGGAAGTTTAATAAGCCAAAAAATTATCTCAAATCACAGCAATTAACATATATTTGAGGAAATTTTCACACGACAGCACGTTGAGGCGACGGAGCGGAAGGCGTGGCCCTGAGGTCGGCCGAGGTGCGGATGGTAGCAGCTTCTTCGTTGCTGGGGCGATGGGGATGTGCACCCAAACCCTCGAGGGCGGCGGCGCATCCAAAACCTCATCCAAATCCAGATCTGGGGGCGCACAGGAGAGGATGTTGGGGCGGAGGCGAGCTCCGAAGGAGGCGGACGGAGGCGGCGCTCGGGGATGACAACGGCGGGGCGGCGCTCGGGAGGTGGCGTTTGGGGAATAGGACAACGACCGGCGGCGAAGTCATACAGGGAGGCGGCGGAGTCCGAGGCGTCAGAGGCGGTTGGGGACGAAGACGACAGGCGGCGCCGGCCTCCGAGGCGGTTGGGAACGAGGACGACGGGCGGCGGCGGCCTCCGAGGCAATGGGGTCGAGACGACTAGAGGCGCCGGCTCTGAGGCAGTCGGGGACGAGGACGATGGCCGGCGCAGGCAACGGGGGGAGGACGGCGGTGGCGGGAGGCCAAACCCTAGTCCGCCTCCTGAGGAGTCGGATGTGGGTGCGGGTGTGGTGGAGCGGAGGGGAGGGGAGGCGAATGGGAGAGGAGTGAAGTTCGGCTTTTATACGTGGTATGAGATGGGTAATTTCTTGAATTTTCAGTGGCAAAGATGAAACCCCATCCCGTAAAAGCTATGGATGCGGACGGCAGTTGCTTCTCCAATAAGCGGCTTTTGGAAGCAGGTTTGGCACAAGCTTCTCCGCAGCAGAAGCCGGCTGAGAAGACGTGCGCAACAGGGCCTTACTATTGCTGTTGGTAAAGCTAGCACTCTCAGCCTCCGCAGAGGAGAAGTATAAAGGTGCATTGCGGTAGGGTCACTGCAAATATTAAAATTGGGTTTGTTAAATATTATTCGAATGTTTTCTTTGTAACTATCATTCAGATTTAGGACTATTAAATTAGAGATTCAATGGCCATGAATTTTTCCCCTTCCCTTGAATTCTACCCCTCCCTCTTGAAAAAAATCTTCTCCTTCAAAAACAAGGAGCATTTGATTTCTAATGCAAAAGTTACAAATTTAGATGATAGTTAAGAAGAAAATATCCAGATGATATCCAGGCACTTCCATTAAAATTTAGTATCTGTCCTTTTGGTAAAGCCTGCATGGCTGAATGAACGTTGAAGCTAGAACATCATGCCACTGTATGTAAAGCACAATGGCGGCCACATCAAGCAAGCTAAGGAACACTATCCACTACCTTTGCATCTTAATTTGAACCTAACCTAGGCAACAAGGCAAGTAAC
Organism: Bonia amplexicaulis; assembly: GCA_036346245.1. NCBI lineage: Eukaryota > Viridiplantae > Streptophyta > Magnoliopsida > Poales > Poaceae > Bonia > Bonia amplexicaulis. The sequence goes on from CM070755.1 coordinate 10,841,616, forward strand.
ACCACCCCCAATACTACCTTCAAATGTAGGCTTATTTATGTCCCATCTTGTCGCTTTAAGGCCGTTTAAAGTTTTCAAAAGTCAAAAGCTGTTGAAATGGAGAAGATGTGGGTGGTTGACATGGAGAAGGAGCTCGAGGCCGCTGAGCCGTCGGCGAAGCACAGCATCTTCCGTGTGCCGCGGCGCTTCAGGAAGCACGACGAGAGCTTCTACAAGCCGAAGACGGTGTCCCTCGGCCCCTTCCACCACGAGGACCCCGACCTGCTGCGCATGCAGGAGCACAAGGTCAGGGCCGTCAGGCACTTCCTTCGGCGAGCGGACAAGCCGCTCGCTCAGCTCGTTGCGATGGTGGAGAAGGTGGCTGATGAGCTAGAGGCCGCGTACGCGGACCTCGGTGTCGAGTGGCGCGGCGCCAACCGGGGCCGCTTCCTGAAGATGATGATCAATGATGGGTGCTTCTTGATGGAGATGATTTGGAGGACCGACCGGAAGCGCGCCAGCGACTACACGACCGATGACCCCGTCTTCGGCGATCATGGCGTCCGGCACACGGCACCGTACATCCGGCGCGACATGCTATTGATCGAGAACCAGCTACCGCTGCTCCTGCTCGAGAGGATCGACGCGTTTGCGACAAAACCTCCGGTAAGAAACTTGTTACTGCGCGCAGTCGATCTTTCTCTCCAAAATCTTTGGCTAATTGCCAATCACTTGATCATGGTTGATGGCCAGAATGGGGGTGCAATCAACCTGCAGGTGCTGAACTTCCTGACTGGGAATGATGACCAGGGCAGTACGCAAGGCGGCGGCTGCCCGGAGCTGGGACTCCACCCGCTCGGCATCTACCGCAAGAGCCGTCTCCGTGCCCCCGAGAAGGATCTCCAGCACGGAGGCGATGGTGGTTCGGCCGGCAACAGCTGGTTCACGAGTCTAAGCAGTTGCCTCGACCAGTCTCTCGCAAGAGTTGCGGATCCGACTGTGGTTCCCTACTCCGCTCGGAAGCTGTACGAGATGGGCGTCCGGTTCGAGGCCAAAGAACCAAATCTCTTCGACAACGTGGACTTCGACAGGGGCAAGCTCACTATGCCGAAGCTCGTGGTGGACGACTCCACCGAGTACGAGCTCCTCAACATGATGGCGTTCGAGGCGCTGCACGCCAGCACGACGAACGACGTGACGGCGTACGTGCTGTTCGTGAAGGATGTCATCGAGTCGGCCGACGACGTGGCGCTGCTGGTCGACGAGAAGATCATCAAGAAAGAACTCGCCGGCAGCGACCAGGCGGTGGTGCGGTTGTTCAACAACTTGACCGAGGACGTGGTGAAGTACGACGATAGTACGCTGTGCGACAAGCGCAAGAAAATGGAGGAGTACTGCCGCAGCAGCAAGGTGCGCGTGTACTTGTACCGGGGCTGGTTCTACCTCTGGAACAAGTACTTCGCCATCCCATGGAAGTTCCTCGCCCTCATCGGCGCCATTATCTACCTCGTCCCCGACGTCCTCCAGACCATCTATGCCGTCTTGTCCTACCGGTATCAGAAAACTCACCCAAACTAGCTAGGGTGATATTCTAGCTTGGAGATGCATGGGGGCGTAGAGCTTCAAGTGGGCAATTGCCAATTATTTGGGTTTTTCTCCTCGCCAAAGTTTACCGCATGGGCCGAGGAATTTTATCCAGATAGTTTGTCTCCGTGATCAGATAAACTAGCCAAATTGCCCGCCTAATTACATGGCTAAATACAAAAATATATATTTATATTTGGTAATACAATTGTATTGGTTATACAAGTCTAATGTCTATGATTGAAATTTTTGTAATTTGTTATATAACTGTAACGCAATAACTTTTATACGTATTTTATTAATCTACTCTGTTATAATTTAATATTTCAAAATACAGTTGTATTGGTCCTGTGGGTAATTAAGGTCCCAGGGGATCCATGGATCAGCAACTCCAAGCCTTTTAGAACACTGAACCAAGCATAAGACATTCCCAACACTGCGCCTAGTTATTTCTCTTTTTGGTAGCAGCTGTAAAACACTTGTCATCAACTTTTATTATATAATAGATGCACTAGGTCAGTGCACTTCCAAGATTTTCATCTAGCTTATTGGATTTGCTAAATAAAACTCAACTAAAACAATTGGAGATTTTAGTTGAAATTTCTCACTGTTCTATTTATTTCTAGATTCATGCACTGCCTTTTTGTCCCTAGCGCCGGTGGCCACTGTTGTCTTTACAACCGATGCCGAAGGCAACTGCGGTGGCAGCGGCATGGAGGAGACTCCAGCAGTGAAAAACTTTTCGCTGAAATTTTGGTGAAATCCGGCAGTTATCGTAATTACAGCTGGGTTCCGGTAAAAATTTTAATCGGTGAGAAAAATCGTTGAAGTTTGAACTTGAGTAGCATAATTCTACTATACCCCTCTCAAGACTGAAACCCTAATCTCAAAATCTCCAATCCCACTATCCTAGCACGGCCGTCGCCTGTGTGTCCTCGCCTGCCCTCGCCTGTGCGGTTGCGCCAGCCACCGCCCTTGCCTCCTCTGGCTCCTCCTCCGCCCTTCGGCTCCGCCTCTTCCTCACAGCCTCCGACGTCGCCCTCGCCTTCTCCGGCTCTGCCTCCTCCTCCGCTCTTCAGCTCCGCCCTCGCCTCCTCCAGCTCCGTCTCCTCCTCGCGGCCTTTGGCGCCGCCCTCGCCTCCTCCGGCTCTAGCTCTGGTTTCAGGTACGCTACTAACTAATCCCTCCAACTTTAGTCCTGACTCTAATCTTAATTTCCAATTTCAGTAGTAACTATACTGACAATCTGTTCCTGCTAGTTTTTGTCCGAGGCGCCGCGTGAAGAAACAATGCCAGGTGCCAGCATCTGTTCTCGCCAGGCTCTATCTTGAGACTTGAGAAGAAGAGGAGGTACAACATGTTGTATATACCAAGGGCAAAATGGGAATTTCCCATTTGATAAAGAAAAAAAAGAAAAGATAAGAGAGGGGCCCACCTGTCGGTGGGCCAGATCAATACCTAAAGGAGGAGAGCTGCTCCTCCTCTTTCGAGGAAGCCGAGCGGCCGTTTTGGGGAGGAGGAGATGGTGGCGGCGAATCCGGAGGAAGCGGCGGCGGAGGCAAGCGGGCTCGGCGGGTCCGACGGGTCGGCTCGATGGCGACTCGGCCTCCCCTGCGATCCTCCCTCCCGTGCGACTCGCGCTCTCCCATCTCCCTCCCGCAAACTCGGCGCTCCTCTTCCCGTGAGACTCGGTCCTCAGATCCGGCATATGAGGTGAGAGTGGGCTGCGGTGGTGGTGCATGAGACTTGGTCCCGGCCGTTGGCGGCACCACCGAGTGCTCACCTCCTCCCCTCTCTTGGCTATATATGGTGGCCGGTTTTTTGGTTGGGTATCGGTGAACAGAGTGCTTCTCCTCTCTTTCTTTTGAGCTTTTGCCTATGGTGTTTAACATTTGTGACTCCCTGGTGTTCTTGGTGAGGTGCTTGGTCGGCTCCTCTCCTGCGCTTGTGCGGTGTTTCTCTACCTCGACTTGCCGACGCTGCTACTCTTCGGCAAGAGGGCTTTGTATCTCCATGCCTACTGCTCTCACTCACGGTGGTGTGAGGGCAATAGGTTTTCTGGGACAGCGCGCAAGTGTGCCTAGCCCCTGTTCGTCTGGTGATTTCGAATATCACCGTGTTGTGAGTGATTTTGTCATTCGGTTGCAATCTTTGTGAGCTGTGCTAGATTGTTGATTATCTGATCATTGTCTAGTACTGGGGGACATAGATTGCTGGTGGGTTATAGTGTTGTTCAATGATGATTAAAAATATATGCTGAGATTGGGAGATTCAATCTTTGAGCCCTAATTACTGTCACTTGTTATCTCTTGATTCATGCTCATATTCTGTATCAACTATTAGTCTTAAGCTTTGAATGATAATCACTAGACAAAGATATATTATATGTGTGATTGGAGCTGTCACTAGCTTATAGAAATTCTGCATATTTGCGGCTGATCTATTAGAAGTCAAAATCTGCTAATTAAGGTTGATTCAGTCACTGCAAAAGACATTTTATATGTGGTAGGACTTGCTGTAAGTTTTCCTGGCTGTTGACTGAATACACACATGTGTTGAATATCTTGAGAGTGTAAAGTTTAAGAGCTCAAAGATTGAATTCAGTTTTGTTATAACCAATCAGTGAAAAGCATATGATCTAGTAGCGGGACGGCCAAGATTATTCTTGTGTAACCCTACAATCTGAGAGCACAAATATTCAATTAAAACTTGAGCTTATTGCTAGTCTTAATTGGTCTATGCCCTTTACATTGATATACATATTCATGTTTAGAATGCTATTGTTTCTATTATTGAATATGTGCTTTACTTTAATTGGAATGATCAATTCATATGGTTTCATACTTGTTATGTCTTATGAATTGATGTCCTTCATGTGTGCTCATATTTATATTGGTATTAAATCAATAATTATGCTTATACCGCATATTCTACAACACAACATAACTATATATCTTGAGACGAATTAAAACGCTACTCCATTCCTCTATTGCTGATCTTAATTTTGACGACATTCACACATACATATGTTACTTGCTTTGTGCAGGCTGCCTTCTACGAGTCACTGTCAAAGAAGGTCCAGTATAATATCCTCTTTGCCGGGTGCTAGCATCTGTTCTTGCCAGGCTCTATCTTGAGACTTGAGAAGAAGAGGAGGTACAACATAACTATATATCTTGAGACGAATTAAAACACTACTCCATCCCTCTATTTCTGATCTTAATTTTGACGACATTCACACATACATATGTTACTTGCTTTGTGCAGGCTGCCTTCTACGAGTCACTGTCAAAGAAGGTCCGGTATAATATCCTCTTTGCAAACATCTTAAGTTTAATCAATCAATGTAGCTCGCAGCTTCTATACATGTGCGACAGCTGATAATGATGTTTTTCAATGGCAGATTGTTCAGTAAAGGCAAAGGGTTGGCTGGTCTGGTGGATATTCTTGGTAAAATAAGTCTCTGCTCTGCATATGTTCTCCTTTGTTTACTCTGATTCCAGTTTATATCTATGCATCAATCAAGCCTTGTGCTCAACTTGTTGTTGATTAGGATTATTTGGTAGCTTGACCACTCTCCTCCCCTCTTCTTAAGCCCAGCCATCCCCACCAGAACCTCCGCGTCACTCCCTAGTCCACCCCAGAGCTGGCGATTGGAGTTTGAGCCACCACATCACCGGCGGCGAGCTTCCTCAGCTTCGGTGAGCCTGTGAGCTCAACTCCTTCGTTTCTTGTCTAAAATCCAATTGCATTCGCTAATGTGATCTCCTTTGCTTCCTGATCACGCCAATAAACTTCGTTGGCCGAGAGCTTTGCTCTCCTGCCCTGTTGGCGGAGATCGTCGTCAGCTAAGAAGAGGCTGCCATGGACAGCTCGGCAGAGAGCTCCTCCACTCAATCCACCACCGCCATTGTGATCCCCTCACCCCAGAGATGCTCAAAACCCCACCAATTTGCCTAGAGTGCCGCTAATGACCTCTGGTGCCATAAAGTCGACGTCAGTTTCTCTTCAGCCGTTCGTCGCCGTTGAGCCTCGCCGTCCGTCCCAAAGCCCCAAAATAAGTTCCCTATAACCTAAAGCACCTCGTGCTACCTATGGATTCCACCAGAAGGCGCCACCGGCGCCATTTCGCTCGCACCGTCGCTCTCTGCCTCTTGGCGAGGATTACGGGCGAGAGGTTGACGACGACGACGTGGACACATCGTAGCCGTCCACGTTTTTGTTATCGTCTAACCTCAGCCACCGGATGGTTACTCTCTGTGGCCGTCCGATCTCTCTTAACTTTTTGATCCGGATTATTCGTAGCTGGTGCATCACCGCCGCCCGCGCTGGCCACACGTCGGCCATCCAGCGCGGGAAGGCGAGCACGCACTGGGCTTCAGCCGCATGTACGCTAGGCCGAGTCCACGCGGCCCGCTCGGCCACGTAGGCCGATTTCTTTCCCGGGTCGCACTGTTGCGGTGGGCCAGCCCAACACTGTTCATTGAATTTTCAGAAGATTTCTGTTTTCCAAAAATCCAAAAAATCAAATAAAATCCCAGAAAATTCCAGAAAATCTCAAAAATTCCCAAAATACACCATTTTGATCATTTCGATGCCACGAACACATTTTTGACCTCTATTCTACCAAACTCTTCTCCAGAAAATCCAAAAATCCCTCCTTTGAGTTTTAATGTATTTTATTCCTTTTTCGTTAGATTATTTTTCCTCGCTTGATTAGGCTCAAGCTAGACTTATGTTATTTTGTTTGTGTTTGTGCTAGCACCGGAGTATTCGGAGGCGACAGTGCAAGGACAGGACCAAGGAACCGAGGTTTATGAAGTCACTGAGCTTGTTGAGCACTAAGGCAAGTTACAAGTCCTTGATCGTGTTGGAATCCCATGTCATTTAAATTATGTATTATGGTATTTGCATTATTATTATTTGTGAATTATTAATTGCTTAAAATAAAATGTTTGGAATGACTTATTAATTAGATAATTTCCACCACCGATAAATACCATGTTAAATTGTAGCCATTCCCTTCACAGGCCTAAAAATATTTAAAATAGTGTATGAATAATTGTAGCATATATCTTATGCAAAGTTTTACACTACTAAGGTTGTGGCCGCAGGCTGATAGATTTGGAAAAACTGGGAACTAGGGTAGAGGAGCTGTGGGACACCGCAAGACGGTCTTCGTCCACCACTTTACCCTAGGGTGGAGGCTGGTTTGAGAAGGTGGTAATGCCGTCATGCACAGTGTGGTTGTGGTTGGTTGCCTCGTGAAAAACGTAAGAATTAGGCCCTTACGTCGAGCAAGTGACATAATGATCGCTCAACCATAGGTGCTGACTTATCAACCCTGGTTTAGTACCTGCTCAATTCGATTGAAGCTCTACAGGGGTGAAGTGTTGGGAGTTGGTATGTGGAACGGTAAACCTATACACAACAACGATAGATCCCCACAACTCGGGCTCGGCGTTCCGTGCGGGCAAACGAATACCCAAGAATGTGCGGGTCCCTAACCTATCGGGTAGAGTGTATACAAAGGATTGAGCAGTGAAACGATCTGGTTCCTTAACTCAGTCATGAGGGGGTTAAGAATGCTTGTGGGTAAAGTTGGGCAACTCTACAGAATCAATTAAATGGTATTCGAATACGTCGTGCTCCCGGTTAATGGAGCTGTGTCTATTGGGTGATTCCAACAGCGAGGCATAAGTAATCTTTATAAGTGTTTTAAATTTAGTAGTTGGATAATCAGCTTTGAAAGAAAACCCCTAATCTTACGGAGTAGTCTTTGGCTTGGGTTTTCAAAAATGTTTACAAATAAAAGTGCATCTACTCAAATTAATAAAACAAGTATCCTCCCATACTTTGGTGACCCATGCAATTAGCTAAGTTAGGGTTTCCCCTTGTGACTTGCTGAGCTGTTGTGCTCACGGCTTACTAAACCCCTTCAGAGTATCAAGAAACTGGTGAAGGCATGGCAGTCGAGGATGTCTCAGAAGAACCGTTCTTCAGTGAGGATGTGTGGTTTTAGGTCTTGATCGCACTCGAGCTTCCTGGTGTTTTGTGTAATGTAATTATTTTCGGGCTTGCACGCCCACTGTACTAAAACTGGTTGGTAAATCCTATGTTGTAATATAGGTTGGCTCTTTTGATGTAACCATGTTCTGTTGTGATATTCTCTTGCTCGACGCTCCGCACCTGACTATTCTTAGATAGTTGCGGGACGCTGAGTCCTGGCGCCCTGGAAACGGGGGCATTACACTCATCACCATACCTGGCGGTGGTCCGCCGCCACCACACATGGAGATGGTGACCACGGCCGCATCGTTCACCTTGCGACCGACTGTGGGCAAAGTCAGCCGCCCATCGCCATCCTTCTCGCACATGCCCCCACTACTACAGAAAGCCTAATACTAGACGGCCAATCACAGACGGTTTGACAAAACCGTCTGTGACCGACACTAACACAAACGGTTTTAATTTGGACACCGTCTGTGTAGGCGGCGTCGGAGAAGACGAGTATCACAGACGGTTGTTACTGATGAACCGTCTGTGATACTTTAGTATCACTGATGTGCAGATAAAAATCGCTGCGTGATAATCTAGATTATCACGAGACGGTTTGTAATAAAAAACCGTCTGTCATAATAACAATCAATCAAATACGTACAGAGACAGGGGATCACAAATAAAAGGCAAATTTATTAATTTCAATTCGAGGCAAATTTATTACAAAAGTCGCAGAGATAAAGAGATTCTCATATTCTAATCTTCTGGACTTCGTACGCTTCTTCTTCGACTTTGGGACTTTGAGGAGCGCCCGCTGAGTTCTCGAACACCGTTAAGATTGTCCTTGTCCTCAGCACTTCCTCCTCCAGCATTGGCAAATGATCAGTAGCGTACGTCATAATCTCGTAGAGGATAGCATTATAAGATTCCTCGAATCATCATTTCGCTTGAACGGCAATGCTATCCATCGCCTCTCAATGCCACAATTGCTTCTTCCGCTTTGTGCACATTGTATATAAGAACCGGGGTGAGGTTGTTTCCTGTCTTGAGCGGCAGCGACGCCTCCGTCGACGGATGATCGGTCGGTGACGGATGCAAGAAAGTTGGGGAAGGAGAGGGCGTGGCCGAGAAGTCGCTCAAGATGTAAATTGTCTGGCCGCTGTGTAAGATTCCGCCAAACAACTCTTGATGAGCAGATGAGAGGAATGAGATGATGAGAAGAACAGAGAATCCATATTATGCGTAAAACGATGAGGAGATGATGAGACAAGAATAGCACGAGATGAGAGGACGATGCGTATGTACAAGACACGGATCATTAGGCGCACATATTTAACCTTGAGCACAGACGGTTCGTATACACCAAACATTAATGATATAGATGGTTCGTATACCAAACATTAATGAAATAAACGCTTCGTATAACGATCGAGATACGTTACACGAAACACAAGAGATATGTTCTCGGTTGCATTATCACGAGCGGTTTTAATTTTAACACCGTCGTGTTGGCAACGTCATGAGACGGTTTTTAATAAACAACCGTGCGTGATAATATTTATTGCGACGGTTTTAATAAACAACCGTCGTGATAATATTATTGCGACGGGTTTTAATAAAAACCGTCGTGATAATCCTGACGGTTTGTAATAAAAATCCGTCGTGATAATGCCACTAAGCATTTAATGCGCTTTCGATCGCATCTGTCTTCATTTCGATCCGATCTAGCCATGCTGCGCACTCCTTCGCTCGGGAGGCGAGCTAGGCGATTCGAGCCGATTAATTTGGTGGGAAGAGACAGATTGAGCTTTGAAGATTCATTCATACTTTTCCTGGTAGCTCTAGATATGGTTAGTAAGGAAACTTGTTTTTTCTTTAATTGCATTACAATTTAGATCTAAATAATTAGTGAGTGTTATTGAAAATGGTTAATTTGCAAAATTGTTGGTTATATAATAGTTGTTGTGTTTATAATATGAATTGAGCTAGCAAATTAAACCTCAATATAATACATGTGGCCGGTATATATTTAGTAATAATTAGTTAATCTAATTTTAATCTTGAGTTGTTATATATGTACGTAACGTGGGACCAAGTCGGATGTATGCCGCGAGCCGTGTGAGTGAAGAGTATATTAATGGCGTGTCTGCTTTTACAAGAGCCGCCGAGGAGGATATGTTGAATAAGGGGATGGAATATATGTACTGTCCATGCGGTGACTGCGAGAATTTAAAGATGTTTAAGAACCGAGGGCAAATTGAAGCGCACTTGATTCGGAGGGGTTTCAAAAAGAGTTATACGTGTTGGACCAGTGCGAAGCAGAGCTACCTGCACTGGTGCTATCTCCACGGGTGTTATTCTCGCCAAAGCAACTTGCAGCGTCTGAACCATTACGGTCGTCTACCATAAAGTCGACCTACAGTCGAGGCAGTGGTAAGGGCAAATCAAATATGAAGGATGATGACGATACCCCGTACATGCCATTGGCCCGCAAATTCGTGCTAGGCGAGTGAAAGCATCTAGGCCCCTAAAAATGATTTTGGTAATTAATGAGTTTATATGAATATGAGACTAACTGTTTAATGAGTGTTTAAAGGTTAAGTCCAGGTTATGGTTGACAAATGCAAGCCAAAGGATAAGGATGAAGATCAAACATGGTTCAAGATAGAGGTATTTGTAGAATAGGATCCCTTTTTCAATTTTACCGGTCTTAGGAGAATGGTGGAAGACCGGATTATAGGATAAATAATCGTACCATAAAGAGGGATCATGGCAAGTAGCTTGATAGCAATTCTTAAGTGTCCATGGATCAACTAGGATCATGCATTCTTGAAAAATCTGTTTTAAAAGCCAAAACTGTGCTCTGTCTGGACGTGCGGTAGTTCCGAAGTTTTCAACGTCGGTACTACCGTCGAGCGGTAGTACCGCTGGAAAAATCGGAACTACCGGCGATCGGAAGTTCCGAACCTCAAGCGGACCCATTTTTCCAGAGAGCACCCTCCGGACTCATTTCCAAAATCTGAGGAAGCGGTAGTTCCGCTGTCAGAGCGGTACTACCGCCACAGGTAGTTCGGAGGATCGGACCCTTTTCTCCAGAGAGCACCCTCCGGATGCCCCCTGAGTTTTTAGGAGAGCGGTAGTTCACTGTCGAGCGGTACTACCGCCACGGTAGTTCGGGAGGGAATCGAGCCTTTTTCCAGAGTGACTTTTGGAGCTCGGCTCAAGCGGTAGTACCGCGCCGACTTTGCGGTACTACCGGTGAGCGGTAGTACCGGACTTTACAACGTCGGTAGTACCGCGCCGACGGACCAACGGTCACTGCAGAGGCTCTGACATAGCCGTTCTGATGCGTCAGATAGGGGAGTGGTACTACCGGCCTCAGACCGGCGGTAGTTCCGCTCGCCTTGATTTTTCTGGAATTTGTTCCAAATGGCTAGTTTTGGTAGGTGGAAGGTATAAATACCGCACCCTTGCTCATGAGCAGATGCTAGAGACTCTATTGATCATTCTTGAGCATTGGGCATTCACTCCACACCTACTTTCACTCTTGAGCATTCATTTGAGGTGTTTGAGCCAAAAAGTGCATAGCATTCACTAGTTTGATCCTTGGCACTAGTTTGCAATCAAGCGAAGCTCGTGATTTGTTACTCTTGGTGCTTGCCGCACACGGACGATTGGGAGAAGCTTGATCGGTGATCTTCTCAAAGGAGCTTGTGAGAAGACCGGTTTTCTTGTGAAGGTTGGAGCTCGCCTACCCGGAGCGGGAAGAGCTACCTCTAGTGATCGAGGTGCTTCGGCTTAATTTGTGGAGCCGGTTCGATTCGTTCGAGCTAACCTCAACGTGGACTAGTGGGAACCGGCAAGTTTCCGATACCACGGTAAAAACATCGAAGTGTGCACATCTCTCTTTTACTTTCTAATAGCTCTAAGTTTACTTGCTTAGTACTTTATTTTGCCCTTGTTAGTACTAGTATTGTTATTTGCTTGACTAGTATTGTGTAGGCTTAAATTGTCTTTCATTCTTGTTCTTAGAATTAAAGAAATTTAATCTAGTTGAAAAGAAAATTTAAAACCGCCTATTCACCCCTCTAGTCGGTATCCTTGATCCTACAAGTGGTATCGAGCTTAGTCTCTCATTTTAGACTTAACCGTCTAGAGAGAAAGGATGGCTAGCGAGGGATTTGCTATAGGCAAGGCACCTTTCTTTGATAGATCAAATTATGCTTATTGGAAAATTAGAATGTCAATTTATTTAAAGGCCATGAGTCCAAGCGTTTGGAAAATCGTAAATGAGGGTTACGTCATAGCGCTTGATCCATTGAATCCAACGGATCAAGACGGGCGAAATGCTCATTTAGATGCCCAAGCAATGAATGCTATCTTTGGAGCTTTAAGCGGATGAGTTCAATAGGGTGAGTAATCTTGAGGCGGCTCACGCTATTTGGACAACCCTTTCCGAAATCCATGAAGGGACATCCACGGTTAAAGAAGCAAAATTGCATCGGCTTAGGATTAAATATGAGACATTCACAGTGTTGCCTCATGAGGACATCAATGAGATGTACACACGACTCAACAACATTGTGAATGAGCTCAAAGGCCTTGGTACTAACCTTTCCGATCTTGATATTGTGAGAAAGATGCTTAGGGCTTTGCTTGGGAGAATACGAAATGTTGGTGACACTCTTCCTCAACTCACGGAGTTAGCAAGAATGACTCCAACACAACTATTGGGCAACCTCATCACAAATGAGCTATACAAGAAGGATAAGGAGGAGCTCTTGGAGCAATCCTCATCAAAAGGCAAAAAGATCACCACCTTCAAAGCCAAAGCGGTGGTAAGTGAAGAATCCGAAGATGATGAGGAAAACTCCGAAGAAGAACTTGCTCTTCTAGTAAGAAGGATGAACAAGTTCATGAGAAGGCGTTCAAACCGAAGCGCAAACTATGACAAGGCAAAGAAGGGGCACTCCTACTCCAACAAGCGATATAGCAACATCCGTTGCTATGAATGTGATGAGAAAGGGCACATTGCCTCAAATTGCCCCAACAAGAAAGATGACAAAGAAAAGTCATCAAACAAGAAGAGCTACAACGGCAAGAAGAAGCTTTTCAAGAAGCTTCACAAAGATGGCAAAAATGAAGCCCACATTGGAGAGAGGGATTCCGAAGAAGAGTATTCCAACTCCGAGTCAAGTGAAGATGAGTCCTCCAAGAAGAAGAGACTTGTCGGAATTGCAATCAAGGAGGCTCCATCACTATTCTCCACTCCAACTTGCCTCATGGCAAAAGGAGATAAGGTGAACTACAAAACCGGTGGAAGGCATTGGGTGTTAGATAGTGGATGCACCCAACACATGACCGGAGACCGGAAAATATTCACCACCTTTGAAAGTGGGAGCAATGAGAAAATCACCTTTGGGGATAATAGCAAAGGAAAGGTACTTGGTTTGGGTAAAATTGTTATCTCAAATGACCTTTCCATTTCCAATGTATCTTTAGTAGAAACATTAAATTTTAATTTGCTATCTGTTGCTCAATTATGTGATTTAGGCTTAACTTGTTCTTTCTCTAAAGAAAATGTCATTATTTCAAAAGAAATGAAAAGGAAATTGTTTTCAAAGGTTTTAGATTTGGAAATCTTTATTTAGTGGATTTCACTTCAAATGAGTCTTGCTTAAAAACTTGTTTAATTGCAAAAACATCTTTGGGTTGGTTATGGCATAGAAGGTTAGGTCATGTGGGTATGATTCAACTTAAAAAGCTTTTCAAATATGACTTAGTTGTTGGCTTGAAAAATGTGAAGTTTGAGAAAAATAGACTTTGTAGTGCTTGCCAAGCCGGGAAGCAAGTTGCAAACTCTCATCCTTCCAAAAGTATCATGTCAATATCTAGGCCATTGGAACTCTTACATATGGATTTGTTTGGGCCAACAACCTATAAGAGTATCGGAGGCAATAGTTATTGTTTAGTCATTGTAGATGACCACTCTAGATATACATGGGTGTTCTTCTTAAATGACAAAGGCGAAACCTCCGGAATTTTCAAAAGTTTCTCAAAAAGAGCCCAAAATGAATTTGATTTTAAAATAAAGAAAATTAGAAGTGACAACGGTTCCGAGTTCAAAAACACTAAAATTGAAGATTTTTGTGATGAACTTGGAATAAAGCATGAACTTTCCACAACCTACACTCCGGAACAAAATGGAGTTGTAGAAAGGAAAAATCGAACATTAATTGAAATGGCTAGGACAATGCTTGATGAATATAATACTTCCGATAGATTTTGGGCGGAAGCTATTAACACCGCTTGTCATGCCATAAATCGCATTTATTTGCATCGTCTTTTGAAAAAGACTTCCTATGAACTTCTCATTGGGAGAAAACCGAACATTTCCTACTTTAGAGTATTTGGGTGCAAATGCTACATCTTGAGAAAGGGTGTTCGGCTCTCTAAATTTCAAAGTCGATGTGATGAATGATTTTTATTAGGATACTCTTCAAATAGCAAAGCTTATAGAGTTTTCAATAAAAATTTGAGTTTAGTTGAAGAATCTTGTGATGTGCAATTTGATGAAATTAATGGCTCTCAAGAAGAGCAAGATAATTTGGATGATGTAGGAGAAGAAGGATTACGCAAAGCCATAGAATACATGCAAATTGGCGACATCAAGCCAAAGGAAGATACTTCATCACCCACCTCATCAAGACAAGTTGAACCTCCTACCTCTTCAACTTCAAACGATATACAAGTAATAGATGATGAAGCAAAAGATCAACAACAACCCTTCAAGATCCATAATGCAATTGCAAAGGATCATCCAATAGATCAAATATTGGGTGATGTGAGTAAGGGTGTTCAAACTCGCTCTAGAGTAGCTTCATTTTGTGAACATTATTCGTTTGTATCTTCTCTTGAGCCAAAGTTTGTAGAAGAAGCTTTAGATGATCCGGATTGGATAAATGCCATGCATGAAGAGCTAAACAACTTCTCCAAAAATGATGTATGGACATTGGTGGAAAGGCCCAAGGGGCAAAATGTGATTGGTACAAAATGAGTCTTTCGAAACAAACAAGATGAGAACGGACTTGTGGTAAGAAATAAAGCAAGGTTAGTTGCTCAAGGCTACACTCAAATTGAGGGTTTAGATTATGATGAAACCTTTGCACCCGTAGCTAGACTTGAGTCAATTAGAATTTTATTAGCTTTTGCATCTAGCTTTGATATTAAATTATTTCAAATGGATGTTAAAAGTGCCTTCTTAAATGGAACTATCTCCGAACTTGTCTATGTTGAACAACCTCCGGGGTTCGAAGATTTAAAATATCATAATCATGTATACAAGCTCTCTAAGGCGCTATATGGTTTAAAACAAACTCCTAGAGCATGGTATGAGCGCCTTCAAGATTTTCTTGTTTCAAAAGGATTTAAAATTGGTAAAGTAGATACCACTCTATTCACAAAAATTATCAATGATGATTTCTTTGTTTGTCAAATATATGTTGATGATATTATATTTGGTTCTACTAATCAAGACTTTTGCAAAGAATTTGGTGATATGATGTCTAGGGAATTTGAAATGTCAATGATTGGTGAACTAAGCTTTTTCCTTGGACTACAAATCAAGCAATTCAAGGATGGGACTTTCATAAGCCAAACAAAGTATGTAAAAGACTTATTTAAGAAGTTTGGGATGGAAGATGCGAAACCTATCAAAACACCAATGGCAACAAATGGGCATTTAGACCTCGACGAAGGAGGTAAGTCGGTAGATACTAAGCTTTATAGATCTATGATTGGTAGTTTGCTCTATCTTACGCATCTAGGCCCGATATCATGTTTAGTGTTTGTATGTGTGCTAGGTTTCAAGCTTCTCCAAAAGAATGTCATTTAAAGGCCGTAAAAAGGATTTTGAGATATTTAAAATATTCCTATAACATAGGGCTTTGGTATCCTAAAGGTGCTAAATTTGAATTAATTGGATATTCGGATTCCGATTATGCGGGTTGCAAAGTGGATAGAAAAAGCACCTCGGGATGTTGTCAATTCTTAGGAAGATCCTTAGTGTCTTGGTCTTCAAAGAAACAAAATTTCATAGCACTTTCAACCGCCGAAGCCGAATATGTTTCCGCCGGAAGTTGTTGTGCTCAATTATTATGGATGAGGCAAACCTTGATGGACTATGGAATCAATTTTGATAAAGTGCCTCTATTGTGTGATAATGATAGTGCTGTCAAAATCTCAAATAATCCAGTCCAACACTCAAGAACCAAGCATATAGATATCCGCCACCATTTCTTGAGAGATCATGTTGGCAAGGGAGATATTTGCATTAGCCACATCCGAACTGAAAACCAATTAGCGGACATTTTCACCAAGCCTTTAGATGAAAGCCATTTTTGCAAGTTAAGGAGTGAATTAAATGTCTTAGACTATTCCAACATTGCATAATTTTATGGCTCTCTTAAATGCATGCTTCTTTGGAGTGGCTTGGACAATGGTGTGCAAAAAGTTCTTGTGAAAAAGTTTCCAAATTTGATTAAATGCAAAAATTATTTGAGATTATTATTTTAATACATTTAATGCATAATGATCCTTAAAGATGTTAGTTGAGTGCAAAAACTAGGGATCATTTGCATACTATACCTTTCTTCTCAAAATTCTGCAAGTCCCAGAAAAATCGGAACTACCGGCCGTACCTGCGGAACTACCGTTGAGCGGAACTACCGCCCGCACGGCGGAACTACCAGATTTGACTTAAAAAATCCAAACCCTATTTCCCTGCGGGCCTCCTCTCCATCTCTATCTCTCTCCCGCGCCACACGGTTCTTCCGCCTCACTTCCGCCGCCCGTTCCTCTTCTCTCTCTCCCTCTCCAAAAACTCCTCAAGAACCACTCTCGGATCTCCAAATCCGTTTGGTTTTTCTTCGGATTTTTGGGTCCCGTGCCTTCCCAAGGGTTCACCTCCTCCATCCCTCAAGGTATCTTGGATCATTCTTGTCTTTTATTGCACATTTGAAACCCTAGATTGATTTTTAGGGTTATTCAAATGTAGATGATTTCTTGCAGTTTAAACTAGGGTAAATGTGGTATTTTGGTATCTAGAGGTGTTTGCACACCCATTCCATAGATTCAATCCAAGAAAATACCAAAAATCTCAAACCCTTTGCTTAACCCTAGAATCGGTCAGGCAAGCGGTACTACCGCCCGACTGGAGTGGTACTACCCACCCCTGAACGGCGGTACTACCGATTGCTCTGATTAAACAGCAACTTCTGTCAAATTCTTTTCAATTCTATTTGATCCATCCTAGTAAGGCTCTAATATTGTATCTTCTTCCTTTTAGATGCCTATTACTAGGAGAGCGACTAGGAGACTTTACTCTTCTGCCGGACAGTCAGGAGAGTCCTCCGGCGCTCCTGCCGCTTCTGAGGCCTCTCAGAAGGCAGCTCAGGACCGTGGCAAAGGTCCAGCTGAGGAGACAGAGTCTGAGGGAGAGCCACAGCCACAACAGCAGTATAGCTCCCCAATGGAGGAGTCAGAGGAGGATCTCACCGAGAGGGAAGATCCTCAAATCGACTTGAGGAAGATTTCTGCAGAAGATTATATCAGGCTGCGTCGCAGAAATCAATATGAGCTGCCCTCCAACTCTATCAATCCCAAGTTTCATACAAAGTTTCAGGAGCAAGTCTTTGATCAGCTATATGGAGAGAGTCGCCAGTTTGCTGATCATAAGTGGGTTGACTGGGAGCACTTGTCCTCCATTGACAAGTATGATGGGACCTTCAGGCTTTTTCAGAGGAGTGGGCTGCATCAGCTGGCGACACTGCAGTCAGACTATAATGAGGAGATCATTCGCCAGTTTTATGCTACAGTGCACATATCTCCAGATTTTCAGCACATGACCTGGATGACAGTGTGCATGCAGTTCGAGCTTGCTTTGAGAGCTGAGCTGAGCGCATTTGAGAAGGTCTATGACAAGCCAGCTCTCGAGATCTCCGCTTTCTCTTCCTTCTACAACCTCAATGAGAGATCTGTCCCTGGCACCTTGGTTGGTCTTCTTCCTATTCTAAGCATCATAAATAGGATTATCAACCATACTATTCTTCCCAAGAGTGGGAACTTTGATGCCATAAGAGGACATGCTTGGAGTCTCATAGACTACATCATGAGGGGACAGAAGTTTGATGTAGTAGACTTGATCATTAGGGAGATTGCCTCCTCCAAGAATGACAGGATCAAGCGCATCAATTATGGACCCTATATTTTTACCTTGATTGAGACCAAGTTCAGATTCAGAGGCAGCTACAATAAGAGACATAAGACATATAAGCCTAGGCCTGAGCCTCCCATTCCCACCTCTCGAGCTCGCCCGATCGATCGAGCGGCGGAGGATCTTCTCTGGCAGACACTCTGACTCCAGCAGCAGAAAGCGGCTTCTCGGGCCGACGTGGCCACACTCTCTCAGATCTACTCCACTCTGCTTCAGATGAGAGAGTCTCAGGCTGAGGGGTTCGCCTCAGTATCTTCTCAGTTGGCTGCTCTGGATGGACGTGTTGCAGCCATCGAGCAGTCTTTGTCTCAGCCTCCATCGCCCATGCGCTATGTTCGTCGCCGTCGTCACGATCCTTCTCCTCCCGGACCCCAGGAGTAGCTTCTTTTGGTACTTGATGCCAAAGGGGGAGAAGAATGGAAACTAGGGCTATTAGGGCTATCTATCTCTATTTATATGTTTTTATGGATGATTGTAATGAACTTGGTTTATCTATGCTTTTGGATGTATTCTGGATGTAATGACAACTGTTTATTTTTATGACATTGTTTGTATCACTTGTTTCATGTTATGATCTCTATTGTGCATCTTGTCAAAATTGTGATAAAAGGTGATTTTATACTCTTGTAAAATTTCATGCACAAATTTAGGGGGAGTATCACCCTTCTTTGACTTTAAAAAGGAAAATTCATATTGTTGCCAAAATGAAAATCATTGCTAAAATTTTCTCTCTTCAAAAAGTCACAAAAGAATATACAACTAATTGTCAAAATAAGTGGTATATTCAAACATTAAATTTCCATATAAAATGTGTTGTCATCAATTACCAAAAAGGGGGAGATTGAAAGCATCTAGGCTCCTAAAAATGATTTTGGTAATTAATGAGTTTATATGAATATGAGACTAACTGTTTAATGAGTGTTTAAAGGTTAAGTCCAGGTTATGGTTGACAAATGCAAGCCAAAGGATAAGGATGAAGATCAAACATGGTTCAAGATAGAGGTATTTGTAGAATAGGATCCCCTTTTTCAATTTTACCGGTCTTAGGAGAATGGTGGAAGACCGGATTATAGGATAAATAATCGTACCATAAAGAGAGATCATGGCAAGTAGCTTGATAGCAATTCTTAAGTGTCCATGGATCAACTAGGATCATGCATTCTTGAAGAATCTGTTTTAAAAGCCAAAACTGTGCTCTGTCTGGACGTGCGGAGTTCCGCAGTTTTCAACGTTGGTACTACCGTCGAGCGGTAGTACCGCTGGGCATCGGAACTACCGGCGATCGGAAGTTCGAACCTCAAGCGGACCCATTTTCCGAGAGCACCCTCCGGACTCATTTCCAAAATCGAGGCGGTAGTTCCATTGTCGAGCGGTACTACCGCCACGGTAGTTCGGAGGATCGGACCCTTTCTCGAGAGCACCCTCGGATGCCCCACGAGTTTTAGGAGGCGGTAGTTCCACTGTCGAGCGATACTACCGCCACGGTAGTTCGGAGGGAATCGAGCCTTTTTCAGTGACTTTTGAAGCTCGGCTCAAGCGGTAGTACTGCGCCGACTTTCTTGATACTACGGTGGCGGTAGTACCGGACTTTAATGTCGGTAGTACTGCCGATGGACCAGCGGTCCTGCAGAGGCTCGACATAGCCGTTCGATCGTCGAGATAGGGAGCGGTACTACCGGCCTCGGGCCGTGGTAGTTCCGCTCGCCACGATTTTTCCGAATTTGTTCCAAGCGGCTAGTTTTGGTAGGTGGAAGGTATAAATACCCATACCACTGCTCATAGACAGATGCTAGAGACTCTATTGATCATTCTTGAGCATTGGGCATTCACTCCACACCTACTTTCACTCTTGAGCATTCATTTGAGGTGTTTGAGCAAAAAGTGCATAGCATTCACTAGTTTGATCCTTGGCACTAGTTTGCAATCAAGCGAAGCTCGTGATTTGTTACTCTTGGTGCTTGCCGGCACCTGGACGATTGGGAGAAGCTTGATCGGTGATCTTCTCAAAGGAGCTTGTGAGAAGACCGGTTTTCTTGTGAAGGTTGGAGCTCGCCTACCGGCGGGGGAAGAGCTACCTCTAGTGATCGAGGTGCTTGACTTAATTTGTGGAGCCGGTTCGATTAGATTCGAGCTAACCTCAACGTGGACTAGTGGGAACCGCAAGTTTCCGATACCACGGTAAAAACATCGAAGTGTGCACATCTCTCTTTTACTTTCTAATAGCTCTAAGTTTACTTGCTTAGTACTTTATTTTGCCCTTGTTAGTACTAGTATTGTTATTTGCTTGACTAGTATTGTGTAGGCTTAAATTGTCTTTCATTCTTGTTCTTAGAATTAAAGAAATTTAATCTAGTTGAAAAGAAAATTTAAAAACCGCCTATTCACCCCTCTAGTCGGTATCCTTGATCCTCTGATGAGCCGATGATATTCCATAAGAGCACCTCTTAACCCTAGGACTTGGTTGCCAAACATTACACAATTGGTATATGCAGCAGTCCAATAGGCAAGAGGCAGAACGACACTCAGGTATCACTGTCAAATTCAAGCGGAAACATTTCCAGCACGAAGTTCAGGATTGTGTCTTCGTGGTGACCTTTGATGATATATTTGATCTTTTCACGCTCAACGCTCTCGACGCCTCACTGTTCGATCTTGAGCAGCGTAAGTCCGTACAATCACGATGTCTGTTCACGTCATACCGATATATGTCACAATTTGTTGCTTTTACGTATATATATAGATTCATCTTGACCAAAGCTAGATCATCGAAATTACCAATTTGATTCTGGACCCACGCTTGGTAGCCATTGATACCATCAAGGAAGATGCATCCTTAAATAGAGCTATATTACAACAACACTGCTTTGGTTCATCTGCGATAAGGAATTTTTCTTATGCCATACAATGAGCACTTCCATTGGATTTTAATTGTAATTATACCAAAATGGAACAATGCTATATACCTTGATTCTTTAAGTAAGAACAAATCCAAGTACACAGCTATCGCCGAAATACTCGATATGTAAGTACATTGTACATTGTACTCTTTTTCCTTCGAATGACTAATCTAACTTTTTGAATAACGAAGGTCGTTCACGCATACATTCAACAAACACGTGGCTCGACGACGGGGCCAAGCCCTTGAAACATTCTCGCAATTTTGGGTATTCGCTAGCTACACATTAATTAATCCTATACAACACTTAGCGGTAATGCCTTATGATTTAACACATTCTATTTTTGCGGTGCCACCGGCGGTAGGGCAACACGTGTGGATACTACGTGTGCCACCATATGAGACTACTCCTCGATTCCTCGAAGATCAGCAATTCTAAGGTTTGTCAATCTTCCCACATTTATTTCATACTTGTCAGGTTATATATGTAAGCGCGCTGATTTTCCTATCGACAGGTTTCGCCCATCTCTACATCGCATTGAAACAGTAGGACTTTGCAAAAATTCGAGGAGAGTTCGCTTGGTTTTGTGCGATAAAGTCATCGGATCGGATGGAGAGTTCCATGCGCCTTTGTAATTGTGAATTTGTTAATGGATATTTTATTTCATTTCAATTAATTCATTTGCGAAATGGATGCCTTATGTTTGTGAATGAAATGTGATATATTTGTCAAATGAATTGAGATCTGAATTGTATGTATACATATACTTGTTCATCTGCTTATTTCAAAGGGCATGGCTAGCGTTTCCTGAGGCTAGCCAATAAACAAAAATAGATTTAGGGGTATAAAGAAACATCACAGACGGTTTGTAACTCAAAACCGTCTGTGATATATCAATATCACAGACCGTTTTTAGTTATAAACCGTCTGTGATATATCAATATCACAGACGGTTTATAACTAAAAACCGTCTGTGATATTAATATATCACAGACGGTTCGACAACCGTCTGTGATGACCCATAATTTCAGACGGTTCACAAAACCGTCTGTGATGACATTTTTGAACCGTCTGTGATGACCTTTTCTGTAGTAGTGCCCGCATGTCAGCCACCTCCAACAAGAACGGCAGTGAGAGCCCCTGACGACGGAGGTCGCTCTCAAGGTCCCATTTGAAGGTTATCTCGAACCTGGGCTGCTTGAGGCTGACGAGCTCGGCCTTCGCCTTGGGCGAGACACTCTACAAGTACCCTGACGCCGCAGTGATCATGTCCACCATGGTGGCGATGGCGCGGCGCCCGTCCAGGAAGAAGCCGAACATGGGGTACTGTGTGTCATCGGTGTCTGGCGACGTCTTGGCGGTGGTGCCTCGGCCACGGCAGCGCTTGAGGGGAGGCTGTCCTGCTCCTGCTTGAGCGTACCCTTGCATGTAGGGGAGCTTGAGGACCTTGAACCCGTTCGTGCACGAGATGTCCATGACCTCGAGCTTCGACATGAGCTGCATGCGGCTGCCGTTGAGCCGGTGGAACGTGCCCAGCGACGTGCAGCACAAGTTGAATGGCTCGAGCCACGCACCCAGTTGGAGAGAATATGGAGTTGATGAGGTTGTCCGTGGCCTTCTTCACCCAATTGTTGATCATCTCCGTTGCTTCCTCCGGTTTCAAATATTATCATCAATTTATCGTATACTTTTAGTCAAATGTAGTGAACTTGTAATGGATTGCATATTGCAAGATGTGCAAAAATTCTAGTTGATTGCCAAAGTTTGGAACATGAACATAGGTATAGTTTTTTCTGAATTTGTTTATGCCGATTTGGTGCTCAATCCGAAATGCTTTGCACTATGATATCTCCACAAGATAGTTTTTGTTTGAACGTGAATCTCCACAAGATAATTTAGGCAACATGTAATTAATTAAAAAGTTCTATCCTACAGTACAAACTAAAAATGAGATTAAAAGAAGGGAAATTTTTTCAAATACCAGCTTGGCATCTTCATTGTTTTCATGTAGTGAACTGTATAAAATAGGAAACAGAACGCTGATTTTGGGGGGAAATTGAGGAGATATTGATCTTTTGAAATATCTCTACATAAAAAAGCATTTTAGATTTCCTATGTAATCTTCAGATAATCTTCTCTTTAAATATTATTTACATAATTAGAGGACATAAAGATCAGTACTAGTTTCAGTTTTAAAAGATTCTCTTCATAAAGATTAGAATATATCTTAAAAGATCTTCTAAGGAATTGTGATTCGCAGGAAATCTTTTCACCTATGTGATGATTATCCGCACATCCAAAAGTGTGGGACATTCTAAAGAAAGTAGAGTTCACGTATCAAAATTACAATGATAATTCTACATTTTCTAGTGCACATTTGAGTACTAATTAAGATAAGATTTCCAGAGCAGAAGAATTTGTTGTAGAATGGAGTAAAAAAGAAAAATTTGCTCTGGAATTAACAGACGAATTAATCCATCAAACTGCTGAGTGATGCTTGTTGTAGTCATCACGGCGCTGACTCATAGATCAATGAAGTAATTAGATACCTAGAAAAGTAAATGAATGAATCTCTACTACTTAAAAATATGAGTTGGTGGTCGTTGGTCCGTTCTCTCTCCTCTCTTCTTAGCTGTTCGATCAAAGATCAGCCGTCCAGATCCGTATGTAGATAGTTCATTCGCTCATCGTAGAAAAGGTCAGGCTGACGTGTGTGCCGCGCTCCTCCTTTTCTCTTCCCCCACACCTCCACCTCCCGCACCACTCCACCTCTTGCAACTGCCGCCTCCTTCCCTCCACCGAACCCTCGTGCCGCATCTCCTCCTCCTCAGTGTCACCACTAATTCCTTCCCCGCGCGGCAACGTCTGGTCATAGTCTCCAACTCCCCCAGCAGCGTCACATCCCCCCGTCACCGCCTCCCCAATGCATTCGCCCGCCACCTCCTCTCCCTATCTGCCTATCACCGCATGCATACCTCCACCTCCCGCAACCGCCGCCTCCTCTCCCCTGAACCCTCATGCTGCGCCTCCTCCTCCTCCTCAATGCCGCCACCAATTCCTTCCCTACGCGGCAGGTCGCAGTCCCTCAACTTTCCCTAGCAGCACCGCATCTCCCCCATCACTGCCTCCCAAACACATTCGCCCACCTCCTCCTCTCCCCATTTGCTCGCCGCCACCCCATCTCCACCTACCGCAACCGCCACCTCCTTCTCTCCCCAGAACCCTCATGCCATGCCTCCTCCTCCTCGGCGTTGCCACCAATTTCATCTCCCATCACCCTTCCAACCAGTGGCACAATGCTTGACGACAGCAGCCAGTGGATCGGAGAGAAGTGCACGCGACGATAGTGGCCGATGGATCAGAGAGAATGGCGCTTGACGATGGTAGTGGCGGCTTCCTCTCCCTACGTCTGCCCATGTGGGTCTCCCCTCGCCACCATCGCCCAGCGGTCGCTCGCCGGTGAGACTCTCACCTCCTCCTGCTCTTCGCTCGGAGCCCGTCGTTCTGTTTGGCGATTTTGGTCTTCCAAGCTGATCATTGAAGTCGGTGCTATGGCGAAGGGGGCTGTGGTCAAGGGGCCGTGGCCAAAGTCGAGGGGTCATAATCAAAGTCGAAGTAGTGGTCGAATGGGGCTGTGGTCGAAGTCGAAGATCAGTGGTTGAAATCGAAGCCGTGGTCAAAGGGGCGATGGTCAGAGTTGAAGGGCTATGGTCAAAGTCAAAGGGTCATGGTCGAAGTCTAAGCCACGGTCTAAGGGGACAGTGGTCGAAGGGGATAATGGTCGAAGGGGGAAGTGGTTGACGTCGAAGGGGTCATTGAAAGTCCATTGTTGAAGGGGATAGAGGTTGAAGTCGAAGCCATGGTCGACGTCAAAGGGTCATGGTCAAAGGGGACCGTGATCTAGTCGAAGGGCCGTAGTCGAAGGGGACAGTGGTCAACGTCGAAGGGTCGTGGTCGAAGGGGACAGTGATTGAAGGGAAGTGGTCGACGTCGAAGGGCCATGGTCGAAGGGGGTTGTGGTCGAAGTTAAAGATCCGTGATCAAAGTCGAAGATTCTTGGTCGAAGTTGAAGCCATGGTTGAAGGGGCCCATGGTCGAAGGGGGAAGTAGTCGATGTCGAAGGGTTGTGGTCAAAGGGGATAGTGGTCGAAGGGGATAGTGGTCGAGGGGGCAATGGTTGTAGTCGAAGGGGCGGTGGTCGGAGTCGAAGGGCTATGGTCGAAGTCAGGCCGTGGTCAAAGTCGAAGGGTCGTGTTCGAAGTCCAAGCCATGGTCGAAGGGGCAGTGGTCGAAGGGGTCAGTGGTCGATGTCGAAGGGCCATGGTCGTCGAAGGGACGTGGTCGAAGGGGATAGTGGTCGAGGGGGCAATGGTCGAAGTCGAAGATCCATGGTCGTCATCAAAGCCATGGTTGAAGGGGACAGTGGTTGAAGGGGGCAGTGGTCGAAGTCGAAGAGGGTAGTGCTCAAAGTCAAAGGGGGCAATGGTCGAACTCGCGGTCATGGTCGTAGTCATATCGCCCGTGGACATGGTCGTAGCGGTCATGGTCGTAGTCGTAGCGCCAACCCAGAGGGCACCTGCTGGTTCGTCCATAACCTCCACCGCTATGAGTTCCCCCTCTAGTTGGATATCCCATCGCCTACCCTTAGGTCACCCCCGAGGTCGAGCTCCCCACCCTCGACAGCAAGACCCACAAGGTCTCGTACTTCCCATGGATTGTAACATGCTTTTGGCCACGAGGTATGATCAACGGCTTCTGATTTATGACCACGAGCGCTGGTTGATGTGTTCTGACTTACAACCACGAGGTGTGGTCGATGTCTTTCGACTTATGACCACGAGCGCTAGTTGAAGTCGAAGATCCATGGTCAAAGTCGAAGCCGTGGTCGAAGGGGGCTGTCGTCAAAGGGGGAAGTGGTTGTTATCGAAGGATCGTGGTCGAAGGGGACAGTGGTTGAAGGAGGAAGTGGTCGAAGTCGAAGGGGGCAGTGGTCGAAGTCGCGGGCCATGGTCAAAGTCAGGACCGTGGTCGAAGTCGGGGCTATGGTCGAAGTCGGGGCCGTGGTCGAAGTCGGGGCCGTGGTCGAAGTCGGGGCCGTGGTCGAAGGGGGTTGTACTCGACGTCGAAGGGTCGTGGTCGAAGTCGGGGCCGAGTAGGCTGGCGCAGGTAGTCGGGCAACAGGGCACAAGCGCACCGGAGGCCTGCCAACATATGACCACCAGCGATGGTCGATAGCTCCCAACCTATGATCACATGCGATTGTCGATGGCTTCTAACTTACGACCACAAGGTGTGATCGATGGCTTCTGATTTACGACCACGAGTACTGGTCGATGTGTTCTGACTTACGACCATGAGGTGTGGTCGATGTCTTCCGACTTACAACCACGAGCGCTGGTCAATGTGTTCCGACTTACGACCACGAGGTGTCCTCGATGGCTTCTGACTTATGATCACGAACGATGGTCGTCGGCTTCCGACGTACGACCATGAGCCATTGTCGAAGGCTACCGATTTAGGACCACAATCGATCGTCGACTGCTACCAACTTATGACCACCAGCGATAGTCGACCGCTCCCAACCTACGATCAGAGCCGATGGTCGACGGCTTCCGACTTACGACGACAAGGTGTGCTCGAGGGCTCCCGACCTACGACCACGAGGTGTTGTCAATATCTTCCAACTTATGACTATGAGGCGTGATCAGCGGCTTCCGACTTACTTGACGGATTTATAAATTTTTAGAACATGTTTGTATGCATATTCTAAAATTTTTTACCACCCGTGAGTTTTAAAACATGTAGTATGATAAATTTTAAAAATTCGTAGCAATGCACGAGCATTCAACTAGTAGACAGAAGATGTGTGAGAAAGGAAGCTCCTGTAATGTTCTTTATTATTCTGTTCATTGGTACAAATCTCTTGCTATGCCTGTTTCTGCGATATTGTAACACTCCCTATTCGTGCGATATCTCATGGCTTGTTAAAAACTTTTTTCAAAAAATCAGTGAGAAAAGAACGGAGTAAAGGGTACAGCCCAGCCTAGTATTTCTCCGTTCTAAACAGACCAAGACAATTGCGTGCATCGGGCCGACCCATGAAGTGTCGGGTTAGCACGACCCAACCCACCTGCTGCTACCCAACTGCGCTCCCTCTCTTTAAACTGGGATCGCCTCTCCCTCCGCTTCTCTCTGCCCCCTCTTACAGCGACCTTCCTTTCCCCGCCTTGGCCAAGAAGCCCCCAAGAACAAGAACGGTTCTTGGCAAGGCCAAGAAGCCATCTTGCGAGAGCTTGGGTGGCGAAGAGGATGGAGGGGATGGGGAGGAAGCGTCGCCTGACCGCGCCACAGCCAGCGCAGAGCCCATCCGCGCCCGCGCCGTCCCAGGCCGTGGTGGCCGCGCCGCCGCTTCCCATGGCCAAGCGCGTACTGGGCATCAGGGAAGACGTCGACCACTTCTTGCGGCGTGTTTGTGGAAACTTGGGCAACAAAAGCTCGTCGGCGGCCGCCGTTGAAGGATTGGCCTCCAACTCCAAGACCGGTGACGGTGGAGGCGCGGTGGGGACGACCATCTCGGCTTTGCAGGGAACGTTTTCCTGGTCGTCGTGGCTTGCGTTCGCTCGCTGGGTCAGGAGGATGCTTTCCATTGGGCTCGCTCGCTGGTCGACCTTCGGAGCCCGGACTGGCGCCGTCGACGACGTGGTGGTGTCCGGCGCCCCAACTCCAAGAACGGCGCGCCGAAGCCCGCTGCATCCACTTCTGGAGCCGGGACATCGTCTGCGCCACCGCCTTCACAGGTGAGGAGTAATCAAGCCTGGATCACCGCCTCCCAGTGAAGAGTTCGTCGCGCGGCCGTCCCCCCTGCTACTGCGACGCCGTCTCCACCTCGTCCTGCCCAACAGGTAGCAGCACCACGACACCACCCCCACCAGCTCTCCTCCTGCTTGATCATATTAATTGTTGCTCTCAATGAATTCAAAATCATGCAAAGTGTCAAAGAAACAGTAGCTCTTCTTTAAGACATCAGAAAACATATCTTACGTAGATAGTGCATTTTGAGCAAAAACGTCATAATTAACTGCCATTGTCACCTAAGCATATGTTCTGAACTTCTATCAAACTACATGAGAAAATTAAACAAATGGTCTAACATTGTACTGTAGTGGGTACCCTATCTTTCTAGCAGTATATATTTCTTAAGTTATAAATTTGGCATTATAAAGATTTTCCTTTCCTTTTTCGCTATAAAACTGCAGCGAACTTTTGTTATTAAAAGCAACCCGATTCTTTCCAAATAGCTGTGAATTTCAGAAGTGGGAGTGATTTGAATTTGATCTGAAAGAATGGAATAATTTGTCAGTACCATTTATTTTCAAGTTTTCTTTGCTCATGGGGTCCAAATTCCACTTTAAAATGTTGATTAACGTTACCCATGGTTTACTTTGGCGCATTATTTGCAGCTATCTTCTTGCTTGCTAGTTCTTCAAGTTTTCCTTCTCAACCTGGTCATAATGGTTTGTCTTTCTTCAGTGAAGATTTTCCTAAGTAACATTTGAGTAAATTTGTCATGATGTGTGTTATTTAAGGGCCCTTGAAATGTTTGGAGTAGTCCCGGCTAACATGAAGTTTCAAAACATACAGACAAGTGAAGAAAAAGAATATTTTTGGCTATTCTCCTAAGAAAAGTGTTCTGAGAATCTTCAATAGAAGTTTGAAGGTGTTTTTTCATTGTATTAGCAAGGGGTTTTGGGATCCAACGAAATATTTGCTGATTTTAATCTTTCAATGTACGAAAACTACAGATTGTGGATGGGGAGGTTTTGCCGGACTATGTGATGAACCAATACGCACACTATTGCGAGCTCAGATCAACCTGTCCGAAGAATTCAAGTATATGCCACATGTGCATTTTCGAAGTGCAACGTTGTCCTAAGTCCACAGTTTATGACTCTGATGTGAGTTATCTAACCGTTTAGTGTAATGTAATTTCATTAATATTTCAGATCTAATTTTGATTTGCACTTACAGATGATCCGTCATTGCTCCACGTACCACAACAAGGTAGGTCTTACGTGTGGAGAGCGCGACTGCACACGCTCCACACGCTTCACCTGCGTATTGGTTCATCACATAGTCCGGCAAAACCTCCCCATCCACAATCTGTAGTTTTCGTACATTGAAAGATTAAAATCAGCAAAGATTTCGTTGGATCCCAAAACCCCTTGCTAATACAATGAAAAAACACCTCCAAACTTCTATTGAAGATTCTCAGAACACTTTTCTTAGGAGGATTGCCAAAAATATTCTTTTCCTTCACTTGTCTGTTTGTTTTGAAACTTCATGTTAGCCGGGACTACTCCAAACATTTCAAGGGCCACGTGCCGAAAGTGATATTAGGCCCTTAAATAACACACATCATGACAAATTTACTCAAATGTTACTTAGGAAAATCTTCACTGAAGAAAGATAAACCATTAAACTTGAAGAACTAGCAAGCAAGAAGATAGCTGCAAACAATGCGCCAAAGTAAACCCTGGTTAACGTTAATCAACATTTTAAAGTGGAATTTGGACCCCATGAGCAAAGAAAACTTGAAAATAAAGGGTACTGGCAAATGATTCCGCTCTTTCAGATCAAATTCAAATCACTCCCACTTCTGAACTTCACAGCTATTTGGAAAGAATCGGTTGCTTTTAATAACAAAAGTTCACTGCAGCTTTATGGTGAAAAGGAAAGGAAAATCTTTATAATGCCAAATTTATAACTTAAGAAATATATACTGCTAGAAAGATGGGGTATCCACTACGATGCGATGTTAGACCATTTGCTTAATTCTCATGTAGTTTGATAGAAGTTCGCACCATATGCTTAGGTGACACCGGCGATAATTATGCCGTTTTGCTCAAAATGCACTATCTACATAAGACATGTTTTCGATGTCTTAAAGAAGAGCTCTTGCTTCTTTGACACTTGGCATGATTTTGAATTCATTCGAGCAACAATTAATATGATCAAGCAGGAGGAGAGCTGGTGGTGTGCCGTGGTGTCGCTACTGTTGGGCACGACGAGGTGGAGACGGCGTCGTGGTAGCAGGGGGGACGGCAGCGCGATCAACTCTTCACTGGGTGGCGGTCATCCAGGATTGATTTCTCCTCACCTGTGAAGGCGGTGGCCCAGACGATGTCCCGGCTCCAGAAGTGGATGCAGCGGGCTTCGGACACCACCAAGGCGTCGACGGCGCGCCAGAACTCCGAAGGTCGACCAGCGAGCGAGCCCAATGGAAAGCATCCTCGACCCAGCGAGCGAACGCAAGCCACGACGACCGTGAAAACGTCCTGCAGCCGAGATGGCCATCCCGGTAGCGCCTCCACCGCCACTGGTCTTGGAGTTGGAGGCGCATCCTCCAATGGCGGCCGCCGGCGAGCTCTTGTTGCCCAAGCTTCTACAAAACGCCCCAAGTGGTCGACGTGGTCCCAATTCAAGACGCCGCGGCCATGGGAGCGGCGGCCACCACGGCTGGGACGGCGCGGCTGGCTCTCTGGCGGCCGTGGCGCTGTCAGCGACGCTTCCTCCCATCCTCCATCCTCTTCGCCACCCAAGCTCGCAAGATGGCTTTGGCCTTGCCAAGAACCGTTCTTGTTCTTGGGGCTTCTGGCCAAGGCGGGAAAGGAAGGTCAGAAGAGGGGGTAGAGAGAAGCGGAGGAGAGGCGATCCCAATTTAAAGAGAGGAGCTTGGGTAGCAGCAGGTGGGTTGGGTCTTGCTAACCCGACACTTCATGGGCCGGCCCGATGCACACAATTGTCTTGGTCTGTTTAGAACGGAGAAAAACTAGGCTGGGCTGTACCCTTTTCTCCGTTCTTTTCTCACTGATTTTTGGAAAAAAGTTTTTAACAAGCCACGAGATATCGCACGAATAGGGAGTGTTATCATATAGGGTGACCCCATCTAAGCCCATCCGACACGCTAAGGAGTTGCAAAGCCCAAAATAGGGTATGTGTAATGACATAAGTACCCTATGGAGCACATGTACGTAAGGGCATAATTGTAAAATACTCCTCATGTGAATATATATATATATATATATATATATATATATATATATATATATATATATATTCGCCCTGGACATAGGGAAGGGGCAAAGCAGTGTTCATCCATCATCTCCACTGCACTACTCTCCTACTTTACTGTTTGGTCAGTAGCCATAACAGTTGGCGTCGTCTATGGGGACGATGGAGAGCAAGCCTTGAGATTTGAGAAGTGATGGCACCCAAGAAAGCTTCATCGAAAGCAAGGAAGAAGAGGAGCACGACAGCAGCGCTCGCGAACGCTAGGGCCTCGGGGGCACCCTGCCGGCATCTGCGTCAACGGCTGGTGTGGATGGCAACGTTGGCGCCGCAGACGCCAACGTCGACATCTGTGGCACGGTGGCCGCCGGTGGCGGGAGTGGTGACCGATGCCCATCTTGGCATGGCCAACAACCCGCACATAGTGTGGGAGCGACAGGCGGCTCTGGCGGCAACGTCGGCCTCGTCACCGACCTCGGAGCACAGGCCGTTGTCGCCACCAACCCGGTGGTTCGCGCCGACGCATAGAGGGGTGCAACCACCTCAACAGTGGAGAACGCCTTGTCGATGACCCTCGGTATATTGCGGCGTGGTGGCGGACCTCAGGGGCCGTGCGGGAGATGCAAGAGGCTCGAGCCGGCGGGAGGCGCAGCTAGAGCCCACACTAGATCGGGTGGGCAGCCATGACGCCCACCTCCACCGAATCCCACTTCAGCGTGTTGATCCGAGTCCCGTCTCCGCCACTGCGATGTCGGCATGGTTGGAGGACGTCAAGTTCCCTACCATCGAGTCGTAAAAGGGCGATACGGACCCTAGGGAGTTCGTGCGCGTGTACGAACCGCCATCGAAGCTGCCGACGGAGATGACTCCACCAAGGCGAAGGGACTATCCTTGGCGTTGCAAGGAGCAACGCTCTTAGTTCTTTACCACGTAACCGAACTCCATCTACGCGTGGGAGTAGATCAGTGACCGTCGACAACAATTTCAAGGAAACTACATCGAGCGCGCCGGCGTGGACCAACTCTTCGCTATCAGCGAAGCCATCGAAAAGCTCCGAGAATACTTCAAGCGCTTCGCCAAGATTCGTTGCCAGGTCAAGGATGTCAACGAGACCACCATCATCAACGCCACGATCCAAGGCCTACGCCCAGGGTCATTGGCAGAGTACAATGCGCGTAAGTTGATAAAGACAGTGGCCAAGCTCTTCGACAAGATGGAAGAGTACGCGATGGCGGAGGAGGATGCACAGCGACGTAGGGCGACAACTCCGTCACCAATCAAGCGGAGGACTCATCGAAGGGCACCCCAAGCGCAAGCAACAACTCTCGAAGGATGCCTCCGAGCATAAGCAGGACCTCTCTAAGGATGCCTCCAAGCGTAAACAGGATTCGTCGAATGACAAGCCCAAGCGCAACCAACGTAGGTCTTAGAAGACCCGCTACGTCTTTGACATCAAGGGCGGTTCCGACAACAATGCCCCCGCTGGCCGAGGGCAGGGTCGCAGAGATCAAGGACATGGGCGCGGCCGAGGCTGA
Source organism: Bonia amplexicaulis (assembly GCA_036346245.1). Classification (NCBI taxonomy): domain Eukaryota; kingdom Viridiplantae; phylum Streptophyta; class Magnoliopsida; order Poales; family Poaceae; genus Bonia; species Bonia amplexicaulis. The sequence continues at coordinate 10,873,952 of CM070755.1, forward strand.
GACGACAGAGCCCGTGGTGAAGGGGATTACCAGCAGTACGGCCTGTGGTGCGAAGAGCATGGCCGCAGCGACCATCTCTCGTGGGCATGCCCCACAATAGCGACGCTTCGTCAAAGCGTCACCAGGGACATAGCCCTAGAAGCGGGGCCACGAGCGGTGGCCCACGTGCAGCAGCTCCAAGAGGGCCCCCGAGGATACAGCCCGGAGGAGGCGGTGTCGTGTCATAAACGTCATTTCGGAGGCTCTTCACCGGAGTTTTCATCGACACGGCAATGTAAGGCATATGCGTTGGCTTCACCACGTGGCGGCATATCCAGCGTAGGCACCACCGTGATCGTGCAAAAATAGCACACCCGCAAGTGCACGGGTTGCTACTGAAATAGCGACGAGTGTCGTGTTCTCCACATGGACTAGATTGAGAATACCGGTGCTCAGCTAAAGCTAGGTCAAACGAAACGGGAGAAAACTAAACCTAAAACGACTACCAAAACAAATTTAGCGTACAAACTACCGAATCGAACTCTAACTCGCATCGAATGAAACGACGAACAAACTAAACAATCGAAAAAAGCGACAAAGCGAGCGATCAGACGAATGAACGTCGTACGACCGAACGAACTACACGACGACTGACTACACGAATGACGCACGAACGACAACAACGACTATACGAACGAACACGACTACCGATCGACGATCTAACTAACTACCGACCGCGAGACAGAAAGAGGGAGTCGAGAAGCATTGGGAGAGTCTAGAAGCACAGAGAGAGTCGAGAGAGAAAGAGAGAGGAAACGATTGACAGCTAACTAAACGACGATGGCAAAACAACACAAGCACATAACTACGAACGACTGCACGGCTTAACTATCGAACGACCGCTGAGAGAAGCAAAGAGGGAGGTCGAGAAGCACAAGGGAGGACTAGAAGCAAAGACAGAGTCGAGGCACCACGGGGATGGGAGATGGTCGCCGACTCGCTAAATCGCACAACACAAACACAAGGAGATCCACACAAACTAACACTGACATCTAACACATAAGACAACTGATAGAGCTAAACATAGATCACAATTGACAAGTGCTAATACAGATTACTAACAATAACACACAGTTAACAATCTTTAACAGAATAGTGCACCATTTACTACAATCTCGAACTTCCAAACACACAGGTCCAAATACATCACAGATCATAAACACTGTTAAATTTAGACACAGAGATCAACAATTTGACAGATAACAAAATTAGCATTCACAATCTCATCGACATATATCACATTCACTCCAATTCACAGTAATCCAGTAGCAGTTATTTGATCAGTAAATAAGGAACAAGAAGAGAGTAATGGAAATGAGTTAGGATAAACCGAAGAAATGAAGCAGTAGCAGGGGAGCGGAGGGGAGGCTGTCGGTGAAGTGGATGCAGCAGGGGAGCAGCGTCGGCGCCGGTGGAGAGGTTGCAGCGTCGGCGGCGCCGTGGAGAAGCAAAGGCCGGCGACGTGGAAGAAGACTGGGTCGCGGTCGGCGGTGACTCGGTGGCGATGCAGAGGGGGGGGGAGATGCCGGGGAAGAAGGCGGCGGCGCTGTTGAAGAAGAGCCGAAATGGAGGCGGCTAGTACTGTGGTGGAGATCTGCCGGCGAACTGTGGCCCGGTGGTCGCCGGCGGTCGGAGCAAGAGAAGGAAGGATGGGAGAAGCAATGGGAGGCCAAGGAAGAAGGAAGGCGGCGGCCGGAAGTGAGGTGAGCGGCGGCGCCGAGGTGGGGCAAGAGGAGAAGAGGCGGTGCACGGGAGGAGGCGCGATGGAGAGAGCAGAAGACGGCGGTGTGGTTGACGGCCGAGCTAATGGGGAAGGGTGGAGCGACAGATGGGAGGCACGGTCGACGAGAACTGCCGACGGAGGGAGATTGCAGGAAGCGGCTGCGGCGCCAATATGGGTGGTGGGCTCGGTGGAAGAAGTGGGGAGGAGATGTGGCGTTGGTGGCGCGGTGGCAAGCCGGCCTGGCCTCATTGCCACGGAGCTAGAAAGGGAGGAGGAAGCGGATGGGGCTAGGGTTAGAAGCAATGCAGAGCACGAGGAAATCGCAGCGGCGGCGGCTAGGTTTTGTGGGATTGGGGATCGGCAATTTCGCGTTTTAGCCCTCCAGATTTTCGGCAATTACGAATAGGTCCTTCGCTTATTTTATTTCTTACATTCGCCCTTGGAAACTCGATTTCTTGAAAATATCCTCGTGTTGCGTGACGACGCTACATCTGTCTGGCAGTCCCAAAAGTCCAGTTTGTCGTTTATGCACCTCAATCGCGCCAGCCTGCAGAAAAATGTAGAAGAATGTAAAATGGTCCATTCCGAGCAATTAAATATAGAAAAGCGTGTAAATGATGATAAATGGTCCCAAAATATGAAAAATATGAGGGTAAAATGACGGGTAAATATATGAAAAAATGATGCATGTTACACCGGCATGGGTGCAGCACGACATTACCTTCACGCCTTTCGACGCAGAGGGTGTGGACTTCCCTCACCAAGATCTCCTAGTCATCCAAGCCGCCATCGCAGGCTACGATGTAAAGCGTATCCTAGTCAACGGGGGCAGCTCCGTCGACATCCTGTTTGCGGCAGCCTTCGACTAGATGGGAATCCCCCAAAGCCGGTTAGGCCCCTCAGGAATCCCACTACAGGGCTTCGGGGGTCAGCCGTTGAAGGTCTTGGGCCAGATACGGCTGCAAGTGTCTTTTGACCAGGGCGACAACTTGAGAGCGAGGACGTCACCTTCGACGTCGTCGATCTCACGTACCCGTACAACGCCATATTAGGACGCCTGACCCTCAACTCCTTTGGAGCAGTCTTGCACCACGGCTTCTTTTGCATGAAGCTCCCGGGCCCACAGGGTATCATCACCACTTTCTGTGACCAAGACCTCGCCCGCCATATAGAGCTTGATACTCGGGGCCACATCGAAAGGTGCATGTGCCAAGACACGCCTTCCGTCCCGGGATAGACGCCCAAGCCCTGGCCGGACGACGGAGTCAAGAGGGTGCCCCTACACGCGCGAAGGTCAGTGCGTGTCCATCGGCGAGGGCCTTCCCCCAGAGGTGGAGCAAGATCTACTCCGGGTACTTCGGGACAACATGGACATCTTCGCATGGTCCCCGGACGACATAAAGGGCGTGGACCGCGCCCTCATCGAACACACTTTGGCGGTCCGCCTCGACGCAAAGCCGGTCAAACAGAGACTCCGGTGCATGTCAATAGAGCGGCAACAGGTGACCAAGGCAGAGGTGGCCAAGCTCCTTCGGTCCGGAGTCATCCGCTAAGTCCAAAGACTGGATTGCTTGCTAACCCGGTGCTGGTGAAGAAGGTTAGCGGGGCCTAGCGCACGTGTGTTGACTTCATCACCATCAACAAGGCATGTCTGAAGGATAACTACTCGTTGCCACGCATAGATCAGCTGGTGGACGCCACGGCAGGATGTGAACTCATGACCTTTTTGGACGCATACTCCGGCTACCATCAGATTCACATGGCCAAGGACGACGAAGACAAGACCAGCTTCATAACGCCGATAGGGACATACTGCTTCGTCAGGATGCCCATCGGCCTAAAAAAACGCAGACGCCACCTTCACGCGCCTCGTCGCGCTCGCGTTGGCCTCCCATCTTGGGAGGAATGTTGAAGCCTATGTCGACAACGTGGTTGTAAAGACTAGGCAGCTTGCCTCCCACAGTCAAGATCTTCAGGAGACCTTCGACATCCTTAGGCGAGCGGGCATCAAGCGTGTTGTGACGGCGTGTTGTGAACGTGTTGTGACGGCGTGTTGTGAACGTCTATTCCAGTATGCCATGAGTATTCATACTTGTGGACAGCACCGTGGTCATTGAAGACGGGCTTCACCTACTCGATGGTGATCACAGATGGGAGAGCGATCTGTTCCCCAGTGATTGGATTGACGAGGTGCATCTCGGATCTCTCATCAACGAGAACTGACCATCCATGTGAGGACCCAATCGAAACCCATCTGCCGATGGGTGGCTCGGCAGAGTTAACTTGTACACCCTCTTCTCCACGAGGCTATAGAGGCACGCAACACTTTCACCAATGATTCACAAGTGTAGAGCGAGCACGGTGTCCGGGACCGCTTGTACATCCCAAGGTTGCGCAGGTGGTGTATGCAGAGTGCCGGAGGAGCGCAGCAGCCGAGCACGTCTGGTCGGGGATCTCAAGGGTTGCAAAGATACTCACCAAAATGTCCTGTGGCAGCTCCGGCAATGTGCCCACCGTAGTCTCTGCCAGTGATGGATGAACATGTTCATCTTTCGAATTTCTTCCAGTGGCCGGCGGAAGACCTAGCGCTTTAGGCAAAACTACGAGGAGTAGACAACCTGATTTTTTGATGATTTTTAAGTGTATAGCTAGACCCCATAGGATCATTGTCCCAGCTCACACAGCCTCCATCGGAGCGAGCCTCTATGGGAAGATGAATTGCTTCTTCAGAATATTTGCAAATGCAATCTTAGATGGAGCACACGAGGGCGTGCTCTGGTCAGTACTTATAGATCACCAACCGAGGTCTCCCTCCGAAAGTCCTAATGCGAGTTGGCTAAGGAAATCCGAATCCAATAACGAGCTTGTTTCACCGGAATTTGTTTCCTGGTCCTGAGGCTTCTTGTATTAGAACATGGACGCCGGAAAAGAGGCTTCTTGTATTAGAACATGGACGCCGGAAAAGACTCGGAATTTGCTTAAGGAACGAACTTATTTCTTGTATTAGAACATGGACGCCGGAAAAGACTCGGAATTTGCTTAAGGAACGAACTTACTTCTGCAAGAATTCCGAGTCCCCCTCTGTTTGCCTCTCCGAAGACGGCAGAGCACTAACTGACGGCAGGCGACATGAGCAGATTGGCTGGGGAGGAGGAGGAGAGCCCGGCCACCGCACGCTACCGGTGCATCCGACGAGGGAGGGTTCCACGCCACCTTGGGTCCACGAAGATGGTAGGGGTGCCGTGAGGCGAGCTCGAGCCTTGGCGGCGGCAGTGACGGGAAGCGGCGGTGGGACTACGGTGGTGGGGGGGTGAGGCCGACCGGGCTTTTGCAGCTTGCTCGGGCTAACCCGGCTACGGCGGTGCGCCCACTTGTAGGATAAGTAGAGACTAAAATGTTTCACAACTTTAAAAAAATCTAAAATATTCCATAAAAATATATGGGCATGTACAATAGGTGATAAAAGCTGTCTATAAAAAGTGCCACATAGGATTTTTGCTGAGGTGGATGGAAGAAAAAAAGGAGAGAGAAGAAGATCGACTGTAATTCTATAGACGATCGAAACACGATAAAATAACCTGCTATAGACGGTTTTCGTACCATTGTATCAATATTATCTATATTTTATAGACAATATATTATAGATAATTTATAAACAACCTATTATAGAAGATGTCTTTAGTATTATTTACAGATGATATGGAAGGGTACTATAGACAACAACTGCCTGTACCATTATACATTCCCTTAAGGCTTTCGTAAAACATCATCTTGCTGATTTCATCGGTGTTATATGTTTGGGTTTACCAAGCCCCTACCTTAGATTTCTGGTGGTGGCGGTTCATTAGCGGGCACAAGGAGTCAAATTTCACTGGCGAACACTCTAAAATTGTGCGTATTTGCTACAACACACTTACCAATTAAATTTTTTAGTCTTGGAGAGAGAATACTGCAAGTATACCCAAATTGTCCCTTCCCTTATTCTTCTTCCTCCTTAATCCTATTTGAGCCCTGTTGTAGGGGTGGCCCCCACCTAAGCCTTCCGACCTGTTAAAGGGTTATAAAGCCCAGAATGGGATATGTGTAATGACATAGATACCCCTATGGAGGGCACATGAATGTAATGGCAGGATTGTAAAGTACACTCCATGGAAATATATATACAGGCTCAGGACATAGGGAAGGGGCAAGCATTGTTTATCCATCATCTCCACTATACTACTCTCCTACTTTACTGTTTGGTCAGTAGCCACGACAGTTGACACCATCCGTGGGGACAACAGAGAGTAAGCCTTGAGATTTGAGAAGTGATGGCACCCAAGAAAGTTTCATCAGCAGCAAGGAAGAAGAAGAGCACAACGGCGGCGCTCGCCGGCACTACGGCCTCTACATCAGCAACTGGCGTGGGTGGCAGCGCTGGTGTCATGACCGCCGATGTCGACACTCATGGCATGGCGGCTGACCCCACCGCTGGCACGGCGGTTGGCACTGGTAGTACCGACCGGGCCGGTGGGATCAGTGACGTCGATACCCATGCTGGCGTGGCTGGCGGCCCCGCAACCAGTGTGGGAGCGGCGGGTAGCTCTGGCGGCAACATCGGCCTCGTCACCGACCCCAGAGCCCACCGCGCTGGTGCGCTGAGCAGCTCTGGAGCACAGGTTGTAGTCGTCGCCAGCCCGGCGGTTCACGCCGGTGCTCAGGCTGGTGCAACCACCTCGATGGTGGAGAATGCCCTGCTGACAGCCCTCGGCGCGTTGCAGCGTGAATTGGTGGACCTCCGCGGAGCCGTGCGGGAGATGCAGGAGGCTCGGAGCCAACAAATCCCGTCGCCGGTGGCGGCGGAGCCCACGCCAGATTGAGGGGGCAGCCGCGACACCCCTACATCTAGTAGCGTCCCCCTTCGACGTGTCGATCCGGAGTCCCCCCTCTCTGCTGGCCTGCAACAGTCGGCGTGGCCGGAGAACTTCAAGTTCCCCACCATCGAACCGTACAAGGGCGACATGGACCCTAGGGAGTTCACACGTGTGTACGAGACCGCCATCGAAGCTGCCGGCGGGGATGACTCCACCAAGGCAAAGGGGCTGCCCCTGGCATTGCAAGGAGTGGCGCTCTCGTGGTTTTGTACCATGGTGCCGAACTCCATCTACGCGTGGGAGCAGATCCACGATCGCCTCTACAACAACTTCCCAGAAACTACGTCGAGCGCATCGACGCGAATCAGCTCTTCACCATCAAACAGAAGCCCTCGCAAGCATTTCGCCAAGGTTCGCTGCCATGTCAAGGACGTCAACGAGACCACCATCATCAATACAGCGATCCAAGGCCTTCGCCCAGCGCCACTGGTCGAGTACAATGCACGCAAGCCGATAAAGACTGTGGCTAAGCCTTCGACAAAATGGAGAAGTACGCGAGGGCAGAGGAGGATGCAAAGCGGTGCAAGGGTGTCAACTCCGACGCCAATCAGGCAGAGGACTCACTGAAGGATACCTCCAAGTCCAAGCCGGAATCTTCGAAGGGCGCCCCCGAGCACAAGCAGGACCCCTCGAAGGACACCTCCAAACGCAAGCAGGATCTGTCGAATGACAAGCCCAAGCGCAACCAGCGTAGGTATCAGAGGGCCCGCTACACTTCGACATCGAGGGTGGCCCCGATGACAGCATCCCAACTGGTCGAGGGCAGGGTCGTAGAGGCCGGGGACACGGGCGCAGCCGGGGCTGAGACCATAGAGCCTACGGTGAAGTAGACCACCAACAGTACGCCCTGTGGTGCGAGGTGCATGGCCGCGGGGATCACCTCACACAGACATGTCCCAGCATCGCGACACTTCACCAAAGCGTCGCCAGGGACCGAGCTCTCGAAGCGGGGCCACCAGCGGTGGCCCATGTGCAGCAGCCTCAAGAGGGTCCCCTGTGGATACAGGCCCCGGAGAGAGGCCAGTGTCGCATCATAAATGTCATCTCCGGAGACTCCTCTCTTACACGTGTCGGCTGCACCACGTGGCGGCGTACCCAGCGTAGGCATCGCCGACCTGGGCGCAGCACAACGTTACCTTCACGCCTGCCGACGCGGAGGGCGTGGACTTCCGTCATCAGGACCCCCTGGTCATCTAGGCCGCTATCGCAGGCTGTGACGTTAAGCAGGTCCTAGTCGACGGAGGCAGTTCCGCCGATATTCTGTTCGCAGCAGCCTTCGACCAGATGGGGATCCCCGCAGCCTGTTAGGCCCCTCGGGAATCCCACTGCAGGACTTCGGGGGTCAGTTGCTGAAGGCTCTGGGCCAGATACGGTTGCAAGTATCTTTTGGCCAGGGCGACAACTTCCGGAGCGAAGACGTCACTTTCGACGTCGTGGATCTCCCGTACCCGTACAACGCCATATTGGGGCGCCCGACCCTCAACTTTTTCAGAGCTATCCTGCACCACGGCTTCCTGTGAATGAAGCTCCCGGGCCCGCAGGGTATCATCACCACCTTCGGTGACCAAGACCTCGCCCGGCAAATAGAGCTCGGTACTCAGGGCCCGCATCGGAAGGTGCACGCACTCACGGATACTCCCAAGGCAGACACTCCTTCCACCTGGGATGGACGCCCAAGCCCCGGCCGAACAATGGGGTTAAGAGAGTGCCCCAGCATGCCGAAGATCACTACGTGTCCATTGAGCAAGAACTACTCCGGGTACTCTGGGACAACACGGACGTCTTCGCATGGTCCCCAACCGACATAAAGGGCGTGGACTGCGCCCTTATCGAACACACTTTAGCGGTCCGCCCCGACGCCAAGCTGGTCAGGCAAAGACTCTGGCGCATGTCAGTTGAGCGGCAACAGGCGGCCAAGGCAGAGGTAGCGAAGCTCCTCCAGGCCGGAGTTATCCGTGAAGTTTAGCACCCAGACTGGCTCGCCAACCCAGTGCTGGTGAAGAAGGCTAGCGGTGCCTGGCGCATGTGCATCTATTTCACCATCCTCAACAAGGCATGCCCGAAGGATAACTACCCATTACTGCGTATAGATCAGCTGGTAGATGCCACGGCAGGGTGTGGGCTCATGAGCTTCCTCGACGCATATTCGGGCTACCACCAAACCCGTATGGCCAAGGACGATAAGGACAAGACCAGCTTCATAATGTCGATAGGGATGTACTGTTTTGTCAGGATGCCCTTTGGCCTAAAAAACGCAGGTGCCACCTTCACGCGCCTCGTCGCCCTCGCGCTCGCCTCCCAACTTGGGAGGAATGTCGAAGCCTATGTCTACGACGTAGTTGTAAAGACTAGGCAGCTAACCTCCCATAGTCAAGATCTTCAGGAGACCTTCGACAACCTCAGGCGAGCGGACATCAAGCTCAACCCCGACAAGTGCATCTTCGGCGTGCAAGCTGGGAAGCTCCTGGGTTTCCTGGTGTCCGGGCACGGCATCCATGCAAACCCCGACAAGGTTGATGCGATCCTTTCCATGGAGCTGCCCAAGACGATGAGGGAGCTCCAGAGGCTCACCGGGCGCATGGCTGCGTTGAGCTGCTTTGTAGGATCAGAATGGCAACAGAGGAGGGGGGTGAATGGTGCCTTCAAAACCGCCCCAAAGTATCCACACAAAAATTCTTCTCCGATAGCTATAGTAGCTAGGAAGAAGGAATAGATTTGCTCACTGGACGACAGAAACAATTTTGCCGAAACTGAAGGAACCAGACAGGATTGAAGACAGAGGGATACTAACTGAAAACTGCATGAACAGTAACTACAAAAGAAGAACTAACAAACACAGAGAATGCCGATCGTGTGCTACTCTTCTTGGCCCAAATAAATCACATACTTAAACAAAATAGCTGGCCCATCTCTGCAGAAAGAATCAGCAAACAAAGCCTGAGAGAGAACAGAAGAGCAAACACAAGCCAGAAAACAGAAGCAGCATTCAGAAGCAAGATGTTATAAGTTCATGTCTAATAGTTTGAGTCTCATCATATGTTGATAGCTCAAACATCACTTGCTCTAGCTCATGTGTTGATTCTTTGCAACATGACACTATGCATTGCAAATGTGTTTTGCAAGTGCTTGAGGTCCATGTTTCCATTCGTTGGAATATGAGGCTTATATTTGCAATTGTGTTTTGCAAATAGTTGGAGCACATATATGAACCTTGTGACATGTGACTTAGGTTTGCGAATGTGTTTTGCAAACGTGAGAAGTCCATGTATCAATTCCTTGTGTCATGATTTCAAAAATGTGCGAATGTATTTTGCAACTTGTCCGAAATCATGGTTGATCCTTGTGTGCATAATATCGTAGTTTGCAAATATGTTTTGCAAAGACTATTGAGATATCTGCATTTCTCTGGAAGACGGAATTACCGGCTCTGTGTGAGCGGTATTACCGGAAGACAAAAGTACCGGCTCTGTGTGAGCGGTACTAACGGACTTGAGGAGCTCCGGATTGTTTTACAGCTGAACTGACTGAGGGGCGGTCAGACCGGCCTGAGAGAGGCGGTCAGACCGGCCTGGTATCGACAGTTAGACCGGCCTGAGACCGGCTGATGCGGATACGCACATGCTTAGCACTTTTCAGGCGAATACATTATTTAATTAGAAAGAAGTATTGAGCCGCATTAAATATTGTCAGGTGAATTTGTTTCTTAAGGAGTTTCTTTCAATTGATGATGAACTTGGAATACTACATCATGCTATTATTTTATGTATTCTTAGGTATGATTCATGTGAAGACTTGGGAGAGTAAAAGGGAGGAGCACAAGGACTTAAACTACAAGTTTTGGATAAGATTTTCAAGCCAAATTCGGATCTCCCACGTGCTCAATCCAATTCAAACTCAGATTCAACTCAGAATTCAATTCGGATTCGGTTCGGGACAACTGACAGTGATTACTAAAAGGCCATAACTTTCACAAACGGAGTCCGATTCAGGTGTTCTTGTACTCGTTGGAACCAGCAACCCGAAATAAAACACGATCTAAATCAGCAACACAACTCGACTAAGGACACAAACTGAACACTACGGACTCTGGAATCAAATTGTGCAAAAGGCTAAACGCGATCTAGGACAGGAAATAACCTATGACTACAATTTTTTTGTAGGGCTTTTTCTTGGACTCTAGGATGAAACCGAAAATAACAAGGTGGGGTAAATTCGAACCTGGAGGAACACCTGAAGCTCTGATTACCACTTGATGGGAACGGGGTCCCGATCTTCCAACAGGTTCTGGATATGTTCGATTTGGTGGAGGCGCGACACAAATCGATCTAGCTTCCGAACAACACGTCCCGAACCCCGCAATCGCAGCACCACGTCTCCTCGGGTTATCAACCGTGCGCAGCCGGTTGACCTCGCCTGAAGGCTAATCCTCGCTGCGAATCGAAGAACACAAGCAAGAACAAGGAAGATCACAACTGAATTGCAGATGTATTGATTTAGCACTCGAAAGTTGGGGTCTCACAAACCGATGAACGGCGAAACAGTTCAAAGACAGATTTAATCTAAGCAAAACCCAACCCTAATGGTGGGGGTGGCGGCTGTATATAAAGGAGTAAGGGCAGCACCTTGACAGATTCTGGATGTCCACTTGTTTCGATGTTTTTCGTTGACTCAGAAGGAATTTTGATATGAGACCAGAGCCATTGGAAAGGTTATCTTCTCAGCTTTCCATACATATGTGGAACGTCCAAAACGGAGTCCGGATGTGATCTGGGTGTCTATTTTAGTGCGGCCTGGTCCTGGACTCCGAATTGGATTCGAAGTCGGCTTGAGTTGGACATCCAACATGATGCGACCACCCTTGCTGGACTTGTGCGCCTCGTAGCCCTTCCCCAAGTACTTCCTGATCCTCTCCATGGTTCCTAATCATAATTAAATCATTAGGTAGTAATCGATTCTCAAATGAACAAAAAGAAGTACTTAGGAACGAGCTCACCTGTAAATTCAATTGTCGGGCGCGAGCTCTAGTGATTGGTCCTTGAATATCAAGTGGAGGAGTGTTGTGTATATCCGAAGAAGTGATGTCCTCATCACGAGGCAGTATGCTCCACGCTGCAAAGCCGCAGTGACGATGTAGGGGCCCTCCCACTTGGATTCCAGCTTGCCTACCATCGCTGCATGGATCGCCATTTTGAGGACGAGTTCTCCCAGCTAGAATTCGTGCGAGTAGACGGTGTGGTCATGCGCATGCACTACCTGACGCGCATACTTGGCGACATGCTGTGTGGCACTTAGCCGATCACCATCAAGGAGATCGAGGGACAACTCGCGCTTTTCCGCCGGGGCCTGGGCGAGGACCCTCCTCGAACCGACTTTGATTTCTTCAGGCGTGACTGCCTCGTCGCCGAAGAGGAGCTTGAATGGCGTGAACCCCGTCGGACGCATTACCGTCGTGCGAAGGGACCAGAGCACGCAGGGAAGCTCATCCGGCCACTTGCCCTTCGGTAGGCCAATGAGACGTTTTTTGAGTCTGACGGAAATGGCGTTGTTCGCTCGCTCGACCACTCAGTTGGACTGCGGGTGCCCAACCGAAGCATGATGCCCATGCGGTCGCAGAACGCCTTAAATTGCGCAGAGTCAAACTGCAAGCCATTGTCGACGGTGACCTCCCTGGGGACTCCGAAGCGGCAGATGATGTTCTGCTAGAGGAAACATTGCATGGCTGCGGAGGTTATCCTAGCCAATGCCACCACTTCGGGCCATCTAGAGAAGTACTCTAGAGCAACTACGACAAACCGAAGGTCCCCTGGGGCACATGAAGAAGCGGTCCAACAACGTCGATGCCCCAACGCACCAATGGCCATGCCGGGGGAATGGGCTGCATGTTGCTCGGGGGTCTACGGATGATCCGCCCCATCCACTGGCAGCCCTGACAGCGACGCATGAGGTCTTGCGTGTCCGCGATGGCTGTTGGCCAGTAGAAGCCCAACTTGAACGCTTTGTCGACGAGGGATCTCGGCGCAATGTGCAAACCGCAAAGCCCTACATGAATCTCGGCGAGGAGGTGCTTTCCCTCGTCGCGCGAGAGGCATCGCAAGAGTAGGGCGCAGACTCCCCGCTTGTAGAGGGCCACATCCAGGACCTGGCCCGGTACTACAGACGCCGTAGCTCGAGAGGGCCATCTGGCTCGGCTATACCCTGCAGATAACCATGAATGGGCTCTCGCCAGTCGCCTTGTTGGGCAATTTGATGAACGAGGGCGGCATCATAGTTGTCTTGCTCGATGGCTGCCGTGGGCAGGACCTCATAGAATGCTGCTTTAGGGAGGGGACTTTGCTGGCTGGTAGCCTTAGTGAGGGCGTCGGCTTGCTCATTGTCCGCTCGCGGAATGGCTTTTACCGTGACGCCCAAGAAATGGCCTCCTTCGCCCTTACAGCGGCCAAATACTTCACCAAGTCGGGGTCCTTGGCCTGATAGGATTTGTCCACATGGCCTGCGATCAAACGCGAGTCGGTGCGGACGAGGACCCTTCGAGCGCCCAGGGCTTTCAGCTTTGCAAGGCCAAAGAGCAGTGCTTCATATTCGGCTATATTGTTCGTTGTAGGGAACCCGAGACGTGCCAAATACAGTAGGCGGTGCCCCTCCAGCGTGGTGACCACTACGCCCACCCCGACACATGGAGCACCGTAGGCCCCGTCTGTGTTGAGGGTCCACACCAGCTCTTCTGGCTGCTACACACGCGGTTGAGCTGGCAGAGTCCACTCGGCGAGGAAGTTCGCAAGGACTTGGGATTTTATTGCCGTGCGTGAAGCATACGTCAAGGAAAGAGGCGCGAGCTCGGCCGCCCACTTGCCGATATGCCCGTGGACTCCTTGTTGTGCAACATCTCCGCCAGGGGGAACGATGACGGCACGGTGATAGGGTGAGCGAGGAAGTAGTGCCGAAGCTTCCTCGAGGCCATGACCAATGCATAGGCCAGCTTCTCGAGTTCGGTGTACCGCGTCTTGGCGCCCTGGAGAGCCTTGGAGATGAAATACATGGGACGCTGGAGGGCGCCTTCCTCGAGGACAAGGATTGCGCTAACTGCTGTTGCGGTGGCGGCGAGATACAGTAGAAGGGGAGCCTCTGGTGCTGGGGCGACTAAAGTAGTAAGACCTGTGAGGTGCTTCTTAAGGTCGTCAAAAGCCTTCGCATAGTTATCATCCCAATGGAACCCGTCACAGCCGTGCAGGGCCTTGAAGAATGGTAGGCCTCGTTCAGCCGCCCTGGATAGGAAGCGGCTCAACGCAGCTATGCGCCCGGTGAGCCTCTGGACCTCCCTCGCCATCTTGGGCGGCTCCATGGAGAGGATCGCGTCGACCTTGTCGGGGTTTGCCTGGATGCCGCGCCCGGACACCAGAAAACCCAGAAGCTTACCAACTTGCACGCCGAAGACGCACTTGTCGGGGTTGAGCTTGATGCCCGCTCGCCTAAGGATATCGAAGGTCTCTTGAAGATCTTGACTGTGGGAGGCAAGCTGCCTAGTCTTTACAACCACGTTGTCGACATAGGCTTCAACATTCCTCCCAAGATGGGAGGCCAACACAAGCGCGACGAGGCGCGTGAAGGTGGCGTCTGCGTTTTTTTAGGCCGATGGGCATCCTGACGAAGCAGTATGTCCCTATCGGCGTTATGAAGCTGGTCTTGTCTTCATCATCCTTGGCCATGTGAATCTGATGGTAGCCGGAGTATGCGTCCAAAAAGGTCATGAGTTCACATCCTGCCGTGGCGTCCACCAGCTGATCTATGCGTGGCAACGGGTAGTTATCCTTCAGACATGCCTTGTTGAGGGTGATGAAGTCAACACACGTGCGTTAGGCCCCGCTAACCTTCTTCACCAGCACCGGGTTAGCAAGCAAGTCCGAGTGCTGGACTTCGCGGATGACTCCGGACCGAAGGAGCTTGGCCACCTCTGCCTTGGTCACCTGTTGCCGCTCTATTGACATGCACCGGAGTCTCTGTTTGACTGGCTTAGCGTCGAGGCAGACCGCCAAAGTGTGTTCGATGAGGGCGCGGTCCACGCCCTTTATGTCGTCCGGGGACCATGCGAAGATGTCCACGTTGTCCCGAAGTACCCAGAGTAGATCTTGCTCCACCTCCGGGGGAAGGCCCTCACCGATGGACACGCACTGACCTTCGCGCGTGTAGGGGCACCCTCTTGACTCCGTCGTCCGGCCAGGGCTTGGGCGTCTATCCCGGGATGGAAGGCGTGTCTTGGCACATGCACCTTTTGATGTGGGCCCCGAGTACCAAGCTCTATATGGCGGGCGAGGTCTTGGTCACCGAAAGTGGTGATGATACCCTGTGGGCCCGGGAGCTTCATGCAAAAGAAGCCGTGGTGCAAGACTGCTCCAAAGGAGTTGAGGGTCAGGCGTCCTAATATGGCGTTGTACGGGTACGTGAGATCGACGACGTCGAAGGTGACGTCCTCGCTCTCAAGTTTCGCCTCGGTCAAAGACACTTGCGGTAGTGTCGGCCCAAGACCTTCAACGGCTGACCCCCGAAGCCCTGTAGTGGGATTCCTGAGGGGCCTAACCGGCTTTGGGGGATTCCCATCTAGTCGAAGGCTGCCGCAAACAGGATGTCGGCGGAGCTGCCCCCGTTGACTAGGACACGCTTTACATCGTAGCCTGCGTGGCGGCTTGGATGACTAGGGGATCTTGGTGAGGGAAGTCCACACCCTCTGCGTCGGAAGGCGTGAAGGTAATGTCGTGTTGCACCCATGCCGGTGTAACATGCATCATTTTTTCATATATTTACCCGTCATTTTACCCTCATATTTTTCATATTTTGGGACCATTTATCATCATTTACACGCTTTTCTATATTTAATTGCTCGGAATGGACCATTTTACATTCTTCTACATTTTTCTGCAGGCTGGCGCGATTGAGGTGCATAAACGACAAATCTGGACTTTTGGGACTGCTCCGTACAGATGTACGCGTCGTCCGGACACGTAGGATCTTTTCGCGAAGAAATCAGAGTTTCCAAGGGCCAGAACAGAAGAAATAAAATAAGTGAAGGACCTATTCGTAATTACCGAAAACTGGAGGGCTAAAACGCGAAATTGCCGATCCCCAATCCCACAAAACCTAGCCGCCGCCGCTGCGATTTCCTCGTGCCTGGCATTGCTTCTAACCCTAGCCCCCATCTGCTTTCCTCCTCCCTTCTCTAGCTCCGGCCGGCAGCGAGGCCAGGCCGGCTCGCCACCGCGCCACCAACGCCACATCTCCTCCCCACTTCTTCCACCGAGCCCACCACCCATATTGGCGCCGCAGCCGCTTCCTGCAATCTCCCTCCGTCGGCAGTTCTCGTCGACCGTGCCTCCCATCTGTCGCTCCACCCTTCCCCATTAGCTCGGCCGTCAACCACACCGCCTTTCGCTCTCTCCATCGCGCCTCCTCCCGTGCGCGCCTCTTCTCCTCTTGCCCCACCTCGGCGCCACTCACCTCACTCCCGCCGCCTTCCTTCTTCCTTGGCCTCCCATTGCTTCTCCCATCCTTCCTTCTCTTGCTCCGACCGCCGGCGACCACCGGGCCACAGTTCACGGCAGATCTCCACCACAAGTACTTAGCCGCTCCATTTCGCTCTTCTTCAACAATGCCGCCTTCTTCCCCAAGGCATCTTCCCCCCCCGCATCGCCACCGAGTCACCGCCGACCGCGACCCGCCTTCTTCCACGTCGCCGGCCTTTGCTTCTCCACCGGCGCCGACGACGCTGCAACCTCTCCACCGGCGCCGACGCTGCTCCCCTGCTGCATCCACTTCACCGACAGCCTCCCCTCCGCTCCCCTGCTACTGCTTCATTTCTTCGGTTTATCCTAACTCATTTCCATTACTCTCTTCTTGTTCCTTATTTACCGATCAAATAATCACTCTTCGGATTACCGTGAATTGGAGTGAATGTGATATATGTCGATGAGATTGTGAATGCTAATTTTGTTATCTCGTCAAATTGTTGATCTCTGTGTCTAAATTTAACAGTGTTTATGATCTGTGATGTATTTGGACCTGTGTGTTTGGAAGTTCAGTAGATTGTAGTAAATGGTGCACTATTCCTGTTAAAGATTGTTAACTGTGTGTTAGTGTTAGTAATCTGTATTAGCACTTGTCAATTGTGATCTATGTTTAGCTCTATCAGTTGTCTTATGTGTTAGATGTCAGTGTTAGTTTGTGTGGATCTCCTTGTGTTTGTGTTGTGCGATTTAGCGAGTCGGCGACCATCTCCCATCCCCGTGGTGCCTCGACTCTGTCTTTGCTTCTAGTCCTCCCTTGTGCTTCTCGACCTCCCTCTTTGCTTCTCTCAGCGGTCGTTCGATAGTTAAGCCGTGCAGTCGTTCGTAGTTATGTGCTTGTGTTGTTTTGCCATCGTCGTTTAGTTAGCTGTCAATCGTTTCCTCTCTCTTTCTCTCTCGACTCTCTCTGTGCTTCTAGACTCTCCCAATGCTTCTCGACTCCCTCTTTCTGTCTCGCGGTCGGTAGTTAGTTAGATCGTCGATCGGTAGTCGTGTTTGTTCGTATAGTCGTTGTTGTCGTTCGTGCGTCATTCGTGTAGTCAGTCGTCGTGTAGTTCGTTCGGTCGTACGACGTCCATTCGTACGGTCGTTCGTTTTGTCGTTTTTTTCGATTGTTTAGTTTGTTCGTCGTTTCATTCGTGCGAGTTAGAGTTCGTTCGGTAGTTTGTACGTTTGGCTGTTTTGGTAGTCGTTTTAGGTTTAGTTTTCTCCCGTTTCGTTTGACCTAGCTTTAGCTGAGCACTGGTATTCTCAATCTAGTCCCTGTGGAGAACACGACACTCGTCGCTATTTCAGTAGCAACCCGTGCACTTGCGGGTGTGCTATTTTTGCACGATCACGGTGGTGCCTACGCTGGATATGCCGCCACGTGGTGAAGCCAACGCGCATATGCCTTCTGTTGCCGTGTCGATGAAAACTCCAGTGAAGAGCCTCCGGAAATGACGTTTATGACACGACACTGGCCTCCCTCCGGGGCCTATATCCTCGGGGGCCCTCTTGGAGCTGCTGCACGTGGGCCACCGCTCGTGGCCCCGCTTCTAGGGCTCTGTCCCTGGTGATGCTTTGACGAAGCGTCGCTATTGTGGGGCATGCCCACGAGAGATGGTCGCCGCGGCCATGCTCTTCGCACCACAGGCCGTACTGCTGGTAATCCCCTTCACCACGGGCTCTATCGTCTCAGCCTCGGCCGCGCCCATGTCCTTGATCTCTGCGACCCTGCCCTCGGCCAGCGGGGGCATTGTCGTCGGAACCGCCCTCGATGTCAAAGACGTAGCGGGCCTTCTAAGACCTACGTTGGTTGCGCTTGGGCTTGTCATTCGACGAATCCTGTTTACGCTTGGAGGCATCCTTAGAGAGGTCCTGCTTATGCTCGGAGGCATCCTTCGAGAGTTCTTGCTTGCGCTTGGGGTGCCCTTCGATGAGTCCTCCGCTTGATTGGTGTCGGAGTTGTCGCCCTGCGTCGCTGTGCATCCTCCTCCGCCCTTGCGTACTCTTCCATCTTGTCGAAGAGCTTGGCCACTGTCTTTATCGGCTTACGCGCATTGTACTCGGCCAATGACCCTGGGCGTAGGCCTTGGATCGTGGCGTTGATGATGGTGGTCTCGTTGACATCCTTGACCTGGCAACGAACCTTGGCGAAGCGCTTGAAGTATTCTCGGAGCTTTTCTGATGGCTTCTGCTTGATAGCGAAGAGTTGGTCCACGTCGACGCGTTCGACGTAGTTTCCTTGGAAATTGTTGTACTGACGGTCACAGATCTACTCCCACGCGTAGATGGAGTTCGGCTCTGTGGTAAAGAACTAAGAGAGCGTTGCTCCTTGCAACGCCAAGGATAGTCCCTTCGCCTTGGTGGAGTCATCTCCGCCGGCAGCTTCGATGGCGGTTCGTACACGCGCACGAACTCCCTAGGGCCCATATCGCCCTTTTACGACTCGATGGTAGGGAACTTGACGTCCTCCAGCCATGCCGATTACTGCAAGCTGGCGGAGACGGGGGACTCCGGATCAACACGTTGAAGTGGGATTCGGCTGGAGGTGGGGCGTCATGGCTGTCCACCCGATCTAGTGTGGGCTCCTAGCCGCGCCTCCTGCTGGCTCAGAGCCTCTTGCATCTCCCGCACGGCCCCTCGGAGGTCCGCCAACTCACGCTGCAATATACCGAGGGCTGTCAGCAAGGCGTTCTCCACTGTTGAGGTGGTTGCACCCCTCTATGCGTCGGCGCGAACCACCGGGTTGGTGGCGACAACGGCCTGTGCTCCGGGGTCGGTGACGAGGCCGACGTTGCCGCCAGAGCCGCCTGTCGCTCCCACACTATGTGCGGGGTTGTTGGCCATGCCAGCATGGGCATCGAAGTCACCACTCCCGCCAGCCTGGCCGGCCACCGTGCCACGGATGTCGACGTTGGCGTCTACGGCGCCAACGTTGCCATCCACACCAGCCGTTGACGCAGATGCCGGCAGGGTGCCCCCCGAGGCCCTAGCGTTCGCGAGCGCTGCTGTCGTGCTCCTCTTCTTCCTTGCTTTCGATGAAGCTTTCTTGGGTGCCATCACTTCTCAAATCTCAAGGCTTGCTCTCCATCGTCCCCATGGACGGCGCCAACTGTTATGGCTACTGACCAAACAGTAAAGTAGGAGAGTAGTGCAGTGGAGATGATGGATGAACACTGCTTTGCCCCTTCCCTATGTCCGTATATAATATATATATATATATATATATATATATATATATATATATATATATATATATAGAGAGAGAGAGAGAGAGAGTAAAAATAACGAATGCTCCTTGGTGCCCGGGCACCATAAGTCTAAAATAGGTATGTATCGCGTGTGAAATTTTTTAAAATTTCTTGGATATCAAATTTAACTAGTTTACTAACTAGTTCAAACAAGTTCGAACTGAAATTTGAACTGTAGTTGCCTTTTTTATTGATAGTTTGATTGTAGGTATGTGCTGATTATATATATAAATCAGCAAAGCATGTGATCTAAATTCGTTCAAAACTTTGAATTCGAGTATATTTTTTCAAATGTATATGTTTCATTTGAATTGTTATAGATGGGTATATACCCTAAAACTGATATTTTCAAAAAACACTAGGCATGTGCCCGTGCGTTGCAACGAAAAACAAATACAATGCAAATAGCACATCTCTAATGACTATAGTCTATGAAAAAATATTAGAAAATAACAAGTCACAATACTAACATTTACAACAAGCAACCCATGCAGCTCATATGCCATCTGAACCCATGTGGGGGCGTCCAGATCCGGCCAATAGAACCGGCGGTGGGGGAGGGCGCATCCAGATCCGGCGCGAGGTGGGGAGGAGGAGGCGTCGGCGGAGTGATACATATCATCAAACGTGATCCTAAACCATACAATGACATATATAGCAAGATTAGAGTGCCTAAAAAAGTTATACACACTTTAGCAGCAATATCTGCAATCTAAGGAAAATTTCATAATATGTAATTAGGCAAATTAATTCCATAACCGGCGTCTCTAACCATCAAGTAGGAGTTTTAATTATCATACTAAAAAGAAACCGAAACTAATGTCTAGCTCTAACCATGTGTTCATGCACTACAGTTTAAATAAGGGCTCTAACCCGATACGGTTCATCAATCATTATTATTGTATAAGAAATATTGTTTAAAAAAGTAACTCCCCGTGAGACCTCAACAGAACTCAATTGTGTACTACACATCGAGCCAATCCTATCCCGCCACCATTCCATCCGAATCCTATCAGTATCACCCACCACATCCTATCCCGGTTCTATCAAATGGTTAGCAATGAGATAACAAGAGTTCGCGTTGAAACGAGACCGGATTGTTCAAGATTAATGCCCATATGAACAGGGAGCTTGGAATCATCGAGAAAGGCTCCAATTTCAAAAGAACCCAAATCCCAGTCCCACATTGATTTCTCCAAGATAGCAAGGCGATGATTAAAATGATCTTAGAACCGTACCTGTGTTGTGCTACAAGATTAGGGATTCGATTATTCAAAATTAGGTATATAATAGAAGCAAATCTGAAGGGCATAGTAATAGTAAAATGATATAATAGACACTACTATGGTAAATTCATTCAAGCAAGACAAGGACATCATACAATCTTATTTTCACCTGGAAACTGGTACAAGAAGGCATGCATCATAAATCATAATATCTCAAAATGTAAACATAGAACGTACCCATATGCAACATATGGCTCGACCCTGCGCAGCATGTTAATGGTGGCTTTGTTGACCTTCAGGAACACCCCATTGAAGATCTGCAAGATTAAACATTTGGCACAATGAACACCAGCAGCCAAACTACATATATTCGTACAACCAAACCACATAATTGACCAGCCCACCTGCCTCAAACGCAAAAGCTGCAAGATCTTCCTGGTCTTTGGGTGCAAGGCGTTGATACTGCAGTCAACATTTCACAAAATTAGCATCAAAATACAAGCAGACAAGGCCAATATCAATTTAGATATCATGACATAGTGCAATGTGGTGCCTTACCCACGGATGCGGATCACAAACAGCAGCTTTGCCTCAGGACTGACATAGAACCCACCCTTCATCCGGGCCTCACGCTTAAGCTGCACAAGCTCCTTCTCCTGCTCGCAGCACCCACGTCAGCATATACATAACCAAGTTATAGCTCTTCATTGAACGAGAGAACACTGATGGCTCCAACAGGTAGAAACAAACATCTCAATGATCACTCAAGCTAGAAGAAAGCTATGAGCTGATTAGATCAAAATTGGGCAATAGCAAGCTCTACCCTTTCAGTATAGATGTACAAACCCAAACATTTGAATCTAACATCTTGCCTTATCGGTTTCAACCATGATAACAACCTACATCTTACTGTTAAAACAAAACCATGTAAATTAAAATCATACAATAAAACCAAGCCAAAATCGAACAAGAGACCAAAAATAATAAAAAGCCTTTACCCTTGTGTATTACAATACAAGACATTTTTAGACAGTGTTATACATCTAAGACTCCGTCATAAATACACATTAAGAAGTGCATGCTATTTAGAGTTGATATGCATATAAGAGAGTGTACAACAACTTCATCACCAAGTTCCAGAAAGAAATATGGCCACATCATACTTGATTTGCTTCATGCATAAAATTTATAAATTCTACAATGACCAACATTGGATGAGTCAAACAGATGCAAAGTCTCCAATCGAAAAGGATGATGCATGCTATATATATTGTTATCTATATCTACAGAACATAAGAACCTTTCTTGATATGTAAACTTTTGGTATCACACTTCTTGATGTTGAAATACATGCCATTTCTTGCTACAGCTTCAGATTTGTGCAGTATCAAGGTGCTACTATAGTTGGCTAGTCGCAAAACTCTTACTATTATGATTCCTCCGCATCCATGCTAGAAATCACATGACTTGTCTAGTTTAGACGAATTGGATGCCTTCGGAAAATTACTCCATGAGTTGTAAATTTGCAACAAATAATCCAAAATGTTTGTCTACTTGTAATTTTTTTCAACTGCATGTAACAACAATTTCACCCAAAAGTTTAAACTAATGACTGATGAAGAAAGGTGGACAATATACTTTAACCCTCAAGAAATGAATGGAAATGTAGTGTTTGACTCGCATAATCAAACTATCTTTGGTTTCAAGAACAAAAGTGCTTAACTACAAAGGCTTGGTGATAATATTTAACTATGAAATGGACAAACAGCACGTGAGCAAAAAATATGCTCCGCAAAAACAAAGCAATCATAAGTCAAAACTGTAAAATACAAATCATGTCTGCATTAAGAAAGAAGGAAAAACTATGACTGAGGCCATGTAAAAGTTTTGGTGAAGTCACATGGGTAATAATTGATTATACGGAACAACATGAGAGCGACCTTAAAAACCATATGTACCGATAAACACTTCACTTGTCCATGAAAAAATGTTGTACATATATATAGATGGGAGTAGAAGTTCAATCTGGATTTACATACAACTTTCTCTACAACATAGATGAAGAGACTAAATCAAAGAAAATGAAGAACAAATTTAAAATGATCCCATTGGAAATAAATTTTATCGGTGTCGAATCAAGGAGCAATTGTGCTGGATGCTCATCAAGCTTACTGTCCATCACCCTAAAAAAGGCATGCACTTTGACAACCTAGAATGAATATAAGAGCATTTCGTGGTAAGAAAAAACAAATAGTACTCATCTAGTTTGAATATGGCAAGAAAGATCCTTGTCTTTTGCAGTTATCATTTAAAGCTTCCTTTAGTTTTCAGGAAGGAAAACAGAGTTGGCTGATATGCTCCAACGCAATGGCAACACAATTAAACAGAACTATCTAAGCCAAGCAAGTGATTCAAGTAACAATGGAGTAAAACACGGCATAAGAAATAGTGGGTGGCTAGGTGCATAAGAAATTTTATGGTGGTCGAGGTTGTTAGCAGGTTCTATGCTAACGAATCCCATATAGCTCTAAATTTCAGAAGTGCTTCTCAGCAATTCCTTTGTTTTAAAGGTTTTCTCACAATTTCATGACAGTATAGATGACAACGAAAGAGGAAGAGAATGCAAAAGGAAACCTGCTCAGCAAAGATTTGACCATTGATATCTAGTAAGGCAGCTCTCTCCATTCCAGGGCCTCTGGGCTTAGCCCCAATTAGAAGGGCCCACTCTGCATCTTCGAAGACCACATAAGGATCTATACTAATGCTGACTTCCCTTAGTAATGGATACAATGAATCCTCCAGTTCCATAGCTACACCTGCAGTTGTAATTATAAGAACAAGTTATGAAGAAGGGAGATATATGCGTTGCCTTGCTAATTCATCCATACCTGGGAGTACAACATTGGAATTTGGAAGGGTAATATGGCATTTAGGTTATCCAGCAAATATAATCTGATGTTGTTTCTGAAATGTCAAGGCAAAAATAAAAATAATGAAGCTACCTTCTAGTGCTTGTAATGATCTTTCCGAACTATAGGTTGGTCCGGTCCAAAAACCTCACCAGAGGCAAGCTGCAAAAATTTAGGCAAATAAATGGTCAGTGTTTGAATCTTGCAAAGTAAAAGTAATAAATCCTGCAATAGATATTTTCATCAGTGTTTGAATCTTGTATGGGGCAAAGGTTGCAGGGATCAAAGAAAAATTTTGGTAAAGTACAAGTAAATTTGTTCTAGTAATTTCTTAAACTCTCCCTTCCCCTCGTTCTGTTTGAGAATCGAGCACTGCAGAAAATCATGCGAGAAACCACGCAAATGAAGAGGAGGAATCAAGAAACGCTTACTCTAGCCACGGTTGGAGCGGATCTTCGCCGCGGTACTCCCGCCGCAGCCGCGTGTTCCGCCGCAACATCTTGCCTCGCTTCCCCTCTCCCTCTCCACCAAAACCCGCAAAACCCTAGGCGCCCGATCCGAACGGAAGGAGGACGACGACGCGGCGGCGTGGGGATATTTGGACATTTCTCGAAGGATCTGGGTACTATTTTGCATCGGTGACGGAGGAGTGGGGGGAGAGGAGGCGACGGTGCGGGGCCGGGAGGAGGAGGAGGCGGAGCGGAGCGGAGGAGTGGGGGGAGGAGGAAGGCAGAGCGGAGCGGAGGAGTGGGGAGGAGGAGGCGGTGGCACGGGTGGGAAGGAGGAGGCGGGCGGAGGCGGGCGGGTGGGGAGGAAGAGGCGGTGCGGAGCGAGGGGTGGGGAGGTGGGCGGCGGCTGGGTGGGAGAAGGAGGAGGGCGGCGTGAGGAGGCGAGGAGGGGAAGCAGCGTCTCGGGCGGAAGATTCATGAGGTGGGGTGAGTTAGAGAGAGGAGAGCGGTTGCAGGCGACGCATCGGGGCATTTTTTTTTGAGTTGGGATCCACGCGTGCTTCGGCTTTTGTACGAGAAAGGGTGGGAGAGGACGGACGGACTGCCACCAACTCCAATTTTTAAGTAGTAGAGATATATATATATATATATATATATTCACATGAGGAGTATTTTACAATTATGCCCTTACGTACATGTGCCCTCCATAGGGGTACTTATGTCATTACACATACCCTATTTTGGGCTTTGCAACTCCTTAGCAGGTCGGATGGGTTTAGATGGGGGTCACCTCTATAACAGTAACACTCCCTATTCATGCGATATCTCGTGGCTTGTTAAAAACTTTTTTCAAAAAATCAGTGAGAAAAGAACGGAGAAAAGGGTACAGCCCAGCCTAGTTTTTCTCCGTTCTAAACAGACCAAGACAAACAGACCAAGACAATTGCGTGCATCAGGCCGGCCCATGAAGTGTCGGGTTAGCACGACCCAACCCACCTGCTGCTACCCAACTGAGCTCCCTCTCTTTAAATTGGGATCGCCTCTCCCTCCGCTTCTCTCTGCCCCCTCTTACAGCGACCTTCCTTTCCCCGCCTTGGCCAAGAAGCCCCCAAGAACAAGAACGGTTCTTGGCAAGGCCAAGAAGCCATCTTGCGAGAGCTTGGGTGGCGAAGAGGATGGAGGGGATGGGGAGGAAGCGTCGCCTGACCGCGCCACGGTAGGCACGAGCCCGGCCGCGCGCGCCGTCCCGAGCCGTGGTGGCCGCCGCCGCTTCCCATGGCCAGGCGCGTACTGGGAATTGGGGACGACGTCGACCACTTCTTGGGGCGTTTTTGTAGAAGCTTGGGCAACAAGAGCTCGCCGGCAGCCGCCGTTGGAGGATGCGCCTCCAACTCCAAGACCAGCGAGCAGTGGAGGGCGCGGCTGGGGATGGCCATCTCGGCTTTGCAGGGGACGTTTTCCTGGTCGTCGTGGCTTGCGTTCGCTCGCTGGGTCAGGAGGATGCTTTCCATTGGGCTCGCTCGCTGGTCGACCTTCGGAGCCCGGACTGGCGCCGTCGACGCCGTGGTGGTGTCCGGCGCCCCCAACTCTAAGAACGGCGCGCCGAAGCCCGCTGCATCCACTTCTGGAGCCGGGACATCGTCTGGGCCACCGCCTTCACAGGTGAGGAGAAATCAATCCTGGATGACCGCCACCCAGCGAGGAGTTGATCGCGCTGCCGTCCCCCCTGCTACCACGACGCCGTCTCCACCTCGTCGTGCCCAACAGGTAGCAGCACCACGGCACCACCCCCACCAGCTCTCCTCCTGCTTGATCATATTAATTGTTGCTCTGAATGAATTCAAAATCATGCCAAGTGTCAAAGAAACAGTAGCTCTTCTTTAAGACATCAGAAAACATGTCTTATGTAGATAGTGCATTTTGAGCAAAAACGGCATAATTAACTGCCAGTGTCACCTAAGCATATGGTCTGAACTTCTATCAAACTACATGAGAATTAAGCAAATGGTCTAACACTGTACTGTAGTGGATACCCCATCTTTCTAGCAGTATATATTTCTTAAGTTATAAATTTGGCATTATAAAGATTTTCCTTTCCTTTTTCGCCATAAAACTGCAGCGAACTTTTGTTATTAAAAGCAACCGATTCTTTCCAAATAGCTGTGAAGTTCAGAAGTGGGAGTGATTTGAATTTGATCTGAAAGAGCGGAATCATTTGCCAGTACCCTTTATTTTCAAGTTTTCTTTGCTCATGGGGTCCAAATTCCACTTTAAAATGTTGATTAACGTTAACCAGGGTTTACTTTGGCGCATTGTTTGCAGCTATCTTCTTGCTTGCTAGTTCTTCAAGTTTAATGGTTTATCTTTCTTCAGTGAAGATTTTCCTAAGTAACATTTGAGTAAATTTGTCATGATGTGTGTTATTTAAGGGCCTAATATCACTTTCGGCACGTGGCCCTTGAAATGTTTGGAGTAGTCCCGGCTAACATGAAGTTTCAAAACATACAGACAAGTGAAGGAAAAGAATATTTTTGGCTATTCTCCTAAGAAAAGTGTTTTGAGAATCTTCAATAGAAGTTTGAAGGTGTTTTCTCATTGTATTAGCAAGGGGTTTTGGGATCCAACGAAATCTTTGCTGACTTTAATCTTTCAATGTACGAAAACTACAGATTGTGGACGGGGAGGTTGTGCCGGACTATGTGATGAACCAATACGCACACTATTGCGAGCTCAGATCAACCTGTCCGAAGAATTCAAGTATATGCCACATGTGCATTTTCGAAGTGCAACGTTGTCCTAAGTCCACAGTTTATGATTCTGATGTGAGTTATCTAACCGTTTAGTGTAATGTAATTTCGTTAATATTTCAGATCTAATTTTGATTTGCACTTACAGATGATCCATCATTGCTTTAAGTACCACAAGGTAGGTCTTACGTGTGGAGAGCGCGACTGCGTGGTTAGAGCTAGCACGGACCGTGAACTTGTTTTGCATAATCACTTTTGCCATAGGCTGCCTCCAGGTAATTTCTTTCTCATGGCATGCTAAATTACTAATGGAAGCTTAGTGATGTTACAGCTTTTTGACTTTCTTTTTTTCTTGACTTAGATTGGTGGATGTAAGGAGGCATTGTTTCATAAAGACAAAGGATAGTGCAGATGGAAGTCTTCTACAGGGAAGGCTTACGGTGAAAATGTAGATAAGACCATGAGAAAGATTATGATACGATAAGAACTCAGGAGAATTTTGTTCTGAAATAAACCAAAGAATAGCTTGTCATTTCTTGGCTTCGAAATAAACCGAAGAACGCTGAAAAGGTGATATTGCTCAGTTTCAGTAAAAGTGTATGTGACAAAGATTTTTTTTCTTTTGGTAAACTCATGCTCCACTTTTGATGGTGGAAACGGTATTAAAAGCAGAAAATTGTCCAAAGTTTGATGTTATTCATCTCACTTTGAGCATTTATGTCCATTGTAATTGCTCCTTACAAGTCCATGTGCTAGTTGATTTCTCTCTTGGAGCACGTATTGTTGTATGCTAGATTCCTGCAGCAGGTTGTTCTACCTGAAAAGGAGAAATTCCTCAGTTTCAGTATAGATGTCTGTGAGAAGAATTGGAGAAGGACCAAACTCATTACTACCTGCATAATTCCATTAGCAGTTTGCATTAATCTTTTGTTGATTCTGCACCCATGATTTATTCTCAAACTCCTGACTGAAAGGTCCTGGCCTAGAATAAGATGGATTGGGAAAGTACTTGCCTTGAGTACTTCAGCAAATGCGTCACCACGAGTTATATGAAAGCATGTATGTCCGACGAATCAAATTAAATCTTACATCGCTTGATTTCGACGTTGACATTCATACTACAATAAAATCAAATTAACTCTGGTCGTCCGATGTGCATGACATACTCGGAAAATTAAGGCATGAGCGCAGCTACATCGATATAAATAACACCATTATTACATCAGAAATGTTACACTTTGAGTAATGTGGACATCAGGAACATTTCAGCAATACCGAATAATTGATCATTTACATCAATTCACCAAAATGAGAAACTGACATGAGACTTGCATATGAAACATGGAGCAGCTAGCTATCCCCCAACTTTTCCATTCACTCTTATATTTTACAACTTTACCATTCAACGTTCTGTAAACAAAGAAAAACTCAAAACAGTTTATTCAAAGCCAAGTTCATCTTTGTAAGATTGGGTGTAATCCACGTGGGAGCAGGACAGCTGGACCAAAGCTGAGGAGAAACAAGTACCTCCTTGCTGTTATTATCCAAGTTGAAAATTCCTATATCACGCTGACTATTCTTGCATCCCAATATCCACAACAAACTGTCGTCAGTAAAGTGAACATGATTTGCCTTGAGAGCCGGATATTCTTCTGCACTGAGACAAAGTGTTTGATTATGCCCAAGAAACAACACAAGATCACGCAAGCAATCGATTTCCTTAAGTCTTTTTTCCGCAGCGTCAGCTTCATATATTTTAATTCTGCGAGTGTTCCACATAAATGACGCACGCTCAGGTTCTATATAATGCTCCGCAAATAATCTCCAAACATGCAGCAGATCGCCCCATGGAGCTTGAACGATGTACATGTTCTCAGACGTTGCACCCTGCTCCTCTTCGATAATCATCTTCATTGTGACCATGGGGCCACTGAGATCGAATGCGTGAATTTGTCCAAATGAATTCACTGCATACAATAGATCATCCTTATACATGCAGTCCTCATAGCGAGTGTGTGGTGGCAGCCACGTCCATTTATCATCACCTAACCTGGCAAATGAGAGCTGAGAAAAGGGATTATGGATGAGCACCACAATGTAGCCTCCTGTGGATGTATCAGCAAACACAAAAGCCTTATGTTGGAGGTGGTCCCGCAGCTCAGCAAGAGCAAAGATTGACGGCGTGTTGTGAACGGCCGTTTCAGTATGCCTTGAGAATTCATACTTGTGGACAGCACCGTGGTCATTGAAGACGGGCTTCACCTGCTCGATGGTGATCACAGATGGGAGAGCGATCTGTTCCCCAGTGATTGGATTGACGAGGTGCATCTCAGATCTCTCATCAACAGTAACCAGCCAGCCATGTGAGGACCCAATCAGAAACCGACTGCCAATGGGTGGCTCCGGGAGAGTTAACTTGTACACCCTCTTCTCCACGAGGCTATAGAGGCACGCAACACTTTCACCAGCAGATTCACAAGTGTAGAGCAGGCACGGTGTCTGGGACTGTTTGTACATCCCAAGGTTGCGCAGGCTGGTGTATGCAGAGTGCCAGGAGGAGCAGACAGAGCCGGCACGTACGAGGTCAGGGATCTCAAGGGTTGCAAAGATACTCATCAAGATGTCCTGTGGCAGCTCCGGCAATGTGCCCACCGTAGTATCTGCCAGTGATGGATGAACATGTTCATCTTTCCAGAATTTCTTCAGTAAACTGGCAGGAAGACCTAGCAGTTTAGGCAAAACTCTGAGGAGTAGACAGCGCAGATTTTTTGAGTGTATAGCTAGACCCCATAGGCTCATTGTCCCAGCTCTGCTACAGGCCTCCATCGGAGCAGATCCTCTGTTGGAAGATGAATTGCTTCTTCAGGAATACTTGCAAAATACAATCTTGGATAGAGCACACAGAGGGCAGGCTCCTGGCTGTACTTATAGATCACCAACCGAGCTCTCCCTCCGAAAGTCCTAATCCGAGTTGGCTAAGGAAATCCGAATCCAATAACGAGTTTATTTCACCGGAATTTGTTTTCCTGGTCCTGAGGCTTCTTGTATTAGAACATGGATGCACTCCGGAAAAGACTCGGACTTGATTATTTGCTTAAGGAACGAACTTGTTTCTGCAAGAATTCCGAGTCCCCCTCTGTTTGCCTCTCCGAATTCTCTCCCAGCATGGACTGATGGCAGAGCACTAACCGGCGGCAGGCGACATGAGGAGATTGGCTGGGGAGGAGGAGGAGAGCCCCGGCCATCGCACGCGGCTGGTGCATCCGACGAGGGGGAGGGTTCCGCGGCCAGCTGCTGGGTCCACGAAGACTGTAGGGGGTGCCGTGGGGGCGAGCTCGGGCCTTCGCGGCGGCGGCGGTAACGGGGAAGCAGGCAGTGCGACTACGGTGGGGGTGGTGTGCGACCTATGCAGCTTGCTCGGGCTAACCCGGCTACGGCGGTGCGCCCACTTGCTCGGGCTAACCCGGCTACGAAAATATATGGGTATGTATAATAGGTGACAAAAGTTGTCTATTATTAATAGGGCCATGTAGACATTTCGTTGAACATCTTGGTTATGCAATCCTTGAGCTTTATGTTGTATTAAGACGTCCTGAGAATGACACTTCTACCAAATCATACACATCATTGAAACATTAGTCAATACTACGGTTACACATTCTTGTTTGTCCAGCAGCTGTAAATTAATGCATGGAATAATAAACAAACTCACTAATAGCTGAAAATTACCAAATTCACAGTAGGAAAAACAATTACCCTATTCGCAGCACAAAGAAGAACATGGTGTATCTGTAAGGTACTAATATTGATAGATCAAGTCGCACCTTCGTATAACAATCTCAATTGTCAAACTTTCTGCCTAATAGAAGAGAGTTGTTTCGTTCAGCCAGTTGCTGGTAATCAAACCTGAAAGAAACATCGAAAATTACTATGCACATTTCAACTTTCAACAGACAAAAGTGAAATTTTAATCTGAAAGCATTTGAAAAATCACTCTTATCTCATAATACCCCCTTATTTCCCCTATTCTGTTTTTCATCATGAATCAGGACATGGGCATGATGACTAGATAGCATTGTTCCTTGTATGGATGAACCCTGCACACATTTTATGTTAGAGAATGCACTTTTTTAATCAACTAAAGAAATCTATTATCTTCGGACTTTGGTGACTCAAATTCAGAAAGAAAGAGCAGATTCAATAAACTTTTCTTTTTCTGAACAAAGCACTACTTGAACACAGAGAAGCAAACTAATTATGTTTTATGAAACATTTTTGGGTATAATCACCTGCACCAAATATTTCATCAACCCCAAGAGGATAAGAACCGAACTTAGGGCCTGTTTGGAAAGGGGGGATTTGAATCCAAATCCTTAGGATTTAGTTCAAATTTGAACTAAATCCTAAAACATCCTAGAGTAATCCCCCTCTTCCAAACAGGTCCTTAATGAATAGAGGTAAGAAAAAGTTTGAAATCAAAGAAGCTAGTGAAATGGTTGCAAAGGGAGAATGTTCCCCCCTCTCCTCCTGCTTGTTGTTGCTACATTGTTGCGAGAAGGCCAGAGGGGCCGAAGACAAGACAGACAGATTTGATGGCTAGACTTTGGATCATGGGACCTGTGTAATGCACTTAAGAATGTTCCTATGTTTTGTTCTCAATTTGCAGGTATGAGTGAGGACTGTTTGATCGTAGTGGCCATTTAGTTCTTGGTAAAATGGAATCTTTCCCTGGTTTTATTAAACTGGACAGTAACTTAAATATTCAAGATAAATCAACCATTCGCCCTTATGTCCAGTGTTGTAAAACCATACTATGGCAGTATTTGTTACTTGAAGTGTAGATAAATCAGCCTTTTGGACTTTGGGTAATTTTATCTTGTTAATCAATCTTTAAGTTGTTGTAAATTTTTGTGTTGAAACCCTGAATTAAACTTGCTCAGATTTGTTTTTTGTTTGAAACTTGAAAACTGAATCTAATTCAATTATCAATTTGCAATTATAGATCGGGGGTGGCGAGGTTGTGCCGAGTGCTGTGGTGGATCAATATGCAGACTACTGTCGAGGTAGATCAACCTGTCTGAACAAAACCGTATGCCACATGTGCACTTTTGATGATCAGAAGTATGACAGAAATAAATTCCCTGGTCTTAAGGTGAGAAATTCAAGTGTTCAATATATAGTGTAATGTTGCTAATTCTTTAGATCTAATTTCGATTTACAATTACAGATGATTACTCACTGCTTTGAGATGCACAAGGACATAGGTATTCAGTGTGATGATTCTAGAGTAGTCCATACTCCCTGTGAGCTCCTTTTGCATACCCACTTTTGTCACAGGCTGCCTTCAGGTGATTTCTTTCTCATAGCATGCTAACTGAAGTTATGTGATTTAATATTTGTCCTACTCATGTTTTATTCTTGGCTTAGGTTGGTTGCTGGAGTGGAAAAGCTGCTGAGATATTGTTTCACGAAGGCAAAGAATATTATCACTAAGTCTTGTACAGGGAAGTCATAAGTTGAAAATTCAGACAATAGCAGTGAGAGGAAATTCGGGTAGTAGTAGCTCAGGGAGATTGTGACAGAAGAACTTAGAAGAATGTTGGTCAGAAATCAGTCTCCATTGTAGTATATGTTGGTGAAAGCTTTAGTTTGGTGAAGAACAGTAGAAACCGAAAATTTAGTTTGGTGAAGAACAGTAGAAACAGAGCCAATGTTGGGTATTCAATAGCTTGTCATTTCTTAGTTCGAAATAAAGAAAAAACTGCTGAAAATGTAACATTTCTCAGTTTCTGTACTATAGATGTGAGTGTGAAATTTTTTGAAAAGGACTAACCAATCTCATTATTTTGAGTTAATAGAGAGAAGGGAGAAAGAAGCAAACCATCTGCTCTTGCACTTCTCGTTGTTGAGATAAACACAGTTTCAACAAATACTTAATTAAAATTCCAGAATTATAAATTAGCAATAAAGCATGCTCCCAATGAAGATTAAATGACAAGAGTATTAAAACAATAGTTGCAACAACATAAATCTCTCTCAAGTCATTTAAATATAATCAAATGTCATACTGCTCTTGTATTAAATAAGGCCTTGTCACTATGGTGATCTAAATCTAATCAATAATTAGAATGACGATCTCTAAATATTCTGCTAGTTTTGAGCTAATTATTTTACCACAATAATCAATTGAAATTCAGAAATTATAACAAGTTATGAAATGCACTTCAGATGCTTTACTATGATAATTACATTGTCAAAACAACAAGCATGAATATAAGACAAAAGCTTAACCGGAGGTAATAGTAAGCAATAATACAATATACCAACAGTTGCTGCCAACTATTCAAAGTACCAGTAGAATATCCTAAAACATCATATTAGTCTCATATAGACCATGAATCGTCATCGAGCAATTGTTAATCCCATAGATTATCATGCAATTGACTCCTAGAACTAGTGATAATATTATCAACTACTAAAGCACACTAGAACATCTCACAATTGCACAATAACAACAAGAACCAAAGGCAATTCACAAGGTGTTGACACTCGAAGCCATGCAGAAGCAGCAAGGCTAGGAATGCCATAGTCGATGCTATCCTGAAAAACCTATCATCGTTGTTTGCGCTACGATGTGGTTCTCGGAGATACAAAGCCACTCGTATGAGCCATCTAACACAACAGATGTGAGGTCGAGGGTAGGAGAATGTCACACAAGACCTAACCTCAGCACTGGCCAAGCACCAAGGTTGCCAAAGCACACAAGCACAAACATGTCAAACAAGATTGCGCATGAACACTACCACCACCAAACGACAAGGCAGCAAAATCGGTGCCACCATAGCCCAAGACTGAAGACTCATCGGCTCTGTCGCTTGGATTTGGCTCAAAGCCAGATCCGAAGTCATCTAGATGTTGTACCAAAGAGCTCCGCCCTCACCGAGGACAAAGCCTCAGGTTGCTAGAGTTGAGTGATTGAACTAGACCGTCACCACCAAGAGCTCAATACTCTAGGTTTGTTCTTGGTGCAAGAGGAGAAAGAGGGGAAACTCGATTGGATCTCACACCCGAAAAAGAGGAGGAACCAGGGTCAGTTAAAAGGAGGACGGGGTGTTACCACCACCAGTCCACCGAAAATGCCAGTGTGGGCATAGAGATCGGGATCGATCCCCGTGACCCCCACGTCGTGTGCATGGGAAGTCAGCACCAAGCTAACCGTCTCACTCTCTTATCTCTTCCTTTCTCAGTCTGACAGGTAGGCCCCTCTCTTTTCTTATTTTTAATCCAAAAAACCAAAATGGGAAATTCCCAAAATGCCCTCAGTGGCAACAATCCCACCAATTTTCAAATTTGGTATCATAGCTCAAACTTCTTGTTTGACATACAATTTTTGACAATGAGTACCTTATAGGTTTGAACTCAATGTTTAACAACAAGAACTATGACTCTACACAGACAGAGGTAGACTACACCTTGATCCAATGCTTTAGTGTGAGAGTTTTCTCCCAAGTTGCACTCTACGCAGGATGGCTTGCCCTTTCCCTCTCGGGTTGAGATGTTACTGTCATATCCCTGTATCTCTCTCATGAGTACTTGAGAAACTATACCCAAACTTCCTTTGATCGCAACCCCCACGATCATACTCACGTAGGTGAATTCTCTAGGGAACTCTGTAAGACAGTTTCCGACTGCCACATCACGCATCGAATTCATTAAGAGATATTGCTTAACCTTCCATACAGTTAGAGTACTGCAGCCAATGAGAGCCTTTAGGTGTTGTTGATGTTTTAGTATCGATCTTATGTATTATTTATTTGGGATCGGGGGAACTCTTAAAAACCTGGCAATGATCATTTAGAGAAAAAACGTAGGGACTTTTATACAAGTTTATATCTTATCCTGAGAGAATAACATACCTACCCCTGTGTGGCTATTGCTCAATAAACTGATTACAATGGAGAAAGTAATGTTGAAAGCCTTGCTCTACTTCTATTCTCCCTTGTGTCTGTCCCGATCGTCCTCGCTTCTTTTTCTCTTCCTTCCTGATGTCCACCTTTATATAGCTTGCAAGGCGGTGGCCTTTCCTCCTTGCCAAGAGATGCCTTAACATTTCGAATGATAACTATCCGACAGGAGTTATTAGAGATGTGGTATCTCACTCATCGTTTTGTGGTTTCTGCTAGGGAGAAGTTATGCGCACTTATTACAAAGAATAAATATAAATGCTAACCGCCTCATCAGACAGGTCCACGATGCAATGGGTTGTTGTAGATAGGTCAGTCGAAGTTTGGATTAGTCGTAGGAGGATCTATGACCACAAGGTGGTCACTGGATAACTTACGACTATGTCATGATCGTATGATAACTTATAATTATGAGGTGGTCATAGGAAAATCTTACAACCAAGGAATGGCTATCGCAGAAGAGTTTACAACTAAGAAGTTATCGTAGAAGATCTTACGACTAAGAAGTTGTCGTAGAAGAGCTTATGACTAAGGGGTAATTGTAGAAGAGCTTACGACTATCCTGTGAAATCTCTCCCTTATAAATAACGGGTATATTCGATGAGTATAATGATGTAACAATATTATTTACAGATAAGTAATAATTTGGGGATTGTTATATCCTCATCTGGTGTACTCCTATCTTTTCATAGTTTGTTGTCTTAGAGCCTGTTTTATGGGATCATCGTTCTTCTAAAATAGATTAGCACCGTTAAGTACCACCAAATGATATGAGCCCATTCCCTTTTGATGTTGTAAGAATGACCTTTCTCGCTATTCCTTTAGTGAAGGATCTACTAGATTCCTTGCAGACTAGATGTATTCCGTAGTGATTATACCCATCTCTCTAGCATGCGGAATTGACTTAAGTCGTCTCTTTATGTGTTTTCAAGACTTCATATCATCCTTCCTACTCTTTACCTTGACCAAGATGGTTTGGTTATTGTAGTAGGTCAAAATAGATAGTACTCGCTTTTCCAATACCGTAGGTCGAAAAGAAGCTCTTTGAGCCATTCTGCCTCTACTACCACAGACTAAGTGCTACTAGCTCAATCTTCATGGTAGACCGTATAAGGATAGTCTATTTAGAAGACCTCCATATAATATCCCACCGGCTAGTGTGAAGATATATCTACTCGTAGCCTTCATATCATTTAAGTCACTGATTCAGTTAGAGTCACTGAATCCTTCAACATCCGCCGGATGGCCAAATAATGTATCCCCAAATTATTAGTTCCTTTTAGATACCTAAGTACCATTTATAGTGCTATCCCATGATTATCTCTTGGATTGGCCATATATGTCGGACTCTGGAGCAACAACTCATGAATCCTCTGTGTAAATCGCACTAGTCTAGGATCAGCTAGTGCACACAGTGGACAACAAAGGTAAATATCAATCATAATGATATTTATTAACTAAATATAGGCATGATTGCCAAAGTTTACATCCACGACCTATAGGCCAAATTTAAATAATAACAACGGAAGAAAAAACACCGAAGTGGAAGAAGTCCACTGAGCCTGCCCACAGGCAAACGATAGTAAGATGCAGTCTACTCATCCAGATCTTCACCGTAGTTGAAGTTGTCCTCCTCTGAGATGAGATAGCAAGAGTGAGTACAAACTTGTACTCCGCAAGTCACACAGAGATATTCAATATAATGATAAAGGCAACAAAGGAAGGCATATAAGGTTATTTTGAGTGTAAAGCAGTAATTTAAGAAATACAACAAATAGATTGAAATTGCTGAATTTAATACAATAAGTAAAGATAGTATTTTAAATAAAATTAATACCGTTACTTTAGGTCCATTCCCATACTAACCTAACCACAGGCATCCCACCCAGACCATCTTTTTCAAAAGCTCTCATATGGATTCCATCCATCCATATGCTTTTCACAAACCATTTTGAAAAACAAAGCCTGAGCCGTGAAAAGCTTTACTCAGCTTACCCATGACCATGGGCACGACTATCCAGGATAAATTATATACACTACGGAGGTTGTACAGCTTTAGCCACAAGATATGATCATCCCAGATTGCCATCGGATAAGCACACTTCTTTTGGTGTGCGGCGAGGAGATCATGACAAGACCTTTACAATGCAAAACCTTCAACCTGGCTAAGCCAACACTAAGGTTTCATCCTAGTAAGGTATCTGTTGTGGTTACAGACCAAACAGAAAAGAGAGATGTCGTAGTGGAGAGTTAGGTGAACAATGCTTAGGGTTTTTCCCATGGCCTGAACGGTACATATATATATATATCCACCTGGGGAGTGTTTACAATCTCACCCTTACACTCTGGTGTCCCCCTTAGGGGTATTTATGTCATTGTACATGTCCCATTTTGGGCCTTACAACCTCCTAACAGGCCGGCTGAGCTTAGGTGGGGGCCACCCCTACAATAGGAGCATCTCATGGTGAAGTGCTTCACAAGCCGAAGCCATGTTGTAGAGCCATTTGGCCCCCTCCGTCCCCGCGGCCTGTGAACTTTTATGTTATCGGATGGAGTCTCATTGGTTGGTGTAGTCTCCGCCCCGCGCCGTGCATATGGCGTTGAGCGGGTTGTCAGAGCCGTCCTTGACCACGGGGCCCTTTGGCGGCGGAGTCGAGGTCGAAGTGAAAGGCTGACTCATGCTACGGACACGTCAGGGCACGGGGCAGGTCAAACCCCGCACCTAGTGGCGGAGGCGGGTGCGGGGTCTTGCTGGAGATCGGTCCGGAGGTAGCTCGTCGCGGAGGTACCTTCCGGGGTCATGTTAAAGAGGTGTAGCCGGTGCGTGACTCGATAACTTCGCGGTCCGGGGGCGACGTCTTAATGGCAGCGAGAATCGCGCGGCTTGATTGGAGCGTCGTGTGCTGTTGGGGTGCTGCCTTAGGGGGTGTGTGTGCATGCGCACACGGCCAGGCGACGTTGCATCATTCATCTTCCCGAGGACAGGTGCGCCGCGCGCGCCTTCGACTGCGGCGCCTCACCTTCCACCAGTTGAGCTTCTGCCAGCGGCCAGGCGAAGCGTGCATCATGCATCTTCTCGAGGATGGGACAGGTGCGACGCACACGCCTTTGGCTGCGGCGTCTCACCTGCCACCGGTTGAGCTTCTGTCGGTTTAACTTTCGCCGGTTTGGTCGGTTTTAGCCGGGGGAGGTGGGTATATAAGTGCCGCCATCGCAGCTTCGCTTTTCTGCACCGCTAGCTGTGCGCTTTGTTGCTTTCTGCTCTGGCAGGCCGTGTTCCTGCATGAGACAGGGTTTGCCCTGTTCTCATAAGTAGGCCTTCTTTAGTTTATCTGCGTTCCTTGATTGCGCTTGACAGCGCTATCATGAAAGAATGTTGATGGACAGAAGATGGCCTATTTATGAGAACAAGCCAATGTCTGTCTTAGATCGTCAATCGCGCACCGCCCCCACCCCAGCTGTCGGGGGCGTAGACAGTTGGAGCCCCACGGCGGGTCGCGTTCGTGTATAAGACAAGGTTTGCCCTGTTCTCCTAAGTAGACCTTCTTCGGTTCATCCGCATTCTGTGGTCGCGTCGATAGGCACTAATACGAGAGAATGATGATGGGGTGAAGGTGGCCTATTTATAAGAACAAGCCAAAACTTATCACATGTCAGAATTCGCGCTACGCGGTTGTGGGGCCGTCGATCTTTGAAGTGAAGGTGGCCTCCGGTGTTGCTGCATTGGTTCGGTCGAAGCGGGCTCTGGGGACTCCGCGCGGACTGAAGGTATTTCAACCAAGACTAAACAAATTTATTACAGGTTACTAGAACATTCATAGAACTAGCATCTAGATAAAGAACAGTAACACCATAAATACTCTAGTAATTTATTACAGTTTAATTTTCAGCAAGCAATGATCATAAAGATACTTAAAGTAATTCAATTCTTCTACTATTTAATTTCTTCCCTTTTTCCATTATGGGTTGATCGTGCAAAGTGCAACAAGACTAATCCTTCCTTTTTTCCATGCATGCCGATCTCATAAGGGTACCTAAAATACAACAAACAACAAGGGTGAGTCCAACGACTCAGCAAATATAATAAATGGTAACAACAACATACATGTACATCATTCCATAAGAACATCCAACAGTTACTTGTAAACGCATGCTATGCATACATGTACATCATTCCATAAGAGCATCTAACAGTTACTTATCAACACATGATATGCATACATGTGCACCATTCCATAAGAACATCTAACTGTCACTTCAAAACACATGCTATTCAATATGATCAACAATATCTTTATCTCTTTCTCTTTTGTATTTTACCGGTAATGCAAAGTGCGCATCCGTCGATGCACACCCATGCTTGTACCATCTGGTACAGGGGCCAATTTCCCATACTCCGCAAGTATGGAGACCTTTAGCCCGTCATCAACATGACGGAGACCTCAGCAAATGCTTGGTCATCACATGACCAAGTCTTCAATAAGCCAACATGATGCATATGTATGAAGGTCTTATTTTAATAAAAACTGCATCCACAACAAATTTGCACAAGGAATACTCATGAATTTCATAACTCACAAACAACCATGAACATTACTGGTTATGCCTTCATCACAACCATGAACACAATTGCTCACAATATAAATCAAACATTGACATTTCATAATATCAACGTAAACCATCATATACTTGCCTTTACCGAAAGAGCGAAGGGAACAAGCACAATCAGGAGCGAAGCCACCTATTCACAAGGCACCACACAGCACAAAACCATAATACAATATTCACAACTGAGAAATAAACGCCTCTACGCCCAAAACCCGCAACTCCCTCTCCGCTTAATGGTTCTACACTCTGCACGCTGTAGCAGCATTGCTTAATTTTTTTGTATCTTTAATATTATTAAACCATTTACAAAGACAGATATATTTCTGGATTCCTCACGTAAATACCTTCACCTTTCATGTAGATCATTTATTTTTATTTCGTTACTATCAAGGTGTAACTTAACACGCAAAACAGAGGACGTTCTCTGTTCTGGCAATCTGGGCAGCCAGATTCTAATGCATCCCAACCACAATGTAAGGCTCTAAAAATTATGATTTTTACACAGTATTTAGATTACTGAATTTCGTACATTTTTCTCTATTGTGACCAAAAACATAAAAATCATCTACTACTCTTAAATCACACCTGAACAGCAATCTGCCCCAGTCTGCACCCCTGACAGACAGCGAGGTTCCCGACCCTGCTACTCCCAAATACCGTGGCAAAAAATTCTTAAGAAACTACAGTAGGTAGGTCTCGTCGTTCTCTACAATTTTCCTTTTGGGAAGACCCGCAGGAAAAATAGTTTCATAGGTCTAAACTGTGCAAACAATCGCGCTGCGCGGATTGATCTACAGACAGACAGCAGAAATTCCTAATCGGAGAATCTAATTGCTAATCCCCACCAATTCTTAAGCTAAGAACCCTAATTACAGAAAAATCAGAGGGATTTAGAATAAGGGAGAGTTACCTAGGGGATCACCCGTTTTCTTCCCCTTCTTCCTCCTCCTTCCTTTCTTCTCCTTCCCTCCCTTCTTCTTCCTTCCTTCTCGCTTTCTCCTAGCACCAAGGGACAGCAATGGGGGAGAGGTGGAGGCGCAGGGAGGAGATGGGGGTGGTGGCCAGGTGGGGAAAAAGGAGAGGGGGGCCAAGGGAGGGGGTTTATAAAGGGGATGCTACGGTTTGGGAGGGGGTACGGCCCCTCTTTGGGCTCGCTGGCCCAAAGCAGCTGGCCCACCTCTCCGGACAGCCCAAAATATCTAAATTAATTATTTTAATTTATTTTTTTAAATTTTAGATAAATATGCAATTTAATTTTCACCTCCCGTGATTTACCGAAAATCGGGAAATTCCGCGATTATTTTAGAAACCTACGCCGAATCGACGATCGGGATATTACATAATTGGCAGTTATGAATGACTCATTCCCATTATCCCCATCGGAATACTTCTCCTCAAGTTTGTCCCAGAGTTGCTTGGCATTCACGAAATTAATGTAGATGTTGAACAACCAGTTAGATGAGATGGCTAACAAACGGGCTAAGACTGAATTATTCGCATTCTCCCACCGCGATATTTCAGCGGTTTTCAATGGGAACACCGGAGGATTTGAAATCACCCAAAATAATTTGAAATTAGTTAGCAGAAGTTTTGTTTTAGCCTACTAACACTTACAGTTGAAACCGTCAAACACTTCCGGCTTAACGCCATCGGACGATGAAGCCATTTCTTTAAAACTTGGTTTTCTGGATTGTAGTAAATATTATGGTATAGGCATGTATTTATATTTAATTCCAGCATTATCGATAAAGACATAGGTATGATATAAAAAGCATATAAATGACTTAACCAACATATAAACATATGAACCTTTTAAGTCATTGAAATAGAAACATATGCCCAACATATATATCATGTAAGAGTCTCAAATCAGCATATCCACATATAAACAATGTATGTTATTCCAACTGAATGTTGATATCAACATAACATGTATAACCAAATTTAGTATGTTATTAAGAGTTTGAATATTGCTCTCAGAATGCTAGTTGCACAAGACTTTAATCTTGGCCATCTCCGCACTCATTTTCTTACGAAATCAAATATATATGACAATATTAGATCAGATCTTGAGCTCAACAAAGACTTGCTATCTTAAACAGACACTAAATCATCAAGCCTACCTTGCCGTATAAAGCATCATCGACATCAATCTATTAGCCAACAGAAAGAACTCACATATTGAAACTATATATACACAAATTAGTGATCCATTACAGAGACTGAATACTAATAACAGTGAACCGAAAATAGATGCTACAAAGGATAGCAAGTAACACAAGATGATTCAACTAATCAGCGAATGAAGACTGCAAGTAATCTAACAGCTCAAGATCAGTCTAAACTCAGAGTCATATATATATATTCAGTGTTAATACTAATTCCTCATCGAGCAATTATCCCATAGAACGCCTTTGCAATTTTCAATTAGTCGTGATTCACAGATATATGAAATAGATCTTGAAATTGCAAAGAACAAGTAGCCGATATACTCACAACACCGGTGATACTCAAAATCACCAAGTAGCAAACGGAGAAGGCAAGGCACACAGGCTGCGCTATCCCAGAAAACCAAGCGCCTCGCTCTGCCGAGCAAGGAGACGATGGAAATCGGAGATACAATGCCACACTCCCACCTTGAGTCGCCGAAGTGGAAGTCGAGGGTCAGGTGGACGCCGCACAAGACCGACAAGAGCTCTGACCACATAGCACCTGTGAACACCAAAGGTCAAGCCTCAGTTCTTCTCCTCAACTAGCCACAAATGCAACCCGAATCGGCCTTCTAAAGGAAAATCCACCCCAAATCTCCTCACTGCCAGTTCTTGGATGATAAAGCACAAGGAAACCGCATAGAGAAATCACAGAGAAGGCGATTCGGGCTTCTCGGTCACCGGCGCCGGAGAAGACCACGTCAAATTGGTGCCCCAAAACCAGATCAAAGACTAGCCAAGAGAAGAAGATCAAGGGAATAAGGAACTCACTCCTACGGGTTGCCAAGAGAGAAGAGGGCCGCCTCTTAAAGGGAACAGGGGAAGAGGCTGGCGGGCTGCAGCCCGGTCGATAGCGCCTCCATCACCTGCGCCTGCAAGGAGAAGGCCTGTAGCCTTATCCTTTTATCCGTCCCACCGACACGTGGGAACCCTGTCCCTCTGCTTTTTTTTTCTTTTTTACAAATTGGAAAATTTTCAAAACGCCCTCAGGAGTCCAACAGTAATCTATCGTGGGATCACTGGTATTGCTTCTGTGTTAGACTCTAGTGTGCACACATCAGGTAAAACCATGCTTTATCAGGTGTAGGCTGTAGACTGATATGCTATGAAAGATAGTGGCATTCTCGGATCGCCAAAGGCGAGCAACTGAGCGACGCGCACGCCCACAGCCACCAGCACCAGCGGCACGTGCTCGGTCACCGGAGAGAACACAACGTTCCCGCCGGTGGCGTTGCCGGCCGGCGCGAGGAGCTTGGCGAGGCGGAGCGCGAGGGCCGTCTGGCCTTGGCAGGCTGCGGCAACGGCCATGAGGGCGTGTGCATGGGTACATGCTGCGGTGCAAGCAGGACGCCCTTGCATGTACATATGTACCATGTACGTGTTATCTTTACGGCTCTACGATGCAATTGCAACTTTCAAGCGCACGCATAATTCCCTTAGCTACGAGATATGATTGCGATTACCTGCTAAAAAAGAATGAGAAAATTGTACCACTGCCACCTATAATTTTCCTAGATTTGTAAATCCCCATCCGTACTTCGAATTTTAGTAATTCACCACGTACACTTTTGAGTTGGAGTAAATTACCACCCCTAATTTTAATTTTGGCAACTTGCCACCAAGACTTATAACTTTAGTACTACTACTAGGTATATGTTTAGATTCATTGCACTAAATCACTTATTTTCTTGATTAGATCATTTACTAATACAAAATGATACATTCACAAAAAGAAAGAATATAATGCTGGTATGGGCACATATCATACACTAATTTTCCAATGTTTAATGCAAGTGAAGAAGTCTCACGGTAATAAATAATAATAGGTATGGGGCGTAACCCTCTTACTGACATGCCATATCGAAACCCAGATGTGATGATAAATGAGTAAGGGCTATGGTGTCACACCCTTAGTGACATGCTACATAGGCGCCTGGATATAGTGAAAAATATGCGAAGTCTTCGTACTTTACTCGAGGAGTGCGAGAAGCAAGGAAGCTAGCCGGGGAGAGTAGGATCTATCTGGGTAGTTGAAATGTAGGATCCTTAACAGGTAAGTTAAGAGAGTCGATACAACGATTAGGAGATGTGTACATATCTTATGCGTTCAAGAGTTAAAATGGACGAGTTAGAAGGCAAAGGAGGAAGAGTATACTGGCTTCAAGTTATGGTATACTAGAACAGGACAAATAGAAATAGAGATGACATCTTAATCGATAAGTGCATCAAGAGCGAAGTTGTCGGTGTGAGGAG
Organism: Bonia amplexicaulis; assembly: GCA_036346245.1. NCBI lineage: Eukaryota > Viridiplantae > Streptophyta > Magnoliopsida > Poales > Poaceae > Bonia > Bonia amplexicaulis. Next base: position 10,917,780 of record CM070755.1, read on the forward strand.
ATAGGAGGATAGGATTATCCTAGTCAAGCTAATATTTGGCAACTTGGTTTTGAATGTTATTAGCGCATATGCTCCACAAGTAGGTCTGGATGAGGCTGCTAAGAGACAATTTTGGAAAGATTTAGATGGCATAGTTAGAAGTGTGCCTAGTAGTGAGAAATTTTTCTTAGGAGGTGATTTCAACGGTCATGTCGATATAACTAGTGGGGGTTTTAGATGGTTCATAGGGTTTTGGTTATGGTGATAGAAACTAAGAAAAAGAGGATATCTTGAATGTACCGTAGCTTATGATATCATGATAGCTAACACATTTTTTAGAAAGAGACAGTCCCATTTAGTTACCTTTACCAGTGGTCAACATTATATCCAAATTGATTTTGTCCTTGTTAGGAGGGAGGACAAACGAGTCTACATAGATTGTAAGGTTATACCTGGAGAGTGTGTTATTTAGCAACATAACTTGGTAGTATCCAACTTTCATTTTAGGATACAGGTTCGACTAGCTAAGGTCGTCAAAGCCACAAGAATGAAGTGATTGAAACCCAAAGGGGACGTTTCACAGGCATGTGAGGAGACGTTTCACAGAAGGGATGTGGAACGTAGGACAAGCCAATAGTATATGGACGGAGATGGCAACTTGTATTAGAAAGGTGAGTACGGAGGTGTTCGAGTGACCCGAGAGACAAGGCGTGAACCTAAAGACACTTGGTGGTGGAATGAGGAAGTGTAAAAGGCTATAGAGGAAACGAATACATGCTACAAGCACATGCATCATGATATGAGTGACGACAACATACAAAATTACAAAGAAGCAAAAAATAACACAAAGAACGCGATGAATGAGGCACGTGGCATGGCCTATGAGGATATTTATCAGAAGCTAAGAGCAATAAGAATGTCTACAAGATCGCTAAACTTCGAGAAATAAAGACGAGAGATTTCAACCAAGTTAAATGCATCAAAGATGACACTAATAGACTTTTGGTGAAAGACGATGAGATCAAGGATAAGTAGAGAGATTACTTTGACGAGCTATTTAATCAAGACAATGAGGATAGTATGATTGAACTGGATGATGCTTTTGACGATAATGATAGGTGATTTGTTCGAAGAATTCAAAAGTCAAAAGTAAGACATGCCTTAAAATAATGAAAGTGGGTAAAGCATTAGGGCCTGATAACATTCTTATCGAGGTGTGAAAATGCCTTGTACAAGTGGCAGTTGTTTAGCTAACTAATTTATTCAATAACATTTTTAGGTCGAATAAAATGCCTAATGAGTGGCGGAGGAGCATATTAGTACCAATTTTCAAAAATAAAAGAGACTTTCAAAGTTATACAAATTATAGAGGAATTAAGCTCATGAACCACACAATGAAACTTTAGGAGTGAGTAATTGAGCACCGTTTAAGAAGAGTGAGTAGCGTGATGATAAACCAATTTGGTTTTGTGCCCGAAAGGTCAACCATGAAGACAATTTTCTTGAAACGATAGTTGATCATGACGTATAGGGAGCAAAAGAAGGATCTTCACATGGTGTTTATTAACTTGAAAAAAACCTATGATAAAGTGTCAAGAAAGGTCATGTGGTGGGCGCTCCAAAGAAAAAAATCACAATAAAGTATGTTACCCTAAGCAAGGATATGTACGAAGATATTGTGACTAACGTCAAAACATGTGGTGTTGATACTAATGACTTTCCTATTAAGATAGGACTACACCAAGGGTCACCGTTGAGCCCATACATTTTTGCTCTAGTGATGGACAAGGTCACGTGGGACATGAAAGGAGATATTCCTTGGTGTATACTTCTCGTTGATGATGTAGTATTAGTTGATGAGAGTAGGATATGTGTAAATAGGAATCTGGAGTTGCGAAGGAAGACCTTAGAATCAATGGGTTTTAGATTTAGTAGAACTAAAACTGAGTATATGATGTGTGATTTTAGCGGTGCCAGGGTAGATGATGGAAATGTTAGTCTGGACAGACAAGTAGTTCATAAGAATAACACTTTTCAATATTTGGGATCGATGTTATAATGGGACATCGAACTTGATGAAGACGTGAGCCACAGGATAAGGCAGGGTGGATGAAATGGCGCCAAACATCGGGTGTCCTATGTGATAAAAAAGTCACTTAAAAATTAAAAGGTAAGTTCTATAGGACGACGATCTGACCTACGATGCTATTTGGAGTGAAATGATGGATGATTAAACAACAACATATATAAAAGATGAGTGTAGCAGAGATAAGAATGATGTGATGGATCTATGGTCCAGAGTTTTCAATACCGAAATGAAATTTTTACCGGAGGTGGCTGGTAGAGGCAATAATTGTGATTATCATGTTTTTTTGGTGAATTTCAAACTGAAAATTTCAAACAAAATTTGAAATTTAAAACAAATTCGTCCGAAAATCCATTTAAAATAGTAGCTTCAGATCCCGCGTGTAACATCCTGAAAATTTAAAATTGTAAAATATAATATTGTGAATTATTTTTCAATGCATTGTATTTGAGTTTGACCTTTTATAGTATTTTCTGGAAAATTTGTTAAGGTTCCAAAAAGTTAAAAAGCTTAAGAAAGGAGCACACCTGTTTAAATAATAGAAAATTTAAATTCCAAATCTGAATCTGAAAAGATGATCCATAAAAATGAGGGAGATACTTGGCCTAAAAACATAAATATCCACATATGAAAATTTAGATATATGCAAACACAAAACACACAAACCAAAAATTTAAAAAGAAAAGAAAAAGAAAAAAGGGAAAACGGGGAGCGAAGCCAGCCGACCGCCCAACCCACCCCCCCCTCTCTCGCCTTCTCTCGACCCGCCCCCTTCTTCCTCCTCTTTCTCACGTGCACGCCCGGACTCCTCTCCTCCGCAGCGCTCCAGCCAGACCGCGTGACATGGCCGCGATAATCCAGTTGGGGCAGCTACGTGGGAGAGTGCTTGATGGCGTCGCCCCGAATCCCGCTGCCAGCACTGCCACCCGACACCTTGCTTGTCCCGCGCTGGGTCGTCCGTGGCTGGCCACGTCCTGCCGGTTATAAAGCCCGGGGCACCTCCCAAACAAATCATCGTGCCTTCCTCATTCTCCCACCAAGAAGAATTGACCCCCAGAGCAGTCCAGTCGCTGGCATTTCGCCTTCTTCCGCAACTCCGGCCGCTGGCGCCCTCCGCAAATTCCACTAATCATCGCCGTAGAAACCCGATTCCTGCCCTCCACACCATCTCCAGAACGTCGCCAACATCCTCCCGGCCTCACCTGAGCTTCTCGTCGCCCGTACCTCGCCGTCACCGAACGCCTCCCCGAGCTCACCGCTGCCGCACGTCACCGACCCACCTCCGGCGATCCCCGACCCTCACCGACTCTTCCATCAGCATCGCCAAGACGCCAGCAACCCATTTCGGTCCTCCCCTCCACCTCTCCAGCCACCCCTCGCCGGCGCCACCGTCGCCTACCGCCGGCCCCCGAGCCTCTCTATTTCAAAGGTGAGCCGCGGGTTTAAAGGGTATTATTACCCTATATGGGTAAGCAACATCGATCGGTTCCCACAGCTAGCGCTAATCTCCCCCCCCGGGCTCCCTCGGCCGCTGCTCGAGCCCCGCTCCGCAAAGACCGAGATTGAGCCCATTTCTTTTAAATCGCCGGCTGACATGTGGGTCCCACCTGTCAGCGACCGCACGCGCACGCGTCCCACTGACAGCTGGGCCCCGCCTACCAGAGGCGGAAGGGGGAGAGAGGAGGAGCCGCTGCCGCCCGAGCCCCACCTGTCAGCGCCCGCATAAGCGCGGTCACTGCCAGTGGGCCCCACCTATCAGGTTTTGATATTTTCGGTATTTAACTAGATCGAAAGTCTTCAAATGGGCGTAACTTATTCATTTTAACTCCAAATTAAATGAAACCAATTTCTAAATTCATCTAAATTCAAGGACTATCCAATGGAACCAGAACCAATATTTTTGAAGCTCGTTTGAATTTTGTTGTGATATTTTGGTTGTTTTGCTGATTTTTATCCAAATTTTCGCGCACGTAAAAATAGCATACGAAGCCCAGGAAGAGGAAGCCGCAGCTGCTGCAGACCCCGACGCTCAAAACCAAGACCTCTGTGACCAAGGCGAGTCAATACTTTGATCATGTTGAACCTACATTTTCTGCAAATTACTTTTGTTTAAATTATGAAATTGCATGCTATGATTTTATATACAAATACATGTTTAATTTAAGATCCTAGTTATATGGCCATGTTTTACCTTGATTAATATTACACCCGCTTTGGAATAGTTGATTATGTGAACCTTGTCGCCCTAGCAAAATTATGATGTAACCTTTCGAAAGTAAGTCCGTAATTATATGCCATGCTTAGTATTGCTTAGGTATTCATGGGCGTGAGAACACCCAAGCATTTCTTTTAAACATGAGAAGGATTTGGTTGGAAAGTCATGGTGGTAATGGCTGGTATATGTTGGTATAATTATTTTACGTTTCCAAAAACCCCTACTTGCTTAAATATCTGGGCGGATGGTTCGAGGGTGTGTGTGAGTGGTGCAGTGGAAGCACAAAGGGGATTGTGGTATAATCGCCCAGATAATCCCTAAGGACCGAATCTTGTGATGACCTCCCAAGGTACAACAGTACAACCACACGCTGGCAAAATATAGGCAGGGCTAACTAATTTGCATAGCTCTAGTATGGTTACGTGAAGGTGTGAACACAGCAAAGGGATGGATGGTCTCATCCCCGCCTTTGCCCGTGATGGCTCACGAGGAACCCTTCTCGAGGGATGTGCGCATCCTACATAAGATAGACCTTAGCGGGCATAACCACAAGTAGGATTATGCGTTGTAACAGTCCTTTGATAGTCTACTCAACTGCATGGCTAAGGAATCATGTGGGGGCAACGAGCAGATTTATCTCTTGTGGGTAAAGTGTACAAACTCTGCAGAGTAAGAACTATTCGAATAGTCGTGCCCATGGTCAAGGGCGGACATGGGAACTTGACTAGATATAGTTCTATTTCAAATTCTGGGTGGGTGGAAGTGGTAAAGCTGAGGGCAGAGAAAGGCCCTGATTTGTATTGTCCTGGGTGTCGTCCTAGTGGTAATGTAAGCAGTTATAACGCTGAAGGTATTGCATACAGAGCAGAGACCATGTAATGGTGTATGGTCTCTGGATCAACAACAAATAAAACATACTTTCTACGCAGCATGTTTAAGTCCAAAATGCTAGGTTATAGGCAATTGTTAAGTATTGTATTTAAAAAAGCAACTTCGGCAAATAAAATAACCTGGGCCTCCCTTGTTAAGCCATGCATAATACCTATTGCATCTTGTGTGTTGACTCGCTGAGCACGGTGGTTAGTGTGCTCACACTCGCATTACCAAAAATCAGATTCAGGGGCTCAAGATCACTACGCGTATGAAGAAACCCCTGCTACGGATGGAGGGAACAATGCCGAGACTTAGGACGACTACTGCGCTTTTGGAACCCTAGGCAATTAAACTAAGGTGTGGTGTGCATACAAATATTGCTTAAGCTCTAGTAATATTCGTATGGCCCACATTTACCCTCAATCAGTGCCTGTGGTTGAAAGGTCTTACCTTGCTTTTGCTTCCGCTATTATGCTTTTGTAATATAGACATTTGGCCTAATCGGCCCTACTGTAAAACTGTCGTCCTTTAAGGCATAATTCAGACTTAGTCATGTAATATTATTATGAGTTGATGTGATTCCAGCGATGTATAAAATGATGCAGCAATGTATCTGTGAACACTATCTACTGATCCAGGGAATATTGTAGTGGTTCACAGGGAATTCCAGATGGAAAAATCCGGGTCCGACACCGCATCCATTCAAAACACACTATAAAATTTGGAATTTGTATTAGCCATATATCGTTACCCAGTGAAGTGTAAAAAATGTACTAATCAATTATACTCCAAAAGGATAAGTAACAAATGGAAACTGGAGATCGAGCGAACCTGTCCTAGCAGGATCAGAATTCCAGCTCACATTGCATCAGGATGACCTGGTTGATTAATGCCATCAAGGAATACATGGATGGAAGAACCTCCCGATTTCAGTATAATGGATGTTTTAATTGAGAATCTGAATGCATTTTTCAGAGAAAGAATTAAATGCACTTGCATGCAAACTTTTCCTTTTTGAAAAATCACACTTTTTTTATAGGAAAGCAGGGATTCACTCAAAGCTAAATGTAAGCATGTAAGAGCTGCTATCTTAGGACACCTTGAAACGGAACTTCCGTAGTTTTGCAAAAGACCACCACTGTCTTGCCTTCTCCCCGTCTCACCCCAACCTCCACCACCATCCAGGCTTCCCCCTCCACTGCCTTCACTGCCCACCATTCAATCGGGATTTGAGAGGATAAAAGGAGGCGGGAAATGGGGGGACGCACTAACGAATAGATAGGCGAACCGCACCGCAAGACACGGAGGAGGTGGTGATTGGTGAGGAATGGACGAAAAGCCGAGACGGCAAGGAGGAAGAGGAAGTGAGGACTGATCGACTAAGGACGCCAGGAGGAAAACACGCCGCCCGAGAGGGATGGAGGCATTGGCTCAGCTGGGCCATCTCCATTTCAAAGCAGGCCAAAATAATTTGCTCGGTAGCCTATTATACCATAGGGTACCAGTAAGGCCGATAAAAACAAAATTCGACTAGTTTTCAAAACTCTGCTGTGGTCATACAAGATGAGATCAAATCCGCAATAAAAATATATATGATAGGGTGATGGTAGCATCAATTGAAGAGAAGTTTGTCTAACACCGCTTAAAACTCCAACGGATACCTCCTGAGGCACAGATATATAGTTGAATTTTAAGACGTACCAAAAATGGAAGAAAAGGCAAAGATCTACCAAGACTAATATGGGAGAAAACAGTTAAAAAAAACTTAAGGGATTAAAATGTATCCAAAGAATTAGCTTTAGATAGGAGTGCATAAAAGTTAGCGATCTATATACTAGAAACATGACATAAGAAGATTTAGATACGGTGTTTTAGGCTCTCTGCTCAGATGATAGGATGCAGGCTTAGCGTTTCACCTTGTAGTTTTATTACAAGGCTCTTATTTCTTTGATCTTGAAGATATTTCATTCCTAGCCTACTCAACTTGTTTGAGATAAAAGATTTTGTTGTTGTTGTAGGTGTTGATTTGCTCTCTACTGAAAAGCATAGGTGGCAAGTTGCTAAACTTAAAGTACATGTGGAAATTGGCGACAGATCAAAAATATAAGTGGTGAATTGCAAAGATCAGAAGTATAGGTGGGGATCTCTAGTCTTGAGAAAGCATAAGTGGGTGCAGAGCAATTTCCTAAAAAGAGTTATGAGATATAATCCCAGTATACAGGTCGATTAATCTGCTGACTTTCTAGAATCTATGTATGTAGGTTTAAAACTATCTAAATTGGTTATATAAAAATTATATCATTAGATTTGTCATTAAAAATATTTTTATAATATTATAATTTTATTAGTGTATCTTAGTGTAAAGTTATAAAAACTGCAACTAAAATCATATTTTAAAGACTACAAAAGTTAAAAAAAACGTCAGGTAGAGAAAGAACGAAGAGAGCAGTGGTCAAGCAAGATTAGTACGTAATGAACGTACGTGCCGGTCGCTCAGCACGAAGGGTGTCGCGGTGTCCGCCTATCCGATCCGCTGAACGGAAGTTGGGTGCGCGGGGTGATTAGCCAGTTCGGCAGTTGGGCGCAAGAGAGTGGCGCCGCGCCCATACCTTCGGCCCACCAGGTTTGGTGGTGGCGTCGCGTGCCTCCCAAAGGTGGCTAAGGTTTTTTGTTATGGCTCAGGATTTTCGTTAATATTTTTTTAAGATGATAGCAGATGATAGAGGTATCATGCAGATATGGTACATAATTTTAGATTCGAAAAGTCATTTAAAAAATCTATTTTATTTATTTTAAATTTTAGAGTAGCCAAAAATTAAAAGATAGGTCTAAGCTCTGAGGGTGCAACAAACCCCCTCTCCCCTAACTTGACACCCCGTTTTTCAAGTAAGGCAGGCCTGCTCGGCCCTGCTTGACACCCTTTTTTAACATGTCAGACTGGCCTAGGCAGCAAAAACTGGCTCGAAATTAATTGGGTTTTCTGGCAGCCAGCCCAGCCTATGTTTTTTTCTCCGGTCTAAACACCTCTTAACTCTAAACAGAGAAAGCCAATTCCGTCCATGGGCCGGGCCATGAGTCGTCGGGTTTGGGGTGCTCATGGGAAAAAGCCAATATAAGACAAGGATACCAAATATAAATTGAACCATCTCAAGTTCCACGAGTACCATTTGCATTACTTGAAAAATATGTATGCAATGCTTGTTTCTCTATTCTTGCAAATCTACGAATCGACAATAGAAGAAACTAAATCATAAATAACAATTACACAAATTGAAAACCGGATTTGATTTTCTTTTCGAAATACCTCTGCCTGCTTCTTGTCCGCGCTGCCTGCCTGGCTACCCGCTTGCCGCTTCTACGCCGCACGCTCAGGCCGCGACGCCGCCAGGAATGGCCCTGCACACCGCGACGCCGCACGCCAACCGCCGACCAAATGCGCTAGGGTTTGGGATTTCGGGTGGATGACTCCGGAAATTGGAGTGGGAGTGAGGAATTGGGAGCTCTGGTGGGTTAACCAAACTTCCAAAGACGTGGGTGACTGCCTGACTGGGTGTGTTCGCCAGTTTTGCCCAAAGGCTACATTTCTTCGTGGCTTGGCGGGGCCACACACAAGGACTTCTAGTAAAAAAAAAAAGTAGCTGTGGAATGATTAAATATAAGTAAATAGTACTACCTTCTAGTATTTACGTTTTTTAAGTTCATAAAATGACGAACCATAATAATATTAGTAAATTTCTTCAATTCTTATTTCTCCATGTAGCAAATAAGTCTATCATTCATAAAATCATCACTAATTAATTAAAAAACTCAATTAAATATTTGTATGTTTAACGATTAAGAATAATATTACAGGAAAATACGTCTAATAGCTTACTTAACATTGTGGTCAAATGCTACAACTTTGCTTCCGATCTGCAATGAGCTAGCCGGTATTCCAAAAACCAAAACTAAAACCTGAAGTTTTAACCATACAATTTGACAAAAATCAATAAAAACCAATCATCACATTGAAACCCTAACTCACAAATTTAACTCACGTTCTTAATACAAACTGGAAGAATTGAGAGAAATTTAGAGCAAAATACATACTGATTGAGTGTACCTAAGTTTCCTTTGACTGACAAGGGCACAAGGCAATAGGGATCAGACAACACCGCAGCGAGATGGCAAGCTAGGGTGACCGATGGTGCCGATTTCTCTTGTTCTCTAGCTAACGATCATTGCTGGTGGGTGCATCGGGCGTGGTACATATCTCCGATGTTGTCTTGAAACAAACAGGTGTAGAGGGCTGTTACGAGATGACATGCTTCAAGATCGATCAAATGGACACCGTGACCTGTTGTGGTCCTCCCTCTTAGGCTGGTTCGACTGCTGCAGTTGTCTTATAGGCTAAAGGACAATAGAGGCTCTTCTAGTGGATTGCTGCTAGCTGCTTGAAATTTGGGTTGCTAATACTCCTTTCGTTTCGTTTCAAGAAATGGATCAGGCGCATCGAGCTTAGGTTAGAGAGGTCACACATATTCTATAGGTATTAATCTTTGCTGAAAAAATTTGAACCTGGTATCATGTAACGCTAGGTGAACCAACTTGGCCACGCCTTTGGACAACCCAAATCTCTTCCCTATCTTCTTATTCGTCCAGAATCACATGGGACCTTGACGCCACGGCGCTATGGAGTCTTGCCGGTGCTAGGGGGGTCCGGCCTGGGCTGCCCCCTGGTGGGTCCGCCCCCTCATCACAGGCTGCGGCGGCGGCCAGGAGGATAGCCACGTACGTGCAATGGTGCAAGCAGGCCGCACTTGCATGTATATTTGTACATATGCTCCGCCTCTTTATACCCGGGATTCGGCGGCAGCGCAGTGCCACGTCGCCCATGAATGCTCCGCGACGCGTGCCCGCGATTTTCGATGCGGTCGGGAGTCGGGTGCTTTTGCGAAAAAGCCCTGTATTTTCCGACTTACGTCTGGTCCTTGGTTCTCGCGAAAAGGTCCCTGGAAATTTTTTCTAGCCCCTCCACTTTGCAGGATGGCCCCCTGCATTTTCGGAAATTGCGCATGGGTCCCCGTTTTTTTACGTTCAGGTCCTCGGTTTTTTGGGAAAAACCCTTTGCCTTTTTAGAAAATACGTACTTGCCCCGGTTTTTTCATATAGGTCCTCATTTTTTGCGAAAAAAACCTTTTGCTTTTCGGAAAATACGTACTTGCCCCCGTTTTTTTTTTAAAACTCCTCACGGATTATCGTCTCTTTTATTTGGGTACGTGCGGTGGCTGGCGCGGCGTTGCGCCGCGCCTATGAGGCTAGTTATCTCTATGGCTCTACGGTAAAGTTGCCAGCACGCACGATTCCCTTGACTACGAGATATGATTGTGATCACCTGCTCAAAAAAAGAATGACAAAACTGCATCATTGTCACATGTAGTTTTCGTAGAATTGCAAATCCTCACCCGTACTTGAAATTTTAGTAACCGCTTATATTTTTGAGTTGGTGCAAATTACCATCCCTACTTTTTATTTGGCAACTTGCCACCCATGCTTATAAACTTAGTACTAATTTAGTACTTATACTTTTAGACCCATTGCACTAAATCAGCCGTTTCCTTGATTAGATTATTTACTAATACAAAATGGTACATGCACTAAAAGTACGAATGCTCATATCGGCACATATCTTACACTAAATTTCCAATTTTAATGAAAGTGAAGAATTCTTGTGGTAATAAATAATCATACGTGTTGATTTGCTCTCAATAGAAAAGCATAGATGGCAAATTGCTAAACTTAAAGTACACGTGGAAATTCACGGCAGACCAAAAATACAAGTGGTGAATTGCCAAGATCAAAGCATAGGTGTGAATTTCTAGTTAGACAAAGTATGGGTGGGTGAGGAGCAATTTTCTGAAAAGAATTACGAGATATAATCCCAGGTATACAGGTGGCACGCAGTGGTTGATCTGTAGGGATGGGAGCGACACACATGCGTGATAGATAGTGGCGAAGCAACATTTGTACGTACGTGTTGGTCGCTCGCTCGGCACGAAGGGCGTCGGGGCATCCACCTTATCCGACCCGCTGGACAGAACCCGGGCGCGGCCCGATGATCAGCCAGCTCCACGCCCATGCCTTCGGCCAGGCAGGTTTGGAGGTGGCTCGTGCAGTGGTCTTGCCCATGAGATGAGAGCACGCCGGCCGCAGCTGTAACTAACCGTCCGTTAGCCTGTTGGTGTACGTGCAATCGTTCACTTCACATGGCAGGCAGCGCGCGCTCTTCGGCACAGGCATCTGCCTACGTCGGCGGTGGAGACAATAATCAACAGCTGACGTAGGCAAAACTAGTGCTTTTGCCATCTTTGACTAACTTCTGTCCTTAAGTGGCGTAGGCTGTGTGCCCGGAGGAGAAGCCTTCTAACCACAGCGTCCTCAGCGTCTTTGGCGGTCATCCACAGTTTTGCCTGGATTGGTTCATCAATCCACTATTACAAAAAAAATATATATATACTAGACATCTCATTATAGACGGTTCCAGTATCACAGACGATTTTAGAAAACTGACCGCTACGTTACCAGTGATGGCTATTCATCATAGATAGTTCATTTTCAGAACCGTCTGTGAATCATCATAGACGGTTCTAGTTAAAACCTGTTTGCGATAATAGGATACATCTTAGACTATTTTTAATTAGAACTGTCTGTGATATGTCATAGACGGCTCTGAAAATGAACTGTCTGTGATAATTACGTATCATAGACGGTTTATGGTTGGAAGTACCTGTGATATGTTTCTCTTCAACACAAAAATGACGTTTCGGCTTCCCGATGTGTCTCTTTGTCTTACACGCTGAATTTATAAAAATAATCATCTTTCACCAAAGAAGATCATCCTTTTCCTCCATGGGGAGGGTTTTTTCTTGGTGCCGGTGAGCTATGTCTCCTCTTACTAAATAAGTTGCTTCCCTTTGTGGTTATGGTGTTAATCACCATCTTGGTCAGCGAGTCGTCTTCTCCAGGCACTGTGTATCTCTCTGCATGCTATATCACTCTGCATTCCCCCTGCTCCCTAAGTGACATCAGTGTAGTTGCCAAGACTGAAGACCAAAACATCATTACTTCTCGGTGGCCAATCGGAGTTTCAACAAGTAGATCATATCATCGGTGCCTCTCGCCGACACTGATCCTCTGGTGTCGCCCTCAACCTTTGACCAATGGAGGCCACTTTTCCACTCCTGTCACTCACCATCGCCAGCAAACACACAAGTGGCGGAGTCATGGTCATAGATATGAGTGCTCAAGGCAAGGAGCATCCAAGGCGTCATTCTCAGCTGCTAGAAGGTTTGGATATAATTTTTTTTATTTCTTTATAGTCCATTTTCTTATGTGCTAGAGACTGAGTGGTAAAATGTTACCTCTTTAGAGTTCCTTTGTCATTTTTAGGATGGTTGCACCTATACTCTAATATTAATCCAGAGCTAATGGTCTCACGGGCCATATTTGCCATTAAAAAAAGTTGATGTAGGCATATGCTCCTTAGTAGCTAACAAAGGGTCCCACAAATGGTGCGAGAAGGAAACAACTAGAGTTAGGATCGGACTCCTGGGCTGCCGATGGATCTCACTTAAGAGCTTGTCACTGGGTCATTTGAAAGCTTGGTTCAAATTTTTGGATTCAATAATTTAATTTTAAGTTTGTCGAGTTTTGAGAAATAATTCTTAAATTTCAGAATTTAAATTTTCAGTTATGCAAATTGGATGGGAAGGATTTTATATTGGTTTTCAATTTCTATTCTTGGTTTTGAATATCAGGATTCCAAATTTTAAATTTGAATTTAAGACTTCCAAGGGGATTTGGACTTTCTAAGTTTGATTTTCAATTTTGGTTCTTCATTCCAAGGTTTTGATTTTTATCAGTCGAGTTTTTGGCAAGCATCCAAGTTAAGAAATTCGAATAACGCCAAAAAATTTTGAGATATGCTGGAAAACGATTAAAAGATTTTATAATTTTCGTAATTACAATAGTTCCCTTTTTGGTATGTTACATATAAATAGAAACAAAGAGACAGCAGAGCAATCAGTTTTGATTGATTGCAAAATACAAACCATCTGAATTTGTTTCAGTCCAAAGGCTAAATTTAAAAAATAATGGTTATCGTGCCATATATGTGAACTGTTCTTGTCTATCCACTGGACAAAAAGTCGCAAAGCGGCGGTGGAGACTGTGTAACACCCCCATTTTTGGGGAAACAGGGGCGTCGAGAATCCGCAACCACACAGGACTTTGGTTGTAGACCGAACGAGTATCATGTCTGCTTACGAACATTTGAGAAGAGCTAGTTTGATTGAAATAAGACCTAATGGTCAATTTTAATAACAAAACGGGCGTGCAGCCCAAGAGTACTTACATACAGAAGAAAATCAGAAAACACCACAGGAAAGCTTGAGTGCAGTCGCAACCCTAACACGAAATCTTAATTCACCTTCTTTGCTTCTGGAACCTATTGGGGGGAAATTATGCAAGACTGAGTACCAACCACTATACTCAGCAAGTCACAAGGGAAACCCTAACTTAGCTAATTGCACGGATCACCAAAGGATGGGAGTATACTTGGTTTATTAATTTGAGTGGATGCAGTTTTATTTGTAAACATTTTTTGAAAATCCAGAACCAAAGACTACTCCTTAAGATCACAGGGCTTTTCTTTTAAAGTTTGATTAACCAACTAATCAGATTAAAACACTTATGAAAACTACTTATGCTTTGCAGCTGGAATCACCCAATAGACACAACCCCATTAACCGGGAGCACGGTGTATGCGAATACCATTTATTTGACTCTGCAAAGTTGCACAACTTTACCCACAAGCATTCTTAACCCTCATGACTGAGTTAAGGAACCGGGTCGTTTCACTACTCAATCCTTCGCTTACACTCTACCCGATAGGTTAGGAACCCACAAACCCTCGGGTATCCGCAGGCCAATACGGAACGCCAGGCCTGAGTCGTGGGGACCTATCGTTGCTGTGTATGTGTTTTCGTCCCGCATACCAACTCCCCATGTAGGGCTCCACTCGGGTTTGAGCAGCTACTAAACCATGGTTGACAAGTCAACACCAGTGGTTGGGTGATCACTATGTCATTTGCTCGGCGCAAGGGTCTAGTCCTTATATTTTTCCATGAGGTCCGCAACCTCCACTCCAGGGTAAAACTGTGGGCGAAGGCCGCTCGCGGTGTCCCACAACACTTTCACTCTAAACTGTGCACGCCGGCACTACCATCCTAGGGTACGGTGTTCCATACCACCCTACCCTAGCTCCGAGTTTTCTAAATCTACTGGCCTACGGCCACAACCTTAGTAGTGTAAAGATTTGCATGATATATATATAACCTACAATTATTCATACAGTAGTTTAATTATTTCTAGGGCTATCAAAGACATGGCTGCAAGTTTAATATGGCATTTATCGGTGGTAGGAATTATCTAAATATCAAGTCATTCTAACATTTTATTTTACGTAAACTAACATTTCACAACTAGCGGTAATGCAAATACTATAAGTACATAATTTAAATGGCATGGGATTTCAATATGATCAAGAACTTGTGACTTGCCTCGGTCCTCGACTAGCTTGGCGACTTCGTAAATTACGGTTCCTTGTTCTAGTCCTTGTACCGTCACCTCCGAAAAATCCGAAGCTAGTGCAAGCACACAAAAACAACATATGTCCAGCTTGAGCCTAATCAAGCAAGGGAAAAATAATTCTATGAAAAAGGAGAAAAGCAATAAATATTCAAATCGAGGGGGGGTTCTTCAATTTTTAGATTTTTCTGGAGAAGAATTTGGTGGATTGGAGGCCAAAGATAGGTTCAGGGCATCAAAATGAGAAAGATGGTGAAATTTGAGAATTTTTAGGATTTTCTGTGATTTTCTAATATTTTATTTGATTTTCTGGATTTTTCAAAGTTGGATGGCGACACGTGGCGGTGTGGACGACGGAGATGTTGCGGGAGTGGGTGGTTTGGATTAAAAGCGATGGGTGGGATCGGACGGCTATGGAAGGATTTTGATCGGACAGGTGCGGAGGGGCGAGTCTAGTGGCATCGGACGGCCGTGGAGATGGCGTCATCTGACGGCCGAGGTTGGATGGCAACGGAGGGAAGGAAGGATGGAGATGCGACCATGTCGCTGGTGGGGGTTGTCTTCAACCTCCAGTCGCTTGCTCAGCTGAGAGACAGAGGCGCGGGGGCCTCCGCTCCTCGGCGACGGCGAGGGTCCTCGGTGGCAAAGAGGGGCACTACTGGGTAGCTCTCGACAAGGGGAATCCATTTTGGGGGCTTGGAAGGTAAGCGGCGCAACGGCACACCGGCGGCGCTTTGGCTAAAAGGTGGGCGGTTTGGCGATCTGTGGTGCAAGGGACTCACGGTGGAAGTGGCGGTTTTAGCTGAGGAGCTTCCGGGAAGGCTGGCCACGGGGAGGGTACTCCGGTCGGCGGTGAGCATCGGCGTCGGGGCTCCACAGACTTCCACCTAGCCGGGGAAGAGCACCACTGAGGTCAAGAAGTATCACGGAAGCCCTGGGTGAAAGGAATTGAGGAATGGGGAGTGAGGAGGGAGATCAGCTTACAGGATCGCCGCGTAGGGGAGGATGGCGACGGTGCTGTGGAGTGGCAGGCTTCAACCGGCGGTGTTCGGGGGCAATTGAGAGTTACTGGAGGTTAGCTGCGGGGTGGAGGAAGCTCGGGAAGCACGGGTGAGTGGGGACGGGGTGAAGCGCACTTTAAGCTTCGGCGAGGGGAGAGAAAGAGGGAGGAGGGATGGGGCACGGCGGGATGGACAACCGAGTGACGGGGAGGGGTTGTCCGAGCGACGGGGAAGTGACAGGCTGACGCGAGTGAGTGATGGCGCGGGAAGGCTTGCGGGGCAGTTGAGCTGCTGAGACGGGTGCTGACGCTCCGCGCGGAGGAGGTGGAATGGCAGTGACTGCCAGGCGGGGCCAAGGGGAAGGACAGGGCGACACGTCAAGGGTGGCGTGGCGCAACCCCAGGCAGCTGGCGACAGCACGGTGCGGTGGCACGGCGAAACCGTGGGCGGGCGTTGAAACCGGGGGCGGGATGCGTCGCGCAGAGGAGGGAGAGAAGGAGGGACCGGCAGGTGGGCCACGGGTGGAAGAGAACGGAGGCCAGGTTGGGCGTGGCAAGGCGGCGGGGCGACGGACAGAGCGGCGGACGGCGAGGAGATGCTGCACAAGCAGCAGGCGCTAGCAGAGGAGAAGGCGGAAAGGAGGGACGGCGCCAGCGGGGAGAAGCGGAAAACAAGAAATGCGCCAATATAAGGAGAAGGCGTAAAGCCGAGAGAGGAAAGCGGAAAGGGCCGGGAATTTTCGAAAAATGAAAGTTTTAAAAAAATCAGGAAAAAATCAGGAAAAATTCATAAAAGTATTTTGAAATTTTCTGGGTGTTTCAGACTGCGTGGGCAAACCATAGTGAAAACCTGAAGGTTGGGACATCAATGAAAGGAACATTCTGAAATGTCTGCTGGCTTACCGGTGACCTCGCCGGATCACCACAGTAGCAGTTCGCTGGTGTAACCCCTTCCGGTGGTCCGATCGGAGACGTACCAAAGCCGGATGGCGCCATGTTTGAGTGTACAAAGAGTTATTACTTTCCTCTGTGTCCCGGCATACTCCGTATATCAAAGTTGGGGGAGTTCTCCGCTCCTCGCCTGTGCCACGTGCTCCTGTCGTGGCGCCTTTGCTTCGACGCGTGTGCGCCGCTACGTTCGGTCGTTCTCACGCCGATTTCGTTCGCTGGTTAGCACGCTGCGTGTTCGCGTTTACCTCGCGCTTGCCTTCGAGAACAGGGGTGACGCGCCTGCAGATTCTCGGGCCACCGCGGACTTTTCGACGCCATTCATTTGCCTTTGGGCCAGCACAGCGCGTCCGTTCGCTTCGTCTTCTCGGTTCTTCTTCCGCCGCCGGCGTTTCTTCGTTTCTTTGCTTCATCTCTGATCCTCGCTTTCTGCGCCTCGCTTGCATCCGTTGGTCTGCAGTTTGTTCGTCCCTTCAGCTTTTTAGGTCTGCGCTTTTGCCCAAGGTATTCTTCCCTTCTTCCTTCTTTTTTCGCGATTTGTGCAACGGTAGCTCAGTGCTTTCTTATCTCCTCATATGATCTACATTCGCGTTTTTTTCCCCTTCCCATTTGTTGTTTTGTTTCGTTACACATACTTGTTTTTAAGGGTAGTTTGTTACATACTTCTCTTGAAGCTTTTTTTAGGGTTTAGTTCATGTATTGTATTTCTTTCTTGACGGTTTGTACAACGGTACCTCAGTGCTTTTAGGTATTACTACTGATATTTTCCTACTGATATTTTCCCAGTATTCATACATTTTTGTTCCTGCGATTTTTCCCCTTTCACATTTGTTGTTTTGTTTTGTTAGACGCATACTTATGTTGTTTTTGTTTTATTCATTCTTGCCAGGATTCGTTCTACACATTTTACTGCGCTATTGTATAAAGCATTGTTTATTTTTATTTGTTCCTCGAGTTTTTCTCCTGTTTTTACAGTGCTCCTTTACTTACTACTACAGTTAATCACAAATTTGTGCTGTGTGCTATTCCTATTCTAATGGTTGCAATTTTATTGTTCTA
The DNA here is from genome assembly GCA_036346245.1 of Bonia amplexicaulis. Lineage (NCBI taxonomy): Eukaryota > Viridiplantae > Streptophyta > Magnoliopsida > Poales > Poaceae > Bonia > Bonia amplexicaulis. Next base: position 10,935,567 of record CM070755.1, read on the forward strand.
TGCAGAGGTGCTTCTACGTACTTCATCATATTGTTCTCTAAAGTCGTCTCTATGTTTACCTACTTGTAAGGTGCTTCTCTGGATAACTTTGTGTATTGCATTAGTTATAAACCGATTAACCGCTTCCGTATTTACAAGGTGCGTACATACTTTGGCATGCTTATGTTGTTTGTATGCTGTTTATTTTCGCCGATATGATTTGCACAGCTCTTTTTCGTACTACGCTACTGAATTATGTCAACTAATTAGCCATACTTGTTTTGTTTTTGTGTTATTCATTCTTGCTAAGGTTTGTTGTACACATCTTGCTGCGCTATTGTGTAAAGCATTGATTGTTTCCGCTATCGTTATTGCTTGTTCCCACATGCTTTATCATACCTGTGCTATTTGTATGTTATTTATTCTTCCCCATATGATTTGCACAGAATCTTTTCCTGCTACCCTACCGAATTATGTTACTTAATATGATTCACTTGTCGTGTTATGAAGCATTGTTTATTTTATCTATTCCTCAAGTTCTTCTCTTGCTTTTTACAATGCTTCTTTACTTACTATTACAGTTAATCACAAATTTGTTTTACATGCTGCTCCTATTCTAATGGTTCTGTTACTTTTTGCCACATTTATTTAGTACTTGTTATTCCACTATCGTTATTGCTTGTTCCCACATGCTTTATCATGCCTGTGTTATTTGTATGCTATTTATTCTTCCCCATATGATTTGCACAGAATTTTTTCCTGCTACCCTACTGAATTATGTTACTTAGTATGGTTCACTTGCTGTGTTTATTTTGCACACATATCACATATTTCTGATGCTTTTCATACTATGCAGCCTGCAGTTAACCACATATTTGTGTTCAGGTCGTTCTTATTCTAATGCTTGCATTCTTTTTATTCTATGCACGTGCCTCTACATACTTTACCGTCTTGTTGTATAAACTGTCTATGCTTTTGTCTTCTTCTAAGCTGCTTCGCCTGAATACCTTGGTGCATTGCGTTACTTATAAAGCAGTGCTTAGCGCTTCGTCTCCGTGTTTACAAGGTGCTTCTGTTACCTTTTACCACGTTTATTTACTAATTTTTGTTCCGCTATTCTTATTGCTTCTTTCCACATACTTTATCATACTTGTGTTATTCCTATGCTGTTTATTCTTGCCAGTATGATTTGCGCAGGGTTTTTCCCTACTACTGTGCTAAGTTATGTTACCTAATATGGTTCACTTACGATATCTATTTGTTCTTATGCTGTTTGTTCTTGCCAATATGATTTGCGCAGGGCTTTTCCCTGCTGCTATGCTAAGTTATGTTACCTAATATGGTTCACTTACTGTACCTGTTTCGCACACATATCGCATATTTCTGATGTTGCTCGTACTACATAGCGGTGCTTAGTCATGCTTGTTTTATTTTTGTATTACTCATTCTTGTCGATATGACTTACACTATTTTTTTAACTGCATTTCTATACTGAAAACTATCTTCATCCTACTGTGCTGAGTTATGTTACTTAGTGTGGTTCACTTACCATACCTGTTTTGTACACACGTTGCATATTTCTGATGCTCCTCATACTACAAAGCAATGCTTAGTCATGCTTTCCTTTTTGTATTGCTCATTCTTCTCGATATGATTTGTGATGTTTTTTTACAGCATTTTTCTGCTAAAAACTATCTACTTTTCCCTATTTCTAAAGTACTTCTTTCCCTTTTTACAGTAATTGTTTGCTTACTACTACGATTTAGCGCAGCTTTTTATTCCTTTTTTTCTGTTTCTACTCTAATGCTTCCATTTTTTTGGCCCTATGTACAACTGTCTGTCCATATCTTACTGCTTCACTGTAAGACACATTTTTCTGTCCTTACAACGGTTTTGTTTACAGTGTTGTCAACCATTTCATATCCTCTTTTTCAGCACTAGGCCGACAACTATATTCTTCGTCTTTTAGTTCTTACTATTTAGTATTATGGATTCATCAGCCTCTACTACAGTCCACCGTGAAGAAATTCTACGTGGAAAACAATTGGTTTATCCAGTAGTTTCAACCGAGCCTTCTAGCTATCCTTTGTCTACCCCTCTTCCGCCAGTGCTTCCAGAGACAACATCTCAGACACTCTTCCCATGGAAACGTCAACATGGTTACTTACAATTTTTATACCTATTTTTTTTCTCTTTTTGAGTGCTTGTGCTTCATAATCCTTTTTTTTACCGTTCTTCCCCTGCCTCTATACATAATAGGAAACCATTTCTCTCCATTGATTAGCTCAGCTGAGGCAACTAATAATAGGAAAAAAAGAAGACTATCCAATTTGCTTCGCAACGCTAATAGAACAGGTGCCTTCTTTTCGTTCTCTCTTTCCAGATTATTCCTCTGTTTTGTATTTTCCATTCACTTCCGCTTATAAAATTTGATGCATATTTTTCCCATACTTGTTCCTTTTTTTAAGATTTTCCCTGCTTTCTTTACTGTACCGTTATTTTCGATTATAACCATTTGAGCATAGTTTTTTTCATATTTTCTACTGCATTTCTTTCACATTTCAGGTAGCATACCGTCTTTTAGTAAAGTTTTATTTAGAGAAGCAAGTGCTTCCCTTTTGAGGGAACAAATTCCTTCGCTAAAAGGTTCGCTTCAATGAGACGCTCTTATTTTTTCCCTCTGTCGTTTTGTGCCACTTTTCTTCGTATCTTTCATGTCGCTATTCCATTTGTTTATTCTTCTTTTTCAAGACACCTTTTCTACATTATTTCAGCTATGTATGTAGATCGATCATACTATGGTGGTCCAGATTACGAATGTAGTAAATGTGGTGCTATTTTTTGGTTTCAAGAAAGATCTCAGCATAGGAGTTCTTCTAGGCATCAACGGATTGTTTATAATAAATGTTGTCGAAGTGGAAAAGTTTCTCTTCCACCGCATAAAGAATTCCCATACCCACTATGTGAACTTATTGGTTTCAACAAAGGTCCTCGCTCAAATGAATTTATGCGTTTAATACGCAACTACAATTCCTTGTTTGCATTCACCTCCTTGGGCGTAGATGTTGATAAAACTATTAATACTGGTGGAGGTCCTTATGTTTTTCGTATAAATGGTGTTGTTCATCATCGTATTGGTTCATTACTTCCCGTACCAGGCCGAAGGCCCCAATATGCTCAGCTATATATTTATGATACGTTCAACGAAATCGGGAACAGTTATGCGTGTTAGATAAAGAAGATAATTTACATCGCGAACCAGATCCTAATATTATTGCTGCGTTGATGGGCATGCTTGACTGTTACAATCTATTAGTCAAAGAGTTCAGAATGGCACGTGACCGGTTACTTTCTCGAGAAAACCCAGAGGTCTATATTCGCTTATCGGTTCACTAATACTCATGGCGATAGATATTCCTACCAACTGCTTCTGAGCTAGTCGCTTTAGTCGTAGGTGAACTATCTCTAGAGAATAACAAGTTTGATATAGTTGTTGAGACTCACCATAATGAGCTAAAGCAAATTTCTCCTTTGAATCCCGCTCTAATGTCCCTTCAATATCCATTACTATTTCCATATGGAGAAAAATGATTTCATCTTGGTATTAAGTATAAAGAGACAGACAGCAACATCCTTTCGTCTAGAGAAGAGGTGTCTATGCTTGAGTACTATTGCTATGAATGTCATTACCAAAGAAATGAACCAAATCCTTATACATGCTGTGGCCGCCTTTCAAATCAAATAGAGGTTGATTCTTATTCATGCCTTGAAGCAAGTCGGCTTTCCTTTCACTTTTTCAATCAAGATGTGCTAAGATCAGAAACATATCAAGGTATTTCAGATGCACTTGGTCAAGGCACATCACAAGGCAAAAATATTGGTATAAAGATTTTACTTCCTGCAAGTTTTACTGGTGGTCCTCGATATAACACATTGAATTATCAAGATGCTATGGCTATTTGCCGTGAGTACGGTGCTCCTGATTTATTTTCTACATTCACATGCAATTCGCGATGGCGAAAATTATGGACGACTTAAGATGAACCCGGTCGAAATATATTGACCGCTCGACATTGTAACTCGGATGTTCCATATGAAACTCACGAATATATTTCGACATTAAAGTCTGGCGCGTTTTGGTCTGTCCGAGCGGTGTTAGCCTCTTGTTCCTTCAATACATATAGTTTTTCCTCTTCGAATACTAATGGTTTTTTCATCATTCTAAACTATCTCTTTTCTTTCTGACAGTTATATACACCATCGAATTCCAGAAGAGAGGCCTACCTCATGTTCATACCCTTATATGGCTTGCTCATCATAACGCAGACCTAACTGGTCAATATATAGATACCTTGATATGTCTGAAATTCTCGATCCAACTATTGATCCACTTGGATATGCTCTTGTTGATGAATTTATGATGCATGGTCCATGCGGAGACCTTAATAGGAAATGTTCATGTATGAAAGATGGAATTTGTTCGAAGCATTATCCTAAACAGTTCACTCGAAACAACGCTGATGATCCGGTTTTCCAATATATCGTCGACGAGATGATAATCATTTCATTATCAAAAATGGAATCAGATTGGACAATAGATGGGTTGTTCCATACAACATTAGCCTGCTTAAGAAATTTCAAGTTCATATCAATGTTGAGTGGTGCAATAAGACAAATCTTGTGAAGTATTTGTTTAAATACCTTACTAAAGGTCAAGATAGAGCAAAAGTGAATTTTCATACTGCTGCCCAGCCATCAGATTTAGCTGGCTCACAAGTTAAACAAGGAGTAGACGAAATTGCTGACTATATTAGATGCAGGTAACAGTTTATTCATACAACAAATTCCACTTTCTTACGTCAAATTATTTAAAGTTTCCTTTTTTCATACCTTATCTTTATGTTTTCCTACATGAAGTTACACAGATTTATCTTCGTATACATCTTAATTATTTTATATTCATTTCTTCTTGTACAAAAATATAGGTACTTGTCTTCATGCGAAGCAATTTGGCGGTTATTTGAATTCGAAATACACTTCCGAATGCCTTCTGTTGAACGATTATCTGTGCATATGCCTGGTATGAACAAAGTCATGTACCATGAAGAAGCAAATCTACAGGAGCTTGTTGCCGACCCAAGGACTTATAAAACCACATTAACTGAGTGGTTCACTGCTAACCAACAGTTTCAAGAAGCAAGAGACTATACTTATTATCAGTTTCCATCCAGATGGACATGGAATATTACTAATAGGACATGGAAAAAAAGAAAACGCAGGACATCAAAAATTGGTCGGATATATAATGTGCATCCAAGTACTGGTGAATTGTTCTATCTAAGAATGCTTTTAATGGTTGTCTGTGGTGCAAAGAATTATGATGATCTTAGAGTTTTCAATGGTGTATGCTATTCTAGCTTTAAGGAAGCCTGCAAAGCCCGCGGTTTAGTTGGTGATGACACAGAATGGTACCTTCTGTTTGACGAAGCGAGCTTGTTTGGGCTACACCACATCAGCTTAGACACCTCTTTATGGTAGTGCTATCCTTCTGCAATGTAATCAGTCCTCAAAATTTGTTCGATAAGTATTGGTGCTTCTTTGCTGATGATATAGCATACGATCTGACGAGGATTACAGAATCGATCATATCCCATACCACCGATTACTTACGGTCCCGTTAGTAAAAGAATTATTTCTTATGTTTTCAAGAAATGGACTCGGTTTGGCACATACAATATAAGCTCGAATCAACACACGGTGACTCTACTTCGGAAATCGACTTGTCACCAAGAATTAGCATATGATAGAGCCATGCTAGCAATGTAGTCTCGAAATATTGTGTGGTAAACTAAATGCTGACCAGGCTGCTATATACAATACAATTCTCTCAGCTGTTACTCACAACAGAGGTGGATTTTATTTTATATCAGGACATGGTGGTACTGGAAAAACATTCCTTTGGAATGCAGTCATAGCAACACTAAGAGCTAGAGCTCAAATAGTCATTCTTTGTAGCTTCATCCGAATTGCTTCTCTTTTGTTACCAAATGGTCGCATGACTCATTCCGATTCGAATACCTCTTGATATCAACGAAAGAAGCTTATCTAATATACCACGAGGAACAATGCTTGCTGAGCTTATTATGAAGACTTCCTTAATTATCTGGGATGAAGCACCTACAACACATAGACATTGTCTTGAAGCACTTGATAGAACATTACGTGACATTATGTCTATTGAAGATCCTAGCTGCATTACTTTACCTTTTGGTGGAAAACTTGTTGTCCTCGGCGGAGATTTTCGACAAATCTTACCAGTTATCGAGGGTGGTACTCGAACGAGATTATTGAAGCTTCACTTATTAGATCGTTCTTTGTGGCGACACATTCTTGTTCTAAAACTATCTACTAATATGAGGCTTCATAATCCACACCTCTCAGTTACAACATCATGTTCTCTCAACGTTTGCTCAGTGGGTACTTAATATTGGCGATGGTCAGATTCCAATGATTAGAAAACAAGGAGAAGCTCAACCATCCTGGATAACTATACCAGATGATCTTTTATTGCTACCGACCAACAACAATGTGGATACCATTGTGGATGCTATCTACGATTCATTACGTATGAACTATCAAAATAGTACATACCTCAGAATCGAGCAATTATCGCCCAACTAATACCGTCACGATGAATTAAACAAGGTGTTTTGACGAATACCGGTCACGCAAAAGAATATCTCGCTTTGATTCCATTTGTCAATCTGACAATCACATTGGTGATGCTGACCTTTTATATCCACCTGAATTCTTAAATTCTATAACAGTCAACGGCTTTCCACACCATATTATCTCTTTGAAGATAGGTGTTCCAATAATGCTGCTGAGAAATATAAATCAATCTATTGGTCTTTGCAATGGAACCCGACTCATTACAACAAGACTTGGTGATCGAGCGCTCGAAGGACGTATTATTACTGGGAGCAACATTGGTCAATCTATTTGTATCCCTAGAGTTGTTTTAAATGCAACAAGTCCTCGATGGCCTTTTACTCTCCAAATAGCGCCAGCTTCCTATCAAACTTTCATATGCAATGACTATTAACAAAAGTCGGGGCCAAACTTTAAACAAAGTTGGGATTTATCTACGAAATCCGTGTTCATCATGGACAATTATATGTGGCAATATCACGAGTTACGACTCGCTCGAGATTGAAGATACTTATTGAAAACGACAAGGGTGTTGCTTATACCGAGACAAAAATATAGTATACAAAGAGCTATTTACTTCCATTTAGTATACTCTTCTGCTAATATTTCCACATTCCTCTCCTCATGCTTTCAACTTAAAATACTTGTTTCACAACTCTTACTACAGACTAATCATAGTGGTTACACACACTACCTTTAAAAAATACATCCTTACCTTCCTAATCTGCATACCAGTGTATGCTTATATATTTTCCCATTAATGAGACTACATGCTCTCTCCTTTGTGCTCTATGCACTTTCCCACTGTTTCAGTACATCTCTAAACCACTCCAACACAGGTGGGCTTCAATAAACGCAATACTCTTTTTTTCATTGCAAGATAAAATACATACAAATATCTTTCTTTATACATACCATACCTTTTTCCTTTACATTACTGTTTGTATATATGTCCCATCTACACATAGCATACTTTCTCCCTTTTCTTTAGTACTTCTATGCATACATCAATTTCGCACTTTCCTTTGTATTTCACTGCTTCCATGCCATGCTTTCTCCCTTTACATTCCTACTCCTATGTATACCTCACTATGCATGCCATACTTTTTCCTTGCTTTTACCGCTTTCATATATACATCAATTTTGTCCTTTATTTTGTATTTCATTGGTTCGCACCATATATCTAACCTTGTTGTATTTGTAGAGATACGAAATAAGTGTTTATTATCATTCTATTATACAAAAGCATTTTCTTACTTCGCATTGCATATCTGTTTCTAACATACTTATTCTATACCTTTCTATTTTACAGATCTTTAGCACGATGTATACACCGCTAAATCATATCAATCAAAGTTCACACAGATGGAAGATTCTTGTCCGTCTAGCACGACTTTGGGAATTTAGAAATCCACAAGATCCAACAGACGTATATCACTTAGATTTCATCATGCTTGACGAACAGGTATATAATTTTTAACCAGCTACCTTATTCGCTCCACACAAAATATGTTGCTTTCCTGTCTAATACTCATGTTCTTCACATACACCACATTTTATGACCTTCCTGCTATTTCTTTTATCCTCCGTGGATATACCACAACACTTCTCTACTATTTAACATTACCTACAACCTTTTTTAGGGCAATACTATGGAAGGAATAGTTCCCAAAAGATGGCTTGACAAGTTTACATCTGTTCTACAAGAAGGATCTATCTATGAATTTGAATACTTTGAGGTCCTTGAAACAAAATGACATACAAAGCGGTTGACAATGCTATTTCACTCGCTTTTCAAAGTACACAAAGATTAACCAAATTCTACCAGAACCAGATGATTTTCCTGTTTACGCATACAATGCGGCACCTTTTCCTGTCCTGCACACTCGCATTGGAAAAAAGGCTTTATTGTCAGGTATAGCTACAGCTACATTTATACAGCTCCTGCACATTCCTTATACACTTACATTACCTCTTTTTTCTTAACCATTGTCATGTACCTCTCATATGCACTAGATGTTGTTGCTCTTATCACTGCCATATCACCAACTATGGAAACAATAACAAAGTTAGGCCCAACAGTTAAACGCACTATTAAAATAATGATGGAAGGTACATATATTTTCTATGACCTCTACTTCTCCATATTCTATTTCATTTCATGCTACATACCTCTATTATTCTTGCATCACTTTTACCTCACCACTATAGCTCACACCTTTTTCGCAGTGAATCAGCAGTTATAACACTATGGGGCCATCATGCCGAATTGTTTAATGCTGACCTCTTCTTTGCCAACTCTCAAAATGCACCAGTCATTGGTTTATTTGTTGGCATGTCTGTTGGTACATACTCAGGTTAACAGGATTCCCTCTCCATTACTTACCAGCTCTGCAAAAAAAATTTATAAGCTTCTTTGTTTACTTCCTATTCCTACATTCCTAACATATACTGCTCATTTCATACACACGATCAGGCCAGCTAGCATTGCAAAGTACATCTGCATCAAAATGGTATATCAATATACCAATACCAGAAATACACGCTCTACAAAACCAGTATTGTTTTCCCCTTCTTTTCCAACCACTTAGCCAATCATTCCGCAAATAATGTTGCCTTTTAATACCGCTCCTACCTTCTTTTTAAGTTTATTAATAATATTCTCTGAGACTTAGTACTCAACCGCACCAAATTGAATGGCAAGGAGGTTCACAAGGCCAGAGCAGTCCAACACTCACAACAGTGCGTGAATTATTAGAGCTTATACCTCATGAAGTTTTGGTACAAAGAAACCCTATACCGAACCATTTCTTTCTGACTTACCTTTTACACAAACTACAAATTAATTATTACGAAATATTTTACACACGTGGTCAATGATACAAGGTTTCCATACTCATCACAGACTTAGTTCCAGCCCATTCATGGTGGTATATATCATGCTCTACATGCTGGAAAAAGACTTTCCCAGATGGAGACGGATACAAGTGCCAAAGATGTCTTGGTACAACAAATAGAACCAAGGTATACAATTCTTCGCACATTTTACTTGTCATCATTTTGCTACTAGGTCTGCCAACACTACTAACAGATTAATATATAATGTGCTTTCCAAATCTTGCAACAGTACAAAATAAACGTCTATGGAATCGACCTAGAAAACAATGAACAAACCACACATGTGCATGCAGAGTTCATGTTTTTCGGTGACATAGGTCAAGAACTAATTGGAAAACCACCTATGCTTTTGGTTGCGGCAACTGAAGGCCAAACAGACCGCATTCCAGATGAGATCAAAGCAATTGTTGGGCAAAAATATGAACTCATAGTCCAAATGTCAGAAGGCTCCCTGCAAAGTGATACTCCAACATTTCATGTACGATCAGTAGCAGCTCAACCAGATCAAAACATATTTCTACTGAAGAACAAACCAGAAACTACACAAATAACGCCCAAACAAATACAGTCCATTGAACACCATGAGAAACAAATTACTACTATTCCATTGGCGCCTACTTCTCTTGGTACTACATATGGATGATATCACGCCATTGATACCACCGGTTCTTCAAACTTCACAGGTCAGAAAATTAATACCACCAGCATTTGCTATACCAGCAATCTAAAAAGTTTCCGTTTTTCATACACACATCACTTCTTATATAGAATTATTCATGTTTAACCATTCACATATCTACTGCAAGGTTCCATCACCATTAAGCTCTGAGAAAACACCACATGATGCATCTATATCTGTCACAACTGAATTACCTACCTCATCTACAGAAGAAAATAAAAGGTGTTTCCCTTCAACCCAACAAATCGTTAATAACATTACTATAAAAAGGCGAGAGAACATACATTTCACATCTGCAATTCTTACCCTTGTTTTCTCTTTGCAGAGTAATGCGGTCTGCAAAAAAAGGCAAAGTTGCAAAAGAATTGTTCCCAACAGCAAAACGATAAAAAGTATCACTAGGTACATACCAATCTACATCTCAATACAGCTGCTTACTACTAAATACACACTACCAATATAACATATATTGCTCTTTCTCACTCATTTGTTTCTTTCAGGAACGCTGCACATTTTGTCGACAAAGATGCATCGCATCTCTTCTCTACACCAACAGACATAAGAATCGCCACACATTTTGCTCCAAACTTTAGTCGTACCACCAACCTCTTCTCTCCAGCAAAACTCCTTCCAGCTAGCTACATATTTTTGTTGTACAAATTAGCACCACCTAAACTAACTTTCCTAACTAAACAACCATAACTACTTTACGCTGTGATGTAACTAACTCACTATTACCTACCTGGACATACCCAGACAGCACTTCGCTTACTTCAGCCTATAAAACATATGATATTTGCTACATAAAACAGTTAACTGCTTTCTTCATCAGAACTTCTTTCAGTATCATATTTTTGTTTCAGTTACTAATATTCAATTCATTAGCTTCATGTTACCACCATAGCTACATTACACTTAGTAACTTATTCTACATCAAATTACCTCCCTATATAAAATCACTTCATCAAGTTATACAGAACAGCGACCATACCTCTTATAACCAATGTACTACAGACTATTCTCTCTCTTTTACCACCTCTCCTAGCACCCTACATTGTTTTCATTAAATATAGCCTTAACAAGAACCAATTAAACTGTGCAAAAATACTGATTTTCCTTACCATCTGCGCGACAAAAAAACATACTCTCCTCGCAAAAAAAAAATTGTTTGTCTTACGTTCTACCATACGAAAACCACAGGTTTCACATACGTACATTATTACACATCTTCTTATAAAATACTTACCGCGTATCTAAACAACTACATATGCGAATTCTATCAGCGTTCTACCCAACGATACACAAAATGCAATCTTATGCCATTCTCAACCGAACCAGATCCCCATTTAAAGCATCGATATTACATTGTATAGCAACTACAAAAATATAAAACAAAACCTAAAAAAAACTTACCTACACAATAACATACATATATAGATAGTGATCAACTATTTACGCAGATAAGTCTGCATAATACCTCACTACACACGCGTTACTACAATATACTTCTGTCCCCGAAACCATCCACGCATCCATCCTCCGTAAAACAATCTACAAAAAGATTAGTTACTACATTTAAATCCATCATTTTCACAAAAAAAACCCTACACTGGTACGAAGAAACATAAACACTTCTTCCCCCTCACTAATAGCCAATATTTCCCCGTTATTATAATCAGACCTTTATTTCTTTTAAACAATCCCTTTTTTTCCCCGAAAAACTCATCCGCCCTCCTTTTATTGCAAAAAAAACCCTCAATTTTTTCACAATAGCTAGCGTGGCGTGACGCCACGCCCCCGTGGCTAGTAAATGCGATGAATGGGGGTCAAGCCATTCCGACAAGCTGGATAGGGTAGCGTTCGATGTAGCATAAGCATGTAAGCCTGCACGTCTACTGCTAGGATACAGCAGATCTGTCTGCGACTAGCATACATGGTCGACAACACATGGAGGGGCACGCAGTAAAGTGAAATAACATCACCATGCGATACAACCAATCGAAAGATCCATCCAGCACAATCAAAGGTACGGCGAGAAAGACTAACACAACAAATAGACTGCCGACGATATCAGTCCCATTCTCTTCTGCGGATGCTTTCTGAACAAATAAATAGAAAGATTTCTCCATCATTTTTTAAAATAGTTTATTAGAATAATTTTTTTTAAATAATTTATTAATATTTGATTTATTCATATAAATATTCGTTCTAGAGCTAAAATCATGGACTGCAGGCAAAAACAACAAACCAATCGCGCTCGTGGTCGGCCGGCGTGAAAAGCCATGAGTAGGCGGCCGTCTGGCCCCGCCAACCCCGCGCACCTGCGGTGACGTAGTTACGTGGAATAATTAGTTTTGAGCGACTGTGCTACGGTAAACGAAATCCAGGGGTGTAATGCCAAGCTGAAGGAGGACGGAGCCAATGATGGAGCCAGAATTTAGATACATTCTGGGTTTATTGGTGGAATAATCTAGACTATCTAGATCGGATCATAAAAATATTACCTAGACTAAACTGAATTTACCTAGACTATACACTAGATATTTTTTTCACACTCTAAACTGAAGCCTACTCTATCCAGGATGTAGCTCTGCCCTGAACGGAGCAGCGGATGCCAACCACTCACCCATGCCATGGGTGCACCTGCGAAGGAAAGATCAAATTTTCGACAAGCGATAAGCTGTAGAGCAGCACGCTAAGGGCCTGTTTTTTTTTTGCTGCGGCTTATAGTTTTTGGCTGAAATTTTTGAATTTTAGCTGTTTACAGTACAGATTACGGAGAGATTGATACTTACTTGCGATTTTGGTTGGTACAGATGTTAAGCTTTTAACATGTACTACGTTTAACTTGTAGACCTCGTCTTGAGAAAATACTCCGTTTAAAAGTTAGGCACTGGAGCGGCTGCGAAAAGCCGACCGGCTTCCTCACTGCCGAACAGGCCCTAAATAACATGCCCACATAGTACGCACCTCCAAGGTAATCAGTCCGCGGCACAGGTGTCGACGTTCCTCCCGCGGACGCCCCTTGTCATGCGGAACTGCCACGTCGGTCCGTCAGGGGGAGGCGCTGGTGCTGGTGGTGCTCCGGGAGCTAGCGGCACGAGGTCATCAGCACGACGCGACACGTCTACACACGGGAAAATTTCTATCGTCAAAATTTTGCCGGTAACTGACGGTTACCGACCTTATCGATGGAGACCGGAAAATTTTATACGGATCGAAAAGATCCGTATTCATCAAAATTTGTATAAAAATTAAAAAACAAAAATTTTAATTTTAATTCAAAATTTTCATCCAAAAAATTTAGCAACTGACGATTACCAATCGTATCGTTACCCTCTGATAAAAATTTTGAATGGATACATTTTTCCCTGCCTAAAATGATCCGCCCTAGCGCGTCTCGGAATTCCCGCTACGTTACCTGCAGACCAGCGTTGATACGGCCCCAAGGGGAATAAGAGAAGGTAAACGTACCGCCACATGGAAAGTGGAGTTGTGTGGTCCTATTTTTTTTAGATTTATGATTTTTTTAAACAAATAACCGATACTTCACTGTCTTTTTTAAAATAACTTATCGAGATAATTTTTTCAAAAAGACTTATTAGCTTATCGGTATTCCGTTCATTTTATAAACGCTTACTCCAAAAACTATAAGTCGTAGTGAAAAAAGAATATACATATATCGGTGACAAGGGCGTCTTGCCTCCATGGCTTCATCCAAATCAGTGCATGCTTGAAACCAATAGAGCAAAGTGCATGGTAGAACAAACAAATTTACGGAAGAATCTGTTTTGGGTGCTTTCTTTTGACAAAGATAACAAGGCAGTAGGGCTGGAACCGAGCGGAGCTGAGGTGGCTCGAGTCAACCTCGTCGAAGCTCGAATCTTACTTCAGCTCGGCTCGGCTCATTTTGGAAATGAGCCAGAAAATGAGTTCGGCTCGGCTTGCAAAGAGGCTCGAGCTGCTTGGTATGGCTCGCAGCCAAGTCTGAATGGCTTGTTCTGCTGTAGACTGTAGTCGCATAGCAGCTCTCCTGGCATGCAAGAAGAAATTCGGCGCTTGCTTTCAGTCACCAGTCACCACGTTTGCATGATGTTTATTATGCAAGTTGCAGGTTGATAATTCCTCCGTAGTATGCCAGCATGTGCAGCCCATTGCTTGTTCGTGCACAAGAACATACAGTGGATTTTAACTGTAGAGATGACAGTAAATTTGCAAAAAAAAAAAAACTTGCAAGCAAGTATGATATACAAAATAAAGCAGAGAAGAATGCAAAAGGAAATAAATGGATGGACATATATTATACACATAAGACATAACAATGCTAGCCAAAAGATCAGATGGCTGAGTCCAGCCCTTAACATATAACCGGCCTTTAAATGTGAGCTACCATCAAGGCATCAAACAATCCAATTATCCAACCATCTGAAAACAAGTTTGTACACTAGGCAAAAGCTTCAGAGATGACCACACAAAAGTAAGCTCGGCAAAATGAGTAAACACAGCTCCAGCACAAAGATGTAGAACTGTTGTCTTGCTCCAAAAGACTGCATTCAAACACATTAGTATGGTAGCAGTCAAGGAAAGCATACACATGAATACATGGATTATCTTGAAGCCATTAACGCCTGGCATGTGTTTTGCAACCATCATACTCTTTATTTACACAGGAATTGTCATATGGTTGTCGGAGCTTTATAGGCAACAATAAGAATGTCCATGGTCCAATTCCAAGACAACTCGCGATAATGATATACTTTTCCATGTTTGAAGAGAGTTAAGTGACTTATCACAGTATTTTTGTTTCAAATAAAATTCTAGGTAGACACAGCATAACTAACAAGTTGATATAGCCTTGCTTACAAAATTATTTCCATACAAAAAGGCTCCTCCACTATTGGGAAATAAATGTATCAAGTTTATTTGGCTTCCACAAACTGTACTAAATAATTCATTAGCTATGTCATACATCACACATGCCACAAACTGGGGAGGGGGGATTCTTGTGTCTGCACTAACAAAGGTAACATAGCTAACAAAATTATATCACCCCAACTCCTAAAGTGTAACTATAGTCACGTATACCTCCTTGAAACCTATATACAGTAGAGAGACCACAAATTGTCCACAAAAAAGCAACTAGTCTTCAGTTGTAGTTGCTTTAGCATCTTGTTAGTCCTGGTGAACACCGGCGGTCAATTCCTACCAATGTTATGTACCAATTTTATTGGGGTTTCATCCCACAACAACTAAGTTAAGTTGTCTACCAGATTGTCTACATCTCCTATCCATACGAACTCTTCAGAATCTCTCACGACAAATGCAAATAAGACACAGAAAATGACTACAAGAAATAGCTGGTCCTCGGCTGGATTGTAGCAAATGGGCGAGTGAACACGCACAGAGGTGGTACTCGGAGAATCGCCTCGCGGCGAGGCGCCGGCAGAGCCTCTGAACGTTGTCGGAGGATGGGTAGAGGAAGTATACGGCCTTGAGGTGCGCCATGGCCTCCCTGGAGCTGGAGGCATTGTCGACTGTCTCCACGAAGAACACCTCATTCCGCAGCAGATCCGACTAGCTGTACACCACCACGCTCACCATCCCGATATGGAACAAACCCACGGATCTGGTCAGAGAAGATCAGGTCTCTCCGGGAGAGCCGAGGGAAGCTAGGGTTAGAGTTTTGGGAGGCACGTGCGTATGGTCTAGGGGTCGAGGATGAGCAGAGGCGGAACTAGGCCTAAGGCCGCTCGTGCGTATGGTCTAGGGGTCGAGGATGAGCAGAGGCGGAACTAGGCCTAAGGCCGCTCGGGCAATAGCCCAAGGCCCAGCTGAAAAAACTCATGTATTTTACTGTAGCTTGGTATTTTATTTTTTTTTTGTAGTGGGCTAGGTCCGAGGCTGGCTACGCCCCTGAGGACGAGGACCTATATGCCCGGGGGATATCGTCGAGTGTGTGGTCGATGTAGTCGCAGACAAGAGGGATCAGCACCATCATTGTTGCAGCAGCACCTTGTTCAGTTTGCTATGGTGGGGGTGGGTGTTCATGGGCGACAAGGTCTCGCTGGAGATGGAACAGAGAACAATTGAGATTTCAGACGGCCGAGGGGCCTGCGGTGGCGGCCAAAACATCGCCGCGAGAGAGAGAAGGATTAGGGATTAGGGAGTTGGCGATTGGGGAATCATCAGATCAGAACAACCGGATCAAGGCATACAGGGATGCACATAGGGCTAGAAAGCATAGCACTAGGCCAGTGGCACGGCACGGCCGCACTAGCGGCTCAAAGCTTGGCTCGTTTTCCTTGTGAATTGGACCCTAGGCTCGGCTCGGCTCAAAAAAGCTCATTACGAGCTGAGCTGGCTAGCAAGTCTCAAGCTATTTTTCTAGCCCTAGAAGGCAGCATCATCATGTGATCACCACTTGCAGTAGCACACAGGCCAAGGCAGGCTGAGATGCAGGTTACGATTTAAAGACGGACAACGGTACACCACATGTACTTTAGTTAAAATCCTAGGCAACATCCCCTAAGTACATCATAGACTGCTTTAAGTTATACTACAACACAGGGACAATATGGGCAAAATGACAAGCCAAGCCAACCTATCCATGTACAAAAAAAACAGATGTCTGCCACTCATAGATTTGATTTCAAAATTCCCTTTGTGAAACTTGCAATATTGTCAGTACCTCTCCACTTGAACCTGAAACATTAGTAAAAGTTAGATGATGGAAAAGATAGTGGCAAGGTCAAAGGTAAAATGCGGGAAGATGGACATGTGTATACATCGTTCATAGAGCTCTGTTGCAAGAGCAAGGAGAGATTCGGTCTCCTCAGCCATCTTGAGGATCCTTTCAGCCTCCATCATGTGCTCATTTGCAAGGTTTGCTTTTGCCTCCGCATCAGCTACTTTCATAGCTGCAGCTGCAGCTGCATCTAGTGCAGGACTCACAGCGGCTAGCAGTCCAAGATTCTGTGATGCTTTCAATGGCTTGGATCGATCCTTCTGCTTTGGAGAGTGAGTTTTTATTGGAGCTGAAGCTTTTGTTGCATAAGAATCTGTGAGCCTATAGGCCTTGTCAATCTGTTTTATGTCAAGATAGATAGAAAGTAATTAGATCACCACTAGTTCGTTGCACCTCCCTTTGCCATCTTCTGAACATACAAAGAAGCTCCAAAGAAGAGAGGGGATTCCAGAATATTACATGTGTGTGAAACAGAAAAGAATAGTTTGGATCCAAACACCAAAGTATTCCTATTAAAAAATCAAGCATTCTGAAATTTTGAATTGGAATTCATTTCGAAGGGAAAATATGTCAAATAAACAATTTCAATTCCATTTTGAGAAGCAATCTAAAGAATTTAGATGTGAGTGCCAATTTTGACAAGCAATCTAAAGGATCTGAATTCTGGGTTTGATTAACCAACCGCAAAATTATATATTGGCAAATCTTAAATTGCAATTTATTCAAATCAAAACCTCTGCTACGAAGTCAGCTCAGTGAGGCTTCCCTATTCTCCCCAGCTGACATGCAGGCCCTAAATGTGGTCTAGCCTAGCTGTTGATTAAGCGAGGAAGCCAGTTTCACTAAGGCCTCGTTTGGATGGGTTCCGAATGGATGGGATTCCAGCCCAATCCATGTGGAGAAGTAAAATCCACGTGGATTTGGTAGGGTCCCACCATTCCTGGGCATCCAAATAAAACCTAAAGGAGAACAAGTAAGGCCCTGTTTGTTTCCACTTAAGATTATTATAATCTAGCTTATAGATGCAGATTATATAAGCTAACTTATAATAAGCTGGTGGGAAATAAGCTGTCCGGTGTTTGGCAGCCTGGATTATCAGAGTTATGAATTGTTGTATTCGAATGTTTAAAGATTACAATGCCCTTGAGCTTATAATGTTTAAAGATTGGGGAGTTAATGAATGGCAAAGATGGGTAATTTTTCTGAAGTTTTATGGTCATTTAGATAAAAGGTGATCTATAAGCTGAAATAAGCTCCTTTTTTGAGCTTATTAGATTACAATAATCTGGGCTATTAGATTATAATAAGCTACCTTATAATCTGTCTGTTTGTTTCCACTTATGATGTATAAGCTAGATTATAATAATCTTAAGTAGAAACAAACAGGGCCTAAGCCACACTCAGATGAAAAAAAAACAAACAAACTACTAATTCTAATTTAAGAAAAGGAAGATTGAGAAAAGCTACAGTTGCTTTTTGGTAAAAAAAATGTCACCTTCTCAATTTTTTTTGTGCCCATAAGCCGCCGTAACTTTGCACCAAGCAATCTCCTAAAATTCGGTTGCACCTCATGCCTTTGCTGCATTTATGGTACACAAAGATAGCATCAACAATCTATCATCATTCTAGCACTGTAATTATTTGTACCTATCTCTAATGAGGGAAATCTAAATACTGCTAAGTACAAAACAAGACACATCCTAAGTAAAAACAAAAATCTCAGGGCGAGATTGGCCATTGGCGACCATCACACTCGACCCTAACAAACACTTCAAGCCCCGCACTATATGTTACATTGGTACAAAACAAAGTTACAGAATCCAAAGTGCAAAATTTCCATGTACTAATCAAGGCACTTCTAGAGATTCCTTGATGTCAAGGAAGCTTAAATAAAGAAAATTTCATGTGAATGCCATCACTTAGATGGATCATGGCCATGGGAGTTGGGCTCACATTTTACAACATATTGAAGATCAGGTGACGATAACATTATCCATGTGAAAAAAAAGCTAGACTGATCTGCTTCACTTAAGGTAGCTCTTATAACCAACAATATTTTTTAGAATAGAAAAAACATCAAAACCAAATTAATTTCCCCCTCCAAAATTTGGTATATTATTATCATATCATGTCATAGTCATAAGATGTAAATAGTTAGGAACAAACAAAAGTTGAATGAACTCAAAATATGAGACAAAATAACTACTGCAAAACAATGAAATCGAATAACAAAAATTGTGAAGATACACAACCTCTATGAAGTCGCAAATTGCAGCAATGTCTGAACCATTTGGCTCCTTCAGTTCAGAAAGAGCTTCAAGGATCAACGAACTGTACCTAATAGACAAATTGGCAGAGGGTAATCAGATTGCAAAATCAACTGCCCGTGTGGGGGGAAATGATGTAGTCCTAATTTTCAACGCAAATGAAATAAGAACTTGCTAACTCTGTCCACTCTTCCACAATATGGATGGATTCAATCTTGTTGACCTTATTTTACTTTTTCTACATACTGTTAGGTTTATCTACATTCTTGCTAACTCTGTTCACTCTTCCTTTGTATTTCGCCACGAAAAAAAAGTACTTGTTTAAACACGGATGATGTACCATCTAATGGAAATCAAACCAACATCTTAATTTTATATCAGATATCCTTATCATGGTCATTCCTACTGGTGTGAAAATCATCTTGCAATTATAGGCCAAAATCATATTCCTCCAGAAGACAGACAACATAGGAGGCAAATTATATAACATGGGATGAATAGAAACATCCTAGATGTGTCATGTGATCATGCAATCACCCTTGAATGGAAGTACTGAATCAATAGGAATTTATGTTTGTATTCCAGAATAACTAGCCATTTAAGACTACGTTTGAAACCAAAGTCTGAAGGCATGACAGCAAAACAAACTTGATTAATTGGACTTCAGTATGAAATAAAGAGAGGCCAACTTTGGAGTGTTCCCATCCTGTGATTGTGGGTTTTTTTCAGAATCTGCAAGTGGGGAAGCTTCAGCAACTTTATTTGGGGCTGGGAGAAGCAGAGCCTGTGAGCTAGGTGACGGGGAAGATGAAGGTCCCTTTATCTTCAGAAACCTTATTTTATCCCTTGAACCCAGTCCACTTGCACTAAAACTCAAATTCCTCCATTTGTCCTGAAAGTACCAAATAAAATTCAATCAGACAGTGTCAAAGAGAACAAAAATACTAACAAGGTGAAAGTTGCATGGTAAAACTGAACCGACGTACTTTCCTCATGTTCCTCAAATTGCAGCACTAATGCAACAAACTATCTAAGTTTTTACAAACATTCTTGCCTTGGATTGTAATGTATATCCAGGTTTCTTCCCAGTGCCACTAGAAACACACACATCATGCACATGATATATATCACACTAGAAGACTGGCCAAAATGGCTACCAAATACCTACATCAAGTTGACCTATTATGCAAATTCATTTTGCACAAGCTTCTTCATAAACTAAAGGGACAATAATTAACCATTTGAAAAAAACATGCTGCCGTACCTTTGTTCCCGTTATGGACTTATGAAAGGATGCAGCACAAAGAGCATTAACCAGCAACACTAGCAAATTTAACTATTTTACCATCAATTGTTCACAAATATGAGAACAACTCTATTTTTACTGTACAGTCCAGATCACAAAAAAATCACCCTCCCCGATACACCGCCGGCCTCTCTTCTCAGGCACAAACATCATTGGGCAAAAATCACATCAAAACATACATTGGCAATAGAACGCCACCAGGTCCACTCACGCTTGCATTTTTGGGTACCCCAAAGCCCACCAAAATCTCGCCTTCCAGACCCCAAATCTACCACCATATCCCCGGCCGGGGAATCACCGATCATCCTACAGTCACCAAAGGACTAACAGAGCATCGCTCTCAGATCGGACGGAGACGGCACGAAACATCACGAACAGCGGCGCGGAAGCCTCAGCTACCGGAACAAGCGTTTCACGATAACGAATCTAGCGACGCGACGAGCGCCAGCGCGCACGCGTGCGGAGGTTGATGGGAAGCGGCGGTGGTGCTGCAGGGATAGTACCTTGAGGTCGATGTTGGAGCGGGAGGAGAGGACGGGGCTGAACTCGGGGTCCTTCTGGATGGTGCGCCACTTGCCGGCGCCGTGCTTGAGCACGCCGCGTCGCAGCGCCTCCTCCTCCTCCGACGTCCACTTCTGCTTCGGAGCGCCCATCTCCCGTGCTCCTCCTCGCCTCCCGTCAAGTGCTCTCCGCCGTAGCCGACCAGAAACCCTAATCTAACAGATAGCCTTTCCACTGGGGTTTTTCTCCTCACGAGAGGAGGGGGGCGCGCGGGGCTGGGCAGGAGGAAGCGGCGGAGAATTAGGGCTTCCATCAGCTGCCCCCCACGCGTTCGTTGCCGCACGATGACGATCCGACGGCCCAGAATTTTTGGATACGCTTTCGTAAAGCGTACTTACGGCTTTGCAACCTTCGTATTGCCTACATGTACAGCTCATGTCTTTACAAATCCTATTGGGCAGCACTTGCATCTGTAGGAGTATTTTTTGTTGAAAATCTAGTCAATTTTTGGCATATTTTAATCCAGAAATTCAGCATATAAAGCATGACATACAAAAGCATGAGTGATTCAACAATGATGTATTCATATTCGCTAATGAACAAGTTAACAGCAGCATCTATTAACATATTCGTAGCGTACAGAAACAAATACATCAAATAAGTTTTCAGGTTATACCCTCGGACGGGGCCAGTGTCGGAGACACCGGATGCGCCGTTACCATCAGTCGACATGATGGCCTATTCGATGTAGTCGATCAAGGCGTGATGCAGGACGAGGCGTGATGCGGGAAGATGTTTGCCGTGCGTTCACCACCGGATGTAGAAGACGTCCGCGAGAATGAGCGATCGCTAAAGCGCTCCCCAAAAACTTGATCGTCCGTCTACCCGTGCAGGTACAGCAGACGGACGGAGTTTGAGAGGTTTACCGCCCGAACCTTCGCGCAAAGTTCGGACCGGAGATTGCAGAGCGGCGGCAAAATGCAACCGGTATTGTTCTTTTTCGTGTTCTTTCCGTATGGAGTAGAGAGCCTTTTATACTCTCCTCAGTAATAAAGAAACCAAGAGGCGAGTAACCGCAAAGAAAACGAAGAGGCGAGTAATCGCGGCCATTACTCGAAAGTAACCGCACCATAATTTACTAGTAATCGCACCGTTCGCCCAAAGAATTCGTTAATGCGAATCGGTGCGTTTCGATTTTCGAATAGATAAAGAAAACGCGCGCACCGATCGCTGCGTGCGCGTGCGTGCATGCGTGCGCACGCACGCGCGCAGCGTCGCACCGCCGCCGCACCGCGCGGCGGCGGCGCGGCGAATGCAGCGAGCGCGTGTTGGCTCTCTCCAATTTCACAAGGGGGTTACCACGTTCCACCTTTTAAAGTGGTGTAACTCCCATTTAATTTTCCATATGGGACTAAACAGTTTTTCCATGTGGGCCTAGGAATTTTATTTGATTAATTGCTAAATTAAATTGGACCAAGCCCAATTAATCCAATATTTTTTTCCCGATTTCAAAAACGGGTGGTAAACATGTATTCGGCGTAACGTTCGAAGATCATCCATCTGATCGGCATCCCAACTAAAAGACGACGGAACAAATTACATCATTAGGATAATATCTCTAAAATCTTAGTAAGTCTATTTCCCCAATGTTGCTGCCTATTCCAAACCCATCCTCATCCTCACCACAAATCAATCCAACTAGCTGCAGTAGCGCGACGCCACGCCATGCTAGTTATAGCGTGAATCGAAGCAAAAAGAGTGAGCTACACTTCGTCGCAAGGGTATATATACGAAAAACAGAAGTAAGGATCTGTACGTAATTATGGTATATGTGAAAACCGAGAGTAAGGATTCATACGTATTTATGGGAGAAAGGAGGGCTTTTTGTAGAAGTAAGGATCTATATGTAATTTTTTAAGGCTTTTCTAGAAAAATAAGGATGCATATGTAGTTTCAAAAAAGTGAAGAATTCTTTTGTAAAAATAGGGATTTGTTGTGGCGCCAGGCCGGGAATCCCCAGCTAACAATAGAGAGTATTAACCATGAACATTCTCACAGTCTGTCCTCAAAACACTATGGCCTCGATTCCCATGGCCTTGGTTCCTTTTCCAGTTTCTAGTGCAATGAACAATGCACCGACTAGTTCTCAGATGAAAGGGAATGGCACTACCGTGAGGCATGAACTATTTGGCCCTACAGCACCACTGAAGCATCGATACAAACAAACCAGAAGCACATGTGAGTTGACTAACATTTGTCCCCTAGAGCATCACTTGAACATATTCATTGATAAAAAGAGACGGTTTTCCATCGTTGATAGGAAGACTTAGCTCATCGCCTCGTCAGTACACAAAGATGCTCGAGAAGTATTACAAAAACATTAGAGATGGGTAGTTACGAATCCAAGCTTTCAAAATATCACCAAAGCTGGGTGGATGGTTAACAATCCAAGCTCTCAAGATACCCAAGTATCACACCACGGCCAAGAGAGGAACAAAAAAGAAGGAAGCTTCAGAAAAACATAAGGAGATTTCAACGGTTCCAATGCAAAAGGTCTGTAACAGCCCAACTTTGGCTTCACAATAAAATATACATGGTTTTCATGAATTTTAAATTTTTTGGTGTGTTTTTAAATTTTTCCTAAAGCCTTGTTGGAATTTAAGATTTTTAAAATAATTTCCTTGGCCCAAAATTGTGAATTCAAAATTTTCAAATGTCAATTGGATGCTAAGGAATTTTTCCTAAAAATTTTGTATGCAAATACCACTAGAAATTCAAATTATAAATTTAGGCTCATTTCAAAAACCAAAACTAAAGTTTAAATCTAAAATTTTCTTCCCTGGACTTCGGGTTGAAAGCCATTGTCGGCCCGACCCGTTTTCCCTCGTTGTAGCCCAAGTCGAGTCAGCCCACTCTCACTTTCCCTCTCCCTTTCCTCCACCGCGCGGTCCACGCCTACGCCATCGCGGCCCAACGTGCGTGCCAACCGTGCCACTCCCTCTTTCTCTTGCATCGCTAACGATGGGGCCCACAGCCCCACTTGTCAGCACCCATTTATTGTTCTTCTTCTACTCCCATGTCTTTCTCTCACCGAGCTCTCTCTCTCTCTCATTCTCTCAGCGTCACATGAAGCAAGCATTGAAGACCTACATCCACTGCCCTCGAGCATAGCGCCATCGCAAGGTAGTCACATCCGCACTTTAGAGCTATTGCATGCTAAGCCTCTCAAGTGCTTGTGCCACGACCGAGTGCCCTTTCCTTGTTCCCCCTCCTTCCCTGTATTTAAGTCGTGCCTAACTACGTCACCGAGTGCGCCTACTCTCCCTCTATATTTCCCCCAAGCTTCCCCCTCGCCTTGGGTTGAACCTAATCGAGCCGTCGACTCCAACTCCATCTGCATTCGGGTGTTTCATTGAACAAATTTTCTGCATTCTAAACAGGGCTTTTATTTTTTACGGTTTGAGAACGCACCAGCAGATAGAGCGAATAGCCCACACTCACTCCCGGGCTAGCAGGTGGGATAGCGGGGATGTAGCTTTCGGTCCACTTTGATGTTCAGCTCCACTACTGTTGCCCTAATTCCAGCTACTTGACATGTGTCCTGTGGGTGTGATTTTTCAACCATAAAGTGCTTTGCCCAAATGCTAGGGAGAGAATACACTAGGGCGCCATCACCCCTCCAGTCCTACACTCTTTTCTGTTCTGTCCTTTCTCCTCGTCCCCCCTCTTTATTGGGTGCACTCCACCCTCAACTCACCTGGAGTTTTTGCTTGTCTCCAATGTGATGACTAGTCTAATCCTCACAATGAATCATAGGCTTAAATTTATCAAAAAACTGAGAAACTCTGGAGTGATTGCTGTAAATTATATTCACACTGAGAAAAATCTGGTAGATCCTTTTACAAAGGGGTTAGCATAGAAGCGATTTTCGGTGCATTTGTGGACATGAGTACAAGGCCCATTTGAGCTACATCACAATGGTAACTCATACCTTCTAGGTCGGAGATTCCGTGACTTAAGCAATAGGAAAAACAAGTTGATGTTGTAACAAGAGAGTACATATTCATTGTACATATGTCATAATAAACAGAGTACTCTTGACTGTATAGAAGGTTGGCATAATGCCTTAATGTATTCTGTTGTCCAAATGAGAAAAATATATTAATCTGCAGGATACCTAGAAAGAATACACATATTTGAGCCTAACTGTGTGGTCGCAGTTCACGAGAACGGAGCATTCTCTAGAAAGCTTATGAGCAGATAAGGGAGTATGATCATATAACGCTTCGCTTAGGCATGGTTCATTGGCAGCCTAGTAACAGTTGAGATTTCAAGTGAAATCTGATCACGAAAGGCTGTGATTCAAGGCATAGTCTATTCATCAACTGTGAGAAGATGAATCTTATCATTCTAGGTGCAAGTTTAACCCATACGAGACTTACATTAAAAAATTAGTATATTAACAGTACTTTAGTACAATATATTTGATATCTTTTTGCTTCTTGCTTTGGAATTGGTGGGGGATCGTTAGAAATAGGCCTATATTAGTGAGGCCTATTTCCTATAATTCCAAAGTTTACATAGTTTAGTATTATATTGCTAAGACAAGGTGGATGGGACCAATTAATAAGGTGGAACCCTTGCCACTCCTTGAATCATGTGACACATAGATAGGAATGACACGAGGAGAGCTATGACTAATCACACACACACATACATACATGCACGCTCGCGCGCATATTTGTGCATTTTCACGTGAAAATCGCGTGACTTGTAACTTGTGAAAATCGTCGTGATGTGGTGTGCCACTTAGTAGGCCAAGTATATCTTATTTGTGCTAAACCGTGCATCATCTCTCACATTTTAACTAGTCATAATACTGCTTAAATATCATAATGTGATTTGATGAAGTAGTATCGGTGAATAATTCTGTTTAAACGTAGTAGTTACTAGTGAATAACTGTAGCACCCTTAAAAAGGGCCTCTAGACGTACAGTAAGAAATAGAGATTTTCACCTCCATTCTTCCTCTCCTTTCTTCTCTGCGAACTTATGCCGTTGTGCTGCGCTGCTTGAACCTCGTCGACTCTTCTTCTCGGCGTGCACCGTGAGGAAGAGGAGCAATATCTCCGAACCATTGCTGCCGTGATGACCTACACAGGGGCGACAACAAGGTTTCTAGGCAGCGCACGTTTGCACGATCGCTCGCTTCACTGCGTCATTTACGTTCTGCACTACATCAAGCCTAAGCTACTTCCTGTTCTTCATTAAGCTCAACAGTAAGTCGATCGCGCGTTCGTTCGACTTTGTTACTGTATTTTTCTTGTGTATATTCTAAAGTATGATGTGTAGTTTGGTGTTAGTTGTGAGTTTTGTATCATTAGTTTTTATTATATTTATCTTCTAGTAGAATTTGGAATTAAAATATTGCCTATTTACAACATGGATGACTGAAAAGGGAGAAAAAAAATTGTATTAGCGATAGATCGTCGACGTCGATCATGCAAGCATGGCAAGGGAGTGGACATGCATGCAGTGGCATAGCCAGGATTTGTAGCTATGGTGGTCCGTTGTCTAAAATTTATTTAACCGCTATAAATTTAATATGTCGGTACATAAGTATATAAATTACGAAATGCAATTAAGGTAAAAAGGACATACAAACTTCATAAAATAGGCGAATATAGCTTTCTTAACATAGAATTGAAATATTACATACCCATAATAGTTGAAGAACAGTACGTCACTACTTCTTCTTGTCAGGCCTGCGTCTTCTTCCTCAACGAACTGGCCTACTGAAGAAGACAACGCAAGATTGATTATAAAATAAACTAAAGTGAGTTTTATGAACAAAAAAAAAAATCAAAATTTACTGTGCTACTACCAATACAGTACTTTTTAATCTCTGAATAAATAAACAAACAACTGTGTCAGCAGTACCATTCACTGGAATCACTGATTCACCCACCGTCCGATAAAAACGCCCAGTCAGTCCTCAGTCGCCGGTCCGGTCCCCACTACCGCAGGCGCACTACGCCTTCTCCCGACTCCCGTTCTCCCCACTACTGTGATAATGTGAGCGATGTCTACATGTCTTCTAACCCCGTACAACACAAGCGGACGAAGCATATAGAGATTGACATTCATTTCGTCCGGGAGAAAGTATCCCTTGGTCAGGTCCGGGTACTTCATGTGCCCTCGTCTCATCAATTTGCGGACATTATGACTAAAGGTCTTCCCACGTTGTTGTTTGAAGATTTTCGCTCCAGTCTACATGTCTGCGCGCTAGCTTCCCGATCATGCAACTGAGGGGGGGTGTTGGAAACCATTTATCTCTTACGCTGCATGGCACTATTCTTTGCCTTGTATAATGCTTTCCATACTTAATCTTTCCTTGTATAGGCTTTCTATGTATAGAGGTTACCTTGTAATGAACCTGTGTAATCACGTTATTAAGCAATGGTATGGAGCGCCCTTTTGTGAGGCCTCTTCCGAAACTCTCTTCGCTCCTTCGTTTACGCAGCTCGGCCGTCTGCGGCGTTCGCCCGGAGGAAGGGCGAAGGGGCTAGACGTTGCGCAGGGTGGTCCA
Source organism: Bonia amplexicaulis (assembly GCA_036346245.1). Taxonomy (NCBI): domain Eukaryota; kingdom Viridiplantae; phylum Streptophyta; class Magnoliopsida; order Poales; family Poaceae; genus Bonia; species Bonia amplexicaulis. The sequence goes on from CM070755.1 coordinate 10,963,241, forward strand.
CGGCCCACAGGGACCACCCTGTAGCTCCGCCCCTGCATGCATGCATGCATGTTCAGATCGATGTACGCGCGCAGAGGTGGAATCGTATGTCCATATACATACTTGTTGATTTGTTCATCAGTACAATAATCTTGGAGTGATCTGCTTGCTGTTTACTTAGATTGAGCAAATACATGCGTAGCTCCTGCCTCCTGCATAGCTAGCGGAACAAAGAGGCACGCAACGAAAACTTTTGGTCGGTGCAGTGCAAGCATGGGCTGCTTGGCAGGCTGTGGTAGCAGTGGGCTGCTTACTGGGCCGTAGCAGGGTGCACAACCTACCGTGCTAGGCCGAGCAGTAAGGGAGGGCTGACCACAGGCCCATGACTAGCAGACTTGCAAGGGGTCGAAGGTCGCCAGGGTGAGCAGAGCATAAGAGAGTGGCACCTGAGCCTACACAATTAGCTAGATGGCGCTGGTGCAAGTGTCTGCCTGACTCAACGCCTCGTTCTTTTTAGCTCTTTAGAAGTTTTTAACTTTTAGTTTCTCTTAGCAATCAAATTCCTCGCACTGCTAATTTAGTCGATAGGGAGTGTAAAAACTACCATGTTTAATCAACAAAGATCTCTTTTACCCCCAAAAAAGAATATGATCTTTACTTATTACAGTAAGATATCTATGTTTGAATATAACGTAGAGGTTGCTAAATAGTTACTTATTAAAAGTAGCAAAATAAAAGTGCTTTTCAAAGGGTACTACAATATAAAATGGAGCCTTAGAAGAGGAAGAAAAAAAGGAGGCCTGAACAACGATCTCAAAGCAAATCCTACTCTTATTGAAATTTTAACTTCTAAAGTCTATGTGCATAAGACATTGAAGTAACTTAGAATTAATATTTAAGATATATATATAAATTGATAAAAATGTATAAAATATGCTTTGACGATTATATATAAATTGATAAAAAGTATAAAATATGCTTTGGCATTCCTTATTGTACATAAGACATCATCTCCCTGAAGACTGCAGACCAAGTTGGAGAATATCCAATGCCAGATCACCCAACTTTAATTCATTTCATGGGGCACCAAGGCGACAATATGGTCTGTTTCACGGCGGGCCTCCTGGATTTGTGAGAGGACAAATAAGTGCACCTGTACGGGGATCGTAATTGCCTGCATATAGATACGAAAGCAAAACATGAAACAGTAATTCATCCGTATATCTACTCTACAATACATTCACCCTGCTATCGGCTTTCCTACATATATATGGTTTGTGTTATGCGATTCGACGGGCTCCAAAAATATTTGAAAACATGGATTTTTTGGGTTAACTTTTGGCCTATCAAGGGGAAATCTGGCTTAAGTGCAGTAGTAATGCTGGGATTTAAGTGAATTTTGGCCTGCTGGTGTTACAATTTGATTTAAAACTATAGTTATTATCATAAAAAATTGTGTGGCTAATATTATAATACAGCTGTCTTTGGTATACAGTTCTACTGTATATAATTTAAATATAATTATATTTGCTATATAACTTCAGTATACATATAAGATTAATCTACACCGTTATAATCTAACTTCACTAAAATAAGTGGTGGAGATGCTTCTCTTTTTTCGATTAATGTGAGAAATTTTTTTAAATTTTTTTTAGAATTATAATGGAATTTCCTTGCCCTTAAAATAGAGGACACCTATAGATATAAAGAAAGAAATTCCATTGCCCTAGCTACATTTGGGTTCTAATTGCAAGTCAAAAGCGACTGAGCCCCGGCGTACTAGCTAGACGAGGTCAAGTCCAAGGACCGGGTTCGCATCTCCAATGCCTTACAGTGGAAAATCACTTTAGGCATCAACTTAGAAGATATAGATGCTACAACAACAAAGATAGTCGCTTCAAACAGGGTTACGGTAGCTTCAATCAACTCATAGGCAATAGTCTAGAGTGACTTATTTCTTCACGAGTACACTAGAGAGATAGGCACAACAGTTGATTTAGATTTTGTGGGTTCATCATGAATTTACTATTCAGAAATTTCAGTTTGGGTTATTTCTGCTTCAGTTTCTGACTTCTAGTTTATTTTTACTATTCATAAATTTCATCTTTTTCTGAACTTTTAGCTTTTGAGCTTTTTTGCTAGTTCTTTTTTTTCGTATTCGTTTGTGTTGTTCGTGATGAGCTAGCATATTTTTTTTTCTATTTTTAAAATTTTTAAATTTAATTACATCAAATAAGTCATCTTCAGATATAGTGAAATTTCAATTGTTATAGTACAATTTTAACCATAAATCATAGATTTTTAGCCCAATCGAACGGTACCATATATTAGAATGAGGGTGTAACTTCACTTTAGATTTTGCGGACCAACCTTGAATCTACCGTGCACTTGAATAGGATATTTTAGGGGGTATCTTCGTTTGATGTGACTTTATCTCTCTTAAATTTATCACTTAAAGCTAGTATACACTGGAGTCTGGAGATGCTTTAGGGCCTATTTTTTTTTCTGTGACTTATAGTTTTTGGTTAAATTTTTTGAATTTTGGCTATTTGTGATAGAGATTGCAGAGAGAGATACTCGCTTGCGATTTTGATTGATACAGATGTTAGGTTTTTAACGTGTACTATAATTAGCTTTTAAATCATGTCTTGAGAAAATACTCCATTTAAAAGTTAGATACTGTAGCAAAAGATAAATATTGCTTTTAGAAGCCGTAAAGAACATATCTTTAATTATATATATACATGTTGTTTAAACAAATGTAACTGAATTCATGCACAATATAGTATTAAATTCACGCACGGAAAAATGCACTTACAACCCTGGTTCGCGCCGGATGCTGCACGGAGGAGGCAGCCGCCGGTGAGCAGGATCAGTTGGATGACCAATAACAGGGTTGGGAGAAAGTAATGTACTCTGGTCGACATAATAGTCTGAGAACTAGCTTCCTTGTGCTTCGACGAGAAGAACTACTGCAGCATCCACGGACACCAAATAGCCCTATCCAGACACGCACAGAGGATTGCAGGCGTCTTTGCATCTTATATATATATGTCGCGGGTTCAGAGTACGTCTCCCTTGAGCCTGCCAGTCTGGTCTTTATTGACAGGTCAAATGCATGGAGTTGTGGTATAATCTTGTTTGGACAATTAAGGTCAGTTTAACATACATGCATGAAGGATTTCCCTGTGTATATATATATATGAACATTTTAACCTATGTCATGGGATGCGTGTGTTGACCTAGCTATGCTTATCTTTGCCATGGCAGAAAATAAAAAATACTCGAAAATGATGTAGCACACCGTTGTTTCTTTTACGGGACTATAATTTAAGGGGGAAAAAGGATTTGCCACCCAAAAAGGTGCCCTTCAGAATTTGTCATCCATTGTCTCACTGATATTTTGCATGTAGAACCATATATTAGTGAGACAATAGGTGGCAAAACCTAAAGTGCCAACTTTGGGGTAGCAAATAATTGATACCCCTTATGTTCAATTGCTCCTTTCATTTCACAATATAGGGTCCTACGGATTTTGATAGCCAAACTTGCTTAGGCTCCAATTCAAATGGTTTCAGGTTGTTAGCTTCTTAATTTCGGCTTTTTGATCTTCTTTTTTGCTTTTTCTTTTTTATTCCTTTATATTGTCCCAAAGATATAGCCGGTGTTTTTTTTTAATTTTTTCTTATTTTTTGCCTCATAAAAGCTAACAAACATTACAATATATTTACAACCAAAAGTCTACAGAAAAGGTCAAAAGCCACTTTTTGATAGCCGTTTGGAGTAAGCCCTTAGTAAACTTTTACCAACAACTGATTCAATAAAATGTAGATTTTTGCCAAGTAAAAATAATACAGTTAGTTTCACATTTGAAATTAAGTATTATAATTGAACTAGTTAGAGACCCGTGCGTTGCAACAAAGTCATAAAAATAATGAGATGAAACTTACTGTCTAACTAACTTCACACATCAAATATTGGAGAGCAAGCGACAGAGAGAGAAGAGTGACCATAATACGCGAGGAGATAGAAAAAGTGGAGGGGGTGGGCGGTTGTATCCTGAGAGAAAGAAGAGAGATAAATGGTCCAGATCAAATCAGATGACTGAGAAGAGAGGAGTGAGGACGGATCAACCACCAACTCCTTCTTTTATAATAGTAAAGATACTAACCACTAATGTTTAGAAAAATAAACTAATAGAGTAATAGTCAAAGTTCAAACTTGCTGACCATACCAGGTCAAACGGGGCCCAGCTGTGTGATGTAACAACTGACGTTTTTCTTCTTTTCGCCGCATGAGTACGTACGTAGTTTCGCCCATTTGTGCAAGGTCAAAGTAATGAAACAGGTGTCGTACTGACGATCATCCTGTCGAAACGTCCGGGTCACCAAAGGAAAATTTTATATTGATTAATGTTGACCAAAGTTCGTGAAACTGAGAAACAACACCAATGGATGAAACAATAGTGTTTGGGCCTAGTCATCCACCTCTCCTTCAAACGAAATCGAGGTAATTTTCAAGTTTGCCTTTCTGCACAGTGGCCAAACAAAAAAAATTTCGTAAACATCCTGCTTGGCTTCGTGTTGCTCCTTTCTTTGAAGCAGCTGCTTCTTTAATCCTTTTTCAAAAGTTTGCACGATTATGTCTCGCAACATAATTTGTATGCTATTGCAAGCAAAAGAATATTATTGTGTACACACTTTAAGAATTTTTTGTATAGATAATCTATTTTTTATTCAAAACTACATAAATATACCCGCGGTCAAATTATTTACAACAATAGGCTCCAGTCGCCCCCTATTGGGCGACTGGAGCCTTTCGCCCAACCGGGAGGCGATTACATTGTAGTCGCCCTACGTTCAGGCGAGTACATGCAGTCGCCGTTCTATTGGGCGACTAGAATGCAGTCGCCTAATGGATGGGCGACAGGTAGTGCAGTCGCTCAATAGGAGGCGATCGCACTGCATTCCGTGATTTTTAGAGTTTTGTCAATTTTGTAGTTTTAAACTGGAAAAAAATTTGGTGTAATTGTAATAAAAGTTTATGTTCACTGGATGTTGTAGGTGCATAAAAAATTTTGAAATTTTTTTTAAAGAACGATTGACTGTAGAACGTTCCATATATATAGTGGTAAGTGATATTTTAATGTTACTGAGAATTTGTTTGTTAATATTGTTAAAAGACTTGCCATCTGAATTATTAGATGCGAACAGACGAGATAATAACCTTATGTGTAATAGAAATAAACTTCATAATACATTTGGGAGTAACATGCCGCGTACAATTTTATTACATGCATAACATATAGCATGATATGCGACTAACCTATCCAACTGCTTGTACGATGTAACATCCCATTTTCATATTTTGTGCTAATGTGTCTTTTTAAGCTTATGTTAATAAAATCAAAGATTTTATTTTCTCTAGTTATTTTCTTTTGAGAAGAAAATTGAAGAATTTCAAAAGAAATTAAATTGAAAGTTGATTCTATCTTCAAGGGGGGTGAATCAAATAAAATTTGACAATATAGAAATTAAATTGATCTTCAAAAGAAAAATAATAATTTCCTGGATTATAAAAATATGTTCATATGTATATATGAATAATTATGTAAAGAGAAAGAAATAAATGATATATATATGTTTATGTATAACAATATAAACATATATATATATACCAAATGAAAGAAATAAAGTATATATATGTATTTATAAAATATAAACCGAAATCGGAATTTAAAAACGAAATGGAAATAAAAAAAAATCCAAACCGAAAAACCACAGCGTCCATCTTTCCTCCCATCCGATCTCGTAGTCCATTTTCCCGACCACGTCACCCCTTTCCCTCTCTTCTCTTCTTCCGGGCGACGCCCCTCTCCTCTCTGTCTTCGCCGCCCCTTCCTTTGCCTCGGCCGCCACCGCCGCCGCCGATCGCGCCTGCCAAGTCCTACCGATTCACCCTCCCGAGATCGCGCCATGGTGGGTAAGCCATTTTGGCCGGCGCCGCAGCACCTCCGGCCTTCCGCCGTCGGTCGTGGCCGCTTTCCCATGGCCGCGATGAGCTCGAGCGGTGGACGATTTAGGCGCATAACGTTGTCCTAATCCGACCGATAACCGTTAACCGCACATTAACTCCATGGGGCCCGCCAGTCAGCTGCAGCCAGCGGCACTAATCGCGCACCATTTTTTTTTCCTCGGGCCCCACCTGTCGGCAGCTCATACCCTCTCTCCTATTTTATTTTCTGGATTTTAAAACTTTGAAACATCATAACTTTTTAACCAAAGGTCCAAATTTAATGAAGCAAAATTCTAAATTTTTCTAAAATCAAGATCTATCTAATGGTTCTGTTTTGGTTCAGTTTTGAGCTAGTTTGAGTCAAGATTCATTGTAATGCGTACTTATTAGCTCTCGTTATTTCATGTGGCAACCTTCCGGTTCAACCTCCCGAGTAGAGTACGAAGACGCGAGCAAGCCTCCGCTTGAAGCAGCACCAGAACCCCAGTCTTTTGATCCAGGCGAGTCAATGCTTTGATCATTTTGCGCCTATATTTCATGCAAAACTATGTTCATTTAAACTATGAGAACATGCATGCTCTATTTTATATGCAAATATATGTCACACCTAAGGTAGTTAACAACCTCGTATTTACCACAAAATAAACTACCCCAACAACAGTTGATATCACATGTCCGTTGTCACCCTAGGAGTAAGAAATCACTAAAGTAGTTATAAGTCGTATTATTACCATGCTGAGTCTGGTCAATCCAGGGCTTCAGTAGCCCTGTTAATCATATGTTAATCATGGAAAACTAGTTTTGGGACAGTCACATGATGTATGTGGCTGATTATGTATGTTAAATTGAGTTATGCTTCTCAAAACCCTAAAAATCTGCTATACGGTTTGGGCGGATGGAAAGAGCGGTGGGTGTGGATGTAACACAAGGGTTGTGGAATGAACCGCCCAGCCAATTTAAGGACTTAATCTTGTGTTGACCCTCCGTGTACAACAGTACAACCACAAGCTGGCAAAGTGTAGGCTTGGCTAAATAATTTACTGAACACTCTAGTCATTTCACAGAGAACGTGTGTAGGTGGGACATGGAAGCCCCACCTGGAATGGGACACCGGATGTAGGTGACGTTGCCTAGGTTAGCGTATGTGGAGAGAGGAGTCCGACTGCGCTATCCTATGGTGGACATCCCGCACAACCTATGGACGTAACCCCATAGGAGTGACATGCTAGAGTGCGAGGTATTGTAAAGGCCTCGTGATATTTTCCCAATCTACATGTCCAAGGCATCATGTAGAACTGTCGGGATAATTATCTCTTGTGGGTATAAAGATGTATAGTCTCTGCAGAGAATATACAACTATTCGAATAGCCGTGCCCACGGTCAAGGGCAAACACGGAAATCTTCCTCGAGTTAGTTCTATTTCAAAATTTTAAAAGAAAAGATTGGGAATAAAAATCTGTTGGGTGGATGTAACCTGACCTTGGTAAATTTTCCGGAGGGATGTACTCCTGTGTTGGTAATAAGGTGGATGTAACCTTCTTAGTAAAAGTAAGCATTGGTGGATGTAACCTACCTGGTTGTCAATTATTTGCACACCCTTAAATTTATCAAATCTGGAGTTCTTGAAAATTGCTAAGTCCTAGGAGTTTTATATTACGATTATTCCAAAAGTCGCTTTACGCAAATAAAAGAACCCGAGCCACCTTTGTTAGCCTTGCATCTATAATTATGTGCATTCTGTGTGTTGCCTCGCGGAGCACGGTGGTTAGTGTGCTCACACTCGCTCTAAACCCCCCCATACAGCACTAATAAATCAAGAGCACTACGCCTACCATGAGGATCAAGATGCCGAAGGCAATGAAGAGGGTGGATATTAGTTTAGGCCTCGGAGATTTTACTCCTCGCTTCAGTCCAGTAGACTCGGCTAGTTTGGCGGGTGCCTCCGTTATTGGTCAGGCCCTTGGCTAATAGCGAAGGTACTCAGGTTGCCCCGGTCGCTTGCCTGTGGCTAGTTGTGCCCTACGCTTATGTACGCTTCTGTTTCCGCTCTTTATGTATTGTAAGACATTTGGCCTGACGGCCCTATTGTAACCTAGACCCGACGTGGTCTATTTAAACTCCGGTATTGTAATAATTATTTCGCCATGTATGAAATGATGCAGCATTGTATCTGTGAGCATTATCTACTGATCCAGGGAATAATGCAGTGTTATCACAGGGAATTCCATGTTATAAACTTGGGGTCCGACATACGACCTACTGTGTGGACCGGGGCCACTTTCCCTTCCTTGCCCGCTCGGCGTTGAACTCCTCCGCGGCCTCTTTTGCCTTAGCCGCCGTTTCCCTCTTTCTCTCGCGCTCCAAATCGCGAGCCTCCCGCTCCATCCGCGTGCACACATCGAGATGGGCTTGCGACTCGTGTTGTATACGCAGGGTGTGCTCGTTGTTGCGGCGCTCCTCCTGCAGCAACTCTTTGTCCTGTTTGAAATTCCACTCCTCGAAGTCGAGGGTCCATTGGTCCGCAGGGTGGATCTCAAGATCGATCCATTTACGGTAGCTACATAGGGGCTCCGGAGACTGTAAAATGAGGGGAGAGATTGTTAGTACGTGATGTGAATGAGAAAATATTAGGAAAAATGGTGCATGTGGTCGTTACCGGTTCCCGATAGGATGAGGTGTCAAAACGGCGGTTGGGTAGTCACTGAAGTAGTTTGCGCAACCCGACCCAGGCTGATGCGTTCCTTCAATTTGATGAGCTTGCACGTGTCCCCGCACCAACAAAGGGGGGTGTCTCCCCCTCAGGTGGGAGTTGCGGCGAACGCTCGTTGGGGACGTCCGGGATGGGGTTGTTGCTACGCGGCCGCTCATTGCGGGGAGCTGACCTCGTAGCCGCAGCAGCCCTTGCTTGTTGCTCGCGAGCTGCCGCATCCCTTGCTATCTTGTGTGTCTCCTCCCATTCTGCCTTCTTGCGGGACTCCTCCCTACCCTTCCGAGTAGCTTCATTTATCTTGTCCGCGAATTTTTGCCATTCCTTTAGATTCTTGTTGTTCATTTCGACGTGGAGAAGGAATGTATGATGTAGTGTTAGATTGTGTAGTGTTCTCTTGCAGACGCATTGCACCTCAATTTATAAGGCCAAGGGTAGCCATGTGTATTTTTTTTGGCCGCTGCGCAAAGCTGCCATCTTTTGTCATGTCACTGGGCAAAGCTGTCCTCTATTGTCATGAAATAAGGCAGAGCTGCCTTCTTTTGTTATGTCACTGCGCACAACTGGGCTCTTTTATCATGTCACTGCGCAAAGCTGGGCTCTTTTGTCTTGTCACTGCGCAAAGCTGGGCTCTTTGTCATTACCTTTGCGCAAAGTCGGCCTCTTTGTCATGTCATTTGCGCAAAGGCGGCCTCTTTGTCATGTCACTGCGCAAAGCTGGCCTCTTTTGGCATGTCACTGCGCAAAGCTGGCCTCTTTTGTCATGTCATGGCGCAAATCTGCCCTCTTTTGTCATGTCACTGAGCAAAGCTGGCCTCTTTTGGCATGTCACTGCAGTAAGTTCTATCATTTCGTATAAATAGCACGGTTGGGGTCTCATGATATTGTAGGCAGAGAACCGTGCAAATCAAAAAAAGAAGTGTGTTCTCTTCTGTGGTGAAACATAACATGTCGGAAGCTGAGGGCCGATCGGATATGGGTCACCGAAGGAAGACCTTCCCTTGGAAAGGAGGGAGATATTTGGTCAACACTACCGCTTGATACCAAGTCGGCGTGCTCAACCAGCATGGCCGAAGTGCCGACACAATGAGGACGCGGTTGTGCAGGCCCTGGAAGGCCAGTTCGATGGCGGCCGACATTTCTTCCGATGCCCACGGTCCTAGGTAAAAATCAGTAACAGTACTTTCTTATTTCTTATGCAGGCTGCATGTTTACCCTCCTTTCCTGCAGATGGCGAAATGCGAGTTCTCTCGGTGGATCGACCCTCCCCACGAACAGTATATTGTCAATTCTGTATTCACATTATGGCAGGGAATATTTGAGTTGCAGGAGCGAATCGAGACCCTCATTGAGGAGAACAACGACGTCCGCCAACAGATGCAACGCAAGAGGGGCAACGAGGAGGTCGTGAACATAGGAAGCTCGTATGATCCCACATGTTGCTGCGCCAATCTCAGCTGCATATGTGCGTGCCACTACCACGACGGCCAGCCACGTCCGAGACGGCCCCCTCAGCAATACTCCATGTGGGTGCCACGAGGCTCGTTTGGCATGTAGGCAACGAGGGTTAAGGTTGTGTCGTATTTTAGTACTTATGTTCGATGTTGTGGTAATTTAATATTGTGTGCTATTTCCTTTCTTGTGTTTATTGTTATCGTTTGTTGTACTGCTGGACAGTTGATCTATGTATATGTCAACGAAGCAGTACATAAATAATTTGCACAACATTGCATAAACACCAACTACATTACAGAAAAGAGATGTAACATGCAAGTCATACAGATGGTGCCCTCACTCGCCACCCTCAGGTGCCCCGTCACCGGGCCCGCGTCCGCCCCTACGACCCCGCTTGGGGCGGAACTCAATTTCTTCTAAACTAAAATTTGTTAACTATATTTTCTAACCTAAATTTTTCCTAACCTACAATCTCTTTTAAACAATAATTTCTAAACTATATTTTCAAAACTAAATTTCTTCTAAACTAAATTTTTTTCTAAACTAAATTTCTAAACTCAATTTCTTCTAAACTCAATTTCTAAACTAAATTTCTTCTAAACTCAATTTTCTAAATTCAATTTCCTAAACTAAATTTCTTCTAAACTAAATTTGTAAACTACATTTTCTAAACTAAAATTTCTAAACTTACCAAACTAATTTTCTAAACTAAAATTTCTAACAATAACAAAATATACCTGAAAATCACGCTTTCCCTCCCTCTTCTTTTCTGCTTCTTCTTCTCTTCTCTCCTGCTCTGTTTCTCTGTTTCTTCCGCTCTCTTGCGCTGATCGGTGCCGCCGACCGGCGACCGCGGGCGGCTTATAAGCCCACCCACAGTCGCCACACGGTTGGGCGATTGGCATCTGATAGCAACGGTTCGGCGATCGCATGCCAATCGCTCCACCGTTGACGGCCGCATTAAATCGCCTAACGGTTACGGGCTCCCTACACATCGCGCGGTGGGGTGAAAGCGCTCGATCGCCCAATGGGGGTGGGCGACTGGAGCCTATTGTTGTAAATAATTTGGCCACGGGTATATTTATGTAATTTCGAATAAAAATGGATTATACGTACAAAAAATTCCACACGAATAAAAAAATGGATTATCCTGGATTTGTTTAGACGTGGGAAAGTATAGCTCCTGGATTTGTTTAGACGCGGGAGAGTAGGACTCGGTTGATTTGCTCCCTCCTAGATCCCCTGGAAAAAGGTCCCGAACATTGTTTTTATCACTACTACAGAAAGCCTAATACTAGACGCCAAATCACAGACAATTTGACAAAACCGTCTGTGACCAACACTAATACAGACGATTTTAATTTAGACACCGTCTATGTTCATGGCGTCGGAGAAAACGAGTATAACAGACGGTTCTTACTGTAGGACCGAAATGGCAACAGAGGGGGTGAATGTCGACTTTAAAATTTCCCCCTCAAAGGTTCCACTTAATGAAAACTCCTCAATAATACCTACGAAGAGCTATGAAGGAGTTCAAGGCAACTCTCTGGAACCTAGAGCACTCAAGAAGAAGGCACAGCAAACAAGGAGATATAAATCTTGGCAAAAACACCCTGTCTGGACAAAGCCGGTCAGACCGCTCAGACCAGGCCGGTCAAACCCCTGCCTCAACACCGGTCAGACCGCCGGTAAATTGCCGGTCCGACCGCTGAGGCCGGTCTGACCGCTCGACAAAGGCCGGTCAGACCGCCATGAGGGGGCCGGTCTGACCGCTCCCCTTTTCCAGGCAGCCCAAGAGGCAAACTGAATATAGAGACAGTACGAGCAAAAATCCAAATTCCCAGCGATTCTTTGATCCTTTGGCCAAGAGACTTTGCAGATGTGTTAGCAATAACCACTGGACTCTGCAAGTCAAAAATCAAGCCATCTCAAAGAGGGAAACAAGATTTGGAACAAAACCCTAGAGGATGAACATGAGGAGCCCAAAAGTGAGATTCTAGCAAATTGATCAAATTGCTCTTGGAATTAGATGACCAAAGGATCTAGAAATGCAATTCCATTCATGAGCAACCCATTTTGCCACTCAAAAGCAAGAATCAACAAGAAAACGAAAATCTCAAGAATCTTGCAAAGAAAGCATCGAAGAAAAACTATACACGGGAGAAAACTTCAGATTTTCATTCCAAAGAAAAGATTACAAGGAGTCCCGATACGTATGTACATTAGAGCAAGAAAGAAGATTACAAGACTCTCAATCCATCCTCTCCCTCTCAATCCTCACAAACATCAAAAACCACACATGTTCTTGGGAGGAACACACATACACACTTCACAAGAGAGGAGAGCAAATGAGGGAGACACACATGCTGCCCTTAACTAGTCTCCACCCACTAAAGCCTAAAGCAAAAGGCCTCTCCAAAGACTCTTTTGACTAAAGCAAACCCTAACTCTCTCTCAAAGGGCATGAAGGGGTATGTAGCCCCAAACAGCTATTTATAGCCCCTGGCTAACGGGTCTCCCACCCGTTACGCCGGCTAAACCCGAACGGAGCCCGCTCCCACTTGTGCAGCCACGCGAAATTACCATTTCGCCCCTCCTGCACCTTCCGGGAAGCTTCCGCATTCCTTGTCGTCCACGACTCGCAACCACATCGAATCTCCGCCGTCTTCGACACATCCGACCATTCTGACCTCGACCTTTGCGTGTCTCAGTCCGGTCACCACGTGTCTCACCACGACTCCACCTCGGCGATCCGCGGCCAAAGATGGACAAGAAACACATCAAATAGCACCGCTCGATACATGAAAACATAAATAGCATTAATGAACCCTCATTAAGCGCAAACCTGTCAATTCAACAGAATAAGCATCCTAATCCTATTTGACCAGGTATGACCAAGTCCGACCGAGCCCGTTGCACCACGCAACGACACGGTCCGAACCAACCAACTCAAACTCGACTTCCCTAAACCGATGTCAATTACTCATCATACACATAGGATGACCTTCACAAGGTCTCCCACTTACCGATGAACCGTCTGTGATATTTTAGTATCACACACGGTTTTATTAAAAGCATCGTGATAATGCGGAATTATCACGGGCGATTTTATTAAAACCGTTTGTGATAAGTCGATTATCACTGCATCGCTTGTATTAAAACCGTCTGTGCTAACTCAGAATTATCACAGACGGTTTTTATTAAAAACCGTCTGTGATAATGATGTTATCACAGATGGTTCGTATTAAAAACCGTCTGTGATATGTTTCCACCTTGCAGTCCTCTAAAATTTCATAATCTCCCGCCTGAGTCCGAGTAGGATTTAGTTTTGAGACACTTTCAGTAAAACGGGCACAACTTTTGCATACGGTGTCCGTTTTCGACGTTCTTGTACTCGTTGGAAAGCTAACGACGAGCCCGATCGAAACCTGAAAATCGGCCATCGTTGGACCTAAACCTGCGTCACAAGTTTTTTGTTTCTGTTTTTGCCCTTTTTCTTGGTCTTCCCTTCGGAATTTGTATTTTGGTTCAACTGAAAAGTTGTAGATCTCATCGAAACCTTTCAAATGAGTATATATAAGTCATATAAACCTTTCAACTGAAAAGTTGTTTATATTGCATCGATATATAAAATTGTGTATTCCAATTCACAGACAGTTGGTATATAGAACTGTCTGTGATATTCATTCATCACAGACGATTATAGCTACCAACTATTTGAGATAATCTGACCGCTGGGCCCGTCGATCCTCCTCAACCTAATCCTAACCAATAGAAATCCACCAACCCTCACCCCACGGATCGTAGCTCCACCTCTCCGTTCCCGCGCCAAAAATTTTCGCACTCTCACCTCTCCCTCCCCTATAAATATAACCAAAACACAGCCTCCTTACTGTTCTCCTTCTCCTTGCCGTCCTCCTCCTTGTTGTTCTCCTCCTCCTCCTTGACCCTTACCATAATAGCCCGTATGGAGCAGACGACGCACAAGTCTACAGAGGCAAGACACCGCAGAAGCAACTAGCTCGTGCCAACCGTGCAGACGCTCAATCAACGCCGACGATGGTGGGCGTCAAAGACATCCGGCTCATGCGTTGCATCAGGGGCGAGAAGGCATAGAGGGTCTTTGTTTTTTCTCTGTTCTTGTTGTGTAACCTGCTCGTTGTTTTGGGATATTGTAATGGTAGACTCTAATCTTAATAAAAATAGATGTTTTATGTTTGTGAAATGAATTGAGATGTGAATTGGATCTATACATGTACATGTTGATCTGCTTATTTCAAAGGGCATGGCTAGCATTTCCTGAGGCTAGCCAATAAACAGAAATATGTTTAGGAGTAGAAGGGAATATCACAAACGATTTTTAGCTAAAAATCATCTGTGATAGTTTGACATGTGTCATTTTTATATATATTTAGCGGTCATTTTACCCTCATATTTTTTCATATTTTGGAACCATTTATCATCATTTACACGTTTTTCCATATTTAATTGCTCAACATGGACCATTTTACATTTTTATATATTTTTACGAGCCGGTAGATCGAGGCGCAAAAACGACAAATCTGGACTTTCGGGACTGCTCCGTACAGATGTGCGCGTCGTCACGGATGCGTAGGATCAAACCGCGATGAAATCAGACTTCCGGAGGGCCAGAACAGAAGAAATCAAATGGGAAAGGACCTAATTGTAAATCCTAGATTTTTCGAGGACTAAAACACAAAATTTCAAAATCTCCACTGGCCTCAAATCCCTAGCGCCGCCTGTGGGAGACCTGAGCCCAGTTGTTTCTTTCCTTTCTCCCCATCGCCTTCTTCTCTTCTCCCCCGATTCCTCTCCGTCTCCGACCGCTGGCGAGGCCGGGCCAACTCACCGGCGCGCCACCAAGCTTCACCGCCCCTCTCCTCTCCTTTCACTGCATCCCTACTCCCCTCTGTGTGCCCTCGCCGCTTCTCCATCCACGCCGCCCAAACCCACCGCTCGGCGCCGCCACCTCTCCTCCTGCTTCTCCACATCCGGCCGCACTTCACCGCCTCCCTTCTCCACCTACCGCTCTTCCTCTACTCGCGCGCTGCCTCCCTTCTTGCTCTTCCCCCAGCACCGCTCTCGGCCATTCCCCTTCCCCGCCTTTCTCCACCGCCGACCGTCGTCCAATCCCGTGCGGCGCCGCTCCATCCACCTCACCACCGTCGCGCTGGCCACCATCTACTTCTTCCTCTACTTCACCTGTCGCCGATGCTGCTCCCCTTCTACCACCTCGGTGACCGCGACCCCGATCTTCTTCAACCTCTTCACCGCCGGTGGACTCGACTTCATCAACCGACGGTGACCTCTCCCCAGCTTCCCCTTCAGCGCCGCCGCCGTGCCTCCTCCCGTACGCCGCCGTCCTCATCTGCCCCACCGACGCCAACTGTGACCTGTCTTCTTCCTCTTCTCCGCCGGCTGCATCATGACTCCACCGAGCTCGGCCTCCAATCTGCTTCACCTTCTTCCCCCTCAGTTGCCTAATTTCTTCCTCTTATTTCTTCAGCTCTTCATTATTAATACTCTATTAACTGACAATTTCCATTTGCACTGAGATGGTGAATTGTGGATTTTGATCTATTGCAATGTGAATGTTAGGACAACAATGTAAATTATGCACTGTGGTGAATGTTTGTGCATGAGATCAGTGGATATTCTGTTACTGTGCTATAAACTCATGTGATTTTGCTAGTTATTCATCTATCGATGCTTGTGGTGATATGATCTTGTGTTAGTCATCTTATTCTTATCTCGTGATCGATGTCATTGACGAGTAGTTAGTAATTAGTTGAAGTCTCTATTTAGTTTTTATGTGTTATTTGTGTAAGAAGTAAGTTGTGAGTTGTGCTTGTGTTCAGTGATCTGTTAGTCTAGATTCTGTGTTAGTCTTTGTGTTGTCCTGCGTGATTTAGCTAGCCGGCGACCGTCTTCCTACCCTTGCTATCTTGACTCCCCTCCTTACTTCTAGACTCCCTCTTTTCTCCTCTCTACGGTCTGTCGACAGTTAGGTTGAGCAATAGTAGTTGTAGTTTGTTATGTTGTCGTGTGCCGTCGTCGTTTAGTTAGCTGTCGATCGTTTCCTCTCTCTTTCTCTCTCGACTCCCTCCGTGCTTCTAGACTCCCCTAGTGCTTCTCGACTTCCTCCTGCTGTCTCATGGTCGGTAGTTAGTTATATCGTCGATCGGTGGTCGTTGTCGTTCGTGTGTCGTTTGTGTCGTAGTCGTGTCGTTCGTTCGGTCGTACGACGTCCATTCGTACGGTCGTTCGTTCCGTTGTCCTTCGATTGTTTAGTTTGTTCGTCGTTTCGTCTGTACAAGTTAGAGTTTGCTTTAGGTTTAGTTTTCTCCCTCGTTTTGTTTGACCTAGCTTTAGCCGAGCACTGGTAGCCTCAGTCTAGTCCCTGTGGAGAACACGACACTCGCCGCTATTTCAGTGGCAACGCGTGCACTTACGGGTGTGCTATTTTAGCACGATCATAGTTATAATCACAGACGGTTTTTAGTTAAAAACCGTCTGTGATTTATAAATATCACAGATGGTTTTTAGTTAAGAACCGTCTGTGATATTTATATTTTTTACTTAAGAACCGTCTGTGATAGTTGCACCACAGACGGTTTGAAAGCCGTCTGTGATGACCTCGTATTTTTACTGACCCATAAATTCAGACGACTCACAAAATCATCTGTGATGACGTTTTTGAACTATTTGTGATGACTTTTTCTGTAGTAGTGTATGGCTCGGTGATTCTAGTACTTGCGCACATATTTCGTGCACCTGCACGACCCCATCTTCTACATGGGAATTCTACGTCCACACACGACTCGGCCAAGTCAAACGTGACAAGGCGTTTGCACACACAACACAGTTAACTTCCCCCATGCTTGTCTCTTGCTCACCTAGCTCTTCTTGCCTTGCATAAAACTGAGAAACAACACCAATTGGTGGAACAACAGTGGTTTGGGCTGCATCATCCTTCCATCCTTCAAGCGAAAACCGTCCTTGATTTTGAGGCGATATTCAAGTCTTCATCTTCCTGGACAGTGGCCAAATAAAAAATTTTCTCCTTGACATCCTCTTGACGCTTGGCTTCTTGTTGCACCATTCTTTGTAGCAGCCGCTTCATCCATCCTTCTTCAAAAGTTTGCATGTCCGTGACGTGCAACACAATTTGTCTGCCCTTCTAAGCAAAAGAACATTGTTGCGTACACAATTTACTACCATGTTCACGGCACCAAAGTTCACCCAACAACCAGTGACTAGAAACCATAGGTACTGGAATAACATCACACCGCAACTCACAAGAATATGCGCCCAACGAAAATAGTACCTTCACTTAACTCTTGATCTTGACAACATGGTCGTACCATCTCAACCAGTATGGCCTTGGGTGTAGTGTCATCTCCAGCTTCAACTTTTCGACGAGCTCGACACTAGCAGCATTGTTCATGATGTCATCATTGATCGACAAGTCAACGATTTTCTCCCCCACTTTATATTGAGAGTGAAAAAGCCATTTCTTGCTATAGCCTTCCTCCTCCATTAGCATGTTGAGGTTCAACGCGTTGTAGCTCTCCACTGAAGGCGTAGTAGCAGCATCATCAGCACCACCATGAGCAACCATCGCTTTGATACCAAATGCTGCAGATCAAACCTCATAACAAGATTAAATCCAAGGGTTCTCTAATCTTTCACAGAGGTAGAAACAATAAGTTATATGTGGAGCATGTTTGAGACCATGTGGAGGACACCCCATGGTTGTGATGAGTAATTACCTCTGCTTTAGAGTTTGTGTGAAGGCTGAGTTTAGTTTTTGAGATTTGTGCAAAAATTTGCTGGTTTTACGACCTCTGTGCTCATCTTTGTGTTTGGCAGCCCGAGTTACGACTAGGTGGTCGTAGGTGCCGTTATGACTTGTGGTCGTAGGTGCCATTACGACTTGGTGGTCATAGGTGCTGTTTTGACTTGGTGGTTGTAAGTGCTTTTACGACTTGCTCTTTACGACTACGTTGTGTGTCTCTGTGTTTGGCAGTCATCCTTATGACTTTGTGATTGGTAGTAGTCTTTACGACTTGGTGGTCGGTAGTAGATTTTATGACTTTGAAGTCGGTAGCCAGTTTTACGACTTTGAAGTCGGTAGCCAGTTTTACGACTTTGCAGTCGGCAGCCAGTCTTACGACTTTGTGGTTGGCAGCCAGATTTACGACTTTGTGGTCGGTAGCCAGTTTTATGACTATGTGGTCGGCAATCGATTTTACGACTTCGTGATCGATAGTCGTAGCACTGTCTGGCTGTGGTCGATAGTCGTAGCTCTAACTGCCCGTGGTCGATAGTCATAGCTCTGTTTGGTCGTGGTCGATAGTCGTAGCTCTATCTAGCCGTGGTCGATAGTCATAGCTCTGTCTGGCCGTGGTCGATAGTCGTAACTCTGACTAGCTATGGTCGATAGTCGTAGCTTCTACTGGTTGTGTGCAGTGGTCGTTGCGCGCTGCCTGTATGGTTGTAAGTCATAGCGACCAGTCTGTTAAAGTCGTAGCTGCTGAGAGTGATGGTTGTAGCGTCTACTACGTGGTCGTAGCAGTCTGTGCGATGGTCGTAACGACTTGCTGAGTGGTCGTAGACAGCTGGGAAGTCTTCTAGGGCTACGAGTACCTCATGTCCAGTGCATCCGAGTAGTCATAAGTGGTATAAGGCCAGCTGGATTGTTCTCTAAGTGTATTCTATTTATGCAGATTGATGATTCCTGTGTATTGTATGGTGCTATGTGATGCTTTGCTTATCAGTGGTGTTTGCAGGACTTTGGAGCTAGGTCATGGTGAGGTGTGGAAGGATTGCGACTAGACACAAGGAAATGTTGAGGTCCAGAATGGTCAGGAGAAGCCGAAGATGACTAAGGTTGCAAGGTGGTTGCAAGCGTGGTCGGCAAGAAAACATGAAGCTTCCAGGAAGGTGGGAGAGGGGCATTTTAGTGAATTGCTCAAGACCTGAAAAGGAAGTTGTTCTGTTAAAGGATGTTTGTCCTGTATAAGTTAACGGGTTGATGAAAGTGGTGTGCGTGAGAAAACCTAGTGGTAGGTAGGGGGTTAATGGGTTATCCCCGCTAGCAGAGGTTATGAAAAGGGATGGAGAGTTACCCATCCGGTGGTCTCTCTAGTCTTTCACTTTCTTGTGTGTGTTCTGTTAGGGTTTTTGTGTGGAGCAGTGGTGCTCATGTTCCTCCTGAATGGAGTGGCTGTAAACTCAATCTTCAGAGCAATATATCTTTTCTTGATCAATCCTTCGAGCATTGCTGTCTATATGAAATTGAGATTGGCTTATTCTTGTTCTTCTGCTGTTTCGGTTTTCCTCTGTTCTTTGATCATTTCTTTTCTTTCTGGTTTGAGAGACCCGTCTTGCCTATGATCTGACTTGCCTGGTGTTGGAAAATCACACTCGAAGCCATCTTGGCTATTCTATTGCCACTTGCATGGTCTGATCATCTTCTTTTCTTCTCAGTCTCGGTTTTAAGCGCTTTTGATGAAATCCAAGAAAGATCTCTATTTTCTTGCTAAGTTTTCAATTTAAGTTCAGAGTAGCCTTCTTGAGATCTTGTTCTTCCTGTGTCCAAAGGTTCACGATCAGTTGATCCTTGAATCAAAAGTTATTCGAAATTTGGATCGTGCGGTCGTGCGCCTCTCTGGTCTTCCTCTGTTTCTTCTAAGATGTTTACGATCGCGTTCATTTCTTCAACTACGGTCAAGTTTCTCTCCGCAGCATACCTCTTTTCAACTACGTTGGTTGTTCGACCACTTGTTGGCTTACGACCACGTAGGTTACGACCACGGTCTTGACCGGTTATGAAGGACCGGAATGGCAACAGAGGGGGGGTGAATGGTGCCTTTCAAAAATAAAATCCTCCCCTCAAGTACTCACAAAGCAGAGAAGAACTCACTGGAAAAATCAGATCAAGAGAAGAAACCAAATCCAGAGAGAAAAGCGAATTTCAGTCGTTTCGCGGTGACGGTAGTACCGCTTACGAGCGGTAGTACTGTTGAGCGGAACTACCGCTGTAAACCGCGGTAGTACCTTTGAGCGATAGTACCTCTCGAGGAGAGGTAGTACCGCACCAAGAACAAAGACGCTGTAAACTCGAGAAAAATCCGAAATTCACGAGAATCTTGGGTTCTTGGCTTGGGAAACTTTGAGGATAACTAGGAAACACTCCCAGAAGACTTAGCCAAGAACTAATTTCAAGATTCCTCTAGGGAATCAAAGAGAGGACAAGAAACCCGAAAATACAGAGGGTTGCCCAAAATCAAAATTCGATTCCAACTCTAATCCTTTGGCCAAGAGACTTTGCAGATATCTTAGCAATAGCCACGCGACTCTACAAGCCAAGATTCAAGCCATCACAGAGAGAAAACAAGGTTTGGGGCAAAACCCTAGAAATAAGCCATGAAGAATGAGAAGGCTTCAAACCGCGGCGAGATTAAACTTGATTTGCTCTTGGGAAAACTTGATCAAATGACCTTGGGGTACTATCCCATCACAGAGCAATCCGTTTTACACTTCCCGGGCAAGAAACAACGCAAAAATCAGAGAATCAAGAACTCGCCCAAAAAGGAAAAACGAAGAACAGAGAGCACGGAGTAACAAGAAACTTGATTCTCATTCGGATCACAAGATGAGTACAAAGGAGTCCCGATACCATGTACATTCACACAAGAAGAAAGATTACAAGACTCTCAACTCATCTCCACTCTCTCCCTCTCTCAAATCCTCAAGATCACCAAGAACTCTCCCTAGTTCTTGGGAGGAACACACAAGGGTGGAGGCGGCCTTGCTGCACACAACCACTCTCACCCACTAAAGCCTAAAGCAAAATAACCTCTCCAAAGGCTCTTTTGACTAAAGAAAACCCTAAAACCTTTCCATGTGTTCAAAGGGGTCATGCAGCCCCCCACCTCTATTTATAGCCTTTGGCTAACGGGTCTCCGCCCCGTTACGCCCGCTAACTCCAATGGCGCCCGCTTCCACTTGTGCAACCTTGCGAAATTCCCGTTTCGCCCCTCATGCACCTTCCGGGAAGCTTCCGCGTTCCTTGTCGTGTACACCTCGCAACCACCTCGAGTCCACGTCGTCTTCGACACATCCCGACCGGGAAGCTTTGGCAATAAACACATCAAGATGTAAAAGAGAGAATATGATATCAAATTGGATGAAATGTCCGAAGTTTGTTTATTCTTAGCATTTTGAGCCATGAGAATTATCCAAAATGACCATAATGTATTACACCAAGCCATAATTCAATGAAGGGCTATCTAGATCATGACAATGTATGTATAAACTGATGAGGACATCACTTCTTCGGATATTTACAACACTCCTCCACTTGATATTCAAGGACCAATCACTAGAGCTCGCGCCCGACAATTGAATTTACATGTGAGCTCGTTCCTAAGTACTTCTTTTTGTTCATTTGAGAATCGATTACTACCTAATGATTTAATTATGATTAGGAACCATGGAGAGGATTGCAAAGAAGGTCTGAAACAAATTATGGCATTGAAGTTTATCGGGTTGTTGTACACGTGTGGCCGAGGACGCCTTGTTGCACAATGATGCTCAGTAGCGTCGTTGTGGGCGCCCACCAAGGACGAGGTCGTCAACACCACCGCCATTGTCGTCCGAGGCAGCAGAACATCATCATCCTCCTCGACATCCGGCGTCTTGATGTAGCCTCCATCTTACGTGGCGATGTATGCCCGTTGGCTAGGGCAATTCTTTTGCACATGACCAAGCCCATGGCAGCGGTGGCACTGAATGCCGGAGGAACGGCCCGTTGAAGCCACGGAAGAAGAACTCTTGGCTGGACCCGGCAAAGAATTTTTGTAGAATCTGCAAGGCGAGTCGTGGAAGGTGGCTTCGGTGGCGCTGCTGCCATCTTGTTCACAGGTGGAGGAGAACGAAAACTCGAAGAAGACTGGGGCAGTCCCGTCGATGTAGTCGTTTTCGGCGTGTAGAAGGGTCGTCCGGTGCGTGCCTTAGTTGATTCTGTGCGTCCCTGCAATTCTTTTTCTCGCAAGCATAGCAAGGTGGAACAAGCGGTTGATGATAGTAAATTCTTTATAATCAACAATGTCACGAATTTCACGCCGTAACCCCGTAGAAACGACAAATCTTATCCTCCGTGTCCTCAACAACCCCACAACGCACCATACCCTTTTGAAGCTCAGCATAATAGTCTTGAACAGAACTATCACCTTGTTCTAAGCGTTGTAATTTTTTTCTCAATTCAACTTTATATGAGGGGGGAACAAAACGATTACGCATAGCTTCTTTTAACCGCTCCCATGTATCAGGTTGTAAGCGCATGGTACTTAGTTCGTTCCACCAGATAATAGCAAAGTCCTTAAACTCACTAGTAGCTTGTCTAACTCTATGTTGCTCGGGAACTAAGTGAGAGTTAAACTTACATTCTCACCGTCATCTCCCAATCAAGATATATTTCAGCATCATAAAGACCGAGAAAAAGATGGAATGGTAAACTTGACTTTAGCAAAGGGTCGTCGTTACCATGACGGTTCGGTTATTAGCTCCCATACCATGTCGGTTTCTTTGAAGGCGACGACGTAGTCGTGCATCTTGTGTCGCCGCCGATCAATGTTGCCATCGCATCATACTACGTGGCTTCATCATGATGATGGCCGTCAGCGGCAGTGGTAGGCGTGCCTCCAATGTGTCCATCCGACCGGTGAGGTCGACCATCCGCCGCTCCACCCTGCTCAATGCCTTCCGTGGTGTTCAAGCGGGTAATGGCGGCGACGATGGTGTCCAATCTCGCGCCGAGATCAGTGAGTGAAGCGTTTTGTTTGTCGAGCGCAGCTTGTAGCCGTTTCGAGTCCGTATGCGAAAGTTATAGCCGTTTGAAGATGGACCTCCAAGTTATGGTTCTTTGTGGAGGTCAAAGCGAAGATCGGGTGGAGGGAATTTGTGGAATCGGTGGCGGGCTCGGGAAAGGTGGGGATGATGCGGTGTGATCACGAGGCGTGATGGATGGCGAAACAGAGGGTTAACAGAGGGTGGGATATGGGTGGGAAAACAAAAAGCAGAGGGTGGAAACGCGATGCGTGACGGCTAGGGTTTGAAGGGTGGTAGCGGAAGGAATACAACTCGAACAAAACACGATCTAAACCAGCAACACAACTCGACTAAGGACACAAACTCAACACTACGGACTCTGGAATCAACTTGTGCAAAGGCTAAACGAGGTCTACGACAGGAAACAACCTATGACTACAATTTTTGTAGGGCTTTTCATGGACTCTAGGACGAAACCGAAAATAACAAAGGAGGGTAACGAACACGAAGGAACATCCAAGCTCGATACCACTTGATGGGAACGGGGTCCCGATCTTCCAACAGGTTCTGGATAAGTTCGATTTGGTGGAGTCGCGACACAATTCGATCCGGCTTCCGAACAACACGTCCCGAACCCCGCAATCGCAGCACCACGTCTCCTCAGGTTATCAACCGCGCGCAGCCCGGTTGACCTCGCCAAGAAGGCTAATCGTCGCCTACGAATCGAAGAACACAAGCAAGAACAAGGAAGATCACAACTGAATTGCAGATGTATTGATATAGCACTCGAAAGTCGGGGTCTCACAAACCGATGAACGGCGAAACTGTTCAAAGACAGATTTAATCTAAGCAAAACCCAACCCTAATGGTGGGGGTGGCGGCTGTATATAAAGGAGTAAGGGGCGTGCAAAACCCCTGGACGCGTCCTTAATGGACTCCAACACGATACAAAGCCAAACGGCCCAAAAGACGGTGTCGTAGCACCCTGACAGATTCTGGACATCCACTTGTTTCGATGATTCCCATTGACTCAGAAGGAATTTTGACATGAAACCAGAGCCATTGGAAAGTTTATCTTCTCAGCTTTCCATACATATGTGGAACGTCCAAAACGGAGTCCGGATGCGATCTGGGCGTCCGTTTTAGTGCGGCCTGGTCCTGGACTCCGAATTGGATTCGAAGTCGGCTTGAGTTGGACATCCAACATGATTCGACCACCCTTGCTGGACTCGTGCGCCTCGTAGCCCTTCTCCAAGTACTTCTTGATCCTCTCCATGGTTCCTAATCATAATTAAATCATTAGGTAGTAATCGATTCTCAAATGAACAAAAAGAAGTACTTAGGAACGAGCTCACATGTAAATTCAATTGTCGGGCGCGAGCTCTAGTGATTGGTCCTTGAATATCAAGTGGAGGAGTGTTGTGTATATCCGAAGAAGTGATGTCCTCATCATAAACCAACTAGAAGCTACTAGATGACAATATGAGTATTTGAGCATTTTGTTACCATGTCAAGTCATCCAAAAGGTAAAGTCTAGCTAGAGATATCCAAGGATGATGCAAGCCATGTCAATCAAGCTAAGCGGAACCAAGAATCTAATATCGAGTCCAAATAGAGTGTTATATACTCAAGAGTGAAACAATGGTTCAAGTACTTGATTCTTTTGATGGCTCAAGCAAATTGAGCACAAATGACATTTTTCTTTTGGAACTTATGGTTGTTTTCAACCAATATTTTTATCATGTGCTAGATCTCAAGTCATTCTGCGACTACTCCAAGCAAGAAGCTTAAGAAGATAGTCTAGGTCATCCAAAACTCCCCCTGAGTTCATGCCTAGTGCAATGGCAAGCCGTCTCATGAGAAAGAATTGGTGAGATCAGTTTTTTCGCACAAAAGAGATCTTTTGGCTTTTTGACAAGTTGTACTAACTCATGTTACATCAAGAGTTTAAGACAGCTCAATCTAAGGCTCAAAAGAGATTCAACGCTCAACTCAGCCTATTTGACATGGCATGAATCATAAAAGGATAGCTCAAGAAAGACTAAACTTAAGTGCTAATCATGACAAGTTTTTAGTTCAAATTGAGCAAGTTTAATTAATTCATTATGGCAAAAGCTAGTCTACACATATGAAGTCATGATAAATCTAGCAAATAAGCATAAATCATGGCAAGATGTAAAGCATTGTAAGCATGTCATAACAAGATAATAATCAAGGCTCAATGTATTTATATTACAATGCAGAATGATATGCAGAAAATCCAGCTCTCCCTCAACATGTGATGCATCTTTTAGTTCAAGTTGAATTACGTCAATATTAAGCTCCAGAAGCTCCCAAATGAACTCCCCTTGAACTAAAGCAATAAAACAAGAAGTCAAAAGAAAACAGTGATCCTTAAAGCATAGATAAGATAGAGAATACTAATGGCTCAGACTGACTCTCATCTACCCCATATGACTCCGGGAAAAACAGTGATCAGAAAACACACACTAGAGAGCAAACACGCACTGCCTCACTGCAGAGTGGCCCAACCTCGCTAGAACCTAAAAGACGTGAGTGAGCTCAACCTAGTGAGATAAGAAACAGCTATCCTGAAAGCATAAGATAAGAGTAAGGAGTCTAAGCAACTCAGCAGGAAACACACTCTAACCTATGCTAGAAGGACTAAACCCAATGCACCTGCAGATGCAATGCAGCAGTAGGGAGACAGAAACATAAATAATATGATAAAGCAATAAATCCCAAAGCTCCCCTCACAACAGTCCGTAAGGACAAACCACCCCAAGCACTCCCCGCAAAGCTGAAAACCGAGAGCTATCTAATGGCTTGGTGAAGATATCAGCCAACCGGTGGTCACTCTCCACAAACTGAGCACGATGTCACCCTTCTCTACATGGTCTCGAAGAAAGTGATATCGATATCGATGTGCTTGGTCCGAGAGTGCTGCACGGGTTCTTAGCAATGTTAATCGCATCGTGTTATCGCAAAAGAGCGGAACACGATCGATAATAACCCAAAGTCCCGCAGTCGAGACCATCCAAAGCTTGGCTACAACAATCGGTCAGCGACAACGTGCTCGGCCTCTACGGATCAGTGCAACACCGGACCGCTTCCTCGAAGACCAAGAAATGAGAGAAGTGCCAATGAACTAGCAGGTGCCCGAAGTGCTCTTCCTATCTATCCTACACCGACAAAGTCTCGCATCCGAATAGGCTCTAAGGGATGAGCGGGAGGAGGAAGAGTACCGATACCATTGTCAATGGTAGCTCGAAGGTACCGAAAGATGCGCTTCACCGCCTGGCGGTGAGACACGCGAGGAGAAGCCTAAACCGAGCACAAAGACACACGAGAAGTGTATGTCGGTCTCGGCGGTGAGGTACAAAAGAGAGCCAATCATGCTTCTAAATTCCTTTTGATCGACTGGCTCACCATCCTCATCTGGGTCTAGAACAGCTGTAGAAGCCATCGGAGTCGACACCGGCTTTCCATCACTCATGTCAAATCGTCTCAGAAGGTCTCGAGTGTACTTGCCTTGATGCAAGAAGGTACCCTCCCGAGTCTGCTTGATTTGGAAGCCAAGGAAGAATGTCAACTCACCCATCATGCTCATCTCAAACTCGGTGCTCATGACATCCGAGAACTGTGAAACTAGAGCATGGGAAGAGCCGCCAAAGATGATGTCATCGACATAAACTTGACGAGCGAAGGTCATTGCTGGCCGGCGAGTGAACAAGGTCTTGTCAACTTTACCCATTTCAAAATCATGTCTCAATAGATAGGACTTAAGCCTCTCATACTAAGCTCTAGGGGCTTGCTTAAGTCCATACAACGCTTTGGAAAGCTTGAAGATATGACTAGGGTATTTGGGGTTCTCGAAACCTGGAGGCTGTCTGACATAGACTTCTTCCTCAATGAAGCCATTGAGAAATGCACTCTTGACATCCATCTGGTAAAGCTTGAAACCCTTAGAAGCTGCAAAAGCAAGCAGAATTCTAATGGCCTCAAGACGAGCTACAGGGGCAAAGGTCTCCTCGAAATCCAGACCCTCAACCTGGGAGTACCCCTGAGCAACCAGTCTAGCCTTGTTTCGGATGACTACCCCATCCTCGCTTTGCTTGTTCTTGAACACCCATTTGGTTCCAATGATATTGTGACCTCGTGGGGGCTCAACAAGCGTCCAGACCTTGTTTCTCTCGAAGCTCTCTAATTCTTCATGCATGGCATTTATCCAAGACTCGTCGGAGAGAGCATGACAAACGTCTTTGGGCTCAAAGGAAGCTACGAAGGCAGAGTGGAGACAGAAAAGTGACACGCCAGACTTGGAGCGTGTGACTCGTTCAAAGAGATCTCCAATCATCTGCTCAGAAGGATGAGATTTTTGGATATGTCTTGGAGGTCTGGATGAGATGAAGAAGTGGCCTCTACCTCGTTACACGACGGGGTAGGAGCAGAGCCACTAGCTCGGAAGAAGCGAAGGTAGGGTCGATCACCTCGAGGTGCGGTGGAAGAAGGCACCTCAAGGGGTGGAAGAGGGACTGGATCGGGTGACAACCCTCATCTCCATCATCCTCATCATCCACGAAGATGGTCTCGGTTGCTCTAGTGAACCTGAGATATCGGGCCTAGTCCCCGGACTGGCCTCATCGAAAGTCACCTCACAGGTTTCTACCAATTTGCTAGACTCAGCCTTCCGGACCCTATAGGCCCGCCAAGAAGTCGAGTAGCCTAGAAAGAGTCCATCACAAGATCGTGACTCGAACTTATCTAGGTTCCGGACTTTAAAATAAAACACTTGCAACCAAACACACGAAAATGAGAAACACTGGGCTTTCGCCCATATCTCAACTCATAAGAAGTGCGGTGCAAGTGTGCCCGAAGAAAAACTCGATTAGAAACATGGCACGCGGTGGCTATAGCCTCAGCCCAAAACTTCCGCGGTGTAGAGTACTCATCAAGCATCGTCCTGGCCATCTCGACCAAGGTACGGTTCTTCCTCTCCACAACGCCATTCTGCTGAGGGACGTATGGAGAAGAGAACTGGTGCTCTACACCTGTCTCACCACAGAAACTCTCAAAGTAGGAATTCTTGAACTCCGTGCCATTGTCACTGCGGATCGCTCGTAAGGCACACGAAGCTCAACAGAAGCCCTCTTGAAAGACCTCGAAATGTAAACGTCTCATCCTTCGAGGCCAAGAAAAACACCCAAGAGTACCTCGAATAGTCATCGACCACAACAAGAACGTACCACTTCCCTCCTGTGACGCACTCAGCCGGTCCAACCGTATCCATATGGAGCACCGTCCTGCATCGGTCATAGTAACTGTGTTCGAGGATGAGAAGCGGCAACCATCTTGCCGTGCTGGCATGGAGCGCAAACAAGATCTTTGACCATCTTGAGTTTCGGCAGACCACGAATGAGATCGTGGCCGCTAACTCGGGTCAAATGGTCAAATCAATATGACCAAGTCTCCTATGCGGAAGGAAAGATCGCGGGACTCGAGCGAGCAAACAACGGAGAGGATCACCAAGACTCGGAAAAATCAGCACGAAAGATCCTCCCAAAGCGAGAAATCCATAAACTAGACTACCCAAGAATCAAGAATTTTGCAGTTGTTTTTCTTAAAACTCACCTCGAAATCGTCATCGGTAAGCTGAGAGACTGAAAGCAAATTGTACTGCAGCTTACTAACCAAGGCAACATCTCTCAAAATAAATGAATCATTAATGCGCACAGTACCTTTGGCGATGATGCGTCCAGACGAAGAGTCTCCAAAGGTGATAGTCTCATCACCTGAAGCTCGGGCTAGGGAAGAAAACCAACGTGATTCTCCGGTCATGTGTCGTGAACACCCGGAGTCTACAAGCCAAACCTTTCCCTTCCCTGCCCGGCGAACCTGAGTCAACAAGAGAGCAAAGTCTCAGTACTGGGATAAATCAAGATAGATTTTGGAACCCAATACTGAGTCACACGTCGAGCGAAGAAGCGGTCACACAAGACCGACCTCTAACTACCCTCGCTCTCCATCGCTCAAAGAAGCGGAAGGTGCGTGAGCAGGACACAAGAAGGCATTCTTTGGTCCGATCACTACAGGCGGCGAGTCGGGTACCGCAAGAACACACTGGTCACGCCGTGGGTAGCTGTCTCGATGGGGAAAATGAGATCTACCCTCAGGTCGGTGGAAGTCACGATCAGGAACAGCATGAGGACGAAAACCAGAAAACTTGGAAGAACTAAGTCCTCGATGCTGCCCAAGGCTACCAATAGTAGCAAGCCTAGACCTCGCGCTGGTCTTAGGTGCACTCAAGGTCTGGGGCTGACCCTGAATACGCCTAAGAGACTCAACACGGTCTCTTGGCGATCTTGGCGCTTGAAGCAATGGTCAAACAAATGCCCATCCTTCGGCGAAGGTGCAATGATACCATATACGAGGGGCAAGCTGCGGTGAAATCACCTTCTTGTCGAGATCCCTTGGACAAAGTCCGCTGATTTAAATTGAACTTTCTTGTTCTTGGGCTTGACCTCAATCACACCTGCGGCTATGGGTCTGAGCACGACAGGTGGATGTTTCCTCACATCCTCATGAAAATCATATCCTAGACCTTTTTTAAATCTGGAAATTTTAGATTGGTCTAGAATAAGGTTGAGCTTCCTCTTGCCTCCTATAAATTTCTCGAGAGTGTTCATAAGATACTGACACTCCCGAAAGAGAGAGGTGCAAGAAGAGCAAGGAGAAGAAGAAGGAACAACAGGAGGAGAGGAAGAAGAACCAACAGAGGAAGAGCGAATAGCACGTGCGTATTTTTCCTTATGCACGGTCACCTCAACCTTGAGGGCTTCGCAGGACACACAAGGGGCAGTCCTAATTCTAGCCATTTGGTCTTCGTAACTCTTCCTAAACGTCTCTACCATGTCCTTATCCTTTTTCAACACCTCAGCACAGAAAGCACAAGGAGGATGTGATTTTTCTAGAAGGTCCTTATTTAGCTTCACACATTTTTCATCTAAAGCAATCAAATCAGATTTTAGTTTACCACAATCTTTGCATGGTGAGCTAACAGGAGCCTTAGAAGCATACTGAGCCATTTTCTTATTGTAGTCAATCATTTCTTGAAACTGTTTTGAGACGATTCAAGTTCGTGATTAACTTAGGACGGTTTGTGCAAGAAACAATAGGCTCAAGTAAAGAAGCATGCAACTCAGCAATTTTATGATCTACCCGTTTTAGGTTCAATTTCAAGTTATTGCAATTTTCACAAGTCTCGGGCAGATCGAGCAACATGGTATAAAGACCTCTAAAAGCATTGTCCTTATCCTCACATGAGGTGCAAGAAATAGTCTCAATAGTAGTAGATGAAACCGGAACTACCCTACTCATCTCAATCTCAGCAAGAAGACTAATATTCTCCACCTTAAGCAAATCAAGCTCAGAGGTCACACTATCATGAGAAGTCCTTAACTTCTCCATATCTCCCAGCAAAGCAGTGCATGTATCACAATCGTCACGGGAGGGAGCAGATATAAGTAAAGAAAACTCCCGTGACAAACGATCTACTTCCTTCTCCAACTCGCTACATCTAGCTCTAGATCTAGCATGAAAACCTCCTAGCTTAAGAAAAGCGCATTCGAGTTGGTCATATGAGGGACATACCTCGTCGAGTCGGAATAGAGATCGTGTCGCTGATCTCGCCTCGAGGCCATGAAGCACATCCGGGAGAAGTCGTCGCCGCTCTTGGGTTCTTGATCACCCGTCCCGTCATCGTCGCTCCATCCCTCCACTTCGTCGAGGTCGAGGTCATCGAAGGCGGCGAGGACGCGGTGGAAGAGCTTCTTGGCCTTCCCAAAGTCGCGGAACGGCTTCTTGCCTTGCGTCGGAGTTGGGGCCTTCTTGTTGCGGTTCTTGTCGGAGTAGTCGTTCTTGCCGGAACCGCCGTAGTCGACTTTGCATTTCCCCAACTTGGGACAGTTTGCTCGAATGTGGTTGGGGCCACCACACTCAAAGCAAATCACTGGTCCTCTTTTCTTTCCGTCCCTCCTCCTCTTGTAAGCATGGGAGAACTTACGAGCAAGGAGGGCCAGCTGTTCATCCTCTAACTGCTCTAACTGATCATCAGTTACATCACAGAGAGCAGATAGGGAGAACCCGTCAAGAGAGTCAGCAGAAGAACCAGAAGCAGCAGTGGGATCAGTGACTAAGGCCATCGACTAAGACTTCGACCGACGAGAGACTATGTCAATCTCGTGAGTCTTGAGGCGCGAGTAAAGCGCATCAAGAGTCAGGGTCGAGAGGTCCGTGGTGTCCTTGATGGTGGTCACCTTCATTTCCCAAACCCTAAGATCGAGTGCGGAAAGAATTTGTCGAGCGTTATCCGAGTCGGAGTATGTGAGACCGACGGCTCGGAGGTTGCTCAGAATCTTATGAAAGCGAGAAAAGCACTCGTCTAGGGACTCACCAGCAAGCATCTCAAATTTGCTGTAGTCGCGCTTGAACTGGTCTTATCGCACCGTCTTTATTTGGGTAGTGCCCTCATGGTAAGCATTGAGGGTCACCCAAATATCGAAGGCCGATGTCAGGTGAGAGATGCGATCAAACTCGCTTCTCAAACCACGAACAATGATGTTCCTCGCTCTTGCGTTAGCCTCAACATCGACCATATTCCGGCATTGATGTTCTCATCGGTGATAACAACGAACTGGACCTTGACCTTTCGCCAAATGGCGTAGCCCTGAGCCTGGATGTAGGTCTCCATCCGGCTCTTCCAGAATGGAAAATCCATCCCATCAAAGATCGGGGGCTTGGTCGAGTACTTGTCCGTCGCCATGGCTCTTGAGACCGGTTAAAGATCTATCAAGAAGAGCTAACCGGCTCTGATACCAATTGAAGGACCGGAATGGCAACAGAGGGGGGGTGAATGGCGCCTTTCAAAAATAAAATCCTCCCCTCAAGTACTCACAAAGCAGAGAAGAATTCACTGGAAAAATCAGATCAAGAGAAGAAATCAAATCCGAGAGAAAAGCGAATTTCGTGTCGTTTCACGGCGGCGGTAGTACCGCTTCTGTGAGCGGTAGTACTGCTGAGCGGAACTACTGCTGTGTAAACCGCGGTAGTACCTTTGAGCTGATAGTACCTCTCGAGGAGAGGTAGTACCGCACCAAGAACAAAGACGCTGTGAAACTCGAAAAAATCCGAAATTCACGAGAATCTTGGGTTCTTGGCTTGGGAAACTTTGAGGATAACTAGGAAACACTCCCAGAAGACTTAGCCAAGAACTAATTTCAAGATTCCTCTAGGGAATCAAAGAGAGGACAAGAAACCCGAAAATACGAGGGTTGCCCAAAATCAAAATTCGATTCCAACTCTAATCCTTTGGCCAAGAGACTTTGCGGATATCTTAGCAATAGCCACGCGACTCTACAAGCCAAGATTCAAGCCATCACAGAGAGGAAAACAAGATTTGGGGCAAAACCCTAGAAATAATCCATGAAGAACAGAGAAGGCTTCAAACCGCGAAAACTGAGATTAAACTTGATTTGCTCTTGGGAAAACTTGATCAAATGACCTTGGGGTACTATCCCATCACAAAGCAATCCGTTTTACACTTCCCGGGCAAGAAACAACGCAAAAATCAGAGAATCAAGAACTCGCCCAAAAGGAAAACGAAGAACAGAGAGCACGGAGTAACAAGAAACTTGATTCTCATTCGGATCATAAGATGAGTACAAAGGAGTCCCGATACCATGTACATTCACACAAGAAGAAAGATTACAAGACTCTCAACTCATCTCCACTCTCTCCCTCTCTCAAATCCTCAAGATCACCAAGAACTCTCCCTAGTTCTTGGGAGGAACACACAGGGGTGGAGGCGCCTTGCTGCACACAACCACTCTCACCCACTAAAGCCTAAAGCAAAACAACATCTCCAATGGCTCTTTTGACTAAAGAAAACCCTAAAACCTTTCCATGTGTTCAAAGGGGTCATGCAGCCCCCCACCTCTATTTATAGCCTTTGGCTAACGGGTCTCCGCCCCGTTACGCCCGCTAACTCCAACGGCGCCCGCTTCCACTTGTGCAACCTTGCGAAATTCCCGTTTCGCCCCTCATGCACCTTCCGGGAAGCTTCCGCGTTCCTTGTCGTGTACACCTCGCAACCACCTCGAGTCCACGTCGTCTTCGACACATCCCGACCGTTCTGACCTCAGCGCCACCTGCGCCTAGTCCAGTCCACCGTGTCTCGCCACGACTCCTCCTCGATGTCCTGCAGCCACACAGACAAGAAAACACATCACATAGCACCGCTCGAGATAATGGAATAACCATAAACCATAATCAACACAATGATCAAACCAAACCCAGATTTTATGCCCCGATTACATTACACACACGGTAGGTAGTTCCGCTCTCTAGGCCGAAGTACCGGCGCCGTAATCTCGTGAACACATGCTGCGGTGAGTTCAGAAAAATGCGGGAGCAACTGGCGAACCCAATTTCAGATTTTCAAAGACACGAGTCAATTACTCATCACAAACATGGGAGTACCTCTCACATGGTCTCTCAGGTTACGACAACGTTGATTTTTCAACCACTTGTTGGCATTCGATCACGTTGTCTACGACCATATCTATCTTGGCTAAACCATTTTCGATCTCGTTGGCTCCGGTTATGGCGGTCATCGACTTGGACGATCTGCGACCAGTTGTCGGTTATCGACTACATAGTCAAAGCTTACGACCACGTTGTCGTGCTTACAACTACGTTGTCGTAATTCAACTACTCTGCTAGTCTTCGACCATGGTCAGTTCTCTACTATGTTTTCTCCACTGTTCTATTTCTCCAGTGAGATTTCAACTCAAGTCTTCATAGCTCAGTAGTTATTGGAGAAAATAGTTAAGTGGATACTTGGAGACTTTTTGAAGGCACCATTCACCCTCCTTCTATTGCACGTCCGGTCCTACAGCATGAATTACAGGATGAAATGCACATTAAGATAGCTAAATTTCTCTCTCGCACACACCACAACACATGAACAAGAAATAGGGATCAAAGATCTAAGGGCAAAAATCAACACAACGATTGGAATCCACACAAAAAGATGAGAAATCTCGATGGACTCTCAAGAACTCGCACATACGATAAACAAGGATGAACCCTAACGGCCAATAACACACGGTGTTTATTCATAATTCAACTCTCTACCTTATATGTCACATGTAATAGCACAAAATTTTGCTCCCCATTTAAAAATGCATGAAAATGTTTTAGCACACATTTTATGCTTTTATTGTATGTTTGATAAATGATTAAGGAGATCAGTAGTGTCCCTAAAATTTTTTAAAAATTTTGGAGCTTGTTTACCATATTCAAAAATTCCCCCAAAGCCTCAACATTGAAACCAAATTTCAAACCCATTTTGGTGTTTAGTTCGGCTTATTTTTGGTGGTTTATGGCTGAAAACACTGTAGCTGGCTGAAAAAAACACTGTAGCTGACAGAGGCTTATTTAACATAATTAAATTTAAAAAAATTGAAAAATATAAAAAATTTGTTAGCCCATCACAGACAACGCAAACGAATATGGAAAAAAAAGAACCGGCAAAAAAGCTCAAAAAAAGCCAAAAATTCAGAAAAAGACGAAATTATGAATAGTGCAAAAATAAGCCAGAAGCCAAAAGCTCAAGCCATATTGAGCGGGGCCTGAATTTCCTGCTTGCCCTTGGGCCGAATCAGGATTCGTCCCATCTCTGCCTTGCCCCGTCGCAGCCCAGATTTGGTCCAGCTCCGTGCCGCCTTGCAGTTCCTCTATCTCTCGCTAATGCATCTGACCCTCACGTTGGGTTGCTTCTTCCACCTCTCGTTTGCACCATTCGCCACAGTGACACACATGCTTGCCCGTGCGGAGTCGTGTTCACACTCATCCTCCTTTGCTGCACCACAACTTTGACTGCCACCTCATACTCGCCTGTAACTTCCTACTGTCCATCACGTATAGCTAACACCATCACCACAGTTGCCCACCGTTTTCCAACTGAGCCACCCACAATCTTGAGCATGTGACACATCAGTCCTCTCACACCGTCTAGTCCCATCACTGTAGCGCCCTCCTATTGCCGTTTTATCCACTCCCATTGTCTTCTTTGGCGAAGAGGCTGTGCACGCTATGAGAAACTCACCATGGCCACCATTCTTCTTGCCGTTTCTCTCATTCTCGCCTCTTAAGCCATCTCTTCACATCTTTTTCCTTAGCTCCATATTTTCTGTCTCCCTTCCAAGGTTCAGACCTTGAATCTTTGAGGTTTGCTAGGAGTTGTGCCATCTTCCACACTACTAGTGAGCATGCCCCACGGTAATCTTCCCGTCAGTCAATTTTCCCTTGCTCGCTCTGCATCCAAGCTCACCTATTGGCCTTTCTCACTCAACCCCTCACCAATTGTGGTTTTATGCACCCCCATTACTAGAATTGAGTCATTCTCCTCAGTCCTGGCCACCGTCGCCATTCTGGCCCTTCCTTGCTGATCGGTGAGTGTCCATTCAGTTCCTCGCTAAAAACATCTAGGCCCCTAAAAATATTTTTCTAATTAATGACAACATTGGTTAAAGAGACTAACATGTATGTTAAGATGATTGAAAGGTTTAGTCCTAGATTTCGAATAACGACATGGAAATGCGTGCTATGAATGACAAAAGATCGAAATGGCTCAAGACAAATGTACAATATTATAGTCTAGGATTCTTTTCTGTTTTATCGGTCTTGGTGATTGGTTGGAAAACTGGATTTTAGGCTGGGCATCTTACTATAAAGAGAGATCATGGCTAGTAGCTTGAATGTTTATCTTGTGCCATTGGTTCAATTAAAGGTCATGTATGCATTTGAAAATGTGTTTACAAAACCATATGTGCACTCTTAGAAAAATCGGTATTACAGCATTTGAGGGGCATTACTATCGCCCAGCGGTATGACTGCGAGAAAGGTGCGGCAGTACCACACCCCAGTATGACCGTTTGTTACATGGTGGTATGTTTTTTCTAGAGAGATGTGTTTGGGATCATTTTTGATCCCCTGGAAAACGTTAGTACCGCATGTGATTAGCGATACTACCATAGGTGGTAGTATCGGCTCATGTGAGTACAGTAGTGCCACATCAGATTGTAACGGCTAGTTCAGAAGCATTAATTGACCTATACATAATCGTTAAACCCTAGGTGCAGTAATATCGGCCGATACATGATGGTAGCACCACACCTGTTGAATTTTCTAGGTAAAACACTCAAACGATCGAATTTGTTGTTGAGGGATATAAATACATGCTCTTCAACAGCAAGCTCATAAGAGAACACTTCATTGAATATTCCTTGAGTTTCTTGTGTACTCCCAGCTACTCATTTGCTCATTTTCACATTTTGAGGTAGTTGAGAGCATTCAAGTGCATCCATTCATTAGTTGATCCTTTGGCACTTGATTTCCTTCAGGTGAGGTTTTGGTTTATTACTCTTATTATTTGCTGGTACCTAGACAGGATGGAGGAAGATTGTGCAGTGATTTCTTCTAGAAGATTGTGAAGAGGCCACTCACTGCTATGAGTGGTTTTATGCTCACCATCTTCGGAGTAGAGAAAGAGTAACTCTAGTGGATTGAGATTCTTAATGCTTAATTCATAGAGCCGGTCCAATCCGTTTGGGCTTACCTCAACGTGAAGTAGTAAAGAACGGTAAGTCTTCGATACCACTAGAAAAACTTCGCATGTTTCCATTGTGGTTATCTCTTGTCTTTACTCTTCCATATTTACATTTCTAGCTATTTAATTAAATTATCTTGTGTAGCTAGAATTGTATTTGGTAGAGATATTGTATGTGGTGCCTTAGGAAAACTTAGGGTGTTTGGCTCTTGTCTAGTGTTAGAAACTTTATTTTGCTCATATTTGTTAAAATTGATAATTAGAGCAAAAAAAGTTTAAAACCTCCTATGCACCTCCTCTAGTCAGTTATCCTTAATCCTACAAGGTACCATATCTTGATCTCTTATTTATTTAGGCTTAATCGTCTAAGAGAAAAAACGATGGCTAGTGAGAATATCTCTATAGGCAAGGTACCTCTATTTAATAGATCAAATTATGCTTATTGAAAAGTTAGAATGTCAATTTATTTAAAGGCCATGAGCCTGAGTATATGGAGAACTGTAAATGAGGATTGTGTTATGCCTCTTGATCCATCATACCCCACGGACCTTGAGGAGTGCAATGCTCATTTAAATGCTCAAGCGATGGACGTTCTTTTTGGAGCTTTGAATGCGGATGAGTTTAATCGAGTGAGCAATTTGAAAACCGCTCATGAGATATGGCTACCCTCTCGAAAATCCACGAGGGCACATCCATGGTCAAAGAGGCCAAATTACATAGACTCTGGATCAAATATGAGACGTTTACAATGTTGCCTCATAAAGACATTAACGAAATGTATTCAAGACTCAACAACATTGTAAATATAATCAAGGGTTTAGGCACTAATCTAACCGATGTTGATATTGTGCGTAAGATACTTAGGGCTCTACCAGAGAAGTATGAGACATTGATTACTCCATTCCTCAACTCACCCTGAGTTATCGAGGATGATGCTAACTAGCCTCTTGGGCAACCTCATAATAAATGAGTTGTATAAAAAGGACAAGGAGAAACTTTTAGAACAATCCTCCTCCAAGAATAAGGTTATCACTTTGAAAGCTAAAGCGGTATCAAGTGATGAGTCAAAAGACGAAAAAGATGACTCCAAGAGGAATTGACTCTCCTTGTGAGAAAAATGAAGAAATTCGTGAAGAGGGGCTCAAATCAAAGTGCTACTCTGACAAGAACAAGAGATGGCACAAATGATAACAAGTGATATAACAATATCCATTATTATGGGCGTGATGCAATGGACATATTGCCTCTCATTGCCCAACCAAGAAAGATGACAAGGCTAAGTCATCCAAGAAGGACTTCAACGGTAAGAAGAAGCTTTTTAAGAAGCTTCAAAACTATAGCAAAAATGAAGCTGAAGGACCGAAATGGCGACAGAGGGGGGGGGGGGTGAATGTCGTCTTTTAAAAAATTTCCCTTCAAAGGTTCCACTTAAAGAAACTCCTCAACAATAGCTATCAAGAGCTAAGATGGAGTTCAAAATATTTATTGGAACCTTGAGCACCCAAAGAGAGGCACAACAGAAAAAGAAATCTAAATCTACCAAAAACAGTAAACAAAATCAGGCTGCTCAGAGAAGGCCAGTCAGACCACTGCACATGCGCCGGTCAGACCGCTCCCTGGCCACCGGTCTGACCGCCCTTGTGGCACCGGTCTGACCGCCGGGTCCGGTCTGACCGCTCAGATAAGGCCGGTCTGACCGCCGTGCATTTTCCGGTCAGACCACCAACAAGTATCCGGTTAGACCACTCCCCTGTTCCAGGCAGCCCGAGAGCTGAACTGAAAATTCAGACAGCATGACCCAAAATCCAAATTCCCAACGATTCTTTGATCCTTTGGCCAAGAGACTTTGCAGATATGTTAGCAATAACCACTGGACTCTGCAAGTCAAGAATCAAGCCATCTCAAAGAGGGAAACAAGATTTGGAGCAAAACCCTAGAGAATGAACAAGAAGAGCTCAAAAGAAGGATTCTTGCAAATTGATCAAATTGCTCTTGGGATTAGATGACCAAAGGGTCTAGAAATGAAATTCCACCCAAGGGCAACCCATTTTGCCACTCAAAAGCAAGAATCAACAAGAAAACGAAAATCTCAAGAATCTTGCCATGAAAGCATCGTAGCAAAAAGATAACCGAGAAGAAACTTCAGATTTTCATTCCTCAACAAAAAATCACAACGAGTCTTGATACATATGTACAATAGAACAAGAAGAAGGATTACAAGACTCTCAATCCATCCTCTCCCACTCAATCCTCAAGAACACTAAGAACACACTTGTTCTTAGGAGGAACACACACACACACTAAAGAGGAGAGCCCATGAGGGAGACACACATGCTGCCCTTAACTAGTCTCCATCTACTAAAGCCTAAAGCAAAAGGCATCTCCAAAGGCTCTTTTGACTAAAGCAAATCCTAACTCTCTCTCAAGTTGCATGAAGGGGTATGCAGCCCCAAACAGCTATTTATAGCCCCTGGCTAACGGGTCTCCCACCCGTTACGCCGGCTAAACCCGAACGGAGCCCGCTCCCACTTGTGCAGCCACGCGAAATCACCATTTCGCCCCTCTTGCACCTTCCGGGAAGCTTCCGCGCTCCTTGTCGTCCACGACTCACAACCACATCGAATCTCCGCCGTCTTCGACACATCCGACCGTTCTGACCTCGACACCGCCTGTGTCTAGTCCGGTCACCTCGTGTCTCACCACGACTCCACATCGACGTCCTGCAGCCAGCACAGACAAGAAACACATCAAATAGCACCGCTCGATACATGAAATCATAAATAGCATTAATGAACTCTCATTAAGCCTAAACCTGTCAAATCAACAGAATAAGCATCATAATCCCATTTGACCATGTTTCACCAAGTCCGACCGAGCCCGTTGCACCGCACAACGACATGGTCCGAACCAACCACCTCAAACTCGACTCCCTAAACCAATGCCAATTACTCATCATACACATGGGATGACCTCCAGATGGTCTCTCAGAAGCCCACATCGAAGAGTGAAACTCTGATGAGGAGTATTTTGACTCCAACTCTGACAAAGATGAGTCCTCCAAGAAAAGGAGACTTGTCGGCATCGTCATAAAAGAGGCTTCATCACTCTTCTCCTTTTCTACATACCTTATGGTAAAAGGAGATAAGATAAAATCCATTGACAATGATGAGCCTACATATGATGAATTATAAATATGGTAGAAGAATTGAATGAATATCTTGAAAAGGAAAAGTCAAAATTTAAGGTCTTAAAGAGAGCATATCTCTCTCTAAAAGATTCTTATAAGGAGTTAAAAGAAGCTCATGACTTACTCCTTCTAAAAGATTCAAACAAATCTCACTCTAGTGTAGGAATTACTTGTAATATTTTAAATGAGATGCCCAGTATAGAAATTGCTTCTAATGACATTTTGAAGACTAGCACCTCTACCTCGTGCGATGATTTGTTAGCCATGCCATGTTCCTCTAAAATTGATTCTAATCATTGTATGGCTAAATTATGTGGTCCATTGCTTATTGTTGAAAATAATAATTTGACAGAACAAGTCACTAAGCTAAGCAAAAGCTTGAAAAATATTTTAAGGGAAAGGCTACCCTTGACAAGCTTTTGAGTGTGCAAAGGTGCTCATTTATTAAAGAAGAACTTGGGTTTATGCCCAAGAAAGGTAAGAAGGCTATTTACAAGTCCACAAGGTTTGTAAAAGAAAATGGTAAGTTTTGCCATAAGTGCCGACGTGTAGGACAATTACAAAATTTATGTTCATTTGCTAAAACTAAATCTTAAGGAATTTGCGATTGCTACATGCTTAAAAAGTCTAAGGATGGCAAAGTTGTAGCTAAATTTATTGGCACTTCAAATTTAGGCATTAAAAAGAATGCTATTTGGGTGCCCAAAGGATTGAATTGGTTACTAACTTCCAAGGACCCAAACAAATTTAGGTACCTAAAAGAACTTGATTTTCTTTTGTAGGTGAACTACACAACTATGGAAGGCATTGTGTGCTTGATAGCGGATGCACTCAACACATGACCAGAGACTGGAAGATGTTCACCACATTTGAGACTACAAGTAACGAGAGAATCACATTTGGAGGTAATAGCAAATGAAAGGTAATAGGGTTGGGTAATATCGCTATCTCAAAGGACCTTTCTATATCTAATGTATCTCTAGTTGAGACATTGAATTTTAATTTGCTATCTGTCACTCAATTATGTGATCTTGGTCTTGCTTGCACCTTATCTCAAAATGATGTTGTGATCTCAAAAGAATAGGAAGGAGATTTAGTTTTCAAAGGTTTTATATTTATAAATATTTATTTGGTTGATTTCTCCTGAAGCGATTATTGCTTAATGTAACATCCTGATTTTTAGTGCCTTTTTCAAGTTTTTAAAATAAAAATAACTATTTGGATTTTTTTGAATTAATAAAGCTTAACATGAATTTTAAGAAATTAAAAAGATTTAGTTGGGTTCCTTGTGATGCAAGGATTTTTTTGTATTTTCCAAATTTATTTGCTATTTTCAAGAGCTTAATTTTATTTAGATCAATTTCTGAAAATCAGAAACATGGAATACCCAAAAATTCTCTTTGGGCCAAATCTTCCTCTCCATGTCCCATTTCCTTCCTGACCTGTCCTATTCCTTCATTCTGGCTTGCCTCTCCTCAGCCTGCCTCGTGCCCGGCCTAACTTCCTCCAGCCCGCTCGCTCCACATGGCCTGCCCGTCCGCCCGAGCCACGCGACACCCATCGGTTCACCCCGCACTGCATCCTCACCATTCACTTGTGTCCTCTCTCTATGCCATCATTGCCTGTTGGTACCACATGTCAGGGCTAGCGTCTTCCTCCAGGGACTCCTCTCTGACTTGGTGCACACGCCAAGGACACCCCCCTCGCCCAGCCTTAAATTGTGCAAACTCCATACCTCTCCACCGAGCTAAGGTTGCCTCCCATCTCATCTTCTCACTAAGCTTCTCAGGCCATCCTCTGAGCTTCTCCAACTCCGGTGAGGAATTGTCAATGAACCAACCCACACCAAGCTTCTCAGGCCATCCTCTGAGCTTCACCTTGCTTCTGCCATCCTCCTTCGCCCTTCACTATTGGGGAAGACCGCCAGGGCACTGAGTGCATCGTGAAGCCAACTGTTCCACTGCTTCAATCTCGCCACTGGTAAGTGCCGACGACCATCGATCCCCTCACCCATCTGTTTAGCTCTGCATTGATCCCATGATCACATACCACACCAACCCAAACTGAGCCTTGCCTCACCAGAATTGTCACCGCCAGGTTAGCTTCATTGTGAACCTCATCGTTGACCACCGTGCCAAGCTCCTCTGGCCAATTCGAGCCACTAGAAAACTTCACCATGTTGCTGTGATGCTTCTGGTGCCCTCGGCAAAGTTCGGCGAGCTATCGTTGCTGTCACTGACGTTGAGCCACCCTCGGTCATCATATCCATCCTAGTTAGCATTCGACATGTTGCCCACATGTGTGCTAGCCAGCCACAGATTGCCACATCACCTCATCAAAGCCTTGCCTTGTAGGTAGCCACATCATCTTGCCACCACAGCACAACTGAGCCACCTATCCGCCACGTCAGCGCTTGGTGCCACCTATATGCCACATGTGTGCCACGTCCGCTTTAGTTGTCTGCTCACCCACCACAGTGCCATGCCACATCACCTTCCATGTGTTAGCCATGTCATCAACCATGTCACCTTCTTTGCTCACATGTCTGTCACATCACGTCGCCATATCAACCCTAACCATCGTTCCATGTACCGAGTCTACCGTAGACACTTCCTAGCCTTCGTGGACATGCTCCATGAGCCATGGCCCACATGCCAGCCTAATCACCTTTTTCCAAAATTTTCTTTATCCCAAATATCCCATATAATTCGTAGGGCCCACCTATCAGCCATATCCTTTTCTCTCCTCTTTCCTTTTTTAGTATTTTCTCAGCCGATCAATCTTCTAAGAGCCTATTCTCCTCCGTCCTAGTTCTGATTGACTCGATTCTTCATCATAAATTCATCTAAAACTAAGCTCCATCTTTTAGTTTTGGTTTGGTTATTTTTAGATTTTATTTGAATTTATTTATGTTTTGTTTGTTTCTCTCTCGTTAGATAATGTCTTTGAAGGAACAGAAGCAGGACCAGAAAAAAATAAGAAATGGTAACTAAGCAATGCCAATGCAAGTCATGTCCTTTGATGATGTTGAACCTATTGTTTCAAATATATTATTTATTATTTTGTTTAAATTATCATGCCTTGCTAATTTAAAACAAACCCGTGTAATTGGCAGTTATTGACTAATTTGATTAATTCCTCCTTGATAATTTGAAATATATGATTCTATTGTCACTATAGGATGGGTAATTATCTAGTACTGCAATACTAGCATCCACTTAGGTTGTACGTTTAGGATGGTTAGCCATGCTTATAGTACGTTGGAATCATCATCACGTGCTGATTAATTAATTAATTTTGACTTAGTGAGATATTGAGTTATGGTGGTCAACCACAGTTATAAAATTTATATGCCAAGACATGAGTAGTGTCATTGGTGTTGTTATACAAAATAATTTTCACTTGGTGAGTGATTGTGTGGTAAAGGATAAAGTGTGGTCAGTACTTCAGCACTTTTTGGATGTGGATGCCTCGCTCGGGTAATGTCTAAGGACTTAACTTTGTGCATCATTAATCTAAGCCTTACTGTGTAACAACATGTCTAGTATTTTATGGACCTGGCTGATTAATTTGTGATGTGTCAACTTTGGTTCTGTCATTGAAATGTTAGTGTCAGTTAGACTTTTCCATGGGTCACAAGAAGGGGCTCTCCGACTAGGTGATTAGCCTACTCGACCGTGAAACCTTACCAGACAGAACCGGGTTGAGACAGAACATTGTAAAAGCATTGTCATGGTTTCTTTTCCAAACACCAAAGGAAATGTGCTAATCGCATGGCAATACAAGATGATCATATCTTGTGAGTAAAGTTGTGCAACTACTATAGAGTGTAAAATTATTTGAATAGCCGTGTCCCCAGTTATAAACAATACTCGGTGATTTTACATGAGTGGTAGAGATTTTCACAAAAACCTAGTTGGGTTATGTTTGAGAAGTGAATGGTTAATTCACTGGTGTTTATTATGTGAATGGTTAGTTTACAAGTGGTTCATTGGGTGAA
The DNA here is from genome assembly GCA_036346245.1 of Bonia amplexicaulis. Lineage (NCBI taxonomy): Eukaryota > Viridiplantae > Streptophyta > Magnoliopsida > Poales > Poaceae > Bonia > Bonia amplexicaulis. The sequence continues at coordinate 11,007,111 of CM070755.1, forward strand.
TGGTCAATTCATTTGTGGTTTACTCAATTCTTTTGACTTAATTACTTATTACTTGTTTCTAAAGTTTGCTTTCAATCTATTTATTACATTTACTCTAAATTGTTGCTCTCTAAGAAGTAACCACTCAACCATCATTTGGTAAGCTTTGCATCATTATATATTGCATCTTACTACAAACGACTTGCTTAGTACTCTATGTACTCACGGCTATATTCACATTTGCTTAGTTACTGAAGAAGAGCCATATCTATCAGAGGTACCCGAAAGAGGATTCTTCAATGATTTCTTCAAGTAAGACTTCACTTTCCAGTCGATTGCTTGTGGGCATGTCTAGTGACTACTACACTTATCTTTTGTTTTTTTTCTCATAGTTTCTGTGAAAGCCCTTCGGCCTACTATTTGTAAGCTTGGCCATAAGGTTGCTACTCTGATAAGTAATAATATTTGAGTTTTCTTAGTTAATCATGATCATGATCGATATTTCATTTATGTTTCTATTGTGTTCACTAGCGTGATCCTGAACTAGTGCAGAATATACAGATAGTCCAAATTTGTATATTCGAGTCTCAACACTAAACAACTTTTTAATTATAAAAACTTCTTTGGGTTAGCTTTGGCATAGAAGACTAGGTCATGTAGAAATGATTCAACTCAAAAAGTGTTTCAAACATGACTTAGTAGTTAGCTTGAAAAATGCAAAGTTTTAGAAAAAAAAGATTATATAGCGCTTGCCAAGCTGGAAAGCAAGTTGCAGACTCTCATTCTTCTGAGAATATCATGTCCACCTCTAGGCTATTGGAGCTCTTACATATGGATTTATTAAGACCAACAACCTCTAAGTGTATCTAGGGTAATACCTATTGTTTGTTCATTGTAGATGATTACTCAAGATATGCTTGGGTTTTCTTTTTTACATGACAAAGCTGAAGTCTTTGGCATTTTCAAAATTTTTGCAAAAAGGGCCCAAAATAAATTTAATTTCAAAGTTAAGAAAATCTATAGTGATAGCAGTTCCGAGTTCAAGAACACTAAAATTGAAGATTTTTGTGATAAGCTTGAATAAAGTATGAACTTTCCACAATCTACACTCTGAAACAACATGGAGTTGTAGAAAGAAAAAATCGAACATTAATTAAAATAGCTAGGATGGTGCTTGATAAATATAGCACTTTCGATAGCTTTTGGGTGAAGCAATCAACACCATTTGTCATGCCATAAATTGTGTTTATTTGTATCGTCTTTTGAAAAAGACTTCCTATGAGCTTTTCATTGGAAGAAAAGTAAAAATCTTTTATTTCCGTGTTTTTGGTTATAAATGTTACATTTTGCGAAAAAGTGTTCATCTTTCTAAATTTCAAAGTCGTAGTAATGTTAGAATTTTGCTTAGCTACTCATCAAATAGGGAAGCTTATCATGTTTTCAACAAAAACTCTGGTTTGATTGAAGAAACTTGTGATGTACAATTTGATAAGATAAATGACTCTAAAAAGAATAAAAAAATTTAAATGATGTAGGTGATGAAGGGTTGAGATAAGCCATGAAAAATACACAAATAGGCGACATCAAGCCAAAAGATGATTTGAATGACTCACCTTCCTCCACTCAAGTCGAACCTTCTACTGCTTGAACAACAAATAAAATTCAAGTGGATAATATAGAGGAAAAATAAGAAGAATAACCACTATCTCTACCGTCAAAGATCCACAATGCAATTACGAAGAATCATCTAATAGACCAAATATTAGGTGGTGTAAGTAAGTGATTTCAAACTCAATCTCGTGTTTCTTCTTTTTGTGAATACTACTTGTTTGTCTCTTCTCTTGTGCCAAAATATGTAGATGAAGCACTCGATGATCCGGATTGGGTGAATGCTATGCATGAAGAACTTAACAACTTCACCCAAAAATAATGTTTGGACATTGGTAGAGAGACCCAAGGAACGCAATATCATGGGTATGAAATGGGTGTTCTGGAACAAGCAAGATGAGAGTAGTGTTGCGGTAAAAAATAAGGTAAGGTTGGTCGATTATGAATTCACACAAGCCAAAGGGTTAGATTTTGATGAAATTTTTGCTCCTGTAGCTAGACCTGAATTGATGCGCATATTACTTGCCTTTCCATCATGTTTTATATCAAAATTTTTAAATGGATGTTAAAAGTACATTTCTAAATGGTAAAATATCCGAACTTGTATATATTGAACAACCACCCAGTTTTGTGGATTCTAAAAATCCAAATTATGTGTAGAAACTCTCCAAGGTGCTCTGTGGTCTTAAATAAGCTTCTAGAGCATGATATAAGCGTCTTAGAGCTTTTTTACTCTAAAAAGAATTCAAAATCGGGAAGATTGACACAACATTATTTACAAAAGTTATAGATAATGAATTCTTTGTATGTCAAATATATGTTGATGATATTATCTTCAGATATACTAATCAAGATTTTTTCAAAGAATTTTGGTGGTATGATGTCTAGGGAAATTAAGATGTCTATAATCAGAGAACCTAGCTACTTAGACTCTAAATCAAACAACTTAACGATGGAACATTCGTAAGAAAAACAAAGTATATGAAAGACTTGATTAAGAAGTTTGTCATGGAGGACACAAAACCCATCAAGACTCCCATGGCGATAAGCGGTCATCTCAACCTTAGTGAGGGAGGTAAACTGGTAGATTTAAAGCTTTATAGATCAATGATTGGTAGTTTGCTTTATCTCACCGTATCTAGGCTCAATATTAGTTTAGTATTTACATATGTGCAAGATTTCAAGCATCACCAAAAGAATGCCATTTAGTGGCCGTGAAAAGAATATTTAGATATTTAAAACATTCCTCTAATATTGGCTTATGGTATCTCAAAGGTGCTAAATTTGATTTAATTGGATATACGGATTTCGATTATGCGAGTTGTAAAGTAGATAGAAAAAATACCTTGGGTAGTTGTCAACTACTGGGAAGGTCATTAGTTTTATGGTCATCCAAGAAACAAAAACTTCATAGCACTGTCTACCGTCAAAGCCGAATATGTCTCCACGGGTAGATGTTGTGCTCATTTGCTTTAGATGAGACAAACCTTGATGGATTGTGGAATTAATTTTAACAAAATGCCTCTTTTGTCTGACAATGATAGTGTATGAAGATAGTAAATAATCCAGTCCAACACTCAAAAACCAAGCATATAGATATTCGCTACCATTTCTTAAGAGATTATGTGCGCAAGGGAGATATAATCATTAGGCACATACGGACCAAAGACCAATTAACCGATATCTTCACCAAATCTTTAGATGAAAGCTGATTTTGTAAATTGAGGAATGAGTTAAATGCCATAGATTATTCCAATGTTGCTTAAAGTCATGCATCATGCCATTTTGTCATATTTGGACTTCTTAGAGTTCTTGAAATTCTTAAGAAAATTGTAACATCCCAATTTTGGGAGTTGCTGAAAAAGTGATGAATTTAAAATTTTTATTACCCTTCGTGTTATTTGAATTTTCTTCAAGAACTTTGATTTGCGTTTTTCAGATAACTCCATTAGTGAAAATGAAATTCTTGGATCAAGAGCCAAAACCAATTGGAAATCGATTGAGCAGAAGTTTGGAATTTACTTTCAAACTAAAAATGGAAATTTGGAAATCAAATCAATTAAAAAACCAATAGTGAAGCAATATTAAAATTTTGCATCCATTATTTAAGCCAAGAAATATTTTTTAATTCAAAAATTGAATTCAAAATTTGAGAATGGGCTTTTGAAATCAGAGATTTAATTTCAAGTTGCCATCTACTCTTTTCTCTTTCTACCTCCTTCTTTCTCCCTATGCCATCGGGCCCCACTCCTTTCCTCTTCCCTCTTTTCTTTGTTCTTCCCTCTCTTCTCCTTTGTTACTTCCCTGTGCTGCACGGGACCAACCTAGTTGACCCATGCACACCGTGCCCATAGCACGCCCGCAAGCTGCCAACCCCACACCGCGTGCATGATCTGTGCCTGCCACATGCGCCTGGCCTTGCACCCTCCACTAGGGGTGCAATTAGAGCGGATACGGACGGATATCGCTTATCCTATATTCTATTCCATATTTTTTCCTCGGAGTTAGAGTCAGACACGGATAATGTCGGATATCTATTTCTCCATTCCATATCCATTCAATAATCTTTTGGACGGTCAGTCAGACAGAAAGCATCTGCTTCTTTGCACAGGATATTGGACAATATGGTACAATCAGAGCGAACATAAAGAGATTAATTACTGAAATGTTGAAGGAAGAACACTCAGTACTCCTGCTTGTTTAGATGTGACAATCTGACTATATGTTATTTTGTTTCTAGGTGAAGTCACAATAGATTTCTTCATATCATTTGACATATGGATATATATGGGCTGATATCATTTATCCTATATCCTATTCCATATTTTTTCCTCGAAGTCGGAGTCGGACATAGATAGTGCCGGATACCCATTACCCCTTCCGTATCCGTTCCGCATACCTTCGGTCGGTCGAACGGATAAAAATTATTCGCACCGTTTGCACCCCTACCCTCCACACCATGCATCACAACTGCTGGCCACATGCCATGGCTGCACTTCATGTGTGTTGCTTACCTCCCGTCACATGAACTCCATGTTGTGCCCACGTTCCCACCCGACACATCATGCCAGCCAGCCTCAGCCACATGCACAGCTCGCCACGCCATGCATCCTTGCTTTTGCTGTGCACACTGCCCAGTCTGGCCCGTGCCGTGTGCTGCCCGTCGTTTTGTGCCGCTCGGCCACCCCCATGTCAGCTGCCTCCCCCTACGCGTGCATGGTGTAGGACCGAAATGGCGACAGAGGGGGTGAATGTCGTTCTCTTTAAAAATGCCTCCGAGAATTCAGAAAATTAATTCTGCTGAAAACTGGAACGCATGTGGTACTAAAAAATTCAGCATAAATCAGAAAGTAATCAGTAAAAAGTTCAGCTGAAAATATTGTCGTTTGATCTGCATGTAAAATCGTCAAAGATCAGCAAAAGAAATAAAAGAAAAGAACATGGACTGCTGTCCAGAACATCCAACATGAGCTGCACATTCGCTGTTCAAAACAGCAAGAGCTGAATATAAAGCGCTGTCCAAGATAGCTGTCTTTGCTCCCGAAAACAGAATTAGAAGAAATGCCAACAACTGACAAAGTGATCACATGGACTGCTGTTTTTATTGCTGGCAGGGTGCAGTCAAAATATCAAGAAGACACAGGCGGCAAAAGAACTTGAGGAAACGAGAGAGCTGCTGCCTATTCACAACAAGGGCTGTTGTCCCAACCGAAAGCAGCAGAAAAGAGAGAAGGCAGTTGGCAGGCAAAGCTGAAAAAGCAAGTTCTTGCCAAGAACTGAAGATGCTACAGCAGAGAACAGGTTGATTTGCAGTTTCTGCCGAAAGCACACAGGAAGGTCAGACAAAGAAGCAAAACTGAAAGTGACATTCACCAAGAAAACTCATAATCTATAGCCAACCAACATGGAGTGAGTTGGTCTGCCGTAAAGTTTCAGGGAAGACAAAAATAGGAGGTTGCCGGCTGCTGCTACAGAGAAGACCAAAACCGAAATTAGCACAAAGAAGTAAATTGGTACAGTAAATACCTCTAGACAAGAATCACAAAGTAATTTGGAGGCTAGGCTGCAAAGTCTGCAAATGGAAAGAATGCAAAGACTGCAGAGAAGAGATTGGCAAAATGGAAGAAACTGTAAGAGCAAAGGATCATATCTAGTTTATGCCAACTTTCACAAAGATCAACTCAAGAACTGAGAACTAAACAAGAGTGAAATCAAGTTCAAGAAAGAACTAAGAACAAGTCATAAGAAAACTTCAGATTTCCATTCATTGAATCAAGAGCGAAATACAAAGAGATACGTCCCCATACGCCTGTACATTTGAACACGAAAAGAAATTACATGAAGGATCAAACAACTCTCATCCTCTCCATCTCTTAATCCTCAAAAACACCAAGAGCCTCACAAGCTTCTTGGGAGGAACACAACACACAAAGAATGAACTCTTAAAACCCTAACTCTCTCTATTGTGTCCTAAGGGGTATGCAGCCCCTCACCTCTATTTATAGCCCTTGGCTAACGGGTCTCCAACCCGTTACGCCGCCTAAACCCTAACGGAGCCGTCTCCCGCTTGTGCAGCCTTGCGAAATTCCCGTTTCGCCCCTCCCACACCTTCCGGGAAACTTCCGCGCTCCTTGTCTCGCACGCCTCGCAACCACCTCGAGTCCACGCCGTCTTCGACACATCCCGACCGTTCGACCTCGCCGCCACTGCGCCTAGTCCGTCCACCGTGTCTCGCCACGACTCCGTCTCGACGTCCTGCAGCCACACAGACAAGAAAGCACATCAAATAGCACCGTTCGATACATGAACGCACAAATAGTATAATCAAGTCCAAACCCGTCGCATTATCAGAATATACATCCTAACCCATACGACTAAGTTTGACCAAAGTCCGACCGAGCCCGTTGCACCACGCAATGTCAGGGTCCGAACAAACCTACTCAAACTCGACTTTTGAAAACAGATGTCAATTACTCATCACTCACAATGGGATGACCCTCACATGGTCTCTCACATGGCAACGCCACAATGCTCTTTCTCCCCTGAGTCACATAATCTTTGTCACCCTAAATACTAAATGGTAACTTTACTAGCTATAGATCATACTTAAGCGTGATGCTAGCTTTGCTTATATACCAGGGCATTAACTTGCCATATCATCATCTTTTAAACATGAAACTTATTTTGGGTAGTCATTGGATGGAAATGACTAGTATTTTGAGATAACTTAATTTATGCTTCTCAAAATTCTAAAACTTGCTATTACCAAATTTAGGCGGCTGGTATGATGGATGGTACGGATGTAGCATGATAAATGGTGGTTTGTGGCATGTACCGCCCAGATGATTTTGGACTTCATCCTGTGATGACCTCCCAATATAAAATAGTGCAATCATAAGTCTATAATAGTGTTGACCTAGCTAAGTAATTTGTAATGCGAGTTACACCATTGGAGTGACCCATGAGTTGTGTCGCTAGTTTTAAACCGTCATGGACATAGGTCGTGTCATTGGCATAAACCGTCGTGTGGCGCAAGAGGGGGTCTGAGTGTGGCAGATGAAACCACCCTCAGATGAAATCTTAGCGGGTGTAGCTTACATTAGGGGTTGCATTGTAAAGGCCTTGTGATGATCTCTTTGATTCACATGTCCAAGAAAATACGTGAAACATAGCAAGTTGATTATCTCTTGTAGATAAAGTGCACAGTCTCTATAAAGCATAAACTGTTTGAACGGTCGTGCTCATGGTCAAGGGCGGGCAGGGAACTTACTTGAGTTACTGTCTATTTCAGAAACTTTTGTTGTTGGAATGAAAACTTATCAGATGGATGTAACCCTAAATTTGAATTGCCCTGGGTGGACGTAACCTAGTTATTATAATGGGTGGATGTAATACTAGCAACAAAATTAGCATTTAGTGAATGGAGCTATGCTCTATAATAAGTGGATGGAACCTGCACTAGTATTATTATTGCACACTCTTATCATCTTTAAAAACCTGGTTTAGTAAAGATGCTAAGTCATAGGAATTTCCTATAAATTGAATCTCAAAATGATGGCGTTTTCACAAATAAAAGAACCTGAAGCCTCCCTTCATAGCTTTACATATATTATTATTGCATTTTGTGTAGTGGCTTGCTGAGTACCGTTGTACTCATTATTGCTCAATTACCATTATACAATCAGTAAGATAGATAAAGTGAAGACTTGCGTTTATCTAAAGGAAAATGATAAAGCTGGAAGACAATGATACATTTTTGGTATACAATAATGTATCTATAAATACTATCTACTGATCGAGGGAATAACGCGGTGGAATCACAGAGGGTTTTGGATTGGTAAAATCTGGGTCTGACAAAAATCCATTTTGAAACTATTTTCATAAAATCTTTACTTTAGTAAAAACTATGTTACTTGGATGTTAATTATCAAATCCAATGCATAATGATCCCGAAAAAAAGTTTATTTGAGTGTCAATTAGGTTCATTTGTATTTTCATAATATGTCCATTCTACTTCAAGGAAAATGGTACTATCACACCATCTCTACAGTACTACCGGCCTCAATGTGTGGTACTACCGCACCCTGTCAAGTGATTCCAAAATCAGCAGTTACTGACGCCTTATCCTCTCCCCTCATCTCCCTAAAAACACTCGAGAAAATAAAAACACTCGAGAATGATGTAGCACACCGTTGTTTGTTTTACGGTACTATGATTTAAGGGGGGAAAAAGGATTTGCCATCAAAAAGGTGCACCCTAGAATTACCGCCCCTTGTCTCAGTGACGCGTGGCCTTAGACATATGTGTTAGTGAGACAATAGGTGGCAAAATCTGAAGTGCCAATCTTTAGGGTATCAAATAATTGATATCCTTTATGTTTAATTGCTCCTTTCATTTCACAATATAAGGTCCTACGGCCAAACTTACTTAGTAAACTTTTACCAACAACTGATTCAATGAAATGTAGATTTTTGCCACGTAAAACTAATACAGTTAGTTTCACCTTTGAAATTAAGTACTTTCGTATGGTTATAATTGTGTAGTGACCACTAATGTTTAGAAAAATAAAGTAATAGTCAAAGTTCAAACTCGCTGACCATGCGTACACAAGAATTTTCGCGGATTTATGTGCAAGGTCAAAGTATTGAAACAGGTGTCGTAATTCTGCAGTCATACTGACTACACGTCCGGGTCACCGAAGGAAAATTTCATATTGATTAAAGTTGACCAAGGGCAAAATTTTAAGCTATATATATTTTCACTGTTGTATCTTATTCACGGATTTTTACCAGAAGTCTGATTATTTTGAACCCTGGCCAAGAGATATTGTGACTGTTTATCGACAGTCTGATTATGGGCCTTATAGGCTAATAAAAAATCTACTTACTATATATGCATGCATAGTATTTTGAAACAACAGGACTAAAGTACGATGAGATTTCCATAAACGAACCTAATTCTGGAATTTGGAAAGGAAACATTTTGTCAGTCTTCTGCGTGCTCCTTCAGAACACCATGGTGCAGTGTACAAGTATCTGGTCAACGCAGTATCGCATCTGCACCATAAGGGAAAAACGGCATTACTCATACGTCGCAATAAGAAGCATTAGTCATACTTCGCAAAGAACACGCATACTTCAGTTGACCTCGACAGAGACGACCGGTGACTAGTACATCCAATCCAAGTTCATCTTTCAGAATCAGATGTTGACAGACTTGGGTCATTGATTCATTGTACATTGTATAAAAACTAAGAACCTGCGGAAATAAAAACACACAGATGTTGATAGGATTGGATCATTGTACCGCTACAACACCTAAAAACCTAAGGAAATAAATCACACACGCATGCTCATACCTTGGTAGGTGACATGCATTTTGCCCTATATAGATGATAGGGCGCTTTGGTGGCAGAACGGAACACACAACCCAAAGCAGCTCAACATCGACACTAGAACAAGCGTTCGTCCGTGAATAGAGAGAGGCAAGATGTTTCGTGTAGCAATCCACAAGCCCTCCGTCTCGCCACAGCTTGTTCTAATCTTCTTCCATTTCCTGAGCCTATGTCCCTACGTGCGCTCCTTACCCGCATCAACTCCAGTCCAGACCGAATCCGAGTCTGATCGGCACGCCCTCCTCTGCGTCAAGTCTCAACTCCATGACCCCTCAAGAGCCTTGGCCTCATGGAGAAACGAGTCTCTCACATTCTGCAGCTGGCATGGTGTAACATGCAGCACACGGCACGCGTCTCGTGTTATTGCATTGGACCTCGAATCACTAAACATCACTGGGAAAATATTTCCTTGCATTGCCGAGCTCAGTTTCCTCACCAGGATTCACATGCCGAACAACAACCTCAGCGGCCATATTTCTCCTGAGATTGGTCGCTTAACCCGACTTAGATACCTCAACCTTAGCATGAACTCCATCAATGGTGTGATTCCAGACGCCATATCGTCATGCTCCCGCCTCGAGATCGTCAGCCTACGGAGCAACTCCCTCCAAGGTGAGATCCCTCCAAGTCTCGCTCAATGTTCGTTTCTTCGGCAAATTATTCTTAGCGGTAACAATATCCAGGGAAGCATCCCTTCACAGATTGGTTTGCTTCCCAACCTGTCTGCACTGTTCATCCGTAGCAATATGCTCACTGGCACCATTCCTCAATTTTTGGGGAGTAGCAAGTCTCTCACAGGGGTGAGTCTCCGAAATAATAGCCTCAGTGGAGGAATACCCCCTGCTCTGTTCAACAGCACATCCCTTTCTTACATAGATCTCTCATATAATCACCTTTCTGGGTCTATCCCTCCTTTCTCAAGAACATCCTCGCCACTGCGGTTCCTTAGCTTAACTGATAATAACCTCTCAGGGGGGGTTCCTAACTCACTTGGTAGCCTTTCTTCCCTATCTTCGTTGCTGATTGCTCAAAACAACTTACAGGGAAGCATTCCAGAGAGCCTGAGTGAAATCGCAAATTTGCAAGTGTTAGACCTGACCTATAACAACTTGTCAGGCATTGTTCCACCAGCTCTTTACACAATCTCGTCTCTTGCTTATCTTGGCCTGGGTGCAAACCAACTTGTTGGGAGAATTCCCATCAACATTGGCAGCACCCTTCCAAGCATCACAAAATTGATATTTGAAGGGAACAAATTCGAAGGACCAATACCTGCTTCGCTGGCCAATGCCTCGAACCTCCGATTTCTAGATCTTCGTAGCAACGCATTCACAGGTGTCATCCCTTCACTAGGATCCCTGACCAAGTTGACTTATCTAGATCTGGGTGTAAACAGGCTTGAGGCTGGAGATTGGACTTTCTTGTCCTCTCTAACGAACTGCACCCAAGTACAGACATTATGGTTGGATAGGAACAACCTCCAAGGAATAGTGCCTAGTTCCATTGCCAACCTTTCAAAAGGCTTGGAGGTACTGATTCTGATAGAAAACCAGTTGACTGGTGGTATACCTTCAGAGATAGGAAAACTCACGAGCCTCACTGTCCTTCAAATGGATAGAAATTTACTTTCAGGACATATTCCTGACACACTTGGAAATCTTCGAAACTTGTCCATCCTAAGCTTATCCCAGAACAAACTTTCTGGAGAGATCCCACGATCGATTGGGAAACTAGAGAAGCTCACTAAACTTTATTTTGAGGAAAACGATTTGACTGGGAACATACCTGCTAGTTTAGCAAGTTGCAAAAACTTGCTGAGAATAAACCTTTCTGTCAATAACTTGAGTGGAAGCATTCCACGGGAGCTCTTTTCCATTTCCACACTTTCTGAAGGCTGACTTATCCTATAACCAACTCATTGGACACATACCATTAGAGATCGGTAGATTGATTAATCTGAATTCACTTAGCATTTCCAACAACCAATTATCAGGTGAGATTCCCTCCACACTTGGTCAATGCCTTGTTTTGGAATCTCTCCACTTGGAGGCAAATTCTCTACAAGGAAGCATTCCAAGATCTTTCATCAGCTTAAGAGGCATCACTGAGATGGATCTCTCCCAGAACAACTTCTCTGGTCAAATTCCAGAATTTTTTGAGACTTTTAGCTCTCTACAGATTCTCAATCTGTCCTTCAATGACCTTGAGGGACCGGTCCCCAATGGTGGCGTGTTTGCCAATTCAAGTGGTGTGTTCATCCAAGGAAACAAGAAGTTGTGTGCGAGCTCTCCAATGCTACAAGTACCACTTTGCTCGGCATCACCATCCAAAAGGAAGAAGGCATCCTATACTGTAACTATAGTTGTTCCACTTACTACAATTGTTCTAGTCACCTCGGTATGTGTTGCTGTCATTCTTCTGAAGAAGAGAAGTAGAGCTAAACGACCCATCAACCAATCGTTCAAGCAGTGCAAGAATTTCTCGTATGATGATTTATTTAAAGCAACAGATGGTTTCTCTTCAGCCAGTCTTGTTGGTTCGGGAAGATTTGGATTGGTATACAGAGGTCAATTCAAGTTTGAAGTACGCACGGTTGCTATTAAGGTATTCAGACTTGACCAATTTGGAGCTCCAAATAACTTCCTTGCTGAATGCGAGGCACTAAGAAATATTCGCCATCGGAATCTTATAAAAGTGATTAGTCTATGTTCAACCTTTGATCCAGCAGGAAATGAATTCAAAGCACTTATCCTCGAGTACATGGCTAATGGTAACCTAGAAAGCTGGCTCCATCCAAAAGCATACGAACAAAGCCCAAAAACACAATTGGGTTTAGCATCAAGAATAACAATAGCTGTGGACATAGCTGCTGCATTAGACTATCTTCATAACCGATGCACTCCTCCTTTGGTTCATTGTGATCTAAAGCCAAGCAATGTCCTTTTGGATGACGAAATGGTCGCATGTCTTAGTGACTTCGGGCTCGCAAAGTTTCTTTACAGCGACCCTTCGACAGGGCTTAATAATTCATCAAGCATACCTGGGCCACGAGGATCAGTCGGCTACATCGCACCGGGTGAGCACGTGTCTCATTCTTCTTTCGTTCATATCTCAGTATAATTTGTCACAGAATGATGTGCAGCTATATTCTCTAGAATTTTATAATCTTTCAACCAAGTAAAGGGAAGATTACTTAAGCGATTTTGCATAATATTGCAGAGTATGGCATGGGGTGCAAAATCTCAATTGAGGGTGACGTCTACAGCTATGGAATTATTCTTCTAGAGATGATCACAGGAAGGCGTCCGACTGATGAGATCTTTAAGGATGGTACGAACCTAAACAACTTCGTGGAAGCAGCACTGCCGCAGAAAATTGGTGAGATTTTAGAACCTAGTCTCACCAGATATCATGAAGGCGAAGATGCAAATCTTGCAATGGTTGAGATGTGTGTCATGCAACTGGCTAAAGTTGGCCTAAAATGCTCTGAGATGTCACCCAAGGATCGACCAACAATGGAGGATGTTTATGCTGAAATCATCACCATCAAAGAAAAGTTTTCAGCATTGCACAATTGAGGACACGGGATAAATATTATTACTGTACTTCGCCTGCTACTACAGTAATGATTGCACATGCACTGTGTACTACATTTTCCTTGTTTTTAGAAGTTAATATCAACCTATTTCAGCTCCAATTAAAGTATGAGGATTTCATGACGGTACTTTTACATGTTGATAGGGTAATATGTATGACTCAATTGCCCGTAGAAAGAGGGGATGGTGGCATTATTCTCGGGTGATCAGGCACTGTTGATGGGTTATGAACACATAAAACAAGTACGGAAATGGGGAACTGAAGGAAGGAAACATATCTAACGGAATTGCACAACAACTTCCCGAAAGGATGTAACTGTCTGTCAAAAGCGTAATCCAAAGCAGTTGATTTCAAAATATGTAAGGCCCAGGAATAATGAAAATTATATAGGAGTAATTTTTCCCACTTGAAGACACTGGCATAGTACAAGGAAATTATATGTTCAACAAGAGAAAATAAGGGCAAACAATTCGCATAAGATATCTATAAATACAAAGTACATGCATGCATGTAACATTACTTTTGGACTACAAATTTCCTAATTTTGTTTCCTATTGAGAGACCATGTGGAGGTATCCCCATATTGGTGATGAGTAATTGACGGTTGCTTTAGAGAGTTTGAGTTTGTTTTGGGTATTCTAGGGTTGAGTACCTTTTTACTTATGCTATGATGATTATGCTGTTTCGTGCGGTGCTATGTGACGGTTTGCTTGTTTGTGTGACTGCAGGACTTCGGAGCTAGGTCATGGTGAGGCGAGGAGGACCGGGACTAGGCACAGGAGGTGTTGAGGTCCAGACGGTCGGCAATGCCGAAGATGATCAAGGCTGGTGAGGTGGTTGCGAGTCGGGAGACGAGGAACCGAAACTAGAGCTACCGGTGACGGACACGACGGGCGACGACGAGAGAACCAGGACTAGGCTCAGGGAGGAGTCGGAGGTCCAGACGGTTGGAGGTCGGTTGCGGTCGTGCGCGACGGAACAGACCAGGACTAGGCTCAGGTGGAGTCGGAAGTCTCGGTCGGTGTCGGGTGGACACGACGGGCAGCGGCGAGTGGATCGGGACTAGACTTCAGAGAGGAGTCGAGGTCCAGACGGTCAAGGTACCGGATGCGGAAGCTTCCAGGAAAGTGCTTGAGGGGCAATTTGGTAAATTGACTCAAGCAAATGAGTGGAGGAGGTGATTCTCCCTCCAAAATCTGGTTTGACCTCCTTTTGCCTCATATGGTGTGTGAGATGAGGGAGTGGAGGTAGTATGCCACTTCTTGAAATTCCTCTTGAGGCTATGGTGTTGGCTTTAAGAAGAGAGGCGGCTGTGAAGGAGAGGAAGGCATTCCCGTAGTGTGTAGAGCTCAAGCATTCTAGAGAAAGTGAGCTCTGTGTGTAAGCATGTAGTGTTTTCCCTTGTATCAATCGCGTATAGGGACTCATGTGTAATCATTTATGGGAATGAATCCATTTGAGTAGTCTTGAGATGGAAATGATCCAAGTGTTTGCCTTTCTGTTGAATCTCTATTCAGTTTGTGTTTTGATGTTTACTTCTGTTCTTAAGTTCTAGAGAGGTGTTCTTGGTTGATTCTTGCAATATGAGTTTGCTCTGAACTAGGGGACCTTCACCAAAGTCACTTGGCTGATTTGTTCCCGAGAGCCAATGGAAAGAATCAAATTATTTCTCAGTTTTATTCTACGGGCTGTTTTCCTCTGTTTCATAAGATTCTAGGGTTTCATGTCAGGGGAACCTTGCTTCCCTTGATTTCCCTTGAGGAGATGGTTCAAGATTTGTGTGCCCTTGTCTTGAGATCATATCTTGTTGATTTTCAAAAGCTCTTAAGCAAGGAATTTAAGAATAATGAGAAATCTGAAAAATCGGTTTCATTCTCTATTCTTCCTCAGATTTCAGCCCAAATCTTTGTTTCCTATTTTTTGGCTGAATTTCCTTGATATCTTAGGTCTCATAGCTATTCAGTTTATAGTCATGATTGATTGACCTGAAATTAACATGTTCTCTTTTGTCAATTTCTCTGTTTTTCATTGGCTAAAAATACTTACTGCAGTTCAGTTGCTCTGTTCTTGTCTGCTGTTTTTAGTCTGAAAATGGGGTCTTCGGTCTGCTATTTTGGTCTGAAAAATGGGGTCTACGGTTTGCTATTTTTAGCTGCAGAAACAGCAGCTTTTCTTGTTGTTTTCAGCTGCAGAAACAGCACTTCGGCTTGCTGTTGTCAGCTGCAGAAATAGCACTTCTCTTGCAGTTTTTAACTGCAGAAACAGCAGCTTTTCTCAGCACTCATTTATGCTGTTTTCAGCATTTGATCACAGCTGTTTTCAGCACTTATTCAGTTCAGTTTTCAGCAGTTTGCAGCAGCAAAAAATCAGCAAAACCTTTCAGTTTTCCACTTCTTTTGTCTCCTGTTTTCAGCAGCAAAAGTAGTCACTATTTAGAGTATTTGCAGCAGCAGTTTTCAGCAGCAAAGGAAGTCTCTTTTAGACTATTTTTAGTTGCAGTTTCAGCAGCGAAGAGTCTGTTCTCAGTTCGCTCTTTGGTAATCTCTGTGCAGTCTCATTTCGGCCAGCTACTCCCTATTTTACTTCTTGTCGCTGCTCTGCAGTGCGCATTAGTTCGCTATGTTTAGTTCTTGAATTTTCAAGCATGAATCTTCTTCTTCATAGCTACTATAGCTATTGGAGAAGAAATTTACAGAATACTTGGGGCGATTTTTAAAGGCACCATTCACCCCCCTCTGTTGCCATTTCCGATCCTACACCTATAGTGCTATAACATGACCCGATGAGGCAATCAGCCCATAATGTGCTGCAATAGAATGTAAAGACACGGAGCATAGAAATACGCACTCAAAAGTTTTTTTTTTGTAAAAATGGGTTACTGCAAGTTAAACCAAAAGCAAGGGGCCTGTTTTTTTTTTTTTGCTACGTCTTATGGCTTTTGGGCTGTTCGTACGAGAGATTACAGAGTAACAGAAACTCACGTGTGGTTTTTGCCGATATAAATGGAGTCAGTATAGTATGTACTACAATTAACTAGTAGACCCTATCTTAAAAAGATACCTCGTTTAATAGCTATTTACTGTAAAAAACCGAAAAACAACTTTTAGAAGCCGAAAAGAAAGAGGGCACGTAGGACTAGGAGAACAAAACGCGCCCGTTATAGGTGCCAGAGTGGATATAGGATTAACTAATTTAAGCTAAACTGCCATCAGGAACTATACTAAAATTTGCAAAGCCAAATGGATTTATACGAGCAGATCACTTACGATAGCCTAATTTGAACAACTACATAATGGATATCCACAGCAATTAGGTAGTTATCCTCCTTACATCAAGTTTCAGCAAATAACCATAGGATGTTCAAATAGAACGTACTAACCTAATTGTTATATCCGTACGCCGACACATGAGTTCCAAGTGCCCCAAATATGCCATCTACAACCATATACAAATTGTCGATAAGCCCCATTCCTCCAAATTTTCTAACTCTCCTGATCGATTCAGTTCATTGTACCGACAAAATTGCGTTCCAAGATCCCTTCCAATCAATTGCATTGGCAATCACTAAGTCAAAGAAGCAACAAAGGTTGGTGGGTTGGAAGGTACCTGTAGCGTGCAGTGGACCGGCACTTATTTCATATATATTTTTTATATTTGTATTAATTATTGGTTAGCTAATACTAATTAACTGTTGATTACGTAAGATTTGTGTTTATTGTCCGTAAGGATCCGAGTGAATCTCGCAATTGCAGAAGTAAAACAGAAATATATCTCAAAAAAGAAGAAAACCATCTTTGGATCGATGCAAACGCATCCTCCAGCTGAGAGTGCAACAAGGGTGTGGTCCAGCCGCCCCATACCGCTGGGTTATATCGGTGTCTACAAGCGGCGTGTATTCTCTGACTTAGATAGCTTCTCTAAGCCATCCGCCCACCAGATGAACGGTCCAGATTTTAGCTTTTTTAGTTTTGATTTTTTTACTTCTAGTTTTTAGTTTTTTATTTTCATCTTTTTTAGATTTTTTCTTTTTTAGATTTGTTTATATTATCTGTGTTAAAATAATCTATTTTTAAAAAAATCCCGGTCGGTCTACAAGGGTGTGGAATTCGGCTTCCTAGGGACACAAATCCCTTCGTGAGCAGAAACCCTAGCTGAACTGGTATTTGAAGGATTCGGATCCCACCTACACAGGGGAGGACGCCCAAGAACACCACCACCGCCACTATTACATCCAGAGCACCATCTCCACCATATTTTCATCCGTTGTTGCATCTCTACATTGTAATCATGCATCTTCTAGTGATCTGGCCGTCCGGTAACATTGTGAAACACCATATCCTTGATGTTCAAATTGTTGTCATTATGTTTGTATCTATCTTATTCTCTGTTTTCATCACACCATGTCCACTGTGTTTTCATCCATTGTTGCATCTCCACATTGTAATCATGCATCTTCTAGTGATCTGGTCGTCCGGTAACATTGTGAAACATCATATACTTGGTATCCAAATTGTTGTCATTATGTTTGTATCTATTTTATTCTCTGTTTTCATCACTTGGATGATATGTGAGTAGTCCCCAGGGGCTAAGTGAAATGCCCCCAAAAATTCAAACCAAATTTTTCTGTGAATTTTTCTGAATTTTTGCGTGATTTTTGGAAACTTTCCTCTTTCGAAAAGTCTCCTGGAAAGACGTCTTTCCCCTTCTGGCCTTCCGCCTCCCCTTTCCCGTTGGCGCCGTTCCCCTTTTCCGCTTTCCCCTCCTGCGGGCGCCCCTCTCCTTTTCCCGCTTTCCCTCGCGCCTGCGCTCTGCGCGTGTTGCGCCCATGGTCTCGCTCCGCCCGCGGTTTCGCCGCCCCCCATTGCGCCGCCGTCACCCGGTCGCTAGCGCCTTGCCACGTCGTCCGTGCCCTCGTCACCCGTCACTTGCGGCCCCACTGCCGCCGCCGCCCCTCCTCCTCCGCCGCAGTGGCGCTCCGCCCATGCCGCCGCTCACCGCTCCCTCTCTGCTCCATCACCATTACTCACGCAGAGTGTCGTCACCCCCACTCCGAGGTGACGCCCATCGCCTCCCGTCCCTCCCTCGACCTCCAATGCCACACTCATCTCCCCTCTTCCTCGTTTCTCCTCCCCGCCGGGGCTTTAAACCCCCCCTCCTCTACTCCCTCGCTCTCCCGTGCTCTTCAAGCTTCCCCACCACTCTCCTTCGCTTCCTGCCACTCTTGAGCACCTCCTGGAGCAGCCGATTGAAGCCCCGTGGCCTCAAGCTCCATCGCGCGTCTCCCCCTGCGCCGGCGACCCCGTGAACTGATCTCCCTCTCCTCTCCCTCATTTCTCAATCCTTTGCGCTCAGAGCATCCTTGCTACTCCCTGATCTCAGTGGTGCACTTCTCTGGCCAGGTGAACGCCTGTGGAGTTCCGGCACCGTAGCTCGCCGTCGACCGCAGAAGCCTCTCCGTGGCCAGCCTTCCAGGGAGCCTCCGAGCTAAAACCGCCTCGACCAACGTGAGCCCCAGACCCCTCTGATCGTGAAACCACCGCCATTTTGGCTTCCTCGCCTCCGGTGACTTCCTTCGCCGCTGGGAAGCCAATTTCTTCCCTTCTGCCTCCTATCTCCCCCGTTAATCTTCTTGCCTCCTGAAACCCCAAAATGGGTTCCCATCGTTGAGACCTTTCCTCTGGTACCCTCCCTGGCCGTCGGCAACCCCTCACCGTCGCCGGAGAGCGGAAGCTCGTGCCTCTGCACCTCTGCTACGTGCGTACGGCGAGAGGAAGACGATGACCGACGTGGCCGTATCCCCGCCGTTCTCCCCGACCGTTGTCGTTTAAATCCGTGCGTCGGATGGTCGCGTCCCCGCCGCCGTCCGATCTCCTTAAACGCCACCCTCCGCAGCCACTCGATTCGACCTCCCCTCTTCGCTGCCGTCCGATCCTTCCCCCGCAGCTCATCCCATCCGCATGCTCCCACTCTATCTCCACCATTCGCCCGAGCCACGCGTCCGCCATTCACCCCGGAGGAGCGAGCGCGCGCGCGGTCCGCCTCACTGCCGTTTGCACGTGGGCGCGGCTGGCTTTCGGCTGCTGCGGGCAAGACAATCTTCGAACCACATCTGTGGCTTTGGGCCGGCCCAGCACTATTCATTTGATTTTCTAAGGATTTATTAATTTCCAAAAATCCAAATAAATCCTAGAAAATCTCAAAAAATCACAAAAATTCCTAAATTTCACCACTTTGTTCATTTTGATGTCCTGAATCCATTTTTGGCCTCCACTTCCCCAAATTCTTCCTAGAAAAATTCCAAAAATTCCTCGTTTTAATATTTATGCATTTTTCTTCATTTTCATAGATTGTTTTTCCTCGCTTGATTAGGCTCAAGCCGGACTTATGTTATTTTTGTGTGTTTGCGCTAGTTTCGGAGATTCTGGAAGCTTTGGTGTAGGATCAGGATCAAGGAAGCGCCGCCTACGAGATTGCCGAGATCGTCCAGATTCACGACAAGTCGCAAACCTTTCATCATGTTGAATCCCATGTTCATTAAATTATATCATTATGCTATTTGCATTATTGCTAGTTGTGAAATGCTAGTTTGTGTAAAATAAAATGTTTAGAATGACATGATATTTAGGTAACACCTGCCACCGGTAAATACCATGTTAAACTTGCAGTCATTCCTTGTTTACCCTAGAAATATCTAAATTATTGTATAGACAATTGTAGGTTATATATATCTTGCAAATCTTTACACTACTAAGGTTGTGGCCGTGGGCCAGTAGATTTGGAAAACTCGGAGCTAGGGTAGGGTGGTATGGGACACCATACCCTAGGATGGTGGTGCCGGTGTGCACAAGTTTAGGGTAAGAGTGTCATGGAAAACTGCAAGACGGTCTTCGCCCACCATTTTACCCTGAGGTGGAGGTTGCGGACCTCATGGAAAAATATAAGGACTAGACCCTTGCGCCGAGCAAATGACATAGTGATCACTCAACCACTGGTATTGACTTGTCAACCCTGGTTTAGTAGCTGCTCAAGCCCAAGTGGAGCCCTGCATGGGGAGTTGGTATGTGGGACGGAAACCCATACACAGCAACGATAGGCCCCCACGACTCGGACCTGGCGTTCCGTAATGGTCTGCGGATACCCGAGGGCATGCGGATCTCGCACCTATCGGGTAGAGTGCAAGCGAAGGATTGGGCAGTGAAACGACCCGGTTCCTTAACTCAGTCATGAGGGTTAAGAATGCTTGTGGGTAAAGTTGAGCAACTCTGTAGAGTCAATTATATGGTATTCGAATACGGCGCGCTCCCGGTTAATGGGGCTGTGTCTATTGGGTGATTCCAGCTGTAAAGCATAAGTAGTTTTCACAAGTGTTTTAATCTGATTAGTTGGTTAATTAAGCTTTGAAAACCCCTGTAATCTTAAAGAGTAGTTTTTGGTTTTGGACTTCTGAAAATATTTACAAATAAAACTGCATCCACCCAAGTTAATAAACCAAGTATACTCCCTTCCTTTGGTGATTCGTGCAAATAGTTAAGATAGGGTTTCTTTGTGACTTGCTGAGCTGGTTAGCTCACGGCTTGTTGATCACTTCAGATGACCAAAATGCCGGTGAAGGTTTTCCCGTTGAGGAAGCTCCAGAAGAGCCGTTCTTCGACGAGGACCCGTGGTTTTAGGTCTCAGATGCGCTCGAGCTTTCCTGGAGGTTCTTTTGTGTATTGTAATATATTTCGGGCTTGCGTGCCCGCTGCTGTAAAACTTGGTTGACAAACCATATTTGTAATATAAGTTTGTCCTTTTGTTGTAAGCATGTGTTGTGATGGTATACTCTTGCGCGACGCTCCGTAACTAACTAGAGTTGCGGAATGCTGTGTCCGCGGCACCCCTGGCATGGCAACGGGGGCGTCACATTAAGGGGTATGTAGGTGATCTTCTAGCGGTAGACATGTAAACTTGTAAAGGGATGCATGCTTTCATGTATGGTTATGTGCTAACCTTTGTAACTAGTGTTCGTCCGTCTTGTGGCTCAATACTAGGATCTTAAAGAGATATCATAGATTAAACATGTGCTATGAAGGTCGTGACAAGTGAGGACTGGAAGATGACGGATTGTGTGAGTGACAACTAAAGCCACGATTTTCCACCTGGGACACGAATCACTTGAGGAACCACGGTGTAACCAAGAAGCCTAAAGCATTGATCCGGTATAACACCTTAATTGCTATCCATGTGGACCCAGTGGCGGATCTAGGAAAAAATCTAGGTAGGATAAAGTCCAGTGATGGACCCAAAAAAAAAACTAGGTAGGCTAAAGTCGGAAGCGTGAAATAAATAGAGTACCCAAAACCAAAACAATCCATGATCAAACTATGTTACAATCACACTAATAAAAATATGTGATACGAAATAGAAACAACAACTACAATTCACATGTTAAGATATGTAGATAACGGAAGGACAATGAAAAATACCTCACTAATGAAGCTTAATCCACAATTGTAGATGAGCTATAAAAAAAACAACATATCAATTGTGAAAGATAGATAAATCAGTAGTGTCACAATTCGATAATAGAATATAAAAGATGCAATAAAAAAGAAGACAAAATATACCAGTAAATAACTAAGTACGTCTAGGAGAACGAGGCATTTTCATTCTTCGAGTTTTCATGTCTTGAAATCGTTTCTTGATTTTTTTCACGATCAAGTCCTTTGAATATCTCTCGCTCGATATAGCACACCATCAAGTCATTAAGCCAATCATCGGACATCTTATTACGCAAATCAGTCTTGATAATATTCATAGCCGAGAAGGCTCTTTCAACTGATGCTATCGCCACCGGTAGTAGCAATGCTAACTCGATAAGGCGGTAGATCAATGGAAATGCAATATGTCTTTCAATTTCAACCAACTTCACGGCCAGATATCCGCAAGTCGAGCAATATTATCCATATTGAACTTTGAAAAGGAGTCTTGGATCAAGACAAGAAAAACATACAAGTAACTCCGAAGATACCTCATTGAAGCGATGATTCATCTCAGTAGTAATAACATCAATGGCAGTAAAGAAAGTATCAATTGGACTTGGTTCGATTGGACTTCAAGTTAAGATTGTGCATGTGCGGCCACCGTTTCGCTTTCTTTTGTAGACTGTCTTGTGCAATGAGATGGTATAGGCAGAGAGAGAGAGGCATTGTGCAGAGAGGACGTCTTTCATTAGGTGTTGGTTAATGCCATGGCCATGAATGCCTCAATTTGTACAAACTGCAAAGCAACTGGCTGAAAGAACAATGCCATGTTTCGGTTTTTTTCGGTTTTGATTGGTGATCTGCTTGACTTGCAGTTTGGCATGTGGCATCCATTTCTTATCAGAGTCTTCCTGCAGTTTCCTGTGGGCTTTCAACCAGCTGCCAACCATGCACGGTTCAATGTTTCACTGCTGTATATACAAGGGTTATATACGACCGACCAGGGGAGCTCGGGCAGCCGCCCGGGCTCGTCCGAAGGGCAGGTCCGTCCCTGTGAGGACCTATGGTCGTGGGCACGTGACGTGGACAATAGATTCTCCTATATGCGGTTGTTCTTTTGGGCTTCAGCTTGTGGATTTTAACTGTGGTTTGTGGCTTTTAGGCTGTTCGTGTGAGCGATTACAGAGTAACAGAAACTCATGTGTGATTTTAGCCGATATAAATGAAGTCGGTACAGTATGTACTACAATTAACTAGTAAATCCTGTCTT
The DNA here is from genome assembly GCA_036346245.1 of Bonia amplexicaulis. NCBI lineage: Eukaryota > Viridiplantae > Streptophyta > Magnoliopsida > Poales > Poaceae > Bonia > Bonia amplexicaulis. The sequence goes on from CM070755.1 coordinate 11,029,921, forward strand.
AAAAAGATATTATGTTTAAAAGCTGTAGAAAAGTATCTTTTAGAACCGAAAAGAACAGAGCTCATACCAAAAATCAGGAATGACCAAATATTTGGCACGATATAGCTGTTTGAATTGTAGCCATTGATCTTGCCAAACTAGGCCCTCATTTGGTTTGACGCCAATTGACGTGCTAAACTTTTGGCAACTTAGTTGGCCATCATTTGGTTTGATTCCAATATCATCTATCCGATTCATCAGTTCCATCTAAGTTTCCTTCTGTGAACTGAATTGTTTAAGGATCTAGTTTCGTATACGACAAATTAAACATGACAACTCTCCCTTCTTTTAGCCCAACTAATAATTAAAGCATTATATTTCTAAAGAAACCATAACACACTGCAAGAACACCATTCTTATGGCACCGTGCTCAGCATCTTAATACCACAACATCTTCAACTCTTGTTGTTGTACTTGTCCTTGGCTCTTGGAGCTGAAGCAAAAAAAAATCTCTTGGGGTTAGAACTGTAACGCCCCCGTTTCCGGGAGCGTGTACGGACACGGCAACCCGCAACTATTCACGCATGAACAGTTATGGAGTGCCGCGCAAGAGTATACCATTGCACGCTTACAACCAAGTCCAACATATATTTCACATATGGATTAACATCCAGAGTTTAACAGCGGGGCGTGCAAGCCTAAAGTATAATTACATCACAAAAGCTCCAGAATCCGCTTGAGCGCGGCGAAGACCTACAGCCACGGATCCTCGTCGAAGAAGAGACCCTCAGGGACTTCCTCAACGGGGAGACTTTCACCTTCGTCTTGATCTTCTAAAGAATTTAATTAGCAAGCCGTGAGCCAACAACCAGCTCAGCAAACCGCAAAGGAATCCTACTCTACTAAATGCACGGATCAACAAAGGAATGTAGTATACTTGGTTTATTATCCTTGAGTGGATGCAGTTTTATTTGTAAACCTTTTCGTAAAACTTGCTGACAAAACTACTTCTTAATCAACAGGGGTTTTCATGAAGAGTTTAATTAATCATCTAACCCGATTAAAACATTCAGAAAACTACTTAGGCTTTGCTGATGGGATCACCCAAGTGACACAGCTCCAATAACCGGGAGCACGGCGTATCCGAATACCATTTATTTGACTCTGCAGAGTTTGCTCAACTTTACCCACACGATCCCTTAACTCCCGCGACAGAGTTAAGAAAGCCGTCGTTTCAACGCTCAAATCTTTATATAGGCTCTACCGGTAGAATTCACTCGGTCCGGCACATGGAAACTCCGTCCGCCGAGTGAACCCTACTGTTATTAGGTGTCCGACGACGGCCCACCTAATCCAACTACTCAACCTCCTCACTTCTCAACGCTGTAGAGTTTCAATCGAGTTGAGCGACTACTAAACCAAAGTGTTGACGAGTCAACTCCACGTGGTTGAGCGATTGCTATGACAGTTGCTCAAAGATAAGGGTCTCGATCCTTATATTTTCACATGGCGTAACCTCTCGGTCCGCGACCACAACCTAGGGTAAACGGTGGGCGAAGACCGACCATGGTTTCCCACAACGCTCTTACCCTTCCTTGCACACCGACATTCTCCGCCCTAGGATGCGGTGTCCCATACCACCCCACCCTAGGGTCGGGTTTTCAAATCTCATCGCCCGCACCACGACCTTATCGAGAAAAGACTTTGCATGATAGTAGTAACCTATAGGGATCTAGATTAATAGATATTTATTTCTAGGGTTACAAGGTATGGCTACAATTTAGGCAGGGCATTTTTCGGTGGTAGGACATATCTATATCACATGTCATTCTAAACATTTTCATTTTACTTCAAACTAGCATTTCACAACTAGCATAATGCAAATAATGTAATAACATAATATTTAAGCATGGGATTTAACATGATCAAGGTTTTACGACTTGTCGTGAACTGAGCGATCTCGGCGAGCTCGAACGTCGACGCTTCGGATCACGAGGCGCACTTGAGCTTCCGGGATCTCGAAACTAGCGCAAACACACAAAATAATTAAATCCACTTGATATTAATCAAGCAAGGAAAACAATCTATAAAAAGAATTAAAAGAAATAAAATTGCATAAAATATCAAATGAAAAGGGTTCTTTGAATTTTTAGATTTTGCTGGAGATGAATTTTGGAAATTGGGGTTCACCACTGGGTTCGAGTAATGAAAGGAGTAAAGTGGTGAAATTTGGGAATTTTGGGATTTTACGTGATTTTCTAGGATTTATTTGGATTTTCCGATTTTTGAAATTGATAAATCTGGAAAATCCGGTGAACAAGGTTGGGCGGTCCACCGCTTCTGATGCGGCCCATCACATGCCTGCCATGGCAGCAAGGCCACATGCCCAGCGCTCATACTGCCTGCCCCGACCGATGGCCGACGCGTGGCGGGCGCGCGGCTGCGATGGGGGGAGGCGGGCGGCTCGGATGGGCGGTGTTAAGTGGGATCCGACGGCTGAGAACAGAGCGGCCGGGCGAAGCGGTATGGTGGAATCGAACGGCCGAGGTTAGATATTACGGAGGAGATGGACGGCTGGGAGAGGGCCACGTCGCGGGGAAACGTCGTCGTCTACCTCCAGCCGCTACAGTGCTTCCCCGAGCAGAGCTACGACGGCGACGGCGATCTGGGTGCCAGGGGGCTCGCCGGCGGTAATGGAGGGTACCACCGGGTAGGGTTCATTACGGGGAACCCATTTTTGGGGCTTGGAGACGGGGAGAAACAACGGAGAGGGCAGGAGGGGAAAAGGGGTGCTTCGGGTGTTTGGTGGCGGAGAGGGTCACCGGCGGCGAGGGAGTTCAATCGGGGGCAACTACACCGACAGGGGACCCGGAGGCTCACAATGGCGGCGGCGGAGAGCACTGGGGAGCTTCGGAGTGAGCTGGCCACGGGAGAGGTGCGACGGCCGGAGAGGGGCTTCGACGGCGGCGCTCCACAGGGCTCCACCTGGTCCGGGGCAAGCACCAAAGTAATCAGTAGAGGGTAGAGGTGCTTCTGGCGAATGGAATCGAGAAATGGCGGAATGGGGAGGAGGATCGGCTTACTGAGGTCGCCGGCGCAGGGGAGGGGCAAAGACGGAGCTCCGGGCGAAGGGGTCCCAATTGGCGGCCCAGGGAGGTTCTGGGGGGTGGTAGAGAGTGAGAGGGGTGGTGAGGAGGCCTCGGGAACAAGAGAAGGGGAGGGAGCAGGAGGAGCGGCTTTTATGCCCAAGGAGGAGGGAGGGCGTGGCGGGAAGGCACGGCGGGCGCTCGGTCAATGGGAGCCGGTGGGCGTCTCCTCCGCGATGGAGTGACGTCCGACTGCGAGGAGTAAAGGCGAGGATGGGGAGAGGCGGGTGAGCTTGGGCATGGGCGGAGGTGCGTCCGCGAGAGAGGGAGAGGTGGGCACCGCAGTGGGGCCAAGGAGGAGGTGAGGCGCGGCACGGGGTGTCGGCCGGACGGGCGCGGGGCGCGGGGGTTGTCCGAACAGGGGCCGAGGCGGTGGCGGCCGCGCGCCAGCACGCCAGGGAGAAGGCGGGTAGGGAAAGGCGCCAATGAGAGAGAGGAGGGCGTCCGCGCGAGGGGAAAGGGAGGGACGCGAGGCGCCAGCGAACGAAGGAAGGGAGGAGGCGCCGGGAGAAGGAGAAAGGGGAAAAAGGGCGGGCGCCAGTGACGAGGGAAGCGCCCGAGAAAAGGAAAGCGGCGTGGGAGGCTTTCAAATTGGGAAAGTTTTCAAAATTCACCAAAATTCAGGAAAATCCAGGAAAAATTTGGTTTGAAATTTTGGGGTCTTTCAACCTACCCCTTAAAAGAATCTCGACCGAGATTAACTTGGTCGAGGGAGTAAGTTGGGAAAATCCATTGCAAACCGATTCTCTTTCCCAAGTGGCCTCGTCTGGCGTGTGATTTCTCCACTGCACTCTGCAAAATCTGACATTCTTGTTCCTGAGCTGCCTCTCTGATGTTTCAAGTATTTGTAGTGGTTCTTCAGCGTATGTGTAGTCATCCTGTAATTCAATATCTGACAATGGCACTTCATCTGTTGGTTGTCGCAGACACTTTCGAAGCTGAGATACGTGGAACACATTGTGCATTCTTGACAAGTTGGGCGGAAGCTGCACTTGATAAGCTACTTCCCCAACTCTTCCGATAATTTGAAACGGTCCCACGTATCTCGGAGCCAATTTGCCTTTGACTTGAAACCTCTTGACGATCTTGAAAGGTGTGACTTTGATATACACGAAATTTCCGATTTCAAAGCTTAAGTCCTTTCTGCGGTTGTCTGCATAGCTCTTCTGTCGGTCTTGGGCGATCTTCAGTCTGTCTCTGATGATTTTGATGTGAGCCTCTGCATCCTGAGCAATTTGGGGTCCAACGAGGGGTCGTTCCCCTGTCTCTGACCAATTCAGAGGTGTTCTGCACTTTCTGCCATATAAAGCTTCAAATGGGGCCATCTGAATGCTAGCTTGGTAGCTATTGTTGTAAGAGAATTGAGCAAATGGTAGACAAGTATTCCATGCTGCTCCATACACAATAGCGCAAGCTCTCAACATATCCTCTAAAATCTGATTTGTTCTTTACGTACGTCCATCATCTGCGGGTGATATGCTGAGCTGAAATTGAGGTCGGTGCCCATTGCTTCGTGCAACTTTTCCCAAAATTTGGATGTGAACTGGGCCCCTCTATCTGACACAATCTTCTTGGGTACTCCATGAAGTGTCACAATTCGTGTCAAATATAGTTCGGCAAGTTTATCCTTCCCATAGGTTTGCTTGATCGGGAGGAAGTGAGCCACCTTGGTCAGTCTGTCAACTATGACCCAGATAGCATCATATCCTTCACGAGTTTTGGGAAGTCCAGTAATGAAGTCCATGCCGATACTATCCCACTTCCATTCGGGAATCGGCAAAGGCTGTAACAATCCTGAGGGCTTCTGGTGGTCAATTTTGATCTGCTGGCAGACATCACATTTGGCTACATATTCTGCCACTTCTTTCTTCATCTGGTTCCACCAATACTTCTTCTTGGATCTTGATACATCTTTGTGCCTCGGGATGGATCGAGAATTGAGAAGAATGAGCTTTGACGAAATTAATTCTCTCAACTCTTTCTTGTTGGGTATGCAATAGCGACTACGAAAGTAAGGATCCCATGTTCGTCTATTGCATACTCTGATGAATCCTCTTCTTGAACTTTCTTTTCGGTTTTGAATCTTTTCATCGTCATCTTGGGTGCTTTAATCGATCATCGACAACGGTGAAGTTCTAGTCTTGTCAGTCGCCTTGTTCGATGATCACCAAATTCGATCGCGATATCTTTTACGCAATTCGGCGGATATTCTGCGGTGGCTGGCTTGCCTTGTCGAACCTTTCGGCTAAGGGCATCGGCAACCACATTGGCCTTGCCGGGATGATATTGAAGATCAACATCATAATCTTTGATCAGTTCTAGCCATCTTCGTTGTCTCATATTCAACTCTGGCTGTGTAAAGAGGTACTTCAAGCTCTTGTGATCTGAGAATATCTCACAACGATTTCCTAGCAGGTAGTGCCTCCAAATTTTGAGTGCATGCACCACGGCTGCTAGTTCTAAATCGTGTGTGGGATAATTTTCCTCGTGGGGCTTCAATTGTCTTGAGGCATAAGCAACTACTTTTCTGTCTTGCATGAGCACACATCCCAAACCCTGTTTTGAGGCATCACAAAAGACTTGAAATTCTTTCTCTGGGTTTGGTAGAATCAGCACTGGTGTCGTTGTTAGTTTGGTCTTTAACAACTGAAAGTTCTCTTCGCATGCATCATCCCACGGAAAGGCTTGTCTTTCTTCAACAGTTGAGTAAGTGGACGAGAAATTTTTGAGAATCCTTCTATGAATCGGCGATAGTAGCCCGCCAATCCAAGGAAACTCCTTATTTACATCCTTTGTCTTGGGTCATTGCCATTCCATAATCATGGCAATCTTTTCTGGATCGACTTTGACACCATCTTCAGATATGATGTGACCCAAGAAAGCGACTTCTTTTAGCCAGAAACTGCATTTGTCAAACTTGGCATACAACTGATGCTCTCTCAATCTGGTCAATGCCATGTGCAAATGATCTTTGTGTTCTTCTTCACCTTTTGAATATATCAAAATATCATCGATAAAGACTATCACGAATCGGTCCAGTTGGTCCATATGCACCAGATTCATAAGGTTCATGAAATAAGCCGGTGCATTGGTTAAACCAAAGGGCACGACTGCGAACTCGTATAGTCCGTATCGGGTGATGAATGCCGTTTTCTCTCGATCTTGCTTTCGGATTTTGAGTTGATGATAACCTGAGCGCAAGTCGATCTTGGAGAATACTTTGGCACCCTTGAGTTGATCAAACAAATCATCAATTCTGGGCAGTGGGTACTTGTTCTTGATGGTGACGGCATTCAAACCTCTGTAATCCACACACATTCTTAGTTCTCCATTCTTCTTCTTCACAAATAGAACTGGGGCCGACCAAGGTGAAACACTTGGTCTTATGAATTCTTTCTCTTGCAGCTCATCTAGCTGTTTCTTGAGTTCTTTTAGCTCACTGGCTGACATCCGGTATTGATGCTTGGCGATTGGTTTTGTGCACGAACCAACTCTATAGCAAGCTCTACACATCTGCTGTCGGTCTCGCCAATTCCTCCGGAAATACATCCGGATATTCTTGTACCACTGGCACTTGCTCTGGGGTGACTGCTAACATGTTGATCATGCGTTTTCTTGCACTTTTCAGTACTTCTCTATCTGTTTTTATCACCACCTTCTGATCTTCGGAATTGACCAAAGATACTGTTTTGTCCTCACAGTCTACCCTGCCTTTGTTTTTAGCTAGCCAGTTCATGCCTAAAATGGCATCTAAACCTGACATATCTAATTGCAACAAGTCTGCCTTAAATTCTACCCCTTGGATGTTTATGCGGAGTCCAGCACACCCACCGTGGGACTCCATTCTAACCCCAGGGGTTTCAACCACATAAGGTCTTGGCAAAGAAACTGAGGGTAATTGATTTTTCGAGACAAAACTCTTCGAGATAAATGAATGTGTTGCTCCAGGGTCAAATAAAATCAGTGCAGGTATGGAGTTGATTGGGAACATACCGGCAATGATATCGCTTGCTCCAGCGGCATCCTCTGCTGACACATGGTTCACTCTTGCATAAAATGTAGGCCTAGCACGGCCTCTGCCTCTGCCTGCAGAAGTAAAATTCGCCGTTCCCGCAGGTGATTGCGGTCCGGCTGCCTTGATCTGGAGGTGTCCTCCCTTGGGAGTGCTGGGGCCTGCTTGTGATTTAGACTCCTGCTGTTGTTGATTTTGCACCTGGAGTTTTGCAGCATCGGAGGGTAAGTTCTTTCTGGGACACTGATCTCTGTAGTGCCCTATTTCGCCACAGTGGAAGCAAGCATTGGATCTGCGGGGGCAACTGCTGGCGAGGTGATTTCCTCCACAAGTGGGGCATCTGATTGCCAATGGAGAAGGGGAGTTGTATTGCTGAGACTGCCCCGACTGATTCTTCGGTAGCATCACATACTGCCGAGAAGATTGGGGTCGAAAAGACGATGACCCCATTGTCTTGCTTCGCTGGGCTTGGTGGGAGGAGGATTGTGATTTGTGCGTTGCTTTACGCTTTCTGTAATCCTCCATCTCACTACGGGCTTCTTCTGAGGTGATGAGGCTATCCACCATGTCATTTAGGTCTTGGAATTTGATAGCTGAGATGTGGAATTTCAGGGACTGTTGTAGTCCAGCCCTGAATCTGCTCATTTTCTTCTCTTCTTTGTCAACATCTTAGGGCAAACCGGAAAGATGGTTGAACCGTGTAGGTATTCCATAATTGTGCGACCTCCTTGCTTGAGCGCCAAAAATTCTCGGCGCTTCGCCTCCATAATGCCATCAGGAATATGGGCTTTGCGGAAAGCCTTGGAGAATTCTTCCCAATCAATCTCTCGGTCTCTCTGGGTACGCTGATAGTTGATCCACCATGTGGCAGCAGCACCCTGCAGTTGGTGAGATGCGTATAGTACCTTTTCTTTGTCATCGCACTGTACAGTCTGAAGTTTTCTCTCCACGTCCACCAACCAGTCCTCCGCCACTAAGGGGTCAGCCGAGGTAGTAAAGGTCGGCGGTCGGGTTTTCAGGAAGTCTGCCCATCGGGAGGAAACTGGTGCACCATCCCGAGGGATATTGCCTCCACCACAGAGCACGGAGATCTAGCTGCTATCTGCTCAAGCATACGGGCTTGCTGATCAAGCACTCGCAGGATGTTCTGTTCTCCTTGCTGGCGGTTTTGTTCTAACATTGTTATTATGCTGGCTAGCGTCGTTTGATCTGCGGCAGGTGCACCACCCCACCGGTCCCGCCTCATGCTGTGTGTCGGATCCATCTGCCAATTGGGAACCGGGAATTAGCTTTGCAGCGATCTTGGCAACCAATAGTAGATAAGTAAGATTTCGAATTTTTCAAGGTAAGTATAGGACGAAAAAGGTAAGAACAAGAGCGAAGGGGACGGAGAAAGTTTTGAACACGCATGTATCGATAATTAAGCAAACAACATAAAGATTAATGAACATAATTTTACAATATGCAGGTGGTACACAGACCACTTAGGGTTCATGGTTACACTTGCACTACAATACAAAAGTACTGCTACTAAAACAAAAGGTCGGGCTACACTAGCGGTCAGCGCCTACTCCTCCATATCCTCGGTATTTGGGAGGGCCAAGCGGGGCTGGGCGGAACCGAGCACGCAGATCTTCTTGCCAGATCATCCGGCGCTGGGCCTAGACTGCATCAAGCACGGAGGAATGGGCCGGGCGATTACGCACTATCTCGAGCCCTCACCGCCTCCCGGCCTCAAAGCGAAGAAGGGACTCCGGGCGCCGAACCTCCTCACAGGCGTCCCAAAGCCGCCTCCGTGAGCTCTGCCTCACCAACTGCCTCCGTCGTGGCGGACGACCTGCAGCGTCATAAGGGTGGCGATGCCCGCCAGGCGGGGGTCGTCATCCTCACCGAACCTTGGGACTAGAAAGTCCCCAAAGTGCGGACGCTGCACCAGTCAAAGGCGTCTCGCTAGCTCACGGTGGTAGTAGTCCACGAGGTAGAGTGCGGCCTTGAGCCACATCTGAACAAGATCCTCCGCGCTCACTCGGCGGGCGGTGAACCTCCGCTTCACATGCAGGCGGACAGCAACGGATCCGAACCACCCAAGCCTCGTACTCGTAGAATCGGTCTGGCGAAACTGTCCCACAAAGATGGAAAACTGGGCCGTGGTTGCCTCTCGCTCAAGATGCTTCCGCATCTCCCACACCTTACGGGCCCAACCGTCCATACGGTCGGGGCGGGAAAAGATGTGGTGCACCATCTGCCGGAAACGAAAATTTTGAAGTTAGACAAGTGAAGCAGTAAACATTTGCATAAATCAAAAACTTAAGCAAAAGTAAACTAAGACAGATAAGGTAGCAATAAGAGAGGTAAAGACAGCAGTAATACTTATATTTTTCATAAACCCTTTTTATATTTTTAAATTAGGTTTTGCGATAAAATCGCTTCCTAGGCTGCCTTAGGTCTTAACCTACGGTCAAAGAACCTGCTCTGATACCACTTCTTGTAACGCCCCCGTTTCCGGGAGCGTGTACGGACACGGCAACCCGCAACTATTCACGCATGAACAGTTATGGAGTGCCGCGCAAGAGTATACCATTGCACGCTTACAACCAAGTCCAACATATATTTCACATATGGATTAACATCCGAGTTTAACGGTGGGCGTGCAAGCCCAAAGTATAATTACATCACAAAGCTCCGAATCCGCTTGAGCGGCGAAGACCTCGACCACGGATCCTCGTCGAAGAAGAGACCCTCAGGGACTTCCTCAACGGGGAGACTTTCACCTTCGTCTTGATCTTCTAAAGAATTTAATTAGCAAGCCGTGAGCCAACAACCAGCTCAGCAAACCGCAAAGGAATCCTACTCTACTAAATGCACGGATCAACAAAGGAATGTAGTATACTTGGTTTATTATCCTTGAGTGGATGCAGTTTTATTTGTAAACCTTTTCGTAAAACTTGCTGACAAAACTACTTCTTAATCAACAGGGGTTTTCATGAAGAGTTTAATTAATCATCTAACCCGATTAAAACATTCAGAAAACTACTTAGGCTTTGCTGATGGGATCACCCAAGTGACACAGCTCCAATAACCGGGAGCACGGCGTATCCGAATACCATTTATTTGACTCTGCAGAGTTTGCTCAACTTTACCCACACGATCCCTTAACTCCCGCGACAGAGTTAAGAAAGCCAGGTCGTTTCACTGCTCAAATCTTTATATAGGCTCTACCCGGTAGAATTCACTCGGGTCTGGCACATGGAAACTCCCGTCCGCTTCGAGTGAACCCTACCGTTATTAGGTGTCCGCAGCACGGCCCACCTAATCCAACTACTCAACCTCCTCACTTCTCAACGCCTGTAGAGTTTCAATCGAGTTGAGCAGCTACTAAACCAGTGTTGACGAGTCAACTCCTGTGGTTGAGCGATTGCTATGACAGTTGCTCAGCATAAGGGTCTCAGTCCTTATATTTTCACATGGCCCGTAACCTCTCCAGGTCCGCGACCACAACCTAGGGTAAACGGTGGGCGAAGACCGACCCGCGGTTTCCCACAACGCTCTTACCCTTCCTTGCACACCGACATTCTCCGCCCTAGGATGCGGTGTCCCATACCACCCCACCCTAGGGTCGGGTTTTCAAATCTACTGGCCCGCAGCCACGACCTTATCAGTAAAAGACTTTGCATGATAGTAGTAACCTATAGGGATCTAGATTAACAGATATTTATTTCTAGGGTTACAAGGTATGGCTACAATTTAGGCAGGGCATTTTTCGGTGGTAGGACATATCTATATCACATGTCATTCTAAACATTTTCATTTTACTTCAAACTAGCATTTCACAACTAGCATAATGCAAATAATGTAATAACATAATATTTAAGCATGGGATTTAACATGATCAAGGTTTTACGACTTGTCAGTGAACTGGACGATCTCGGCGAGCTCGAACGTCGACGCTCGGATCCCGAGATCGCACTTGAGCTTAGGGATCTCGAAACTAGCGCAAACACACAAAATAATTAAATCCAGCTTGATATTAATCAAGCAAGGAAAAACAATCTATAAAAAGAATTAAAAAGAAATAAAATTGCATAAAATATCAAATGAAAAGGGTTCTTTGAATTTTTAGATTTTGCTGGAGATGAATTTTGGAAATTGGGGTTCACCACTGGGTTCAGAGTAATGAAAGGAGTAAAGTGGTGAAATTTGGGAATTTTTGGGATTTTCTGTGATTTTCTAGGATTTATTTGGATTTTCTGGATTTTTGGAAATTGATAAATCCTGGAAAATCCGGTGAATGATCTTGGGCGGTCCACCGCTTCTGATGCGGCCCATCACATGCGGCTGCATGGTCAAGGCAGGCCCAGCGCTTCAGCATGCCCCGACCGATGGCCGACGCGTGGCGGGCGGGCGGGCTGCGATGGGGGGGGCGGGCGGCTCGGATGGGCGGTGTTAAGTGGGATCCGACGGTGAGAACAGAGCGGCCGGCGGCGGTATGGTGGAATCGAATGGCCGAGGTTAGATATTACGGAGGAGATGGGCGGGCGGGAGGGCCACGTCGCGGGAAGCGTCGTCGTCTACCTCCACCGCTCTGATGCTTCCCGGCGAGCTACGACGGCGACGGCGATCCAGGTGCCGGGGCTCGCCGGCGGTAATGGAGGGTACCACCGGGTAGGGTTCATTACGGGGAACCCATTTTTGGGGCTTGGAGACGGGGAGAAACAACGGAGAGGGCAGGAGGGGAAAAGGGGTGCTTCGGGTGTTTGGTGGCGGAGAGGGTCACCGTGGCGAGGGAGTTCAATCGGGGCAACTACACCGGCTGGGGACCGGAGGCTCACAATGGCGGCGGAGAGCACCGGGAGCTTGGAGTGAGTCGCCACGGGAGAGGTGCGACAGGAGAGGGCTTCACGGCGCCCACAGGCTCCACTGGTCCGGGGCAAGCACCAAAGTAATCGAGAGGGTAGAGGTGCTTGGCGAATGGAATCGAGAAATGGCGGAATGGGAGGAGGATCGGCTTCTTGAGGTCGCCGCCAGGGAGGGCAAAGACGCAGACTCCGGCGAAGGGGTCCCAATTGGCGGCCCAGGGGAGGTTCTGGGGTGGTAGAGAGTGAGAGGGTGGTGAGGAGGCCTCGGGAACAAGAGAAGGGAGGAGCAGGAGGAGGCTTTTATGCCCGGCGGAGGAGGGCGTGGCGGGAAGGCACAGGCGGGCGCTCGGTCAATGGGAGCCGGTGGGCGTCTCCTCCGCGCGGTGGAGTGACGTCCGACTGCGGGGAGTAAAGGCGAGGATGGGGGAGGGAAGCAGGTGAGCTTCGGGCATGGGCGGAGGTGCGTCCGCGCGCGAGAGAGGGGAGAGGTGGGCACTGGCAGGTGGGGCCAAGGGAGGAGGTGAGGCGCGTGGCACGGGGTGTCGGCCGGACCGGGGCGCGGGCGCGGGTTGTCCGAACAGGGCCGAGGCGGTGCGGCCGGGCGCCAGCCAGCCTGCTGAGGGAGAAGGCGGGTAGGGAAAGGCGCCAGAGAGAGAGGGAGGGGCGGGCGTCCGCGCGAGGGAGAAAGCGGGGAGGGACGCGAGGCGCCAGCGAACGAAGGAAGGGAGGAGGCGCCGGGAGAAGGAGAAAGCGGAAAAAGGGCGGGCGCCAGCGAACGAGGGAAGCGCCCGGCCAGAAAAGGAAAGCGGCAGCGGGGAGGCTTTTCCAAATTGGGAAAGTTTTCAAAAATTCACCAAAAATTCAGGAAAAATCCAGGAAAAATTTGGTTTGAAATTTTTGGGGTCTTTCAAGAACTAAGAAATAAATCTTGAAGCGGAAGAGAATTTGAGCTGAAGACACTGACCAAGACCGATGGCTTCGGAACCCTTCATGATCCTCAAGCGTTTGCATGAATCAACAAACATCCTGCAGGGTAATCGATCAGCCAAAGGAAGAGACTGAAGTGTGGACCTCGTTTAACCCCATTCTAATCATGAGGCCGTAAATACGGGAGTAGATAAGGGGGTGCAAGAATGAAGTAACATACTCCCATGGGACATCTCCAACAAGCATCCTGTCACCATCCTTGTCTTCGTAAGTAGTAACAACATCTGAACCATTCACCGGATCAACCATCTTCCCCTCGTTCATATTGTTCCCTGAAAGAATGGTTCATGCACGCATCGCTTATTAACTGAGATCAACTTTCCACTTGTACTGTTGCAGCAAAATGATTAATTTCAGTTGATTGTTTGTTCTTGCAGATTCTCATGTCAGCGATTTACCGGTTGTGGTGAAGGTGCTGATTTTTCACAGAAAATTAGCCACACATTTATCATTTGATTATTCACATTTCAGTTCCAATCTACTGGGGCTGTAAAAAAATAGATTCTTTACTATTGTAACTGGAAGAAGTTTCATACTTCCGTCTAGCTACGTCATGCATGTATGCCTGCCTCAACTTTATGGTAGTACTTTGTATAATGAAAATGCCATCAACTTTTGTTATTGCCACATGAATCATGACCATCATGATTATTCAGAAATTAGTTGGCTACAGATGTACTCTTTCTGATTATTCTAAATACTTACGGAAAAAGAAAAGGTAAACAATAACACTTCTTTTTCAAGGAATCTGCCAAAAGATGAAGGAAATATACATCACATATTCTGACATCTACCACACCAAGGAAAGGTGGCATCAAATGTGCATATGTATTATCACTAATCCTTAAGTAGAAAAGGAAGGCATCATCCTACTGAATTATCACTAATAAAATGATGTAATCATATAGCAGCATACAAAAACTACAACATGTATGCAGATATACATACTTGGGAGCAGGTGGCTTCTTGGGGTCCGCGGCGGCCGCCTCTCGGCTGCCGGCTCCAGCTTGCCGGCGGCTTCCTCCATGCCTGCGGTGGGCAGCTTCAACTTCAAGTCAATGCTATCCTCAAAGCCCCTCTTCCCGGCCTTGGCCGCCTCGGTGCCGCCTCCCGGCAGCCCAAGCCGGAGCTCCGTCCCGACGTCGACATCGGCGCCAGCCATCGGCTGCGCCCGCTGGAGCAGCTGGTTGATATTGCGGCCGGCGAGGACAACGGGGCTGGAAGGGGAGGGGAAGTGGGCTGCACAGTCCAGCTTACGGGATATTTGCAGCGACGCGAGATTTCCCTGGGGCGAGCCAAGTTTTTCACGCAGATTTTGCGCGCCAAGTTACGCCGGGGTTATTTAGATAAGAAAACATCACGAAAATAAGAAAAATGAAAAAAAATCCGCCCACAAAAAGGAAAACTAAATATACGCAATCCCACACAAACTATCACAAAATTCAGCAAATATGGCATACAAGGAGTAAAGCCATCCTCCCTTCTTTTAGCTTTGCTTTTTTTCTTTTTTTGAGTTTTTGAAAACATCTCTTTTTTGTGATTTTGATGTTTTTGTAATTTTTTTGTATTTTTTTGTCTTGCATGGACCAATAATCAGGGGGAAACGGATGATAAAATAATTCAACAGATGACTAAACAGCACCAGTCTTCAAGATAAACAACCTACAAAATAAACAAGCACATAAAATAAGCATGGCTATATAAATAAGAAATTTTCTAAACAAAACTTATTTAGACAGTACAAATATAAGTGTCAGCTATTTTGCAATATTTACATTTTCTGCAATCCTATCAAACATACTAAAAAACATTAAAGGAAGAGTCACAGATGAACTAGACCTAAGCAAATCTTGGGCCTGGTCCCCTTCAGGTCGCCTAACCTAGGGCCAGGCCCGGCTCACTAGCCTTGTCGAGTGGACAGGAGTAGGCTGATTTTGGTACAGGCCACAGTCAGCAAGAAAAAAAACACACTGGGCTAGGAATGGGCCTGGCTAATTTTGCTCCGGTCCAAAAATGACTATTTCTTAGTCCTAAATAATATAGGGAGTGTCTATATAACATGTGACTGTTTTTAGATGCAAAAATAGTCAGATTTTAGGACGTTGGATGGTGATCCAACGTTCAAGATCTTTTTTTGGAGGGGGTGCTTATATTCGATTTTTTTTGAAGGAGGTGCTTATATGAGTGGACCCGTTGGATAGAGATCCAACGCCTCTAGATCATCTGACTGTTTTTACCTTCAAAAACAGTCGAATGTTCTATAGCATTTCTCAATAATATATTGCACACTTGAAAACATTGCCATTGAAAATTCACCTTGTCTCATTTTTTTACTAGATAGTCTGACATAAACATCTCCTATACGCATAATCCGACACAAATCACTTTCATCGAAGGCTTACTGTATGTACGTTGCCCTTTAGCCTAGCAATGCAGAGTTGAACTCCAGTGTTAATTCTTTCTTGCCCTAACAAAGGCCATAATGCCTCATCCCTACATCATATAGTTTATGTAGCAGAGGCATACTTGCATATAATATTGGCACAGAGAGAATAGCGATGCAATCATGCCACATTTGATGATATGACTCAATAACAGATATCATTTTTGTAGTAGTAGTAATCTCTCTCTCTCTCTCTCTCTCCAGGGTTTTGCTTAAGAGGGCCAGGGGTTTGGCAATTTAGCTATGCTTTGCTAGTTTAAAAATGAAACTTAAATTACAGTCCAACAAGGCAGCAACTTTGGGCTTCAAGTATTCGTACCTCGTGTCTCCGTTGCCATCTAATTTGGGTGTTGCTCAGCTTCAAAGCCACGTGTTGACATCTAGGTCTTCGCCATGAAGCTGTCGGTGCTGCTGTTGAAGCCCAGGCATCCACAGTGAAGAGATCTCTTGCATATCCTCGTCCAGCCATAGCTGTCGCAAACCGTTCAAGTCCTCAACAGACCTCAAGTTTGGACAAGACCTTACGAACAACTTACTCACTCGAGGAAGGTTCGAAACCCTCTCCAGGCTTTCACATGCACCAACACCAAGGAGATCAGAGAGGAACGGGAAGTTCTCCACCACCTGTAAGCTGCTTGCCCTCCTTATAAGGAGCTCTCTCAGGCTGGTGGCCTCCTTTCCAAGCTGTCGTGGGAGACCTCTCAGCTTGGGGCAATCCACGAGTTGCAACTCCCTCAAACGAGGCAGCAGCTGCATCCTTGGAGACGGGGCTTCCCCTTTACGCTTCGCACCAGCTCCATCATCTCCCCCTTCCGTAGCTGCTGCTTCGTCGTCTCCTTCAACAAAGCTCCACTCCTCCCAGTGGGGCATATCTTCGATGACCAACCATTCAAGCTTGGGAAAAGCCACTGCCACTGCGGATCCAAGATTACCCAACCCGCAGCCAACAAATTCGGGTCCGATCTTGGTAACTGCGGCTGCTCCCACAATTTTCAGAAATTTCAAGTTGGGTAGCTGTCCGATTGGTGGAAGGTGCACACAGGATTTGCAATCCATGAGGCTCAAGAGTTTCACTGAAGACAAATGGGTAGTACCGAGCCAGGTGGGATACCTCCGACCAAAGTATCTTATAATAGATAGATCTTCCAGGTTGTGTGGAGGGATTAGCTGCTCAAAGGTCGTCTGAATGTTGCTAACATCTTCTTCTGAATATGGTTCATGTGTGTGTTCAGTGCACCGTAGATCTAAAACTTTAAGATACTCCTTGTCTAGTAGCACTGAATCTGTATTACAAGTAACCGCTCTTTCCAGTTTGATCATTCCAAGCTGCCTCACCTGCGAGAGAGGAGCCAACTCTTCCAACTTCCATCCATCTTGTGTTTTAGCACTATCACTTCCACCACCAATAGGAAATCCTTCTAAATCATTAAGAGATATCAATTTGCCTATCCCTTTCGGAACCTGATTTATTGGAGTCTGGTCAAGGCCAAGCCGCCTTAAATTGTACAATTTGGTGATGGCCCAAGGTAGCCTATGTAAAGCATCACACCTTTGTAAGTTTAATATCTGAAGGTTTTTGAGAGAACCAATGGACTCTGGAAGACAAGATATCTTGGTACCGTCAAGATCAAGTAAACGTAGATGAATCAAATTTCCGACATAATCTGGAATGCTTTCCACAAGGGAGTCACTTAGATCTAAAACACGAAGATATGTAAATCTCTTCAAAAATGTATTCTCAATTCCCAGCGGCCTCTGATCAGTTCTAAAAGTCCTCACCTTAACTTCCTCCTTATTCATGCTAGGTATGACTACCATATCCTTCTCAGTGACAACTAAAATCCGTCGCAGTTTACACATAGTTTTATCCCCTAATGATTCTGGATCTCCGATAAAACATTCTTCTCTTGATAAATAACAAGCAAGTTGCCTTAAGAGATCATGCATTTTGCATCTACTCTGGTCAAACCGTAAACCATCTGGTTGGAGGAGATTCCTACGGATCAGCTCGTAGTAGTATTCTTCTGCTGTATTTTCAAGTAGTTGGCCATCATGTTCATCATCTATAAAGCCTTCAGCAACCCACATCCTGATAAGATCATCACGGGAAATTGTCCAGTCTTCAGGAAATACTGTACAATAAAGAAAACATTGCTTCAAATGCTGTGGTAAATCATCATAACTAAGGTATAAAGCACCTCTTATTTCATTCGGAAGATTACTCATGGACCAAGCACTTTTGCTCAAAATCTTTTTCCATTCGCTCTCTGTTTGATCCTTGCTTGCTAAAACTCTAGCAACAACCTTGATTGCAAGAGGGACGCCACCACATTTACGAACAATGTCAACCCCTGCGCCACGCAGATTTTGCACTTCTTTCTCTTCGTTAATGTTCATGCTCTTCCAGAGTAACTCCCAACCTACATCTACAGACATCAGATCAACACGATGTGTTTGCTCCACCCCAACTTCTAGAGCAATAGTGTCACGTCGAGTAGTTACCAATATTGCTCCTCTTGCTGCAGCATGCAGTGGAGTTCTTAGTAGGTCGGTCCATACGTTGGACTGCCACACATCATCTAGCACAAGGAAAAAACTCTTCTCTTGGATAGCTGATTTAACCTTGCTTTGGAGCTCTCCAATTGTTTCATCTTGCTCTGCATGTCCCCCAATGTTTCGGAGAACTTGTTGCAAAATAGAAACTTTAGAGTACTCTTGGGAAACACAAATCCACACCAGTTTGTCGAAGTTTCCTTTTATTTTCTGATCATTGTATATTTTCTGAGCTAGCGTTGTTTTACCAACTCCTCCTGTTCCAACAATAGCGAGCTTGTAAGCCTTCTGTTCCTTATGTGCCAGCACTAACTCAACCAATTTTCTGCTAGCATGTATGATCTCCTTGCCCACAAGGTTGGGCTCAATAAGGTTGGAGCTTTCTCTCACAGTGGATGTCAAACTTTTTCTAACTGGGCCTGCCTTCATAAATCCGTATGTTTCACCCAGCTTTGAGATCTTCTCTATCCTAGTATTGAGGTTTCTGATTTTAACAGCAATCTCATGACGCCTCTGAATATTAGGAAAGCAAGATAAAAACGAAATGCCAGTACACGCAGTTGAGTTTCTTGATGATGAAGGACGATCTTCTAGTAGCTTGTTCCCTTCAAATCTAGCCTGGTCAATAATATCATCAGCATCATACATGGCATCTCGTAGCTCACCAAGCCAATTGTTAACTGCTGACTCCTCTGTCCTTCTTTGTTCAGCATCATTAAGAAAGCATCGTATTTGGTTCATTGTTCCCTGCAGCTCTCTGAGCTCTTCTTTTACCTCGAGAATTAGTATTGCCTTCTCTGTAACAATTTCTTGCAACTTCTTGAGGCATGATCCGACCAAAGGATCTAATATCGTTGCCATCTGACGAACTCGTTAAGGAGTTCCAACAAAAATATCCAGATACTGATTGGGAGAATGGCAAGCTTGCAGGCTGTCAATGAATGCACAAACTGTGTTAACATGGTTTGAAAATTTTGACAATGTATATCTTTGTAATAGAGGTGCACTGCTATCAGTATCAGTACTTATTTCTGTCTAAATTCGGAATAATTACATATACTAAGAGTGTGGAGATGCAATAATAGAGCACCCTATAGGTTTGGCACCGCATGTATGCAGGTAGATGTTTAGAACGTTGCGGAACCAATAAGATTGACGACACGAATCAGTGATAATCAACTTACAGAAGCAGTCTGCTATGCTGATCAATCCATTACTACTTTGAGAGCTTGACGGACTGGGACCAAGGGTTTGCTCCGTATGTATGAAGATTGACTGGTTCGAGCAGTTAATGTATAGAACAGAACAGAAATGAGTAAATGACTATATCAGTTCATCATTGAGAGGAAATTTCTGATCCCGCTTCTGCAGATTGGGGGAAAAAGGAAAAAGTGAAGTGTACGCTCGTTGAACGAAAGCTGGTTCAACTCATGGCTACAAATACGAACAGCCTCATCAAAGTGGGCTCTTACTTGAATTAGAGGTACTACAGAACATAGAAAAAGTACCTGGATAAGGGCTGATTAATAAGCCACTAATCAGGTTACTGCAAGGAGAGTGGCTTAGTGCTTGAACTAGTGACCTTATTCGCCATGAACTGAAAAATGAAGCAACGGTTGATGGTCTGAAGGAGAGCTGGCCTCTAGTCAGCCACAGGCATGAGATGTAAAGGAACTGGATTGGAGGATAAAGGGCTGTTCTTTTTTGCTGTGGCTTATGACTTTTGACTGAAATTTTTAAATTTTAGCTGTTTACGGTACAGATTACGAAGAGACCGATACTCACTTACTATTTTGGCTGGTACAGATGTTGAGTTTTTAACGTGTACTACGTTTAACTTGTAGACTCCGTCTTGAGAAAATACTCCGTTTAAAAGTTAAATACTATAGCAAAAGTCAAAAATCGATCGACTTACTTGTCAAACAGGCCCAAAGTGTGTGCAGAGAATTTCAAAGGGGCCTCCAGTTCCTGAGTGCTTCCATGACGAACCTCTCTCTCTTTTTTGATGAGCATAATTTTTTCTTTCGCTGCTCTATTGAGTCTTGAGAATCGCGTTTTACTGTGATACCCTTATGCGCATAATTCGGATCAGGTCAGAGATTTTGATGTACGTCACTAGCGAGCACAGTACTAAAAAAAGAAGTAGATAAATCTTATAGGAAACTAAAATAACAATAATGAAATAATAACGACAAAAGAATACTACTTAAATGAATATTTTATACTACTTTATTAGTTTTGATATATTTAAATATTAATTATAAGATACTTCAATGTAATTTGATTAAAAAAATTTCCCATTCGGTTGTCTGTTAGTTGTCGCAGTACAACAATTCCTATTCTTTTATTCGATCAATCGGTTCAGATGTGGCAATTGCGGCACAAGAAAAGGGATACGCAAGTTGCATAAAAAAGAATTGATCAGAGCGATAGATGCTCATCAAAAGAGAGAGAGAGAGATTCGTCATGGAAGCACTCAGGAACTGGAGGGCCCCTTTGAAATTCTCTGCACACACTTTATCCTCCAATCCAGTTTGTAACAGCCCAGCTGTTTATTTCAAAATTTTAGATATAAAAAAAATCAAATATTAAAATTAAATTAATTTGGTTTAAAATAAAAATAAGAGTTTTGCATGTGTGAAATTTGAATTTTATTTTGCCTTGATTTTCTGTTTTTAAGAAAGCTAGATTTGAAAAGTAATTTAAGGTAAAAACTAAAAAAATATTATTAAATAAAACGATATTTTGATTTTCTGTAAAAATCCTATGTCAAATTAATTATTTGAATTTATTTGGCCTTTATTTGGTGTTCTGAGTTTTTCTGGAGTTTTAAAACCTATTTTGAAAATAAAAAGTATTTTAAGTATGAGAATTAAAATACCAACAGTAGTTGGAAATATTTTTATTAAGTCCAAAATGTCTCCAGGAAGTTCTTTGAATTTTTCTGGAATTTTTGGATATAATTTCATTTTTTCTGAGCTTTATTGAATTTTCTAGTGTTTTCTGAAAATCTAAATCAAATTTAATCCTCCACCGCCCGATCTAATCTCGTGCGTCCATATTCACCTAACTCTCTTCGCTCTCCATCTGACGATCCCGATTTCCTCTTTGCGCCACATCGCTCATCCGATCGTTCGCTCTTTCCTCTCTCTCTTCTCTCTCGTTGATAAACCGGTCCCATCTGTCAGTGAATAAAATCATTTTCCTTTACAAAAATAATTCGGCCAGAAAATCAAAATTCTTACTGACGTCATAAATTTATTTTCCACAGAAAAATAATTCATTTCAAAATCATTTCCCTTGATGACGTCATAATTTGATTTTTCAGTTCAAAAATAATTCCAGAAAATCGGTTTATTCTTTTCTCTCTTTTCAAACTTCTGAGAGTCCGTTCTTTTTCGTTTTAACTCCGATTGAGCCCATTCAAATTTATAAATTCATATAAAATTCTAATATATCCATTTATACCCTATTTTCAAATTTTTGAAATTTTTGAATTTATTTGGTTTAAAGTAAATCTTAATTAGAATTTTTATTTAATAAAATAAAATTAAATATTAATATTTGCTAAAAATATTTTATTTGAGTTCTTTGAGGCTCAAGAAAGTTTCGAAATTTTTTTTAGAATTTTCGGAGTTTTTTTGAGCTCAATTTCAAAATCTCAAACAAAAAAAAAGAGGAGAGAGGATGAACAGTGCCGTTTCCCCTCCCATTTATGAGTATTTACACGAAATTTAAACCGTACTCTAAATGACATGCCCCGTTGATCTCCCTCTCCGGTCCACCTCCACCCCTATAAAAGGGAGCACCGGGTGCCTCTCCTCATCCTCATTCACCACCGAAAATCTCAAGTCATCTCTCCCTTTCTTCTCTCCACAATCACCATTTTTCTTTTGTGTACCAATCGGCGTTCTTGATCGATTGCGCCTCTGATGGAGTCCGGTCAATTTTGACCACACCGTTGGCTTCGTCTCCTCGCGTTCTACGCGGTGCTCCTCTCGCTTTTGCCGGAGCATCACCGGAGCATCGCCGGACCACCGTGGCCAAATCGTGCCGTCGTTCCTCTCCTCGCTGCGAGCCGACCGTGCGTGTTCCATCAAAACCGAGGTGAGCATTGTGTTCCCGACGTTCTCCTCTTCGTTTCGCCACCAACCTCACCCGCTAACTCCTCTCCGTTTGCCCGGAACGCCGATGCCAACCCGCCGGTCGCCTAATGTCTTCTCCGCCATGTTTCGTCACCATCCGATGTCTGTTGACCGAGCCGTCTGTACCGTTGAGTTCGCCTCGACGCGTTCTACGCTATGCTCCCATCGCCATCACTCGAAGACTCACCGAGTCCTCGTCGACCTGGTCGAGCCAGACGCTGAAACCGTGCTTTCGCGCGTACACCACTTTTTCGGTAAGCGCTTTGATTTTTGTTCACGTCATATCATGTCCTAGCCTCCAAACAATTTATCCATCATTTTTATTTAATTTTTCGTGGAGCCAATTGTCAGAAATTGAACTTTCCGCGAAAGTGGTCGTTTTTGACTCCCGACGCCGATTAAATCGTCTCTGTTGAGTTTTAGCTTTGTCTTGTAATTTTTCTTAGACTTGCCTCGCCGCGTTCTACGCCGTGCTCACTTCTTTTTTCCCAAAAAGCCTCCACAATTTTTTTTGCCTCCGACACCTCGCCATGGCCGCCAATGGCATCTAGTGTCTCCATTCATCCGGTAGTGTTTTTCCCCAATCTGTTCGCGTCATATCGTGCCAAACCAACCCAGGTAGCTACCTTTCAAATGGTTTTAAATTCGCTTCACCGAGCACCAAGATATCAAGTTTTTTTCTTTTTCTATACCGACGTCGTTCAAACGTCGATTGTATCGTCTCTGCTGAATTTTCAGCTTAGACAATAATTTTCCTAGCTTCATCATGTCGTATTCTACCCTGTGCTCACCCTACATCTCCACGTTCTACACCCGGTACTATCTCCTTCCAACTTGCCGTTGTCCTTTCGCCGTCACTGCTGCATTCTCTCACCGCCAGTGATTGCCGCCGTTCCTCGACTCCGTACCCACGTCACCATCTTCGCCTCGTCGCCGAGGTTTCTTTTTGTCCGTTCGCTACCACTTCGCAACCAATCGACACCGTTCTATTCAAAAAGAAATTCTCGGATTTTGTTATCATTTCATGTGATATCTAAAACTTCCAGATATCCGTTCTCTTTCATTTGAACTCTGAATCCGTTGATTCTTTCTTCTAAATTCATCTAAAATCTTAACCTTTCTTCTAGTATATATTTGTATTTTTGTGATTTTATTTGTATTTATTTGTTCGTTTGTATTTATCGTTCCGCGCGTAGAATCCGCGTCGTGAAGAATATTCTAAGCAAGAAGAAGAAAGTCAAGACACCGCACACGAAGGCAAGTCTCCTTTGAACATCTTGAACCTATGTTTGAGAAATGTTTTGATTATTTTAAATTAATGCATTGCTATGTTACATAAAATGATAATTTCTGTTTTAGAGATAATAGTTAAACCGACAGTTGTTATGCCCTCATTTGACATTGACAACCATGTACCTTTGACACCCTAGGATTTCCTTTGTCTCAGTAATGAGATTATTATTAAACTTTGGTGAATGTTGTACCGGTAGAAAAATGCTTAGTCATGCTATATAACTTTTGTAACCTTGGAATGGGAAAATTATATTTCATTGATTTAGACTTTTGTTCGAAAAGTTAGTGGCGATTGGTGTTGCCACTTGTTTTTAAAACTAAAATAAAATGTGAGAGTTGGTTTAGGCGGGGCGGATGGAAAGATTGGTTTGGTGCGGTTAGCACGAGAACTTGTAATGTGTATGTTCGCCTAGTCAATTAAGGACCGGCGCTTGTGTTTGTCCGTCCGAGCACTACCGTACAACCACATGTCTATATGGGTGCGACCTAGCTAATTAACTTACAATAGTTTAGTTTAGGTACCACCGATGGAAAGTGAGTGCCGTGGTGTCTTGGTTATTCACAGATGAGGGACGGGGTTCTTGTACTCATACGGCGCAAGAGGGGCTTCGATGGGTGGTTTAACCCTTCAGGGTGAAACCTCGTGGTGGTAACCGCTAGACTAGAGTAAGGTAAAGGCTTTGTGATGAATTATTTGGGTCTCATGCCAAAGGAAGCGTGTTGACTATTAAGATAACTTATCTCTTGTGGGTAAAGTGTACAACCTCTGCAGAGTGTAAAACTATTCGAATAGCCGTGCCCACGGTCAAGGGCGGGCAAGGAATGCATTCACATTGTAGATCATTGTTTTGTTTTAAAATAAAGATTTGGGAACCGGAATGGTTGAAACTCCCGGGATTGTCCCGGCGATTGTAGCCGTGTGGGTGGTGTAACCTGTTTTCTTGAACTTTGGCGGTTAGCCAAGACTTTTGTGTGGGTGGTTTAACCGTGGTTTTGAACCTTGGCGATTAGAGCCGAACCTAGTGTTGGTGGTTGTAACCTTCACTATTTAACTTGATAGATTCTGTTAAAACAATCATCTTGCTAAATTGATGCCTTTAAAAATATCTAATGGTATTTGAAATAAAATGTGGCTTTGTGCAAAAAGAACCATATAACCCTCCTTTGTTAAACCCTGCATCTATTGCATTTTCCCAAGACTTGCGGAGTACTTTATGTACTCACATACTACACTTAAAATAATACCCAGAAGAGTATGAAGCTCAAGATGAAACTTTCGACTACGGAGCTTATGGATTCGACGAAGGCTTTCAGGAGTTCTAGGTTGCGCTTCCCACCAATTGCACGTGGCGTATTGATGGGTCTTCTCCATTGGATTTACTTTTGCTTCCGCTGTGCTTTATCTTTTGTGTGTGTGCGAGGTCTTGTAACCTCATATGTAATAAAGGTCTTTCGGCCTGTACTCTCTTTATTATTGTAATTTCGTTGTTGGCAATGTAATTATCACTGTTTAACTGTGTGCACTAGCTGTGATCTGGGACTAGTGTTGTAATACACAGAGGGTCTGGATTTGAAAATCCGGGTCCCGACACAGTTCCTTTACACCTCATGCCTCTGGCTGACTAGAGGCCAGCTCTCCTTCAGACCATCAACCGTTGCTTCATTTTTCAGTTCATGGCAAATAAGGTCACTAATTCAAGTACTAAGCCACTCTCCTTGCACTCCATTATGATTAAAACTTTCTATCCATGATTAATTCAACATTATAAATCAATGACTTTCTTTTCAAATCAATACATTTTCAAATTAATGAATGTTCTAGGAAAAATACCTTTTACTCCCGGGTGTAATTACATCCACATCTAATATACCACCTAAACATACTTCAGATACCCATTTATCACATTAGGTATACTCATATACTAAATATAAGATACTCTAATATGAACCACATGAAAAAATTGTAAAGGAGTCTATAATTTTTAGTGTATTTTGTAAATACATTTATATACGCACATAAAAAGAAGTATGTCTAAAAATATACATACCACATAAATAGTCTTAAATACTCGTATATTACACGTATATACCGTCCGTTACGCGAGATACTCACTGCGTTGTGAGATACAACATAGCGTATAATTACACCTGGGAGTAGAAAAGAGACTTCCTCTCTCTCTCCACTGAGATTTGAAAATGGTATTGCCAAAATTTACTAGAAACCGGCCAAAATTTACTAGAAACCTGCCAAAATTTAGGAAAAATCTTGGCAAGAACTCAGCTCTCTGAATGAAGGGCCTGTTCTTTAAGCTTTTGGCTTTTGCTACAGCACCTAACTTTCAAACGGAGTATTTTCTCAAAATAGGGTCTACAAGTTAAACGATTTATACGTTAAAAGCCCAACATCTGTACCAGCCAAAATCGCAAGTGAGTATCTGTCTCTCCGTAATCTGCACTGTAAATGTACCAAAATTCAAAATTTCACCAAAACCAAAAGCATGGTAAAAGAACATGTCTGAAATCACAAAACAATAACAAAAAAGAAACTAACCATGCGTCTAATGCAGCAATCAAAGGACACGATATAACATATAACCCAAACAGGGGCGAAGCCAGGAATTAGGTATGAGAGGGCAACATGGACAACAAGTAGAGTAGAACCAATGAACCATGCCGGATTTACCGATCCAATAGTCACATATCACAGTAATATGTTTCGCAAATTACAATGCAAAGAAAATTACATCTCTATTAACTTAAACTTAGTTCTACGACTACCAGCAAGATCATAGACCTTAATAATATCATCATTACTAATCTTTGTGGCCAATTCCTTTTCAATATAAATTACCAAATAATCTCGTAGAAATCCATCTCCCATTGTACTTCGAAGTTGCGTCTTCGCAAGTTTTATAGCTGAAAAACATCTCTCGGTGGTTGCAGTTGAAACCAGAAGAGTTAAGACTAATCTTAACAACCTGTCCATCATAGGATAAGATGAATCTTTACCAGTCTTAACTGGTCCACTTGTTAGATCAACAAGTGATGATAATTCACTTAGATTTGGATGATTGCATACATCAAGTTGAAAATATGGTAATTGACACTCCAATTGAGTTCTTTCTTGACTTGAGAAATCAGTAGGATAATATTTTTCCACTTCATTTTGGGAGGATAATATTCTTGACTTGAGAAATCAGCATGATCATTAGGTGAAGTGTACTTTGTATTTTTTTGGAGGGGTCAAACCACTAATTAAATATATGTAATTAACTACATAATAAATGATTAGTAGAAGATTAGAGAGTGCCAGGCCCCTCCTAGCCCCCCTGTCTCCGCCACTGAACCTAAACTAAAACAATAATACTGGAATTGCCGTATGGATGGTGTTCCAACTTGTGGCAAAAGCACAGGTGCTTCACTGCTTCGTTTCAAGCGAATGATCGCGTCATTTTTTGGTTTGTGCATGTTTCTAACAATTGGCTTGCATATGGTTTGTTGCTCAAATATTAGCCATGTCCCTGGACTTCCTAGTTCATTTTCTACTAATTCTTCGTCAAAACCAAATTATGGCAAATATCAGTACGGTATTTTTTTTTTGGGCACAAATCAGTGAGCTCGAGTGGACGGTTGCCGGCTAACTTGTGATATTGACTCAAACTTTGTATATTAGTTGGGGTCGGGAAAGAAAAGGACGTTCCTAAAAAAAACGTTCGGATTGCTTCATAATCCTTTGAAGAAAACAACCGTCACAGCTCCTTCTGCAACAACGTTCGTAAGCTGGTGTCGTGGTGTAGTTGGTTATCACGTCAGTCTAACACACTG
This sequence comes from Bonia amplexicaulis, assembly GCA_036346245.1. NCBI lineage: Eukaryota > Viridiplantae > Streptophyta > Magnoliopsida > Poales > Poaceae > Bonia > Bonia amplexicaulis. Next base: position 11,057,160 of record CM070755.1, read on the forward strand.
AAGGTCTCCGGTTCGAGTCCGGGCGACGCCATTTTCTTTCTTTTCTTTTTCCCACTTTTTTGCTGGATCAAGATTACACTGTTCTTGAACCCTCTGCTTTCGCCGTGCTTTAAACACAGGAAATTGATATGTAAGTCCAGAAATGATAAGTAAAATTAATGTCCTTTGTATTATGACAGACAATATTTTGGTGATATTAGTCGGAAAACACGCACTTTTTTTCTGTTATGTACAGCACCTCGTAGGGGGGCCTTTACCCACACCACTACTCTGGTATACAACAAAACACTGTCAACGAAGCCACCGCATGTTTTTCCCTCCCAAATCTGATCCCTGAGTTAACTAAAAAACCAGCTTCAGCATGCCTACACTGCATCAAGTACCAACGAAAATGTAATCACCGCATCAATCTACTTGCTTACCATTCCAAAGTTTGAAGAATTGAGCAGCAATTACCTCAATCACACGTTCTGTCTTTAATTTGAGAAAAACTAATCAAGATATTAATTGCCAAAGTTATATAGGGCCTGTTCTTTTCCTCCGAAGCCGACGGCTTTTGGCTTTTGCTACAGTACCTAACTTTTAAATAGAGTATTTTTTCAAGATGAGGTCTACAGGTTAAACGATCTACACGTCAAAAGCCCAACATTTGTACCTGCCAAAATCGCAAGTGAGGATCTATCTCTCCGTAATCTGTACCGTAAACAACCAAAATTCAAAAAATTCAGCCAAAAGCCATAAGCCGCAGCCGAAAAGAACAGGCCCATAGCTCTTCACGGGTGCCATTTGACGCTGCACCCGACACTACATGAACAGAAAAAACAAAATGTCAGAACAAAGTGAAATGAAATATGTGAATGAAACAACTCAAATTCTGGAGTAGCTATAGATACCTGGCCTTTTGTACAAAAGGCAACTCTTGCCCACTAATCGCACAGTCAATTGCGCGGCTTAAATCCCTACAGAATCTCAGACAAATTCTGAGCACAAGGGGAAACTGTAAAGTTTTGTGAGCAATATCAGAAAAACATACCTTCCGGTGACTGGCACATTGTTACTGGGTCTAGAATCATCAAACTGTCCATGGTAGAATAGTTCAAATGGCCTTCGCCCGTCCTAGTAGCCAGAAGCAGAATTGGTTAGACATATAATGAAGGCGGCGCAATGTGCTACAGAGAAGTTAGAGAGACTGGACATAACATATTAGCCTTCTTCCTAATTGATGAGCATAGGGATCAATGATGCTACTTTTTTGAACAAGTAAAACTTTGGTGTGCAGACTGCCCCAAAAGCCTTAGCAACTTCTTGGGACTGCAAAAAAGATCAGTTTATACTTTAGGGGAACAAAGATCATGGGGGAAATCATGACAATCAACCTAAACAACTGCATTGGTAAATTCTAATGGAAGGACAAATTGTGGCCTGACCTAATCATAAAGATATGGGAAGGTATATCTAAAAAGTTTTGCTTCCTCAGCCATGTACTCGGGGCCATTCTGCAGAATCAGAGGATCAAATCATCTTCAAGTCTGAAAGATACTAAGGACCAGGACGGTGCAACTATGTTGCCTAGATACCTCGATACGGATACGTGATACGGTGATACCGCGATTCGCCATTTTCGTAAAAATACCGATACGGCGATACGTGTGTGTATATATATATATATAATAAAAATAAAAATAAAAAATTAATGAATTCTTATAAGGAATTGAAAAACCGAGAATACATTAATATTGATGTAGGAATGTAGCAACTTGCTTGGTACTTCAGTTCTCCCTCATGGCTGTTAGACTAATATAATGAACCATCTGCGGCTCCACTGGATGAGCCAGGACATGCACTAGTACCAGTGCTACATGATGCACTCGAGCCTCCAAATCCACCACCACCAGATGCCATGATCTGATCTGAACAGCAGGACAACAAATAGTAAATAAACAAGCTAATGACAACAAATAACCTGATCACTGCCCCTATTGAATCATCCAATACGTTCAGTCAACAAATAGCAAAGAAATAGCACTAGCAGAGTAGCAGGACAATACTGGAGCAGTGGAGCTCACGGGTGGCGGCGATGGCCGAGGGGCCAGGCGGAGGCGACAAGCGAGAAGACGACGGGCAGAGGCAGCAGGCCGAGGCGATGGGCGGAGGTGGCGGCCGGCGGGTGTTGAGGCGACGGATGGAGGTGACGGGCGGAGACCACGGACGGAGGCGATGGACCGAGGCTAGGGGCGGAGGAGACGAGCTGAGGCGACGGCGAGGTGGCCAAGGGGCGGCGGCCAAAGGCGGGCGGCGGCGACCGGAGGCGCGGATGAGGCGACAGGCGGGCGGTGGGCAAGAAGACGGCGGGCGGGCGGCGGGCGAGACGACGAGCGAGAAGACGGCGGGCGGGCAGCGGGTGAGGTGGTGGGCGAGCGGAGGCGACGGGCGAGCCGACGCGGCTTGGAGGCGGCTGTCGTGGATTGGATCTGGCGTGGAGGATTTTGCGTGGGGGCGGCGTGGTGAGGAATGAATTGGATCTAGATGTGGCATTGTGGGTGGGGATATTAGGTTAAAAGTATCGAAGAAGTATTGGAAATTATTATTTTTAAATAATCATTAAATTCGGATACGTGTAGGATACGTATCGGCGCGTATCAGGGTTATGTCCGTATCCTGTACAGTATCCGATATCGGTACATGATTTTTATGAAGTATCCGTGCAACGTAAGGGTGCAAAAAGGAAAACTGAGCAAGTTGCAACAACAACAGAAAACAGATGTGCTGACACATAAGCATCATAATACATGATAGGAAAAGCACAGCTGAAGACAATGAACTTCCTTATGTGTGCTAGAGTACAATAGCGCACAAAACAAGGCATGTCCTTAACTGAACAGACACATCAACCATCTCTAACTAATTGGCCAGAACAACTAAACGCCATATGCTTGGAACAGTGTTAGGAATCAGATAATGCCTAACAACATAGTCTACTGGCCTATTTCTCTCTTGTACATCGTCATGAGATGGGTGTTCATGACAGCTTGCCGCTGAGAGTCGGCAGAATAGTTCTAAAAAAAAAACAGCCCGACAGAGACGGCTGAATAGCTAAGAGCAAGTAACCCATCATTCTGGATGCCAACTTATAGAGGATGAAGCCTATTATACTTTTGAATTTTGTTGGACTTCTAACCTCTGACTTACTAAAGGACAAGTGTGAGGATGAATCAACTCAGATCTATGTGTAGAAATAGAATTCATAACATACTGTCAAGACATATGTTGTTCACAGTAACCAAGGATAGGTTCCAAATTGATTAACAAGTATATCAGACATTTAAATTCCAGCATTCTGATATTTGTTGATATGAAGGAAACTAGAGACAAAATGCAAAACTTTGCAAACAAGCTCGACAACATATATGTAGCAAGTAATACAGAAACACTGTTTCTTGACATCACCTTTCACATAACAAGGACTCAATTTATTGGCTTGTGATAGAATGTTTAAGCAAGAATTAAATCAATATAGGGAATTTTCTGATGTATTAAATGCTCACTCAACTACGGAAGTTCCTGTTTACTTAAGAAGCACACAGAAAACAAAAACAGAAAAAAATATGATTTCCATAGGTTGTAACTCATAACCGGGGGATGTGTCACAATTGAGTTTGAGGATATGGCAACAACAGCTAGTCCTTTCTGCACTGTATCCAGAAGTCATTACAAATATCTGTCAAAGCTAAAGTTTCACCAGTTGTTATAGAGTTCTTACCTCCACGTACAATGAGGTGAGCTTCACAATATCCTTTTTCAGATTTTTTACAAAAGGGCAGTGATTGCATATGAACATAACCTGAAAAGGAGAATAAGTCATCTGGTAATACGTTCACAATGTAGGCAGAAGGCAATAGCTAACAGTTGGAGTTTGAAGAGTTCAAGAGTTATGTCAAGAGAAATAAGGACTTTCATATAGAAATAAAACACAAGCTCAAGAATGAAATGTTTTTCATTTTTTTTTTCAATTAAGGATGTTAGAGTTAGTAATCTTGTTTAGTTTGTACAAGTTTATATACATATACACGTTCTTGCCGTGTATACGAATACATAGAAGTATTCGAGTTGGTTTTTCATGTAGCTGAGTTGATTCCTAATTTGTTTCCGTTTTAATAGTGTATTTCGTGTCGGAGTCAAAGTGTATGAGTATATATGCATGGGTCTTGTACTCCTTTGGAAGAAACCAAGGAAAAGACGATTGGTTATGATCGAGAGTAGAGCTGGGAGTTGGGCCGTCAAGCTTATCGTGCTTCGTGTCGCTTTGTGTCGTGCCGGCTCGGTCCAGTCATCTTGCCGTGCCGTGCCGGCCCGCGTCGCTTCTGGCCAGGCCCAAGCATGGCCCAAAGCCCACCGTGCCAACGTTCGTGCCGTGCCAGCCCAAGTCCGGCCCGAAGTAATTATACGCGAAGGCAGCGGCAATGGTCGTCATATTTCTGGATCTGTCGTAAGGAAAAGAAGGCGGCTCGAGTAAGGAAAAGAGTACATTAACAATATATGTATATACTAACTATTACAACATACGTACATAATATATAATCCATATGCACATTTAAATGTTGCTGCCGCTACGTGACCGTTGTCTCATTTAAATAAATTCTTTCTTCTTGGTTCCGGTTCTTTCGCGTAACCCATATGCACATGATTATTTAAGTTATCTATACCAATGAAATTAATTCCTAAGTAAATATTAATTAAATTGAAGCGTGCTATTCTAGCTGTCGTAAACAATTTTACATCTTCTGATGGATATTAATTTAGAATATGATTACTAGTTTATTCTGATAATTACGAATACTTATTAGTGATTTTTATATAATTTATAATCGACTAATTTATTTCTGTCTATTTTATTTTATTTTATTTTCCTTTTTCTTCTCTTTCTTCTCTTTTTTTTCTTTTTTTCCCTTTCCTTTTTCTTTTCCTCTTTTTCTTTCAACCCTTATCCGGTCGACGGCTCGACGCCTCATTTCTTATCCACTCGCCCGATCTCAATCTCCTCCCTCCCACCCACGCGCGCGCCCGCCTTGATTTCTCCTCCCGCGGCGGCGCCCGCCATCGGTTTCTCCTCTCTCCCGCCGCCGCCACCTCCCCACCTCGCCCGCCGCCTCCTTCCCCACCTTCACAGCCCCGGCCGCCGGCCCTCCTCCCCACCTCGCCCGGCCGCCGCCTCCTCCCCACCTCCGCCTCCTTCCCGCCACCTCCCCACCACCGCCTCCTTCCCCCCCCTTCCCGCCGCCTCCTCCCCCCACCGCCGCGCGCCCCTCCCACCTCCCCGACATTCCCGACGCCCCACCTTCCCGACCTCCCTCGGCGGCCCGGCCGCCTCCTCCTCCCCGACCGACGGCGATGGCGATGGCGACTACTCCGAGAGCGGCGACGGATGGCCGGGCGGCGATCGGGGCGTCGGCGATGGCGGCGGGAGGGGCCGGGGAGCCGGGAGGCGAGGTAGAGGCCGAGCGAGGCGGCCCGGCCGCTGGCGCCGGTGTGTTCGCCGTACCGCCGTGCCGTGCCGTGCCGTCCAATGGACCGGTTTTCCAGGCTCGGTCCACCCCACGTGTCAGGCTGGACCGTGCTTGAGCCGTATCGGGTCGATCGTGCTTAAGCCGTGTGAAGGACCGAAATGGCAACAGAGGGGAGTGAATGGTGCCTTTAAAACTCTCCAAAAATTCACACCAGTCTTTTCTCCAAAAGCTATACAGCTATGAAGAAAAGGGTTGATGGCTCACTAAAGACTGAGAGAAAACAGAGAGAAAAAAAAGAAACCGTAGTCGAACGATCTCTGAGGTGGTCGAATCAAAAGAATGACTGTGGTCGAAAATCACACAGAGCAGTGACCACCTGACCGAAGAGTTTTCAGCTGTGGTTGGAAAACCAGAACATCCGAAATCTCAGTTGCAGTCGAAACAGAGAAGAGCACAACGACTTAGTCGATCGCCAACTCGTGGTCGATAACTGAGACAAAACAGCGCAGACGAAAAACCGAAAATGAAGATTGCACAGTAATTACTGCGTTGTCGGGTGCACGACCGCAAAGGAAGAACTAGAAGAACTTTTTTGCTCAGAGATCCAAAAAGCATGAAACTTAAATCCTAACAAGTATGAGATCTCTAGAAGTGAATTTACCAAGAATCTCCAAAGTCTTTCCAACGGTCAGAGAGAAGAACAAAGTCGAAAATCAGAGCAAAGGTTTTCAGGCGGCAGAACCACAAAACTCGGATTTCTCTCTGATTTGCTCTTTGCTCTCGGGAATGGTCTTGGCAAACAGATGTAAGACAACTTCCCAGTTCTGAGCAAGTTAAATACAGGCAAACTCTCAAAGAAAATACAGATAAACTGAAGAACAGAGAGAGCACAAAAGAATTAATCAAAACATCTTAAGCAAGATAAACTCAGAATGATACAAACAGATGAATGATTGATCATGGAGGTTTCTCTGACCACTCCATCGGAGGTACATGAGCATCCATGCTCTACCCAGACAACTCACACAAATAGAAAGAAAACGCCGAGCAACTCGGGAACAACCTCAACTCGCTCGAGTTCTCTCCTCTATTTATACTCTCACTAACGGGTCTCCACATGACAACCCGCTTCAGAGTGGCATGGCGCTGCGGGCCTCCATGCTTTACCCGTTCCTCTCAGGCAACGGCCTAACACTTTGCCCGCTTGCACCACCAACTCTCCGGTGGTCACAGCGCTTCCCGAGGACACTGCCTTCCCTTTGCAGACTTTGGCATTTCTCCAAAATGCCCTCCTACTGCCTTCCCGGAAGCTTCCTCCTCTGCCTTGCTGTCCATGAGGTTAGACCACCTGGCAAGACAACGTCCTCTTCGGCTTCCACGCCGCTCGGACCTCAACATCTCCCATGTCTAGTCCCGACCTCTCCAAAGCCTCACCAAGACTTGTCTCCCGAGACCGCAACCATCACAAACAACAAGAGCATCACACAACACTGATCCACACATAAAATGACACTCACACAGCTCACAGAGCTCAAGTCTCTTTTCCACAGAAATTAGACTTTAACAACCTTGTCAAAATGGTGAACCAACCAATCCACAAGGTCCACAACATCACAAGGAACCCAACCGACCGATTCCCACCATAATTGGACACTCCACGAGCCCATACGACCAGTTTGATTGCACGCGTACGACCACGGTCGGTCTGCCGACCGCGTGGTCGAATCCGACCGCCACAACGTGGTCGCACCGCATAACGTGGTCGAACGCCAGGCGATACAACGTGGTCGTAGACCCTAGCCACGACTACCGACCATGTTCAAACCCGCGCTAACGTGGTCGAACGTCCTAGCGCTGATTGCCGACCGCGACCAACGTGGTCGAAACTGACCCGGGAGACTTTCGACCACGGCCAAATCTCCCGAGGGAGCCGTAACGTGGTCGTAAAGCTTCCGATCACTGCGTCGCCGCCGACCGCAACCCGATACTCGGCAACGTGGTCGTACGCTACCCGAGAGCCTTCGACCACGACCAAATGTGGTCGTACACGCCACAGCGTGGTCGTAGACCTCTCGGCCGACTTCCGACCACGCCCAAATTTGCCGAGAGAGCCACAGAGTGGTCGTACGGGACCCGAACGACTTCCGATCACTCTCAAAACGGTCGTATGCCTTCCAATCTCGTTCCAACCGCTTCAAACATGGTCGTACGGTCCAGGAGAAAGTCGTACATGACTTGGACATCGACCAGGGCTAAGATTTCGCATAAAAAGCCCAAAACAAACTTAATTTTCTTTCAAACAAGGATCAAATACTCATCACAAACATGAGATCATCTCCACATGATCTCTCACCGTGCCCTCAATCGTGCTTTGGATTGGCCCAAAAAAATTCGGCTCAACTCCCACCTCTAATGGAGAGGAAGAAGCAATAAATAAAGAAGAAAGCGGAACAGTTTGGCACGGGAAAAAAATACGCGTGCTCGGTGTGGAAGCCATCACGTCCAACAAAGAGCATCACGTGCTGTTGACCATCATGTGAAGACAAAAGCAGAAAGGTGCTGCTGCATCTTTGCATGTAGGGCGCAGCAAGCATCACACGGCGACCAAGGCAAGACCCACTGACATCCCTGAAAAAGCAGCAACAGTCGACGAGCAGAGGGGTTAATTAATTCCAACAGTACACCAGATTTAATTGATTTCAACAAGTGGTATAGAGCGTGTTAATCTTGGTGATTCCTGAAGTTATGGGCGATAAGACAAAGATTCACGTGGGTTAATCTTCCTTTAGTATCCTCTCCTGACGACCAACAATTACCCGGTATAGGCAATGAAGATGAAGGCGAATATACGCGCTCAGGGAGTCTGGGTGCAGTCGATCGAAAGAGGAAGGACAAGGAGGTGGACGACAAGGTGGATCAGACGGTTTTGGCTATCATCTACCAAGCGATGCTAGATTCGATGATACATCAGCTCATCGGTAAGAAGACGGCATGGGAGGCGTGGGAGAAGCTTCAGACGATGCACGAGTGAGTTGATCGTGTGAAGGAGGTGCGGCTCTAGAATTTGCGGAGCGAGTTCGAGAATCTCAAGTGGGAGAGACCCAGTTGGTGGACGAGTTCGCCAGCAAGCTGACTTCATTGTACAATCAGATTAACTCTCTTGGTGACAAGATGGAGGAATCTGTGGCAGTGAAGAAAAATCTACACGTATTTTTCGGAGAAGTACATACCTGTTGTCACCACACTTATGTATTCCTCCAATCTAGAAAAGAAGAAGATAGAGGAGATCACCGGCTCCCTCAAGGCATATGAGGAGTTACTGAAGGGGTTTCAGTCGCATAACGAGCAAGGATCCCAGACTCATAACGCAAGCGTTGCTGATAAATAGAGATACAAGGAGTGGTGGCTCATCATGTAGCCGTGGGAGATGGCGCAGTCAAGGTGGCCAAAGTGATCGAGGCGGCAGAGGTGGCCGTGGAGACAAAGCTTGTACTTCATGTTGGGCACATGAAGGAGCAGCCGAGGGTATAGAAACACTTCCGCTTGGCTTGTAGGACTTATGCAATTCTCCCCTAGCACCTTGGTAGCCAATCTTCCTGATAATGATGGTCATTATGTAAGGAGCATAATAAATCTGTTTGACCCAAACATTCTTGGAATTGGCTATTTCTCAAATGATCAAGTCTACCATATCAAACTTCCTTCCATTCATGATGCTATCTATGATGTTACGTTCATATCCTCAGATAGCATCAAAGTTTGTTCTCTTAGGAAAAATGGTGTGGTTAATAATCCTATTGATGAGGCTAGGTAGGGGAAGCGGTTCATTAAGCTTACCCGAAACATGCCTCACATTTGGATCATAGTACTTGGTCCAAGTTGGTGTCCTGAGTGCTTGCCTGGAGTAGATCTTCTCAAACCTTCCTGACTCAGTCCCCAAGGTTAGCTCAAATTCATGTTTGGAGGACTCTAGCCTTTCTTGCCCTGTCATCCAAGTCATGAAATTGAAGTCAAGAGAGATGGATACCATGGCATAGAATTGTCAGATAATATCCTCATTGTAGTCGTACTTGAGAGACACGATATCATGCAGACCAGTCGAGTAGAACAACTGATATGCACCAGTGAATCGGTCAAGAGAATCAAGGTGCTGCCAATTCACATACTTATGGTCAGTGAACTGGCGGTGATGGCTATACATCTAAAAGAACACATCCTACTGAAATCTGGTGTGAAATCTATGGTCTGTGGTGGTTCTTGGCTGTAGGAACTGGTTAGGGTGGTGAAGGATAGCATACTCATCGCTTGTTATGAGTCTGAGATTTATTGCCTACTCCTTGGCGTCACCCATTTCCTCATCACTTTCTTTTTCTTCTTCATGAGAATCGCTCTCCTCTTGGTCACTTTTTGTGGCTTCTTCTGACTTAGGGACCAATTTTGTAGATCCCGTGCAGAAAAACAAGACCAGCTCGACGACCTGTAATTCGAGGTGCATGGCCGAGGTGGCCACAACACGCGGGCATGCACTGCCATTGCGGCGCTCCGTCAGAGCGTCACCAGGGATGGAACCTTGGACGCGGGCCCCATGCGGATTCAAGCCCACATGCAGCAACCCCAGGAAGGCCCCTTGCGAATTCAAGCCCCGGAGGGAGCCCAGCGCCAGATTATAAACGTCATCTCCGGGGGCTCTTCGCTGGAGTTCGCCTCGACACGGGAACAGAAGGCCTACGCGTGGAGGTTACACCATGTGGCAGCATACCCGGCGCAAGCACCGCCGGAGTGGGCACAGCACGAAATCACCTTCACGCCCGCCGACGTTGAGGACGTGGAGTTCCCTCACCAAGATCCCCTGGTCATCCAAGCCGCCATCGCAGGATGCGACGTCAAACGCGTCCTGGTCGATGGAGACAGCTCCGCGAAGATCCTATTCGCGGCGGCCTTCAACCAGATAGGGATCCCTTGGAGTCGCTTGGGCCCCTCGGAAATCCCATTGCAGGGCTTCGGAGGTCAGCCACTGAAGGCGGTGGGCCAAACACGCATGCAAGTCTCCTTTGGCCAGGGCGACAACACGAGGAGCGTGGATGTCACCTTCAACGTCGTCGACCTCCCGTACCAATACAATGCCATACTGGGGCGTCCAACCCTCAACTCCTTTGGGGCAGTCCCACACCATGGTTTCTTATGCATAAAGCTCCCGGGCCCAAAAGGTAACATTACTACCTTCGGGGACCAGGACCTCGCCCGACGCATAGAGCTTGGTGCTCGGGGCCCGCACCACATGGTTCCCGACGGCCTCAGGAAGCACCTCGCTGGCCTTCCCACACCGGTCGCTCCAGCACTAGAGGCTCCCCTCTTGCTCTACCTCGCTGCCACAACAAGAGCGACCAGCGCCGTCCTTGTCCTCCAATGATCTCGGTTAGTATCACGCCTTTGTAACGCCACCGCGCCAACGGGATCAATAAAGTCCACCGTTTTCCAAACTTGTCGTATTCTGTGTAAAGATGTGCGGAGGCCCGCCTCTGCGTGGACTCTGCGGAGTATAAATAAGACGCACAGAAGCACGCCTCTGCGCGCACTGTACGGAGTAGAAATAAGACGCGCGGAGACACGCCTTCGCCCGCACTCCACGGAATATAAATAAGACGCGCGGCGACACGCCCCGCGCGCACTCTACGGAGTATAAATAAGACGCATGGAGGGACGCCTCGGTCCGTACTCTACGGAGTATAAAAAGACGCGCGGAGGTACGCCTCCGCCAGCACTCTATAGAGTATAAATAAGACGCGCAGAGGTACGCCTCCGCCCGCACTCTACAGAGTATAAATAAGACGCGCGGAGGCAAGCATCCGCCTGCACTCTACGGAGTATAAATAAGACGCGCGGAGGCACAGCACCGCCCGCACTCTATGGACTATAAATAAGACGCGCGGAGGCACAGCACCGCCCGCACTCTATGGACTATAAATAAGACGCGCGGAGGCACGCCTCCGCCCACACTCTACGGAGTACAAATAAGACACGCAGAGGTACGCCTCCGCCCACACTCTACGTAGTATAAATAAGACACGAGGAGGCACGCCTCCGCACGTACTCTACGAATTATAAATAAGACGCGCGGGGGCACGCCTCCGCGCGCACTCTACGAAGTATAAATAAGACACGCGGAGGCATACCTCCGCGCGTACTCTACGGGGTATAAATAAGACATGCGGAGGCCCGCCTCCGCGCGTACTCTATGGAGTATAAATAAGACACGCGGAGGCACGCCTCCGCGCACACTCCAGCTCTGCTGCCACCATTTCGAAGGGTAGAGGACAGGCGCTGGCGTCTGCCGATTGGCGCCACCTCGCGCCACCACTTCAAGGATAGGGATGGGCGCTCGGCGTCTGCCGATTGGGCGCTAGCTCCGCTGCCACCACCTCGAAGGGTAAGTGACGGAGCGCTCGAGCGTCTATTCGGCTAGTCGCAAGCTCCGCTGCCGCCACTTCGAAGGGTAGGGGACGGAGCGCTCGAGCGTCTACCTTGGCTAGGAGCCAGTTGCGCTGCCACCACCTCGAAAGGTAAGGGACGGAGCTCCGCTGCCGCCACTTCGAAGGGTAAGGGATGGAGCGCTCGAGCGTCTACCTCGGCTAGGCGCCAGCTCCGCTGCCACCATTTCAAATGGTAGAGGATGAGCGCTCAAGCGTCTACTTCGATTGGGTGCCAGATCAGCTGCCACCACTTCGAAGGATAGTGGACGGAGCGCTCGAGCGTCTACTTCGGTTGGGCACCAGCTCCGCTGCCATCACTTCGAAGGATAGGGGCGGGCGCCGAGGCGTCTACCGGCTGGGTGCCGCCTGCGCCACCACTCAAGGATAGAGGACGGAGCGCTCAAGCGTCTACTTCGGTTGGGCGCCAGCTCCGCTGCCACCACCTCGAAGGGTAAGGGATGGAGTGCTCGAGCGTCTACTTCGACTAGGCGCCAGCTACGCTACCGCCACTTCGAAGGGTAGGGGATGGAGCGCTTAAGCGTCTACTTCGACTAGGCGCCAGCTCCGCTACTAGCACTTCGAAGGGTAGGGGACAGAGCGCTCAAGCGTCTACCTCGGCTAGGAAGTGTGTACCTTGGCTAGGGAGTGTGATTACGAAGCACTAAGTCCTACGAGGTGGTCGACGATAGGCGCGATCATGAAAAGCGGCGGGGCACGTACTCCAATCAAAAAGTCTACTGCATTCATAAAAGAATGTTTACAAAGGCGTTTGGCACTCAAATTCCTAGAGACCTAGCGTCTGCAGGCACCCTCGAGTATTTAGGGTCGCTACTCGCCTGACTCCACCTTAATATACTCCCGTCTTCAAGTCTCACCACCAAGCCCGGCCGTCTAAAGTTCAACAGTCCTCAGCCCATCTCCAATGCCGAGGACGCCGCCGAGTCACGAGTTCAGCGACTAGCAACCGGCCCCTATCAAGCAGCTGTCCGGGGCAAAACAGTACAAGCAATTAGAACATGTGGGCAATTTCCATTTTATTCATAAAAAGGGGGTCGTATGGCGCCATCATACAAAAAGAGTGCATACATTGCAACGCACATCTACACACTAGAACCCTGGTATCACACCTGTGGGTTCGCACCAGGCGCCGGGACGGCAGCGCCAACTTTGTTGCGCCTCGTAATTTCGTCAAGAAATTGGTCGAAGTTGTTGGTGATATGCCCTAGAGGCAACATGGAGATGTTGAATATATCACATACTATGTTTATGATACATTGCTTTGTTCCTTGAAATAGACATTATCATTATTGATCAATGAGTATGTGACTTATTCATGAGACTCTTAATGCCAAAATGTTGCTATTTCTAAATGATCCCTGATTATATTTCATATGAGGAACAAATATGATTCAAAGATCGAGATATGTATTGATTAATGATCATGTCTCATGGATCATGGTATGGAGATACCAAATCAATAATATGGACATGTGTTAGTGAACATATGTTGGATAGACCCGCCATGAGACACTGCAGAGATTCCATGTGTCATCGCTGATCTCAAGTAGTGTTTATGTGGAATCCTTAGACTTGAGATCATCATGGTTCCCAAGATGTGTAGTAGCTTATTTTGGGACTACTAAACACTACTCCGTGAATCGGGTAGTCATAAAAGTAGTCTTTGGGTTTGCCATGAAACATGTAGTGGGATGTGAATGATCAAGATAGAATTTGCCCTCCTTATGGGAGAGATATCTCGGGCCCCTCGATGTAATGGATTATGAAAGTGCATGGCCATGCCAAGGTGATTGAGGAGTCAATCACGAGTTTATAATCCATCACGGAATCGAGAGAGTGATTGAGCTATTAAGAGGATGACACGTGTCTCGCCTTGAGCTTAATCTATATCGTGAGGCAAAGGGATTAGTACATGAGAACATTACAGTTCACCGATATGATCTTTACGTATACATTGGGGTTAATATGTCTTACTAGAGACCGCTATTAACGTGGTGACCGGAAAGGTGTTTCGGTCGCGACCAAGTATACGTGAACCTGCTGGTCGCACACTTAACGGGTTGGAACACTAATTCAATGTGATTCGGATGTGGGCTCAATTCGGATAGAGATCCGGATAGACTCCTATTGGGCCTCGGTCCATGAGGCCCAAGTGAGGAGGTCTATATATGGAGGCGAGGGCCGAGGGTGGCATCCGATAATCCCGAGCTAAACCACAGCCGCCACCTCCCGAGCCAAACCCTAGGCGCTCATGAGTGCCGGTACACTCGCGATCGGCGTTCCGACCGGACGTGTGGATACCGTGGAGGCGCCGCTCGTTGCGGCGTTGATCGGCATCAACAACCTCTGATTGATCCGCTCGTGGTGTGGTTGATCGCGTGGAGGAGACGATCGGTTCGGGACGATCGGCTACTTCCACTACTACCTCGACGCTGCGTGGTTGGATCGGCTTCTCAACTCTTCTTCCGCCGCTGCAGACGTCTAGTGGTAACGATCCATGATCCTCCTTAAGCATGATGTCCTTGTGTGCGCGTAGAAAAGTTTTGTTTTCGCTATCGTAGCCTTCGCGCAATCCATTAGTGGTATCGAGCCATCTTGCTTAGTTTGCGATCCGGATCAGCGCATATGTTGATATGCGGTTGTAATAGATTGGATCTATTACGCACTAGATCGATCGGTTCATGTGATGAATCATTGGTAGCACGGGTTGATTAGATCAATCGGTCATATGGGGTTGGAATATGTATGAGTTGATAGCATCATGTGGCCAAAAAGATTAGTTCGTGCTCCTTCTTTGATGTACGCGTGACTTGCCCCTACCGGCTGGTAACACCATCGGGGCTAACTGCACGCACAATCAGTAGATTGAGCCAACAGATCGAGGTCTTGTGTTGCGGTCTCCTCAAGCATACCGATCGCGATGATCAATGTGATTGATCTAATGAAAATTGAGACATTTTGAATGGCTCGGATTTGGGTTGATTTGATCGCCCGATGAGATTTTCATAGCGATTTCATAGATGCGATCTATGTAATTCCGCTATGCATACGCATAGATTGTTATAGAAACACATTCATGTCGTAAGTAGAATACGCTCTACGCTAACTTGTTTTGCAGGGAATGATGTGAATGGTATGGCATAGATGCATATGTGATGCATGTGTGTTTTGGCGGCTCGTGTGTCGTATTAATCACAAATGTTGAGACTGTTTTTAATTGTATAACGACTGCGTGTCGACTTGTGATGCTTGAGCTCCTCATGTAATTCATTTGCTACCTATTAGTTGTAATAGTTTAGTTCTTTGCTATGGAGGCTTCAAGCATGATGACAAAGAGGACAAGAAGTGTGGTGAAGAATATCACCGTGGAACCATGGCGATGGCGACCACTACGATACAAAATGTCATACCATTCACAGTATAATGTGATTATATGCATGTGATGTTTATTTCTTGTCATACTATTCTTTCATGCCATACCTATAGAGGGTGTGTTTTCATGATAGAATAGCTTCTCTCAAGAAAAATTAAGAATTTGTTTTGATGCCCTTCCAATTCTCGCGCCTATAAGAATCATGATCATTGTTTGGTAGGTCTACCAAAGCGAGTACCATCAACTATCTTGATCTAATAGGGTGGATGTCGGACATCCACATGCATAGTATTGGTTTACTTGACAAGGCTATCAAATTGGATTTGGGCCTTGGGGCATGGTGTTGGGAGCCGGGGCATTGGATGCCACCCAACAAACAAGAGTCACATAAGATGTGATTAGCAAGTGTTGCTTACCTACGCCACTAGGTTTCTAGCAAGTGATGCCAAAGCTCACTAGAACTTAGATGAACATGGATCTTGACCACTATATGTCGTTAGAGGAAGACGATAACAAAACATATAGTGGGAGTATCTTTGTTAAATTGTTTAATGGAAGATCAAACATGAACATAGTGCTAAACTTTGCATATTCTTTGTTGTAGATCATGTCACTAATGCCGCATCCAGCTTCTTTTAATTTGCGATCTATTCTTGAGAAAGAAAACTCAATGGAACAAACTTTTGGATTGGTATCGCAACTTGAGAATTGTTCTCAAGCAAGAGCGCAAGGAGTATGTCCTTGAGTCTCCTTATCCTGATGACTTGCCTGATAATGCTACCGTGGTCGCACGGAAAGCTTATGAGAAGCAAACGAATGATTACCTTGATGTGAGTCGTCTCATGCTTGCCACAATGTCCTATGAGCTTGAAGCAATATGAGAACACGATGCCTACAATATCATTGTGGGGTTGCGTGGTATGTTTGAGAACCAAGCAAGGGCCGAGAGGTTCAACACTTCAAAGTCCTTGTTTGCGTGCGAGCTTGCTGCGAAGGGAATCCGTCGACCCTCATGTGATTAAGATGATTGGCTACATTGAGAGTCCGAAAACTTGGTTTTCCCTTAGCCAAGAGTTGGCTACTGATGTGATTCTTCAGTCGCTCCCCTCGAGCTTTGAGCCATTCATTCTGAACTATCACATGAACAACATGGACAAGACCTTGGCTGAGTTGCATGGGATGCTAAAATCACCGAGGAAAGCATTAAGAAAAGCGCCATCATGTGATGATGATGCGAGAAAGGCAAGGGCAAGCCCTATGTAAAGAAAGGCGCGTCAAAAGAAAGTTAGCTCCCGATGAGATCGCGAGCGCTTCTAAGGCCAAGCAAGTCAAGAAGGGCCTGCTCGATACTGATTGCTACTACGTAAGCAATCGTGACATTGGAAAAGGAACCCCAAAGTACTTGGAGGATCTTGAGAAAAGAAGGAAGTACGACTTACGCTCCGGTATAAATGTTATAGAAATCAATCTTGCTACTTCATCTACGATTCTTGGGTATTTGATACCGGATCGGTTGCTCACATTTGCAAATCGTTGTAGGGGCTAAGAAGAAGTAGAAGTTTGAGGAGGAGCGAAGTGGATCTTCGCGTGGCAATGGAGCAAAAGTTGTCATGGTGTTGGCACCATGTCATTGTCTTTACCTTCAGGATTAGTTTTGGAATTGAATAATTGTTATTGTGTTCCATCTCTTTCCAAGAACATTATTTCTGCTTCATGTTTGCAAGTAGAAGGTTATGACTTTAGATCTGTGAACAATGGTTGTTCTCTTTATTTCAAAGATATGTTCTATTGTCATACTCCATTGGTGAATGGATTATATGTTCTTACTCTTGAAGAGTCACCGGTCTATAACATTAATGCAAAGAGGCAACGTTTAATGATTTGAATCCTCGCTTATTTGGCACCGCTTAGGTCACATAAATGAGAAACGCGTGGAGAAGCTCCATAGAGATGGTATTCTGCACTCATTTGATTTTGAATCATTTGAGACATGCGAATCTTGTTTACTTGGCAAGATGACAAAAGCGCCTTTCACCGGTCAAGGTGAACGGGCAAGTGACTTATTGGCACTCGTACATTCTGATGTATGTGGACCAATGAGCTCAACAGCCAGAGGTTGTTTTAGTACTTCATAACTTTATCGATGACTTTAGTAGATATGGGTATATCTACCGATGAAGATAAGTCGTAATCCTTTGAAAAGTTCAAAGAATTCCAAAATGAAGTGCAAAATCATTTAGGTAAGACAATCAAGTTTCTACGATCCGATCGTGGAGGCGAGTATTTGAGCCATGAGTTTGGCAATCATCTCAAGGATTGTGGAATTGTTCCACAATTGACTCCGCCAGAACACCTCAATGGAATGGGGTATCTCGAACGAGAAATCGCACCTTATTAGATATGGTGCGCCCATGATGAGCCACAGTGATCTTCCGTTGTCTTTTGGGGTACGCCTTGAAACAAACCTTTCACACTAAAGGGTTCCATCAAAATCGAGAAAAGACACCATATGAGATGTGGACAGACAACGTCCTAGCTTGTCTTTTCTTAAGATTTGGGGATGTGAGGCTTATGTAAAACGCTTACAACCGATAAGCTCACCCCAAATCGATAAATGCTTCTTTATCGGGTATCCTAAGGAAACAAAAGGATATTACTTCTATAATCAAGAAGAAGGCAAAGTGTTTGTCGCCCAAGATGGTGTCTTCTTAGAAAGAGTTTCTCTCAAGAAGGGATAGTGGGAGCATGGTGCAACTTGAAGAAATTCGAGAAACACCAAACGTTTCAGCTCCTACGTAACCACAACAGATGAACAAACTGTTGAAGAACCTTGTGGACACACCGCACCACGTAGGTCGAGAGGTCACGTCGTGTACCGAGAGGTACATGTTCTTGACTACTCAACAACGGGATATATTGTTGTTAGACAACGATGAACCTAAGACCTATGAAGAAGCGATGGTGGGACCAGACTCGAGAAATGGCTTGAAGCCATGAGATCCGAAATTGAATCCAAGCACAAGAATCAAGTTTGGAACTTGGTTGATCCACGATGGTGTTAAAACCATTGAGTGCAAATGGGTTTTCAAGAAAAGATAGACATAGATGGAAATGTTCACATCTATAAAGCGCGATTGGTGGCAAAGGTTTCAAACAAATTCAAGGTGTTGATTATGATGAAACTTTTCGCCGTCACAATGCTAAAGTCTATTCGGATCAATCTAGCGATTCTTTGCTTATTTCGACTATGAAATATGGCAATGGATGTCAAAACACTTTTCCTTAATGGAAATCGAGTGAGGATGTGTACATGACACACCCACGTGTTTTGTCGATCCGCAATCACCGAAAAGATATGCAAGTCGCAAAGATCCATTTATGGATTAAAGGTATCTCGAGTTAGAACATTCGCTTTGATGAAGTAATCAAAGGGTTTGGTTTCATCAAGAACGAAGAAGAGCCTTGTGTTTACAAAAGGCTAGTGGGGCGCACTCGTGTTTACGGTCTTATATGTGGATGACATATTATTGATCGAAATGACATTCCTATGTCGAATCATTAAGTCTTCATTGAAAATAGTTTCTCTATGAAAGACTTAGGAGAGGCATATATTCTGGGCATCAAGATCTATAGAGATAGATCAAAAGGTCGATTGGATTAAGCCAAGATACGTACATTGACAAGGTGTTGAAAAGGTTCAACATGCAGGATTCCAAAATAGGCTTCCTACCTATGTCACATGGTATAAATCTTAGCAAGAATCGGTGTCCTAGTACACCGATGAGCGGGATAAAATGAATGCGATTCCATATGCTTCACTATTGGATCCATTATGTATGCCATGCTTTGTACACGCCCGGATGTCTCGTATGCTTTAAGTGCTACGAGTAGATACCACGATCGGTGAAAGTCATCGATTACCGTAAAGAACATCTTGAAGTACTTGAGAAGAACTAAAGATGTGTTCCTCGTCTATGGGGTGAGGAAGAGCTCATTGTAAATGGTTACACCGATGTTAGCTTCAAAACCGACAAAGATGATTTTAGATCGCAACTGGATTTGTGTTCTCGCTGAATGGCGGTGCGGTGAGTGGAAGAGTTCCAAGCGAGAGAGCGATTGTCGATTCTACAACGTGGTTTAGTACATAGCGGCTTCAAGTCGCTAAAGAGGCCGTTTGGATCAAGAAATTTGTTTCGAGCTTGGTGTGATGGCTAGTGCCTCCACCCAATGGACCTCTCTCGTGACAACAAGGGAGCCATTCGCAAGCCAAGGGGCCTAGATCGCACTGTAAATCCAAGCACATTCTACGGCGATTTCATCTCATCCGCGAGATTGTGGAGAGGCGATGTTAAGATATGCAAAGTACACACGGATTTAAACATTGCGATCCGTTGACAAAGTCGCTTCCCGACCAAAGCATGAGGCTCACACTAGGGCAATGGGTATTAGATACCTACATGGTTGACTCTAGTGCAAGTGGGAGATGCTGGTGATATGCCCTAGAGGCAACATGGAGATGTTGAATATATCACATACTATGTTTATGATACATTGCTTTGTTCCTTGAAATAGACATTATCATTATTGATCAATGAGTATGTGACTTATTCATGAGACTCTTAATGCCAAAATGTTGCTATTTCTAAATGATCCCGATTATATTTCATATGAGGAACAAATATGATTCAAAGATCAAGATATGTATTGATTGATGATCATATCTCATGGATCATGGTATGGAGATACCAAATCAATAATATGAACATGTGTTAGTGAACATATGTTGGATAGACCCGCCATGAGACACCGCAGATTCCATGTGTCATCGGTTGGTCTCAAGTAGTGTTTATGTGGAATCCTTAGACTTGAGATCATCATGGTTCCCAAGATGCGTAGTAGCTTATTTTGGGACTACTAAACACTACTCCGTGGCGGGTAGTCATAAAAGTAGTCTTTGGGTTTGCCATGAAACATGTAGTGGGATGTGAATGATCAAGATAGAATTTGCCCTCCTTATGGGAGAGATATCTCGGCCCCTCGATGTAATGGATTATGAAAGTGCATGGCCATACCAAGGTGATTGAGGAGTCAATCACGAGTTTATAATCCATCACGGAATCGAGAGAGTGATTGAGCTATTAAGAGGATGACACGGTCTCGCCTTGAGCTTAATCTATATCGTGAGGCAAAGGGATTAGTACATGAGAACATTACGTTCGGTAGATATGATCTTTACGTATACATTGGGGTTAATATGTCTTACTAGAGACCGCTATTAACGTGGTGACCGGAAGGTGTTTACGGTCGCGACCAAGTATACGTGAACCTGCTGTGGTCGCACACTTAACGGGTTGGAACACTAATTCGAATGTGATTCGGATGTGGGCTCAATTCGGATAGAGATCCGGATAGACTCCTATTGGGCCTCGGTCCGCGAGGCCCAAGTGAGGAGGTCTATATATGGAGGCGAGGGAGGGTGGCATCCGATAATCCCGAGCTAAACCACGCCGCCACCTCCGAGCCAAACCCTAGCCGCTCATGAGTCTTGGTACACTCGCGATCGGCTTCCGACCGGACGTGTGGATACCGATGGAGGCGCCGCTCGCGGCGTTGATCGGCATCAACAACCTCTGATTGGATCCGCTCGTGGTGTGGTTGATCGCGTGGAGGAGACGATCGGTTCGGGACGATCGGCTACTTCCACTACTACCTCGACGCG
This sequence comes from Bonia amplexicaulis, assembly GCA_036346245.1. Classification (NCBI taxonomy): domain Eukaryota; kingdom Viridiplantae; phylum Streptophyta; class Magnoliopsida; order Poales; family Poaceae; genus Bonia; species Bonia amplexicaulis. Next base: position 11,078,244 of record CM070755.1, read on the forward strand.
CGTGGTTGGATCGGCTTCTCCAACTCTTCTTCCGCTGCGCTGCGCGTCTAGTGGTAACGATCCATGATTCCTCCTTAAGCATGATGTCCTTGTGTGCGCGGTAGAAAAGTTTTGTTTTCTGCTATCGTAGCCTTCGCGCAATCCATTAGAAGTTCCCCTCGCCACGCAGCGTCCGTCGTAGCTCTACCTTCGCCGCGGCCTCCCCGATGTAGCCCCAGATTCGGTCGTGGAAGGCCCAGATGGCATGGCGAACGACGCGCACGGTGCACGACATCACCCCGCCTCCGGCTGGCATCTCCAGTAGGGGGTCGGCCAACTCGTCGACGTGCCGGCAGCCTTGGTGCTGAAGCAGCGCAAAGGCTAAGCGCGATATCGCGAAGGAGCAGTGGTTGCCGAAGGCCTTGGCGGTGCTGAGAGCGAGGCCGGAAGATTCCCCGATTCGACGAAGCTTCCGCGACAGGTCTTGGGGACCGAAGGCGCGAGGCGGCACATCGACGGAGAAGTCTTCGAGGGCGCCTTCCAGCGCCAACATGGCGTCCCACGCCACCACCGAGGCATCACCGAGAGCCCGATACTTTTCCCCAAGAGACGCAGTGAGGCCATATCTCAGCCGTCGGCGGAGAGAGAAAGAGAAGGGGATATGCGGGCGCACGGAATGGCTCGGGCATCACCATATGCGAACCTAGATCGTCCATGCGTCGCCTAAAGAATTGAGGTAGGAGATTTAAACTTTCAAATTTAAATAAAAGCCAGATCATACAAATAATAATGGAAAATAGCAAACAAAGTCCAAAAAATCAGAAAAATTCAAAGAAAGTTTTGAATATATTCTAGACTAAAGAAATGTCGGTCTTTTAATTTTACAAAAATACTTTTTAGCTTTGAAATTTATTTTAAAATCCAAAAAATTCTCAGAAAATCCAAATAAAAGCCAAATGCTTTAACATAATTAATTTGAAATATGATTTTTATAGAAATTCAAAATACCCTTTATTTAATAATATTTTTATATTTTTAACTAAATTACTTTTAAGAAAATCCTTTTTAAAAGCTGAAAACAGGTAAAAAAACTCCAAAATTTAGGCAACCAAAGAACACTTGATTTTACTTTAAATTAAATTAATTTTATTTGTTACCAAATGTTTTGAAATAAACAGTTGTGTTGTGACATAAATATTTCCAAATCTAAAACCTTTCAAAACTAGTTCATTTTTTTCGTCTGAAATTGTGACTCCATATTTAGAGAATGAGCAAATGAGACTAAGATCATATAATTGAGCAAATTAGTGACCAAGGCTTTAGGTATCTAAATTTGTTTGGGTCCTTGAAAATTAGTGACCAAGGCTTTAGGCACCAAATAGCATTGTTTTTTGTGCCTAAAATTGAAGTGCCAACAAATTTTACAATAATCTTACCATTCTTAGTTTTTCTAAGCATATAGTATGAATCATATAAACCTATGGATGGGATCGTACCAACAGGACATGTTTGTTGCCGGGTCCGGATCGTCTGAGCCTGGGGAGACGCCCCATCCCTGCTTAGGGCTGAAAAGACCTGCAATAGTAATATCGTTAGTTTGTGACATAAAGTATTGTAATAAAAACGAGATCCGACAATGCGTACCCTCTGTTGGCGCCATCGCGTCTGGAGGAAGGACGTACGCCGCGGAGTACACCCCTTGCGTGGGGAAGCTGGGGATGTACGGAGGACGCGTGTACAGTTTCCATGGCGGTATACGAGGCCGTCCCCAGGCAGACCCTCCATCCTCGTTCGGGTGAGGTGGTGTAGGACATGCCCATGTATAATCTCCGGAGTAGTGGCACGTCGGTCGGGGCGGCACCGGTGGACGAACCGTCTGTGCGCTGGGCATGGCCGTGGAGACCGCCGGTAGCCTCGTGCAGGACAGCAGGGCTACGATACATCTACCCTAGACCTCGACACGACGCAAAGCGCTGATGTTCTTCTCGTGTCTCACCTCCGCACCTGCGGCGAGCCTACCCACCATACTGTAGCCCTCCCGCCAGGCCGAAGCACCGACGTCAACCTGAAGGAAAGGACATAAAATGGTTAATCATCGAAGTGACATTGCCATTGGGGAATCTTCAAAAATATATGTAACGTACCGCGATGTGAGCGTCCCGCGCGAGGTGCGCGGGGTACGTGTCTATAGGAGCGGCGACGTGTGCGGTGGGCGGGTCAACGACATGTATGAGCCTCGTACGTGTCCGTCCCTGGTACCAATGTAGGTACTCCGTGTAGTCCCTGTTGTCGTAGGGCGGTCCTCCTCCACGCGGTTGTATGAGCCTCATACGTGTCCACCCGTGCATCTTCCTCATCCAGTCCACGCCGTGTTTCACTCCTTTCTAGAGTGCCTGCTTATAGGACCATTTCGTTAGTACTTGCAAATGGAATAGTATGTACGCACAGATTTACAAGACGCGGTCACTCATGCGTGCACGCTCTACGGCAGTGGTGGTCCGACCGGTACCGGAAGCGCCTGACATAGATCGAACTGCCGCATCACTCGCTGCGGCGCGTAGTCCTCTACGAAGATGTTGTACACGAGCTTCCAGCGCATTAGCCAGAAAGCTCGATCGCGCTAGCAGAGCATGGTTAGCCCATCAGGAGCACGGTACTACAGTGCCGTAGGTGAGTACTGATCCCAGCGCACGTTGTCGACTTTGAGGCGATCGAACTTCTCAACAAAGGACAGATACGCCCGCATGACCTGGACGTGCACAAACTAAACCTGCAAGGAAGAACAGTTGTTACGTACGACCATCGTTAATATGAACAAAATAGCTTATTGTCATAGTACTTACCCATCGACGACACCACAGTGAACCCATCGTCGGCCAGTCGATGTCTCCCCCGGGGTACATCTCCGCCCCGTACGGACTCATGTCCTCTGGCAAAGGTCATCCGAGGCTGAAGTGCTCAAATGACCACAGTTGCAGTAGTAGCAGACAGCCCGCGAGGACCGAGTTCACCTTGGTCCTTGAGCACGCGTCGCATAGGCCACGGTAGGTCGCGGCCAGTGCGGCCGATCCCCAGCTAACCTGGGGGGCTTCGCCGTCCTTGATCGCCCTAGCATGAGCTATGAGGCGCACGTCGACGCTATTGCCGTGGCTGGTGGTGAAGAGGACCCAACCAAACAGCCACAACATGTACATCTCCAAGTGGCGTGAGACCCGATGATTGTCCGCATCTGGATCCATTCGCTCCACTTGAATGCAAAAAAAGTTATTAGTACGTAATAGCAGAAATAATAGCTTACACGACACGAACATTGTAAAGAGCACATACCCGGAACTGTGCGAGCCACCTCAACGATGGCCCATGTGTCTGACTCGCCGAGATGTAGTAGTCATCGGCGGCACCCGGCAAAAGGACCCCCTCGAATCTGCCGAGCAGGTCAGTGCGCCACTCGACCGGGGCCTCCGGTAGGAATGCAGCGGCCCCCGTGATCGGAAGGCCAAGCAGCAGGGACATATCCTGCAGGGTAGGCGCCATCTCCCCGAATGGGACGTGGAAAGTGCGCGTCTTGAGTCACCAATGGTCCACCAAAACCGACAGTAGGGAAAGGTCAAACGGGAAGCATCGTGATCGCTACACGACGTCGTCCCTGCCCGCGGCCACGGCGGGTCCATCCTCGTCAGTGGCCTGCACCATCCGGGCGAGAAGGAGTAGCCCAGCATCGCGCAACCTGCAAACGAACTGAAGGTCAACACGGAACGTACTCACGAAGCACTAAAATGTTGGTGGAGTGCAAACCTGGCTGTCCAACGGGGGTCCAGTCTCTAGGCCATTCGAGGTGTACGTGTCCGGACCACTCCCAGCTTAGCTAGCTCGTCCGCGCTCCCCGCTGGCGAGACATGACGGGAAGCACGATGCATGCGGTCCACGTGCTCGTCCAACAGGGGGTACGACCAATTTGACCCACGAAGATCACGAGCCATACCTGCAAAAAGACTTGAAGTTAGCACTTATATGGAACAAAAAATCGCATGTAAACTAAGAGTAAATAGAACTTGTAAGTAGATAAACAAAGCAATACAAACGGTACATGAAATATATGATACAACTAGTACGACATTCCGTACGTCAAAAGTGTGTACTAACAATACACAGTTTATAATACAAATTTATTGGTAGTCTCCAACAACTAGTAGTACACATAATGCCGCTCTGCCTACTGATCCGCACATGTGTTGCATCATCTAGATGTGTGCCCCTCCTGACCGCATCGCCCGCAACGTGCACCAGATGCTCCGGCTTGCGATTCATACATATCATTTCTAATACGCCGGCTCTGTCGCCGACCCTTCCCACCCTTTAGCCTGTTAACATCTAGAATCTAGGTCCTCCCTGCAATGTCCAAGGTGGTGAAATTTCTCACAACCCTGAACCTCCGAAGCTCCACACACCATGCTTGCAGTACCCTCTCCTTCAAGAAGTACTCCGACATGATGTTCAAAGGATACATGCCCATGGTCCCGCATGCAGTGAGGACATGAGAGCATGGCTTGTGTAATAGATTCAGCTTGTTGCACATGCAGCTAGGTTTGTTTGCATGATCTCCAAGACATACCTTGTGGGTAACAAGCGAACGAGCCGTCCTAAATCCGGCTCTATCACGGAGTACCACGTCAAAACGATGCTCCATGTTGCCCATGACCTGCGCTATGTGTAATTGGCCATTCTGTGCCTTCGTCTCCATGTATGCCGTAATTTTCAACGAATACAATGCTCGGGGATTTGCCGCATGAAGTGCGGCATTCGCGTGCCTCTCTCTGAAGTAGCCGATTGTGCTGTGAAGAACACCTTCCATGATGGCGACAAGGGGCTGAGAACGAAGGCCCCTGAGAACCCAATTGTACACCTCCACAAGGTTAGTCATCATTATGTCATACCTTACGCCGTCTGTGTCGTGCAACAACGACCACTTCTCCCATGGTTCACCCTCGATCCACTGTGAGAAGCACTTGATGTTTCGTGAGCTCCTCCTTCTTGGACCACCTGGGTTAGGCTCATCGAGTGCTGGCAAGCATTTCGGTTGTGCCGCCCTAGGCACGACGGGCCCCTTGCTCCTCTCGTCGACATGCTTCCTGGTGTGCTCATCCAACAACGCCCACAAAGCATCAAATTTTTACCGCTGGTTCTGCATAACCAGCCTCTTGAATAGCTTCATCAAAGGTTGTTTCGGGAACTGCTTGAAAAAGTACGCCCCTAAGTGACGAATGCACCACATGTTCCTCATGTCCGACCAAGAAAAGGGCTCCTCGGGGTCTTCCTGAAGTTTTCTTATAGCCTTTATAATCCTGACGTGGTGATCATGGATTACGCACACACCAGGACGAGCGCCGACAACTCCAACCCTGACATGTCTGAGAAACCACAACCAGCTTTCATAATTCTCATTTTCCATGAATGCGATGGCCAGTGGCAATATTTGGTTGTTACCATCAACGCCTTTGGCCGTCAGGATCTGCCTATTGTATTTGCTTGTCAGAAAGGTCCCGTCAACTAAGATCACCGGCAGCATGTGCCTGAAAGCCTCGATGCAAGCACCAAATGCTAACAAGGATCTCTGTAACACCACATATCCTGGTAGACATGTGGACGGTTTGTCCTCCATACCGATATACGTGCCCAAGTTCCTGTCATGTAACTCCTTAAGTATACGAGGAAGACTGTCGTACGAAGCCTCAAAAGACCTGAAACGTTTTTCCAACGCCTTCTGATTAGCACACCACACCTTCGCGTAGTTAATCTTGTACTTGAATTTTTTCTCAATAGTTACCACGATATGCGTGGCCTCTATGTCTTTCTTCTCCACTATCTCTCCGTACATCAAATTGGCTATGAAGGCGGACGTTAGGTTACGATGCCTCGCCAAAACACTACTGAGAATGCAAGAGTGCACTGCACCTTCGACACAATCCAGTGAGTCTCATACTTGGGTCTACATGCGTGCTCCCTCCAAGGATAATCAGTCTGCTCGCACTTCACGGTGTACTGCTCCTGGCTAGATTTCACGACTTGAAAAGTCTGCTGCATTGAAAGGGCTCATAGTTTGATGGCATCCTGCAGTGCTGCCTTTTCAGCAAAGATAGAATGCAACCGAACATCCGTCTCATGATACTCCCACGCCGATTTATGCCCATCATGTGCGAAAACACCCTCAGCATTAAACCGGTTTCATTCCTACGGGACGGGAGCTTTATCCTCATCTGAATTATCCTCGTCATTGTCCTGTACAGCCTCCTCTTTAGCCCATGCTTCTTGGTCATCATAATCCATCTGCTGCATGATGTGCTCAATATACTCCCCTTCATCGGCTTGTCCTGTTCCCTCTCCATGGCTTGAGTGACCATTGTACCTCTCCTCCATGTACCGTATCAGCTTCATCACGAGCAACTTGATCCTCTTCACCAACATGCGGGCCGCCCGAGCTACTAGCACCTCCCGAAGCAAGGCCGTATGCATGACCTTGCACAGCTTCTAATGAGCACGATTACATAAGCAGCTGTAAGATCGAGGTGGCCGACTAGAGGGGGGTGAATAGGCGGTCTTAAAAATTCTCTACAAATTATTGCTAATCAATTCGAGAGCTTTTCTATTTGCCTAAACCAAGTATACAATGCGGAAGCTTAAATCAATTTGGTTTAGCTCAAATAGCGCCTACAACAAATAAATTCGTCTAAATGCACCAACAATTCTAGCCTAGGTCAAAGTTTGCAATTCTAGATATACAAGCAATCAATTTTAATTCTATGAATGTAAATTGCTTGAAAATAAGGAACAAGGAAACAAACCACAATTTGACACGGTCTCTTTTTACCGTGGTATTCGGAGAGTCGCCGCTCTCCCCTAATCCACGTTGAGGTTAGCCCGAACAAATCGGACCGGCTCCACGAATTAAGCCGAAACACCTCAATCCACTAGTGGTAGCTCTTTCCCGCTCCGGGTAGGTGAGCTCCGACCTTCACAACTTCACCGGGCCTTCTCACAAGCTTCTTGAGAAGATCACAAGACGACGCCTCAATGCCGCTCTAGGAGTCGGCAAACTCCAAGAGTAATAAGCCAAGCCCCTCGCTTGACTCTCACCACGTGCAATGGATGCACAAGCTCGCTGGACACAAAGTCCTCAACTAGAGGCAACACATGCACTCTAGTCCTCTTCTCCCTTCTCACAAAGTGCAACACATATACAATAGAGTGGAGAACCTCAAACTAGCTCAAGGGATCACAAATGAATACTCCAGCAACTTCTCCAATCGGCCTCAAGGGGGTATAAATACCCCACACAAGAAAACTAGCCGTTGGAGCAAAGTCCTGAAAAATTCAGGACGAGCGGTAGTACCGCCGGCCAACGGCCGGTAGTACCGCTCCAGTTCTGACGCGTTGTAACGGCTATGTCAGAGCCTCTGAACTAGCCGTTACACGGTCAGAGCGGTAGTACCGCCGCTCATTCTTGATACTTCCCGCTCGCAGTACCGCAAAGTCGTGTGATACTTCCGTTCGAGTCAAGCCCAAACTTGGTGCTCTCGGAAAAAGGATCCGCTCGGGACTCGGAGCTTCCGGGAGCCGGTAGTACCGCTCAACACATGCCGGTACTTCCGCTCGCCGGTAGTACCGCTCATCTGAGCCGGATTCGATTTTCCTAAGCGGTGGCAGATATCTCAACAGATTTTGCAAAACACATTTGCAAACTATGATATCATGCACACAAGGATCACACATGATTTCCAACAAGTTGCAAAACACATTTGCACACTTTGAAATCAGGACGCAAAGATTAAATATGAGCTACAACCATTTGCAAAACACATTTGCAAATCTAAACCTCATATTACAAAGAATAGAAACATGGATTTCAAGCACCTGCAAAACACATTCGCAATGCATAGTCTCATGTCACAATGAATTTCAACACATGAGCTTCAACTATTTGCAAAACACATTCGCAAATATAAGCCTCATGTCAATTTGAGCTAGCGAGGTGAGGATGAGCCATCAACACATGATGAGACTCAAACTACTAGACATGACCCCTCTTAATAGTACGGCAACCTATACTAGCAATCCGGTCTTCCAACCAAATACCAAGACCGGTAAAAGGCTAGGAACAAATCCTTAGCCCTAGCTAGTCATACCTTTGCTTTAGGTCATCATCTTGATATGCATCAACATATGATGCATCTTCCTTATCAACTCCATCAACACATGATGGCCTTTTCTTGATCAACATATGATCACCTTCATGCATCAACTCATGACACATCTTCTTGGTGGCCTTCAATACATGAAGCCATCTTCTTCTTGATAGCATTCAACTCATGAATCTATCTTCTCCTCGCATCTTGACTTGATGATCTTCAACACATGAAGTCATCCCAAGTCATCCTCATTTGTAGAACCTAACCTATTTATCCAACTCATCGAAACCGTTAGTCCACAAAACAATTGTCATCAATTACCAAACTTCACTATTAACACGCAATGGAGGGACAAGATTCAACAATCTTCCCTTTTTGGTAATTCGTGACAATCTCCATAAATCATGATATAAAGATTGATTTGCAAATATACAACTTGTACATAACAATTTGTATACTCTAAGATAAGCACAAAGCTTACTTATCCGGTTGTCATTTGACTATTCAACCATTAACATATAATGGAGAGGTTAGTTGACAACCCGATTACACTTGAGTATATGTGAGCTACACAAGTTATATATACCCAACAATATATTTCAAAGTAAAGATCCCAAATATGAATATTTAGAGAAGCATGGATCATTACTTGTGAAACTCCAAAACATATAAAGAGCTCCCCCTAAATGTGTGCATACAAGTATGTATATTGAATACATATGCACATATTCATTTTGAACAAATTTGTGAAGTTCAATCTATATTTTGGATTTAAGGAATGCACTAATATATGAGAGAATAATTTTGAATGCATACCTCTTTGATTTTACCTTTCCATCAAAATGAGACTAATCATAAATAAACTTCAACAAACATATTAGTCTCATATATGCATTAATCAATATCACAAAAACAACATAATGGTATATGATATTATCTTTAGAATCACATTTTGATATTTGTCATTAACACCAAAACCAAGTTAAACGGAGCTTGATCTTTCAGCAGCACACACTCATCCACGGCATCGGCACCTTTGCACAACCCCTTTCACGCAGCAGTACGTAGCAATGTCCTCAACTCCCATCTGATGTCCGTGGGAGACTGGCTCCAAAGCTCTTGCACGACGACACTGCACACCTCGGGGTCCAACGAAAAACTCTGGGTCAGCCAATGCATCGCATCTGAGATTCGAGCATTCTCGCCATCCGGATGTACTAGAATAGCTTGCGGAAAACCGCTCAAATCCGCACCATTCGGACCTTCACGAACGGTTCCAGCACCGTAATGCACTCTCAATGTAGTGCCTATTGGCATTGCTGATGTCGGCCTGCATACATGTTTTAATTTTGCAACATGTCAAATCGCATCGCACAATACCAATGTACCGACGTACTGCGATTCATATTTCGCCGATGGTTCGTATGTCATAATCCACTACAATAATCTCGTTCTATGAACTTCCTATCGATTTTTCCAATATTTGTACATACGAATTAATATAATTCTAACATAAACCATACTGAATTTTTTCAATATTTACTGGATTTTTTAATACGTACAAATATTAGCGGACGATTAATTCGTACGTTACGGTGATTGAATTTTCTACAACTACAAATTTTTACGCATGCAAATTTTCTAATGATGCTGATTTTCTAAAACTATGTTCCCTAATTTATACACAACTATACGCTTCTACGACTGCTAATTTTCTAAAACCACATTTTAACTAAATTTTGCATACCAAAAATTCAACTATTTCTATCTATATCTACAATATTTCTATCTACATCTACACCTATTGTTGCATCTTCCCCTCCTCTCCGTTTCTACGTCTATTAATTTCGTATAACTATGTTAGCTAAATTTTCTATACTAAAAATTGAACTACTTATATCTACACCTATAATTTTTACTAATACTAATATTACATAAAAAAAATATACTGCAAATATAATATAGCAAATAAAAAACATACTTAGATCTGATTCTTCCTCTTCTCTCCTCCCACCCTTACTCCCTCCTACATCTCCTCTCCTCCCTCCCCTCCCCTCACTGTCCTCTTCTCCCCTCCTTCCTCTCTTCTCCTCTCTTTTCTTCTCTCGGCGAACGAACGAACGAACTGATTTATGTTGTGTGGACGGCGGCGACCGAGCGCTCGGTCCTTTTTAACCCCCTCCAGTCGTTCACCTGTTCGGCGATTGCATTCCAGTCGCCCCCGCCCCCCGGTTGGACGACAACAATTATTCACCCAATAGCCGACGGATTGCCCACGTGTGACTTGGCTGTTAGACAATTGGCTTCAGTTGCCCCTCATTGAGCAACTGGAGCCTATTTGTGTAAAAAATATTAACACAGGTATATTTGTGTAATTTCGAATAAAAAAATAAATTATCCGTACAAAAAATTCTTATTAAACTTCCTCAAGGACTTACATAGCCAAATGAAACCTGCCAGTTTACTTGCAATTCCCAAAACATTTGGCAGTTGCCTAGTTCACTCGAGCATCAAGTTCTATACCAGAGAGGACCACTTGTGAAACTACTAAGGACCAAGTTTTCCTCGCAATGTCTTTTACAGTGACATCCGCTGATACTCGGAACATGGCGAGAGAGTAACTTTATTTCTTCTGCTTGTTCGCCACGGTCAGCTGCTGGAGGTTGAGCAACAGGTCGTTGGAGTCCAGGAACACCTTGTTGGCTGAGGATGAAATTGTATGAGAGATCTCCCTGGCGGCTTCAATCTGCCTGAGAGCAAGGAAAGCAGGGTTGTTTGCAATGGCTTGGCCAATCAGCTCTGCACTCTTAGCCTCACCCTGTTCACAAAGGAGACCAAAAGCAGATAGTGTTTTAGAGGTAGGCTCAACTCAACAGACACAATGACATTCACTAAACCATTGTAAAGTAAGAATACTGTCAATTGTGCCTCTACTGCCAGATTCAGCTTGTGCAGGGTCCAAGGCAAGTTAAAATTACAGAAATAACATGGGTATTTTTTGTAAAAGATATAACATGGGAACAGTTAGTGTTTGATTGATCTTTCAATCTTTAGGCCCATCACGTTACCAAAAATTATCTCAATAATTTCTTATCTTCCTTTTATTTTGCTTCTAATTTTTTGCAGATGACAAGAGGGATCTGGCTTATACCTGTGCCCTGATAATTGCACTTCTCTTGTCTTGCTCAGCTTTCTCAACAATGAACTTGGCCCGCTCAGCTTCTTGTGCAGCAACCTGTTTGGCTTCAATGGCATGAGTAAACTCCTTTCCAAAGCTCAGGCTTGTAATGGACACATCATCAAGGGCAATGTTAAAGTTCCTGGCCCTCTCAGTCAGTATCTTCCTGATCTCCCTACTTACAGTCTGAAATTGGAGGGGGAAATGAGAAAACAGTTAGCACTCCCAAGTAATATTAGCTTCTGTCAAACATAACAAGCAAACCTTCACAAAGTGTATGGTCGAATCATACCTCTCTCTGTGTGATTAGCTGACTCGCATTGTATTGAGCAACAACAGCTTTCAACGTTTCATGAATGATAGAAGGCAAAACTCTCTCATTGAAGTTCTCCCCCAAAGTCCTGTAGATAGTTGGTAACTTCTCTGGCATGGGCCTTGTAAGGACCCGCAGCCCAATTTTCACCTGCCCAAAAAGGTATAGTATATAAAAAATATGAAAAGAATTCCAGTGATATATCATTCAGACACACAGCAAAAGAAACTTGGAATGTAAAAGCACATGGCGTGAATTAATCCACATGATAAATGCTAGCTTAAATTGCCTCATAAAAATACAACTGTTACGACAAAAAGGTAACACCAGATCAAATCAAAAAAGGGGGTAATCAATCTATTAATAGGAGATAAAATTTTGGCATTTTGCAAGAGAATATATTATCACAAGCACAAAAAGGGACTGTACGCCTATTAGCAGACTAAGAACTTTACTTTTGCAAAGGAGTTAAAACAGACCTATTTATAAACAATACCCAGTTAACAAGTTCATCTATATGCCCAAATGAATAGGGTAGATGATTTTTAATGTAACCCCATCATATGAAGAGCAGTAGCAGCATCACCTTACGAACACTCCAAAAGCCATAAACATACCCAAAATAGATGTAGATAAATGAGCATGCATAGAACACAGAAATAAAATGCTTATTCATATATTGACAGGCTAGAGCACCCCAGATGCCATCAGTGAATACTGTTTGGTTGAATAAACTGCAAAATGATCTTTGCTGAGTTAATTTGTAATATATTTGAAACAAATTATTAACAGTATTCCATGGCGTATTTATGGAAGATTACTTCAATGTAAACTGCAAAAAACGCCACTAGCACTGAAAGGTAATATAGTTTGCAACAGCCCAATAAATGCTATTGAAGGATCATCAACAATGAATCGAGTAAGCAACACATTTGTTGGCCCAAATTTGAGGTCAGCTTGACCATACAATCCACCAGGCAACAATTGAGCATGCATGTTAAATAGCAAATAGCCACATTTACACAGGAATTGAAGCACAATTTCCAAAACCCAGAAAAAATGACATAGGACTAAAAAGGAAGAATATTTACCATCTGGAGATCCCTGCTTCCAGAAGTACTCTCAACAAGATTGGGGCGAGCACGGACATCATAAATGATTGGCCTTTCAAACCATGGAATCATCAAGTGAGTCCCTTCAGGGTATACCTGGATGTAATACAGGTTAGATATAGAGTTAGTTGGTCATCCAGACATGTTACGGGATGCAAACTAAGGTACTCTGCAGCGAAAAGGATATATAGGTGGATTATTTTCGGCTGTAACTAATGACTTTCAGCCTTAGCGTGAACACTTGTACGAATGAACCGAATACTGATAAACTGTTTTGAAAAAACTATCCTGATAAGCCGTTTCAAAAAGGCGGTAAAGAAGTCATCTCGTTTATTTGTTTGGGAAAAGCCATAAACTGAAAATAAGGCGGCCATAAAAAACCTAGTTCATTGTTCACATGATAAGCCGAAGAAACAAAATACCCCCAGAGAATTAATTTGAACAAGAAATGACAGTATTGCTTCACTAGTCACATACTCAGAAATGCTCCAGGTACATGACCAAGTTTTGGTGCGCAAAAAGGCATCACAACTCATATATGAATATGTCAGCTAATCTAGGGCTACAAATTATGGTGTGCAAAATGAGTGAAGCTCATGAATTGCTGAAGTAATCAGTAATGGTGTGCACAAGTTTGGCTCTGCTACAACATGGATTAAGTTAAAACAAGCCAATCACAAGCCCTCTTCAATTGAACTAAGCCAAGCGCTCAGCTTGAATGGGTATGGTTCTATATGAATTGAGATAATGCATGGCAAGCCTGTTTAATCATCCCTCCAATCTTTCAGATGCATATACAATGGTTAAGTCCACTAAAGCTAACTCTCATGCTAGTTCAAATTTTTGTGGTATGTACATAGTTTCAAATAATCCTTTGGACTACCTTCAAATCAAATGAAATAAAGTCATTTGTGATCACATACAAATTGAGCTAAGCTGAAATACAAAATAAGGTGAATGTCAGGCTTAGTTAAAATCTCACATTCTCACTTGAGCTTAACTCTTCTTTAGCCCGAACTACGTAGAAATAAATATATTGCATAGATATTTTCACTAAGAAGGGGAGAAAAGGATTGACAACTGCCCTTTTCTCGCTAACTGAGATCAAGAAGAACTGTAATGGTTAATATATGTACAACTTGCTTGCGTCCTCACTCCACAAGACTTCTAAATAAGTTTACTTTGTATGAATAATAATCAGGAAAAGACAGCTACATATGCAATCCAAGAGAAGAAAACATCGATTTATTTAATGCATTTCTCTTTTCTCCCTTTAACACAAAACTAGCAAAATGGAAACAACCAAACTTGTATGATACTATCATGCAGTAAAATTTACACTTTCATTACACAAACCATGATTTAAACACTCCAGTATCGATACAGCATCTAGCCATATAAGTATTAATATCACAGCTCACTATACAATAAACCAGGAAGCAGTACAACCAGATATGATGCCCTTTTAAGGCCATCAAAAACCAAGACATTAGAATTCCCTCAGAATGGCGAATAGAACATGATAAAAGGTAGGAGATGGAGATAGTGGACAAAAAAATTATCTCTTCTTTGCAATTAAAAAAATATCAATTTTGGGTTTCATTTATTGGCTCATCGGGCCTAACACAACCCTCCTCATTTTTCCTAGCTTGGGATAGGCTCTGTAGAAAACTACGCAAGCAAAGTTGTACAACTTGATTGCGTCAGAGCATGTGGTAGCGATATTAATGGCTTTCTTATTAAGATAGGACTATACCGAAGGTTAGCATTGAGTCCACACATTTTTGCCCTAGTGATAGACGACGTCACGTGGAACATACAAGGAGATACTGATTGGTGTATGCTTTTCGATAATCATGTAGTGCTAGTTGATGAGATTAGAATAAGTGTCGATAGGTAACTAGAGTTGTGGAGGAAGACTTTAGAATCGAAGGGTTTTAAACTTAGTAGGACTAAAACTGAGTATATGAAGTATGATTTCAGCAGTGTCATAGCAGATGATAGAGATGCTAGTCTGGACAGATAAGTAGTGCCTAGGAATAGCATTTTTCGATATTTGGGATTGATGCTACAGTGGAACGGTGAGATTGATGAAGACATGAGCCACAGGATAAGGGCGGAGTGGGTGAAATGGCACCAAGCATCAAATATCATGTGTGTTAAAAAAATGCTCCTCAAAAATTAAAGGGTAACTTTTATAAGACAACAATTAGTCGTGCGATGCTATATGGAGTGGGATGTTGGGAGACTAAAAGACAACATATACAGAAGATAAGTGTAGTGGACATAAGGATGTTGCGGTGGATCTGTGGTCTCAGAAGGCATGAACAAATCTGCAATAATATGTGATAGGGTAGAGGTAGCACCAATTGAAAAAAAACTTATCCAACATCGCTTGAGATGGTTTGGACATCTCCAACGGAGGCCTTCTGAGGCATTAACCCATAGTGAAATTTTAAGATGTACCGAAAACATGAGGCAGAGGCCGACTAAGATTGACATGGGAGGAAGCAGTTAAAAGAGACTTGACGGATTGAAATGTGTCCAAAGAGTTAGTTTTGGATAGGAGTGTATGGAAGTTAACGATCTACGTACCGGAACCATGACATTAGAAAAGGGTTAGGGGCAATATTTTAGGCTCTTGATTCACATGGCAGGATGTAGGGCTTGAGGTTTTAGACTTGTAGGTTTTAATACAAGGCTCTCGTTTATTTGACCTTAAGGAAGTTTCATTCCTAGCCTACCCTAACTTATCTGGGACAAAAGACTTTGTTGTTGCTGCAATTAAAAAATATGTTTGGTTGCCTCATAAATGTTCTAGACAAATAGCATGAACACAAGACTATCTCGCAACCAATTCATGAATGGGAAATAGGCGGCCACTTAGGCGATGCCTAGGCGCTAGGCGCCACCATCCTGCCTTGCCCACCTAGCCGATTTGTCCCACCTGGGCGGCCGCCTAGCCCACCTAGGCGTCGATTAGGCGCTAGGCGTCAATCTGCCACCCGACTAGCGCCTAGGTGAACACTGCAAATCAATACTTCAAGAGTTCATCTAAAATTCATACGAGTGAACAAACATTAAGATATTTGATTCTAATCAGACCAATTGAACACTTCTGTATAAAATGAGCAGGCACTATCTAATGCCTTCAAGAATGAAGCACTTTGTTTTCTTTTGTAGAAGGAAAGAACACCAATATCCATACTGCAATAAAACAAAGATAGCAGAAACTAAAATAAAGAAGCATTTCTGCCTTGAACCAAGCTTAGAGAAATCATGAGAAACGAATGATAGTGGAGACAACAGAAAGTGATGTTATTTATACAGGTGGAAAAGGGTCCGTGTTTTCTTAACACATCCAACATGTACGCAACATTTCCCGGTGCACTGCTGGTGTACCATTCACATGCTCAAAACCAGATCAAAACCATAAAAAGCAATCATTGTAAATTGCTAATTAGTTCTTTAAACAAATGGTAACAAAAACGGAGTGAAAAGGTAGTTTCTAAGTTCTCGACTACACGACAAGCATGAACTTTCCCTATCATAAATCTGCGTCACGCGTGTTAATAAGACAAGCTGGCTGCCCGTTCCAAACCACTTATTGGGAATCTAGCGCAGAGAAATTTCACAGCTGTCTTGAAATTCAAACTGGAGTTCATACAGAAAAGCATGAAGTACTGAGATAGCTGTCCAAAAAGGAATCAGACAGCAGAAATCAGTAGCATTAAACTACACAAAGAATCAGACAGCTGAAATCACTAGCATTAGACTACAGATTGGCTTGTTCTTGCAATAACTCCACACCAAGCAATGGTTGAACTCTATCATACATTTCACACATATTATGGTACAACCAACCAACGCAAATGATTAGCTTAGATTTACCGGGACGTGCCCAAAAATCCCAATAAATCTGCTCAAAACACCATCCAGGCTGCCATCCATCTCACCGCAGCAGTTTAGCCACATTTCTCCAACCAATCGTGCCCTAAACCCTACGCTACCCAACCCAATCGCCACCGCCGCAACCAACCACCACGCATCGAAATAGAGAAAGAGGGAGAGGAAGGGAGGGATGAGCGTGTGGTGTGTCCGGACCTTGTCCTTGATGCCCTCGATGCGGTTGAAGACGATGGCCCGGTGGCCGCCCTCGACGTTGTAGAGGCTGTTCGTCGCGGCGTACACGGCGGCGCCGCCCAGCAGCAGCACCTTGGCCAGCGCGCCCGCGCCCGGCGGCGGCACCGGCACCCGGGCGCCGCCCTTGATGTTCATGGCCGCGCCCCCTCGGATGGCCGGAGACGGAGCAGGTGGTGGAGGAGGAGGAGCGGGTCCGTCGGCGTCGCGGTGGGGGCGGCGGAGGCTAGGTTTTGGGGGGTTTTGTTGAGGAGGCGAAGTGGAGAGGCGAGGGAGGCGCGGTCATGAGGCCGCGGTGAGATCTCGGCCGTCGGATTTTGAGTGGACGGTGGGTGGAAGGGGATGGGAGCGTGGGGTTCTTTCCTGCACTGCAAGAAAGGGGATTTGATGGTGGTCTTGCCACTTGCCAGTTTCTCGTGTTCCCTTCGTCTTCTTTCTTCTTTCTCCTTGTCCGGTTGACCTTTTTTCTCTTTCCCCGTTTCTTTTTTTTCTTGACAAGAAAGAAAATAGGTTTACGAGATAACTCAGATATTGGGATTTGTAAGGTATAGCCAATTAAAATGTTTCACATATGTCACTTGTAAAATCGTAGTCCAGACCAATCTACCGCTACTTAGCCGGGACAAGAGGCATTGTATCCAACCGGCAGATTATAACATTCTGATCATCTAATGCTTCATCTACTATTTAGATGAAAGTGGAGACAAACGAGTAATGTTTACAAAATGAAACAATATAAAATCAATTTTGAACTCATTTACTCATGTCACTCAATATTTGATCTATTAGATGATCTTTTGCAATTGCTTTGTGTATCTTCGGGGGTAGAGTTGGTGGTTGCTCTTCTCCTTCTCTTCTACATCATCCGCTTGAATATTGTTTGTTGTCGAAGAGGAAGGAAGATCGACTTGAGTAGAAGATGGTGAGTCGATTGAATCTTCTTTTGGCTTAATGTTGACTATATGTATGTTCTTCATGGTTTATCTCAATCATTCGTAACCTACATCATCCAATTTTTTTCTCTTCCTAAGAATCGTTAGTCTCATCAAATTGAACATCACAAATTTCTTCAACTAAATCGGAGTTTTTGTTGAAGACATGATAAGATTTACTATTTAAAGAGTAACCAAGCAAGAAACCAACATCACAACGAGTTAAAATTTTGAAAGCCGAACACTTTTCCTCAAAATATAACACTTGCAACCAAAAATATGAAAATAGGATATGTTCGATTTTCTTCTAATTAGAAGTTCATAGTAAGTCTTTTTCAAAAGCCACTGCAAATAAAGACGATTTATGACATGACAAACGATATTGATTACTTCTGCCCAAAAATGATCGGAAGTGATATATTCATCAAGCATTGTCATAGCCAAATATTATATTTGATTTTTCCTTTCTACCACTCCATTTTAATCTGAAGTGTAGGTTGTAGAAAGCTCATATTTTATTCCAAGTTCATCACGAAAATCTTCAATTTTAGTGTTTTTTGAACTCGGAACCATTATCACTACAGATTTTCTTGATTTTAAAATCAAATTCATTTTGGACCCTTTTTGAAAAACTTCTAAAAATGCTAGAGGTTTCGTCGAGGATTATGTGGCGCATTGTGTGATGCACTAGTTTTGCCTACGCCAGGTGGTTCCAATACCAGTCGGGGTGACCTGTGCCCGACAATGTGCATGCATGAGTAATCGGCAATGATGTCCCTCTTTTTACTGTCGTCTCGTGCCCACGACTTCTAACTACATGCTACGTCTTGCAGGCACAGTAGGAAGGGATTTCGTCGTGGCACGGCCTAGGGGAGGAGGATGGACACGTGGGTTGGCCAACGGGTGAGCACGCTGCAGGATTGTGTGCACAAGGACACCCCCTACAACCACAGTGCATATGATGAGTATCTTCGCTGGTACACTCCACGGACATGTACCAAGTTGGTACTTGCTGCCAACCCGCTCGCACCATGCATCCCAGCACCGACCGACACATACCATGTGCACTTTACGCAAAACATGCACTGTGCAGTACGTTACATCGTATTTTCAAAACTTCGCTTCTAGCAACCCCACTTACAGGTTTCACTCTGTCATGTTTTCGTTGTAGGTGGGCATTGGTGTTGAGATTGCGAGGGACTCCTGCTCAGTGCTTCAGAGGATCACTGATGGTGCGGAGGTTACACACAGGGAGGTAGCCCAGGCTTTCCATTGTGTGGCAGTTCAAGCCACACATCTTGTCGGTCTGTTGTCGTGCACCATGCTCCCAGAGGTTGACAAGCTGATGCCTGGTCGATAGTCGGTACGTTCGCCAGCATTGTCCTATTCGGCAGCACAACAGGTGGGAGGGTCAGCGTGTCCACATGCGCCATGCCCTAACAAGGCTGGAGGGTCAGCCTGGGCACAGCCCCGTTCATTGCCAGTGTCGTAGTACGTGGGTCCTCCGGACTCCTTCGCCTTCCACACGCAGCACACACAGGGTGTGTATGACCTGCTGTATTTCCCTCTGTGTGGCTTTTCGCGAGCCATGACACTAGCCGAGGGTACATCATGTCTCCGTTTATTTGCTCACATTACCTTACTTGATGAACTACATATATTTGCACTACAGGTCTTATGCCCCGATAGATTTGGGGCCTCCCCAAGTGACACAAACATGCACAACTTCCCTATGGACCCGGACCCGACACCTCAGCTCACACTCCCTTATGTTCTCTCCGGGTCACAACTCGCCGGTGCGCTAGTACCCACATAGGCGGCAGTGTTGTTCACCCCTCTAGCTTTTGGACCTTGTAAGACCAGGGCTCCTGACCATCTTTCCCTCTCAAGGCAGAGGCCCCCGAGACCCAGCGTAGAGGAGGCCCAAGCAAGGCTGTACGGGAGGATGTAGGGCTGGAGTGGGCCGTGGGGACACGGGAGGGGATGCTGGGAGTGATGTTGGGGGCCTAGTAGGGACTGTCCTCCTGCACTGGCTGTACTTTTCTTCATTGTGTGATACTTAAATTTCATACTTAGTGTGTAAGGCAATTCATACTTAATTTCGGTAATACTTTTGCATTCTTATTTGTACTCGTTCGTACAATATATGTTTGTTCAATGCATATCGACGGCTATAACTTCATGCACACGACACAACGATGCAACATTTCACTCAATAAATGGTAACCACAATGACGCATCCACCATTTAGTCACATGTTTTAGGAGATTGAATATAACTGTGTACAACAGGGAGAGTACTGTGGTGCAAGCTTCTCCGTGCGTGCCTACTGGTAGAAGGTGCGTTGAGCTACCCACATGGAGTGTTCCTGAGGGGGCACCTCAGACGTGGCTGGCCGTCGTTGTAGTGGCACGCATATATACAGCTAAGGTTCACACAATAGCATGTCAGATCATA
Organism: Bonia amplexicaulis; assembly: GCA_036346245.1. NCBI lineage: Eukaryota > Viridiplantae > Streptophyta > Magnoliopsida > Poales > Poaceae > Bonia > Bonia amplexicaulis. The sequence goes on from CM070755.1 coordinate 11,098,538, forward strand.
CAAACTTCCTATGTTGACGACCTCCTTGTTGCCCCTCTCACACTGCATCTATTGGCGGAGGTTATTGTTCTGCTCATTGAGATTGTCAATCTGCTCCTCCAACTTTATTATTCGATTCCACAACGTATCCATGTACACCACAACCTGGCGTTTATGGGGAGGATCGATCCAACAGACAAAGCTGCATTTCACCATCTACTGCAAAGGAGGTTTAACGTGTAGCTCTATTACCAGTAACAGAAAATAAACTATTGGCTACTTGTACCCCATAGTGTGGGCATCGAAAGAAACATCGTCCGCCATTGAAATGGCTATCCGTGACCTGCATGACCGTGTCATCCCTATGTCTGCATTGTGGCCATACCGGTTGACCACGCTTATTTGGCATCAAGCGATAGTTAGGGCCGAAATCCTCCCTCCTCTCGAGGGAAGGTCTTGCGTAGGCGACCCCGGTTGGACTGGTCCCTCGGCATCTGCCATGGTATGTGAATCTAGGATGCAGAAAGTTCTTCTTTCTACAGTTGGGAGGGTCATGTGCCAATTTTGGAGGGTGGAGCGTGCATTTTATAGCCCGTGGGTGGACGCAACGTGCTTTCTGACACAACGGGTCATGTGCCACCCCTCTGTTGGTGCAGGGACAGATGCAAGTTTTTCAAGTCCAAGGAGCATCCTCAGGTTTAGGTTAGGGTTTACGGTTTGCAATGTACATCCTTAGCTTTTCAGACCGAAAAGACAGGACTATACAAAACATGATATGATAGCTCTCTACAAAGTATGACGTGACAACACTCTGCCTCGCTAACTTTTTAGATAGACTTGACAACACTAACCTCCTCATCTTTTCAGATTACAAAGAAAGGACTTTGCAAGGTATGATGTGACAACACTCTACAAAGTAAGACGTGACAACACTCTACCTTACCAGCTTTTCAGACCGACATGATAACACTATACCTCCTTAGCTTTTCAGATCAAAAAGATAGGACTCTGTAAAGCAGGACGTGACAGCTTCCTGCAATATAAGACATGACAACACTCGCCTCGCTAGCAACTTTTTAGAAAGACAAGGCAATATTCTGCCTCACAGGCTACTCATATGAAATTAACCACACTATGCCAACCCTTTGACTTATAAAAGGGGGTGGAACAGATCTGGAAGAGAACACTACACAACCAAACCCAATACTACACCAGAGCTTGCTTCACCATGTCAGGATGGATAAGAGCCAGAAGAAGCAATGTGACAAGATGATGAAGCAATGGGACGAGACCCGTGAACTAGCAAGGTCTGATGCGGCCAACAACGAACAAGAAAGGGTTGTTGTGGTCGGGGATGAACAAGCGGAGTATGCCAGGAGGTCACTTCCCCACAATAATGCCCCCCGTAGCAGCAACTTCATTCTAAACGTTCCAACCGAGCATCGCTGCAACACCTGCCTAAGGGGGAGACATCGCCCTTTTGTTGGTGTGGGGACCCATGTAAGTTCTTCAAGTCTAAGCAGTGGCTCATCCTCGCATGCATTGCTGGGGTTGTATAAACTACTTCTATGACTATTCCGACCACTGTTGGGACACGAGGAGCTATCGGTTGATGATAAGAACCAGTTACAGTGTGTTCTTCTACTATTTCTCTTTCAAAGTATGCACTAACAACTTATCCCATCTACCCGTAGTGCCTGGAATCGCTATGTGGATACTGCAATTGGATCAACCTAGAGATCTACCCACATGACCAGTGGACTCTCGACTATGAGGAGTGAGATATCAAAAGGGCATGTGAGATCCGGGAGGAGCACCACAACAATGAGCAAAACAAGCGTATACGTTGGGAGATGAAAGCTCATCTCGAGGTGTGCATGCGCAGGGAGTGCGAGGCTCGTGAAAGGGAGCATGAGAAAGAGGAAAATGGTGACCAAGGCCAAAGAGGCCGCCGAGGAGTTCAACGCTGAGCTCGCAAGGAAGGAAAAATGGGCCCGGTCTACATAGTAGGTTGGACCGTTCCAAACTAATCCCTCTTTGAATTTATTTTCATTCCAAAAAGACGCATATGTACTGTAGAAGTACTTCAATTTATTGCATCATGCATGATGTTCGAGCCGGCTACCGGAGAAGGGCGAGCGGGCCATACAGGCCCCCAAAACCCGGGGCCCCAAAACCCAAAGTCATGAGCGGTTCGTTCCGGCTTTCAACGTGACGTCAGCGCATTATGCGCCGCGCGGGGAGCGTTTCATTGGCCAACACATACGGTCTTTTTTTTTGAGGGGAAACACATACGGTCAGTAGCCATGGGACGGTCACTCCAAATTTGGAACTCCGGAACTGGATGGCCAGGTTGGGCTGATATTTAGGGCCTAGTTTTTCGGACCTGGGAAGCCCGGTCCATATAAAAAGGTCCAACCCTACTGGGCTCGCATTGCAAGGACCAAACTTCTCCAAAAGAAGAATAGGGTGGCCAGGATTAGCTGATGAAAAATTGTATTTGCCAGACCCAACCAGAACGTGATCTGATAACATCTGTATATGAACCAGGCATTGAGAGTTTTTGTTCTCAGCCGTAAAATTCCAAGTTTATATGGCCTTTGGCTATCCTAATGTTAATCCACAACTCCTGCGAAAAGAGAAATCGACGAAAGGGCACATCTACAATGAGGGTTATGTATACATAACTCCGTGTAGATATCTCTCTTTCTGAAACCACTATGTACAGTGGCGAAACCAGGATTTTTTTATGCCGCGGGCTCAGTGGTGGAATGATCTAGGCTATCTGGACTGGACCATAAAAATATTATCCAGACTGAACTAAATTTACCCGGGCTATACGCTAGATTGTTATCCTAATATTTCTATTGCTTATCGGATTTTATTTACTATGCCTGTGACTGTGGCATCAGCTGAAAGAAGCTTTTCAAAGTTGAAATTGTTGAAGAATCATTTAAGGTCAACAATATCTCAAGAGAGGTTAAACGGTTTGGCAACTTTATGTATTGAGAAGAAATTATTGGATGAGATTGATATCAATACCATCATCAATGACTTCGCATCTAGAAATGTCAGAAGAAATTTTTAAGGTAATATCTATAAACTCTTTGATATGAATTTTTCTTTAATACATAACGTATTTTAAGTGTTTGTTGGTAAAATTAGATATATATATATATATATATATATATATGTGTGTGTGTGTGTGTATGTAGATTTATATTTAGATATTTATACTAGGGCCTCTATTCCTAGTTTCGTCCCGGGCCCCTAAAATCCCAGGATCGGCCCTGATGATGTTGTTTCTTATGCATATAACCAAACCCTGTGTGCTGTGTTATTCCTAGCTTTATTACAAATATTTTAATTCACAACATCAAATATCATCATCTTTTCACATTCAATCTTTGCGTAGCAAGGCATTCAACAACATGCAAAAATGAGTTCTGGAAGTAGACATGAAATGTCTACGCATCTTCCATCTGTGGTGTTGTCGCCTAGCGGTTGGGCGACAGAACCTGTCATTCGATCGTTGGACGACTGCATCCCTATCATCCAACGGTATAGCTACTGCTTTTGGGCGACAAGGGCCAGCCGCCCAATGGTTCAGTGACAGGAAGCTACTTTTGCAAAAAAAAATCGCAGGTATAATTTTGTATTTTAGAATAAAAATGGAATATTTAAAAAATCAGTTGAGGAAGAGAGTCACCAATGTCTTATATTTCTCCAGCAAGCCCCTAAGTATTTTCTTCACAATATCAACATCGTTTAGTGAAGTGCCTAGACCTTTGAGTTCATTTGCAATATTGTTGAAATGTGAATATATTTCATTAATGTCTTCATGAAGTAACATTACAAATGTCTCATATTTAATCTAGATTCTATGCGATTTGGCCTCTTTGACCATAGATGTTTCCTCATGGATTTTCGAGAGGGTAGTCCATATCTCATGACCGGTTTCTAAATTACTCACTCGATTGAACTCATCCGTATTCAAAGCTTCAAAAAGAGATTCATCACTTGAGCATCTAAATGAGCATTGCACTCCTCAAGTTCCGTGGGGTCATTGGATCAAAAGGCATAACACAACCCTCATTTACAATCCTCTATATACTCGTGCTTATGGCCTTTAAATACATTGATATTCTAATTTTTTTCTATAGGCATAAATTGAGCCATCACATAGAGGTGTCTTTCCTGTAGCAATACCCTCACTAGTCATACTTTTCTTTCTTAGATGGTTAAGTCTAAATAAATAGAAGACCAAGCTCTGATACCACTTATAGGATTAAGAATTACCGACTAGAGGGGGGTTGAATAGGAGGTTCTAAAACTTTCTTGCTCTATGTTTAACAATTCTAACACTAATGAGCGGTTCTAACAGTCTAGCACAAGTCAAGAGCTAAATGACAAAATATTCTAAGGCACTACAAAAATGTTTCTGCTAAATACAATTCTATCTACACAAGTTATATCAAATCAATAGCTAGGAATGTAAATGTGGAACAGTAAAGACAAGAGATAACCACAATAGAGACAAGCGATGTTTTCCCGTGGTATCAAAGACTTGTCGGTCTTCACTAGTCCACGTTAAGGTAAGTCCAAACGGATTGGACCGGCTTAATAGAATTAAGCCTAATGACCTCAAGTCCGCTAGGTTTACTCTTCCTCCACTATGGGATGGTGAGCATCACACCACTCACAACTGGCGTCGAGCCTCTTTACAACCTTTTTGAAGAGATCACCGCATAATCTTCTCTCAAGTCATCTAAGTGCAGGCAAACACCAAGAGTAACAAATCACAACCCTTGCTTGAGGAGAAATAAGTGCCAAGAGGATCAACAAATGATGCAAATGCACTTCAATGCTCTCAACTACCTTAAAATATGAAATGTGAGCAAATGAGTAGTAGAGAGTGCACTAATGGCTCTAATGTATTCAATGAGATCAACAGTTATTGCTATGGTGCTAGTGAGGAGGTATTTATAGCCCTCAACCAGAAATTTGACCATTTGAGGCCAAACTCCACAAAATTTAGTAAGTGCGGTACTACCACCATGTACGGCCAGTACTACCACACCTATTGTTCAACGGCTCTTATGTGTGCAATTAATGCGTCTCAATTAGCCATTGAACTTAAAGTAGGCACTACTACAACATAAGATCGGTATTACCGCACGACAGTAGTACCACTCGCTAAAATTGGTACTACCGATTTCTAGAGCTTCAAAAGATGTTCCAAAACATGTAATCTGAAAAAACATACCACAAGGAAATTGGTACTACCGCAGTGCGGTAGTACCGCATCTCAACGGCGGTATTACCGTTAGCTAGTAGTATCACATGGCCTCAGCGGTGATACCGATTTTTCTTACAAAAGTTTTTCAAAACCAGTTCAAGAAGCATGCATGACTTTTTGTTGATCAAAATGGCACAAATTTAATTCTCAAGCTACTAACCATGATCCCCTTTATAGTACGGCATTTGGCCTACAAATCTAGTCTTTTCTCCAAACACCAAGGCTGGCAAAAATTTATAAAAGGATCTAAAGCTATATTGCACCTTTGTCTTGAGCTATGTCGATCCATCATAGTCTTTACATGTCGTTATTGCATTGTCATCTGTAATCCAGGACTAAATCTAGAAAACATCTTAGCACACATGTTAGTCCTAAACATAATATTGTCATTAATTAGCAAAATCAAATGTTTAGGGGCCTAGATTCTTTCAATGGCAAAATCAAATGTTAGTCCTAAACATAATATTGCTCTGGCATGGGCTCAATTCCTTGCCAGAGTAGATGTCGACGATAACTCGAATTGTGATGTAAAATGGCGCGAGGTGAGGAAAAAGATTGGGAAGCTCAAGGTATGTTCTACAGGCTCAGCAGCTCTCTTTTATACATAGGCGAGAGGATGCAAAGCGATAGTTTGAGGCACTGACGGTGAGGTGACCGGGTTAGCCACAACGAGAAGGAGTCTGGGAAGAAGACGATTTGGAAACGAAGGCTTGAATGACAAGGGGGCCCAGCTTGGCAGTGATATAAGTAAGGAAGAAGAAGGTGGCTGGCAAGGATCAGTGATGCATGGTGCAAGGCGGATCCAATGGCGGGGCGAAGGTCGGGCCGAGGAGGTGAGCTGCGGTGAGAGGGTTGCGGCCTACACGCAAAAATGGGCCAAGGACAAGGCGAAGCAGATCAGGCTAGACCAAGAGAAGAGGATTTCGGCCCACTGGAGTTTTGGGAATTTTTCAAGGATTTCGAAATTTCACAAAAAAGATTAAATCAAATTAAGCTCCAGAAAATAGTAAATAAACTTAAAAATCCAAGAAAATGCAAAACAATTCCTAGTAACAGGCAACAAAGGAGGGTGAATGGTGCCTTTCAATTATTCCTCCAAATTTTCATAAATCTTTTACTCCGATAGCTACATAGCTATGAAGATCAGGATGTTAAGATCACTTGAAAAACAGAGGAATATAGGACTCCATATGACCAGATCAGAGCACAATATGATTGAATTACAACCACTCGGCGGAAACGTAACATGATCGATTACGACCACTCAGCAGAAACACAACATGGTCAAAGGGCAGACAACGTGGTCATAAACCAACAGGTGGTTAAACAACCGACGTGGTCGAAAACACGCGAAGTAGTCGAAAGACCGAATGCAGTCGAAGATAGAGCGATACGAGCTGGAACTCGATCGTGGACTAAGCCAATGTGATCATAAAGGTGATCGAGACTTCAAACCATAAACATCGCGTCTGTTTCAGTTCAGAACAAAAATCAATGACCATGTAGCGATCGAAACTTGAGCGTGGTCGTTACGCACAAAGAGGCAGTCGAAAATTTGAACATGGTCATAACGGACTCGGAAGAACAGAGAAAGCCAGTGAGGCGCACAACCACAAGATCTAGAATCCAAATAACTTTTGATTAAGAGTTCAACTAGCCATGAAACTTTGCACACAACATGGTTAGGGTCTCGGGAGGTTGCTCTGATTTTTAATTGAAAACTTAGCAATCAAAAAGAGAACTTCATGAGATTTCATCGAGAGCGCCCAAAACCAAATATGAGAGAATAAGAAGGCAATTAGAAACGCTTGTGGGTCAAGGGTAGCCAAGATGGCTTGGAGTACAATCCCACATATCACTGCGATTCAGAACAACATCAAGATCTAGCCAAGAACACCTTCAGATCAAGAAGAGAGAGGAACAGAACGAAGAACACAAGAAAAAGGAAGAACAGAGAAGAAACCAAATCAAGCCGAGCAAACTCAAACAGACGAGATACACAAGACACATAGTCGAAGATTGATGTATTGCTCAGATGAATGATTTCATAGCCACTCCCCTCGGGAGGACCAGGCTCTAACCCTAGATCCAACACTCCCTCTCTAACCTAACTCCCATGGGAGGGAGAGGCGCTAGCCACCAAGGCTCAGCTGACCTGCTCAACCCTAACTCTTACGACTATCGATCACGACCAGAAAAGGCTATGACTATCGACCAGCAGAAGCTACGATCACCAAGTCATAAAAGACTCTGTCGACCACCAAGTCGTAAAAGCCTCTGCCAACCATCAAGTCGTAAAAGTCTCTACCGACCTCCAAGTCGTAAAACCGACTGCCGACTTCCAAGTCATAAAAACGACTACCGACCACCAAGTCGTAAAATCGACTACCGACTACCAAGTCGTAAAAACGACTGACAACTACATAGTCGTAAAAACGACTACCGACCACCAAGTTGTAAAAACGACTGCCGACCACCAAGCCATAAAATCGACTACCGACTACCAAGTCGAAAGATCGACTGCCGACTACCCAGTCGAAAGATCACCTACGACCATAAAGTCGTAAGAGCACCTACGACCACCAAGTCGTAGACCACAAGAACGACAGCCAGAAAGCAAACCTCTGCAAAAACCTTACAAACCAAACTCAGCCTTTACACAAACTCTAAAACAGAAGTCAATTACTCATCACAACTATGGGGTCATCTCCACATGGTCTCACATATTCATATTAAATCTTTTTAATTTCCAAAAATTCTAATTAAGCTTTAATTAATTCAAAAAAATCCAAATGGTTATTTTTGTTTTAAAAACTCTAAAAGAGTCTGAAAATCAAGATGTTACATTGTGGCAACGGTGGTGCTGGATCCGACAATGGCGAGCAGCAGGTGTTGGATCCAGCGATGGCGATAGTGATGTGATGGCTCCTGGCAACGCAAAGATCTGACGATAATGGCTCCCACCTATTGATCTAGAGGTGGCACGAAGATATGATGATGATGGCTCTCAACGACAGATGTAGAGGTGGCGTTGCATGGCCCGACAGATTTGGAGGCAACATCTTCCATGGTGGGTCTGGAGGTGAAGGCGACTTGGACCTTAGTGGGTGGTCCCGGTGGTGGCAGCAACTCCAGACAACTATGGCATCCACCACAATACCTTCTCCCGACGGTACGAGCAATGGACACCATGCGCACCATCTGACAGGTGGGCCTGTCCAGCACAACACCTCCCATGAACTGGCCCCTTGTAAGAGCACCGGTCCCTCCTTGGACTCCCTTTCAAAATTTGTCGCGGTGTATGATACAAGTTAGGGGTGGCAATTCCCCTACAAAGGCTGACCCCGCGGGGAATTTCCCCATCAGGAGGGGGGATCTCTCTCCGTAGGGGAACGGAGACAGGGCCCCACTAAGCTAGTGGGGCAGGTATGGGGTTATCCTCCCCCCACGGGAACTCGATAAAAATAAAAAAATATATTTTTAAATAATAGAATATAGTTTTTTAATATGGAAGATTGTATTGTTTTCTTGTAAATTTGGCCTAAAACTTGAATCTATATGTTAGAATATATTTTATAGCTATATTTTGTAAAACAGTATGCCTAAATAATTATAAATTAATAAACAAAATCACATTATTATTTGTAAAATATTTACCCTATTTTATAATCCCCACGAGGATCCTTGTAGGGACCGGGGTAGGGGGCCGAGTCCCCCTGGTAAGGCTAATGGGGCCGGGGCTTGGGTGGGCTGGTGGGATCAGGGCGAGGCTGCGGGGGCCTCCCCCGGATCCCCATTGCCACCCCTAATACCGGTTCCTAGCACCAAAAGATTCCCTAAGACCTCCTTCTATCACACATCGTGCATGCTCTAATGCACTAGATTATTCATCCTCTGCGTTTAGACCTCAATGCATAGGATTAGGGGTGCGATCGGGGAGGGCATAAGCACACCCGTGCTTGCCCATACCCAGTGGCAGAGCCAAAATTTGGTTACGCCCTGGGCTCAGTGGTGGAATAATCTAGGTTATCTGGGCTGGACCATGAAAATGTTACCCAGGCTAGACTGAATTTACCTGGGCCGTACACTAGATATTTTTCTACACCCTAAGCTGAAGTCTACCCTGTCTGGGGTGTGGTTCTGCCCCTGCCCATACCCAAACCCATGCCTTGTCTACCCATTCTACACATTCTACACCCTCCCCTGATTTGCCCATACCTATTTCCACCCATTGGATACTATAGTAATGTTGATGGGTATGTGTGGGGAGATGGTAAAGCTTGATTAGGAGATGGATGCCTCCTGCTGTGACATTGTATCTCATTCTCAGAGTACTTAATGATTATAGCTAAAAAAGGAATTCACATCCATGATATGACTTAGTATCTCATTGTCTCATCCAGGCACCAACATATTGCACTCATCCAGGCACCAACATATTGCATTTTTTACATGCAACAAATTAAATCTACTAGAGTATTATTGTGGTATAAAAAAAGAGTACTACTGTAACTACATTAATTTTTCTGACTTAAACTCATCAACAGTATGGATCTGATTTAAACTCATTGACTGTATGAATGTTATCGTCCCAACATAGACTGCAACAATACGAAGAATATGAAGCCAAACTTGGAGCCAGAAGAAGCAAAAGGAAACTTTGGACGGACCACACCAAGAGAAAGATCAGCGTCCTACATAAATTGTTTTTTCAAGAATGGAGACTACACTGTAGCTGGCTGAAAAATACTGTAGCTGATAGAGACTTATTTAACATAATTAAATTTAAAAAAATTAAAAAAAATATAAAAAATATGTTAGCCCATCACAAACAACGCAAACGAATACGGCAAAAAAAATGAACCGGCAAAAAAGCTCAAAAAAACCAAAAATTCAGAAAAAGATAAAATTATGAATAGTAAAAAATAAACCAGAAGCCAGAAGCTTAAGTTGAAACGAGCGGGGCCCTATACCCGATGAACAGATTAAAGTCTCATCGTGGATGGCCTAAAGGCTCAACGGCGGTTCTAAAGAGAAGAATGTAAACCTTGTCGACATAGAAGTACAAGAAACATCCCGAGTGAGTGACGTAGGAACCAAAGCTCGTTCCAACAATGCAGTGCCAAGCGTCTGTGATTGATATCTGTGTATCTGTGATATATATATATAGGAAAATTACATAAGGCACCTGGGTGCCTAGGCACCCATATCAAGAACCGTCCGATGCACGTGTATGATTAATAATTTTTTTGAGTTTGGGTATGAAAATGTTTTATACCCTTGATATGTTTATGGTAAGTAAGTTTTGAACTCAGTTCAAACTAGTTTGAACTACTTTTGAGTTCAATGCGACTACAGTGAGTATATACCATAAAAATAGTTCAAACTAATTAAACTGAAGTTGAATTTAATTTTTTTTCGGAGTTTGACATCTTAAATATATTTTTTTATGGGTATATGAAGATACACACATCAAACGTTGCGAATCTCAAAGCAAATCAACGGGTATTGATATGGGTGCCTAGGCACCAGGGTGCATAAAACACTGTCCTATATATATATATATATATATATATATATATATATATATATATATATATATATATATATATATATATATGTTTACTTGTTTTCGAAGGTATAGCTAGTATTTTCTGATGCTAGCTAAAAAACAAAAAAAATTTACCTATACAACGAACTGTCACAGGCGATTTTGTGGTATAAATCATCTGTAAAGGTCTATTATCATAGACGGCTGCTACCAAAAACTATTTGTGATATAACACCTATCATATACGATTTTTGGTAGCAGTCGTTTATGATAGTAGACCTTCACAAGCGGCTCTTTATATAAACCGTCTGTATTATAATTTATCATAGATGACTTATAAACTATCAATGATAACCATTTGTTATTACAGACGTAATAAATCAGACGGTTTAGAAACTGTCTGACGAAGGTTTAGACTCAGCTGTGATGACCCCTGTGGTAGTGGAACCTCCCAAAGAGTGAGTAACGTAGGTACCAAAGCTCGTTGAACAATGCAGTGCCAAGCAGGACTGATGTATCGAATTCCTGCAAATAAATCAAAACAGTATTCACCTATCAATAATGTGGAAAAGGGATATTAAAGAGTGGCTCAGAAATTCCATTCTACTTAGCTTAGGGAACAGAATAATAAGAAGCACTATTCAATCTTAATTGGCTTAGTCAATCATCAAAAGAAAAACTACATTAAAGAAATTGCTAGCAAAAACAACCTAATGTTCAACAATGTTCTGAGCAGCAGCATCTTGTAGTGACAAGTGTTGTAGAAAATGCAGTATAAGCATATATTTGTATTTAATTCCAGCATAATTAATTATTATTAAAGCACATTTTAAGTAGTATATAAATGACATAAATAGCATATAAACATGTAATTCTTCTATGTCATTTATACAAGAGCATAATCTTAATTCATGAAACATAATAAATGCTAAAAGGAGCATATTACCCACGTTCATGACAAAAGAATCAATTGTAACAACCTAAAGCTCAGTTGTAATTGATGTTATGCTCTCTGAAGTAGAGTTGCTCAAATCTTAATATTTGGCATTCTCAATATAATGTCAATACTCTTCATCAAGTGATAAGACAACTAGAGATTAAATTTGAGCTCTAATCAATGCATTCTCTATCACTAAAGTTTGCATATACAAATGATAACAACTTATAAAATTTCAGTGTGACAGAAGATCTAAATCAAATACTATAAGGCAGGAACCTGACAATTGCTTAAGATGATCAGTTAATAGACAATATAATCACAGATACTCAATACTTCAAAGGTGAAAACTCCTTCTATTCAGATCTGAATTCAGAATACTAGCTGCTGCATGCCAGATAATCATAGAGAAACAAGATCTAACTGACTAACCAAACTAAGAACTCAAAGAACAATGTGACAGACAGCCGAAAGCACCACAGATTGAGCTCAATTTAAACCTAGATGTACAAATCGCTTTCAGTATGTGACAAATTTCATCATTGAGCTTTAAATTGAGCCATAAACAAACAGTGTCTCCCAACACTTAAACTTATACCAGAGATTATAAAAGAAACACAACCCATAATGTTTGCAAACAAAGAACAGAAATACTCACAGTGCAGATGACACTCAAAGCCATCCAGAAGTGAATCAAATCGGTGGAAGCAAAAATCGCCAATAAGAACCGGACAAGACACACCTGTAGGTGCTGACCCATAAAACCTAACGCCCCTCTGTGTCGCAGCAAGAGAGGAGCAAGGTACACGGAGATAAAAATACCCTCCTTTGCCATTAGGGGTAACCAACCCAACAAAACTGAGGTGAAGGGGACGCCGCACAAGCACACGAGAAGCACCGGCCAAGTGCCTCACCATTGAGCACTAGGGGCTAAAAATCACCGCCAGCGGTTGAGCACCGACGAAGAAGCCCCAAGGACTAAACTCCGAAGTCAAATCGAGAAGAAGAAGAGGGGATTGAAGAGATAGTGCACACCGTTCTTCCGATGCGATTCACGGGAGGAGGCAACCTCCTTTTATAGCCGAGAGGAGAAGAAGTAGAGGCCATCGGCGCTGTGGCCACCAATAGCCGGAGCCGAGGCTCCTGGGCTGCCCGTGCCACTTACCTCTTCGCGCAAAATCGTCATTTCTCAGATCGGATCTGTCGATTGAGCCACCGCCGCCCCAGGATTTCAAATCGGAAGAGAAACACCGGCATGGGAGGACGGATCGATGAGTGCCGACGCACAGGAGGACGGATCTAGCGAGCGCACACGCACGGGAGGACGGATCTGGCGAGCGCACACGCACGGAAGGAGCCGTAGTCTTCTCATCTTATCTCTTCCATTCAGGCCACTGACAGGTGAACCCACATCCCTCTTTTTTTTCTTTTTGTCAATTAAAAAACTATCAAAATGCCCCTACAGTTACAACAACAAACTGGCTACGGAAATATATTTTACGGCCGGGATTTCTTTCCGAGTTGATAGGATCCGCTTTCACGACGGAGTGAAATGGTAGTTGGATGTGGGCCCCACGACTGTTTGCTTCCCAGGTGCAAGCTTTCCGTGGGAATCCCAGCCGACTAGGCAAATCTCGAGTTTTCAAAAAAGAAAAAAACACAAATCCTGCCTTGTATACATGCCTAGGAGCCAGATCCCAATTTAAGAGTTTATTTGATATGACTGTAGTTTATGGTTTTTGATTGAAATCTTTAAATTTTAATTGTTTATTGTGATTTTGGTTGGTACACATATTAGATTTTTAATGTGTACTATAATTAATTTGTAGATTTTGTTTTAAAAAAATATTTTTTTTAAAAGTTAAGTGCTATAGCAAAACTTAAAAATCATTTTTAGGGACAGTTAAACATGACCTAAATACGAACAGAGACCCATCTTAAAATACGAAGAGTTTAGCCAGATCCATATGGATCTGGCGAGTACGAAACGCAACGATCCAGCCGCCTCGCACGCTGACGCCCACCTCCACCAAACCCAACCTGCCGCCCACTTCTGTCCTATATGGCCGGAGCAAGGACAGCAGCTCGGCTCGCCCACTCCACCTCGCTGCTCCTGCTCCAACGCGCCGCCTCGGCCGCGCACCGTAGTCCCGGTTCCCCCTTCTCCCCGCGAGGTACGGCCGCTTGCTCCTCCCTCTTCCCCGCGTCCCTTACACATTTCTTTCTCGGGCGAGGATGCTCCGCGTCCTCGTGGTGTACGTCCTTCTAGCCTGGGTGCCTCCCGATTTTGCCTGCTTGGTTCGACCCTTTTTTTGGTTGCAATTGCAAGAATTGGCTTGGTAGTTTGCGGGTGTAGGTACTATGATGGTATCTGCTTGTGTTGGGTTTCTTTTGGGACGTATGGAGTGGATTGGTATTGTGGAGATGGAACTTGATGAGTTTGGGTGAACAAGAGGACGAGAAATTAGTATTCAGTAGCAGTAAAGTGTCTCAGTTGCAAGTATTAAAGAAATAAAAGGAATGAACCGTATGATGACATGAAAGTATGGGAATCAGGGTTGCTGCGCAAGGATGTAGTTAGCTTGATGCTAGTTTTTTTCCCTCAATTACTTTTTCTGTAACATATTGCTTATGTCCACTTGAAAGTTCCCAAGTTTGCAATTCCTTGTGAACTAGCTGAGGTCCTGTGTCATTGTAGTATAGTATCCAAATTCTCCCAAAAAGTGTTGCCAAAACAGAACGAGATCTCCTGCTGAAGTACAAAACAGAACGAGATCTCCTGCTCAAACATATTAGAACAAAACTCGGAAGAGATAGCTTATTCTTATTTGGAATTAATTAGCATGTGAAGACATGTATTTTTTGAACTAAGTAATCAAATTCAATGGTTTAGTTTTGTACAAACATTTGCATCGTATGGTAGTGCTCGAAAGAGTTATAGATAGGACTCCAAAAATCACCTTAGCTTGATGTTGCAGGTAGCAGATTGACTCATGTTGTCTGGGCTATGATAAACCAAATACTTGGCACAAACATTAATGATACTTGATTAAACCAAGCTACGTGTATCTTATTAAATACTTCGGAATTTCTAATGGTTACATATATAAAAACAGAATAAACAATACTACTTTCTATTTATAAATATGGTAAAAATTTGCCAAAAAAAAGATCAAATCATGGAAAAAAACCATGAAGATTCCAATTGATTCCTAACTGTTTCTTGCCTCCAAAGTGATCTATATTAAATTAGAATACTAAAATTAGCCGGCTCAACTATTTGTACCTTTGTGCTTGTAACTGAACACTGGCCAGGCGGCCATTGATGAAAACAAGTTTTTGGATCAAGATGCTGAGTACAAGAGTGAGCAACTAAAGATATAGGAATCCTGGTGAAGTACGCATATCAGAAGCTCAGTCAGTCTTTGGTTAACTTGATTCTGTTATTCTAGGTTTTGGTCTTTTTATTTCTCTTGCATTTCATCCTTTTCTTTTTTCCTTTCTTCTTTATCTTTCTTTGGTCTTCCTTGTAGTTTTAAATGTCACCTTTTCTTTTCTTTCTTTCTCAGCTTCCCTTCTGACCTGATTTTCCTTGCATTCATAACTTTACCTTCAATGAATATAAGGCAGAGGGCATCTCGACCTTATTTGCTAAAAAAAGTTCTGGCTGGAATTACTGTCCACCTGGCAGCAAGTAGTTATTATGTACTGGTTTCTGTAATCCTGACTCTACATCTGAAGTAGTTCTAGGAGATCAACTCATTACATTGATCTTGCATTGATCTTTAGTCATTACTCAGGAGTGTAGTTGATATGTCCGTCAGTCCATGAGTCCCTTATGGAAGAATTTTTTTTCTTCAATTGATGGCTAGAGACCAATTCTATTGAGAAGTTCAGTTAATGGATGGATATTTTTGTTATTTTGTAATTCTCGTGAGAAATTTTCAGTCCCTAGGAGAAAAGTTGTATCTGATCTCATCTATTATTGTTTTGTATTAGTTGTTTTTTCATACTGTTTTTCCATTGCAGGTTATTCGAAAATGTCTGATTCAATTGGAAGCAATGGCCACAGCACTGTTACACGGGTGCTATTTTGTGGCCCCTATTGGCCTGCTTCTACTAATTACACCAAGGAGTATTTGCAGAACTATTCTTTTATTCAGGTTAGTTGCACTTTACATATGAATGGTGTAACTACATGTCAGTTGAGTGGTAAAATTCTGAGATGCATGTGAACATAGCTGATCGTCCTCTACTTTTAATTTAATTTTGTACCAGTAGGCTTGATATAACTGAAACTTCAAACTTTTCAACTAACATGTAAGGCTAATATTACATATATTATTCTTTTCTCTTCTGTTAGCTAGTTGTACTGCACAGCAAGACGTCTTTAGATGACTCTATTGGTTTAAGTTTTTTTGGCCCTTGTAATATATAGCTCGACCTTGAGAGCAAACATGTGATGGCCACATGGCCCTGAAAACAATGGAGATAGAGCACGTGCTCTGCTATCCCCATTTCAATAAGAGGACTAGAGGAGCAATCTGATCAAATAAGATCATGCAAGGACCCGGTGCTGATGTGTTCATGATAATGAACTTCCTTTGTCAATGGTACAACATTGTGCAATTTCCAACTTTTTCTTCATTACTACAACATTGCAGAATCTACCATTTTTCACTTCATTAGTATCATAGCTTCTGTTCAGTATAAAGTTTGTCTGCAAAGACATTCAGTATACATTTATTGATCCAATTTTTCTTGCTGATATAAATAACTTTGTAAGAGCTTCGCATTACTTAACGTTTTGTAAGTTAGGCTGGTTGCTGGTTCTGTGTTTTCTTGTTTAGTTGGATTAATGTGTACTCACTTTGTTTTTCATTGTTACTTTCTCCATTTGGATTACTGGAAAAAAATCCCGAATCCTGATATTCTAATATAATAGTTTGATCATACATGCTTACGTTATAGTCTTGAGTATTTGTTTTTGTGCGCCTGCGCCACATGTGACTACATGCATATATGGATTTGTGTCTGAACACATTTCAATGCATTTTTTTCAGGTTGACGAGGTAGGTCTTGAGCAGGTACCTGATGTAATTCACAACTACCACATATGTGTAGTGAAAAATCGACGTATAGATTCAGATATCATTGCCAAGGCAACTCAGATGAAGATTATTATGCAGTATGGTGTTGGATTAGAAGGTTGTTATAAATCTGGTGTTATCCTGGCTTCTTAATTGATCTATCGACATAACTAGCTTGTCTTATATTGGGAATGCAACTTTCTACAGGTGTCGATGTAAATGCTGCTACAGAACACAAAATTAAAGTTGCACGGATACCTGGGAGTACGACAGGAAATGCGGTCGCTTGCGCAGAAATGGCAATCTATCTAACTCTAGGTGTTCTGCGGAAGCAAGTATGTAGTATGGCTAGCAGTTCTGACCACTTGGAAGTCCTCTTTAAGTTTTCATGTTTCAAAACTTCTAGTCGATGAATGTTCACCGCACTCTCTTCTCACTAGACCATTTTCACTCTTGTATACAATATCAAAATGTCTCAAGTTATGAAGCCTAATCATGTTGATAATTCTGAATTTTGCATGAAAGATTGATGCAAATGTGAAGCAAGCAAGCAGCACTAGGTCCTTGGTTGTAAAAATGACCGGTATTTAAAATTCTTAATGTTCTAGGGGATGCTAAGAAAAACATAATGATTTAACTACTCTGAGTTTGAGGTCTGCACTTCGGAGTTTGGATAACAAAAGAAACATTCTGAGTAGAAGCTTGAATCTGAAATTTCCAAAAATCATATGGTTAATCTCCTTTGTTATTTCCATTGACCATGAAATTTGTCACTGCCAATTTACTGAGACATTGTCATTACATAGGTCTTGAAAGGTCATAATTGACATATTTGGAGGTTGGAATGCCATGTGTTCTGACTTCTGAACCAGTCTTCTCAGGGGTAAAAGGGCCTGCAAAGCTGCAGAAATCTGGGAATGCATTCATGATGACTGTATTAAGCCTAGTGTTTGTTCTAATTGGGTCCTCGACTAAATATAGTGTCCAGAAATTTAGGCAGTTGGACTCTCTATTAAAGCCATGGTTCATCGCTTCATATATTTCTGTTCAGAATATTTATTGAGTTCTTTAAGATATAAACTACCTTCCTAGCTTTCATCATTTGGAAGATAACTTGCTTGTTTCAGTTTTATAAATTTAAGTTAGCTGTTGTCACTTGTAATGGACCACTCATGTTTTGGACTTTGGGCATACCTTGCAGAAGGAGATGGATACTGCTGTGAATCAGAAGGACTTGGGCCTTCCAGTTGGAGAAACAATATTTGGAAAGACAGTATGCTCTTCGTATATAAGTTACTTTTACTTGTTTCATCTACTTTCTGTGGGAAGAATCCCATTTGTGTAGTAACTTGTATTTATGATTCACTGTCTAGATACTTATCCTGGGGTTTGGAGCCATTGGCGTGGAAATTGCCAAGAGACTAAGACCATTTGGAGTAAAAATTCTTGCTACGAAAAGAAATTGGTCGTCGGATACATTGCCATGTCGTAAGTTGCATTGTTGTTTCCTGTATAAATATTTTTTGTTCTGTTCCTGTCTCTTGAAACGTTGCCATTGCAGAGATTGATGGGCTGGTTGATAAGAAAGGTGGCCCACAAGACATGTTCGAATTTGCTGGAGAAGCTGACATAGTTATGACATGCATGACGTTAAACAACGAATCAGTTAATCCTTCTCTATGTGCATTTGTTTAAAAATTTTCTGCTAGACAATCTCTTTTTGACTTTGATTACTAAGTGATCAAATTTACAGGTTGGAATTGTGGACCATAAGTTCCTCTCAGCAATGAAAAAGGTATGTGCATTTTTTTCGGGCATACTTATCTCCAAGTGATCAGATTTACAGGTTCTTGTTATCCTTCTATGTTTTTTAATTTTATTCAATAACTTCAGCGTTCTTGATTCATGCTATCAGATGAGAATATCATTGCAAGAAAGTCTAGCTAAACTAAAATATTATAATAACATTGGATTATCAGATGATGCTGGCATCCGCAGTGGAATAACCCCCTTTGTAGGGATCATATTTGGTCAATATTGCTAGAGGACGCCTACTGGACTACAAGGCTGTGTTTAATCACCTAGAATCAGGTCATTTAGGTGGTTTAGGTATTGATGTTGCTTGGACTGAGCCATTTGATCCGGAGGATCCAATTCTGAAATTCTCAAATGTTATTATAACACCACATGTTGCTGGAATCACGGAATACTCTTACAGAACGATGGCAAAGGTTTGAACTTGTTTCTCTGCGTTACTTTTCAATAATCATATACTTCTTCTAATAGTTATTTATTGACTCTTGATTAATTATCAAGTCCTATAATTAAATAACAGTATGAATTGTACAGCTAAAACTCTTTCTATTCGTTAGATTTGTGTGTTAAGAGCCTCTAGATTTGGAAGCGCCACAGGCTTGGTATGGAAAAGCTGTATCACGTTAGAAGAACATTCTTTTTGCATAAGTAAAAATATCACTAAACAAGAACCTATATTCTTGAATTGCTTTGAAGGGGGGCCATTCAACCCCTACTTAGATGCATGTGGTATCATTTTGTACCGCACCGAATTACTTTATTTAAGTAGTCACCATCATCACTAATTGCATATTGTATTGTCATAAAAGTATTTGAAGTGCTCTATGTAAAAGAACACATTATTGCTGATTTATGTGACCATTCCTCTCGTAGTCACTTTTGCTCTGCTTTGTGGTGCAGGTTGTTGGTGATGTTGCCTTGAAGCTTCATTCAGGGGAGCCATTCACCGAAATAGAATTTGTGAACTAGATGTCTAGATCAGGAAGTATGTGCGAGGTGTAGATGCGGCATTATCGATTGAATTCAGACAGATAACTAGAATTATCTGTGCGTGAGGGAAATCCCGTGTCCAAGGGAATAATGAATCGTCAATGCTTGTATAGACATGGAACAAGATGCTACTCTCTTGATAAATTATTTTTGCTACCATAACACGTCCTCCACCCTGCTATGGGCCTGTTCTTTTTAGCTGCGGCTTATGGCTTTTGGCTGCGGCTTGTGTCTTTTAGGCTGTTTGTATGAGATATTACAGAGTAACAGAAACTCATATATGATTTTTACCAATATAAATGAAGTCAGTAAAATATATACTACAATTAACTAGTAGACCATATCTTAAAAAAATACTCCGTTTAAAAGCTAGTTATTGTAGAAAAGCCGAACAACAGCTTTTAGAAGCTGAAAAGAACAGGGCCTATACTGGTCCTGTTTCGTGCTCGCCTTGGCCGGTAAATCATATTAGGGAGATGATGCTAGCCTAAGCGCTCCGCAGGCGGGTCGGGGGTGTGAACGGTGCGACGCAGGCATGAGTAGGGCGGCGTGGACCGTTTGGGCTAGGTTGAGGGTCTAGTGGGCCGGGCCAGAGGCCAGGTGGGCTAAAGGGGAGGGGAGATTGGCT
Source organism: Bonia amplexicaulis (assembly GCA_036346245.1). Taxonomy (NCBI): domain Eukaryota; kingdom Viridiplantae; phylum Streptophyta; class Magnoliopsida; order Poales; family Poaceae; genus Bonia; species Bonia amplexicaulis. Next base: position 11,118,827 of record CM070755.1, read on the forward strand.
GGGGCCAAGCCTAAGAGGGTTTGGATTTTGAAATTTTGAATTTCTGGTTGAATTTGCATGGCAATTTTGAATTTTTGAACTCAAATTTCGAATTTCATCCGAACAAAATTCTTACTCCCAAAATGGGATGTTATAGGCTAAAATAATTTGAACTCAACTCGGATTGGACACTTTCAACTCGAAAATTTGACACCTTTCAACTTGAATTGGACCACTTTCAAGCCAAGATTTGAGGCTCTCACCTAAAATAATTTACACTTTCAACTCAAATGTTTGAGATTTTACGACTCTGAAGGACCGAAATGGCAACAGAGGGGGGGTGAATGGTGCCTTAAAAATTCCTCCCTAAGCATTCAACCGATTCTTTTCCTCCTATAGCTAGAGAGCTATGAAGTCAAAGAAACAGGCCTCAAGAAAAGACAACCGAAAACACAGCTGAAAAAGGAAGTCGTGAAATCTACCACTGTGATCGTAACTGGACAATGGAATGCAAGTGATCGAGACAAATACTGTGGTCGAAAGATCTTCTGCCGTGATCGAAGACACACCCGAGAAGCACCCTCAGAGAAATAGATACACCGTGATCGATCGCCAACCAATGGAAGTGGTAGTGGTCGAAAACTATCGGAACCAACCAAATGAGCGTAGTGGTCGTAAGAACCGAAAATCGGATGATGAACTGTAGTTACTCGTTTTCGGTAGCACGCACCGTAGAGCGGAAAAATGAGATAACTTTTGCACACAAGTCGAAACCGAAGAAACTTGAAACTTAGCAAGAGCAAGATATTTAAAAGTGAAATTACCAAGAATATCAAGAGTCTTTGCTAAGGAAGGAGAGAACGATGCGGTCGAACACAGATCAAGGCAAATAGATGTGGCGGGCAAAAACACGAAGTTTCTCCGTTTTGATTCTTGGTCTTAGAATAAGCTGACCAAGATGTCTTAGAAAATGAATCCCAGTTCAGAGCAAAGAAATACGAGCCAACTCTCAAAGAGAACACATATAGCAGTAACAACAAAGAGAAGGCAAATGGATCAAACAAATCATCTCAAGAACAAAAATTGAGAAAGATACAGAGAGATGAATCCAATCTTTTCTATTGCACATGGAGGTTTCTACAGCCACTCCATCGGAGGTACACGAGCATCCATGCTCTTACCCAGAGACAACTCACACAAGATAGAGAGGAACACTCGAGCACTCGGGGACAACCTCACTTTGCTCCTGAGACCTAACCTCTCTATTTATAGTCTCACTAACGGGTCTCCACACGAGACAACCCGCTAACCGAGTGGTTAAGCTTTGCGCCTCCGATGCTTTACCCGTTCCTCTCGTGCAACGGCTCCACCGCTTTGCCCGTTAGCGCCACCAACTCCACGAGCTCTCACAGAGCCTCTCCGGTGGTCACAAGAGCTTTCCCGGTGGGCGGCTTCCCCGCAGCTTTGACATTTCTCCAAAATGCCCCTCCGCTGCCTTCCAGGAAGCTTCCTCCACCGCTTTGCTATCCATCTTTGTCGACCCACCGGCACGACACGTCCTCTTGGCTTTTCCACGTCGTTCGGACCTCAACAACTCCCTTGTCTAGTCCCGACCTCCTAAGCCTCACCAAGACTGTCTCTCGGTTCCCGCAACCAACAAAGACAACAAAACCATCACATAGCACCGATCCATACCGCAAAACACAAACCGCTCGGCTCAAACCGAGCTCAAGTCTTTCCACGAAAATAGACTTTACCAAACCTTGTCAAAATAGTGAACAAACCAGGTCCACAAGGTCCATGACTTCACAAGGAACCCAACCGACCAAACCTCACCGTAATCGGACACCATATGAGCCCACACGACCGGTTTGAATGAACACGCACGACCACGGTCAATCTGCCGACAACGTGGTCGTATGAGCTCCGATCACTCGTGACGCTGCTCGACCGCAACCCGATTACCACCAACGTGGTCGTGCGCTACCCGTAGACTTCGATCACGTTCAAATTCGCCGGGGCGCCACACGGCGGTGGTCGTGCCGTCCGTCCGTGACTTCCGATACTCGGCAACATGGTCGTCGCCACCCGATATGCGCCAGCGTGGTCGTACGCCTTCCACCACCGCCGGTTTGCGAGAACACCTCAACGTGGTCGTACGCTCCTGAACGAAATTCGACCACGACCAAACGTGGTCGTATGGCATCCTACATGGTCGTGCGAGCTGTGGACAAGTCGTACCGACTTCATTTCGACCGAAATAAGACTTTGCAATAAAGCCCAAAACAAACTCAATTTTCCTTCAACCAAGAGTCAATTACTCATCATAAAGATGGGATCATCTCCACATGATCTCTCAATCTCCCCTTGATGAGTATATTGACAAACAAAAAATATGAAGTTGAGTTTGTAGAAGCGACATGGTCCAAGGAAAGAAAATGAAATTATGACCATGTCGATGGAAGGAATACTAGAGCAACACATAACGAGCAAATTGATCTCCAAAGCTCTAGCAAGTTCCCAGAAGTTGAAATTTTTTTTTTCAATCTATTCTCCCCCTTTTGGCAATAAACACATCAAGTATGCAAGAGAGAATAAGTCAAAATGATGGATGGAATGGTGATTTGATTATTCAAAGTATGCGAGCCATGAGAATTATCCAAATGACCAAATGTATTACACCAAGCCATAACATACAAGTATGCTACTAAGATCATGACTATGTATGAAAAGAGAAGCTAAGCTAACGAGATGGTATAATCGATTTTTTAATTTGAAGTGCTTAGCAAGTCAAGTCAAACAAGATTTTAGTCTAGCTAATGATATCCACAAATGATGCAAGCCATGCCAATGAGCTAAATGGAATCAAGAAGCTAGTGTTGAGCCAACTAGAGTCTTTGTTCGTTCAAGAATGATACAATTGTTGAAGTACTTTGAATTTTTTTTAATTGAGCACTTTTGACATTTTCTTTTGAGATCTCATGATTGTTTTCAATCATATTTTGTCATGTGCTAGACCTCAAGCCTTATGCGATCATTCCAAGCGAGAAGCTTAAGGAAATGATCTTGGTCATCAAAACTCCCCGAGTTCATGCCTTGTGCAATGGCAAGCCGTCTCATGAGAAAGAATTGGTGAGATCGGTTTTTCGCACAAAAGAGATCTTTTGCTTTTAATAGATTGTACTAACTTATGTGTCATCAAGAAACCTGTATAGCTCAATCTATTGCTCAACTAAGATTCAAGACTCAACTCACCTATTTGACATGGCGAGAATCATAAAAGGATAACACAAGGTGACTAGTCTCAAATATGAACAAGACATGAATTAGGTCAAATTTGGCATTTTAATTAACCTATCATGGCAAAGACTTGACTACACATATAAAGTCATGATCGATTAGCAATGGAGCACAAATCATGGCAATGTGTAAAGCATTGAAAGCATGTCATAACCGGATAATAATCAAGGCTCAATGTGGTTATATTACAATGCGAGAATGCAATGCGAAAATCCACTCCCCTCGGCATGTGATGCGACTTTTAGTTCAAGTTGAGTTTAAGTCAAAATTAAAATCTAGAAGTTCCCAAATGAACTCCCCACAACCAAAGCAATAAAAATCAAGAGTCGGCAAATAAATCGGAAAAGCAGCGATCCTTAAAGCATAGATAAGATATAGATGATACTATGGCTCGATCGACTCCTATATGTCTCGGGACAACAAATGTCGAGAAAACGCACACTAGAGAGCAAACACGTACCACTGCCTGCCCGAGGGTGGCCCAACCTCGCTAGAACCTAAAAGAAGTGAGTGAGCTCAACCTAGTGAGATAAGAAACAACTATCCCGAAAGCACAAGATAAGAGCAAGAAGTCTAGGCAACTCAAGAAGAGACACACTCTAACCTATGCTAGAAGGACTAAACCCAATGCACCAAAATGCGATGCAACAAGAAGGATCTGAAGCACAATTAATATGATAAAGCGATGAAAGCCCAAAGCTCCCCTCACAACAGTCCATAAGGACAAACCACCCCAAGCTCTCCCGCAGAGTGAAAACCTCATGCTATCCAAAGGCTTGGTGAAGATATCGACCAACTGGTGGTCACTCTCCTGGCCGGAGCACTATGTCACCCTTCTCTACATGGTCTCGAAGAAAATGATATCGATATCGATGTGCTTGGTCCGAGAGTGCTGCCTGGGTTCTTAGCAATGCTAATCGCAGACGTGTTATCGCAAAAGAGCGGAACACGATCGATAGCTAACCCAAAGTCCCGCAGTCGAGACCATCCAAAGCACTTGGCTCGACAGAATCGGTCGACAGCGTGCTCGGCCTCTGCGGTGGGTCTGCAACACCGGATCGCTTCCTCGAAGACCAAGAAACGAGAGAAGTGCCAATGAACTGGCGGTGCGGTGCTCTTCCTATCTATCCTCTGACCGCAAAGTGCGCATCCGAATAGGCTCTAAGGGATGAGCAGGGATGAGGAAGAGTACCGATACCATAGTCAATGGTAGCTCGAAGGTACCGAAGATGCGCTTCACCGCTTTGGCGGTGAGATCTGCGAGGAGAAGCTCAAACCGGGCACAAAGACACACGAAAAGTGTATGTCCGGTCTCGAGGCGTGAGGTACAAGAGAGAGCCAATCATACTTCGAACTCTTTTGATCAAGCGGCTCGCCGTCCTCATCTGGGTCAAGTGTGGTAGTAGAAGCCATCGAGTCGACACCGCTTTCCATCACTCATGTCGAAGCGTCTCGGAGATCACGGTGTACTTGCCTTGATGCAAGAAGGTACCCTCCCGAGTCTCGCTTGATTTGGAAGCCAAGGAAGAAAGTCAACTCACCCATCATGCTCATCTCAAACTCGGTGCTCATGACATCCGAGAACTGTGAAACTAGAGCATGAGAAGAGCCGCCAAAGATAATGTCATCGACATAAATTTGGGTGAGCGAAGGTCATTGCCAAGCCGAATGAACAAGGTCTTGTCAACTTTACCCATCTCAAAATCATGTCTCAATAGATAGGACTTAAGCCTCTCATACCAAGCTCTAGGGGCTTGCTTAAGTCCATACAATGCTTTGGAAAGCTTGAAGACATGACTAGGGTATTTGAGGTTCTCGAAACCTGGGGGCTGTCTGACATAGACTTCTTCCTCAATGAAGCCATTGAGAAAGGCACTCTTGATGTCCATCTGGTAAAGCTTGAAACCCTTAGAAGTGCAAAGGCAAGCGAATTCTAATGGCCTCAAGACGAGCTACGGGGCAAAGGTTTCCTCGAAATCCGGACCCTCAACACAGGAGTACCCACTGCAACCAACCTAGCCTTGTTTGAATGACTACCCCATCCTCACTTTGCTTGTTCTTGAACACCCATTTGGTTCCAATGATATTTTGATCTCGAGGGGGCTCAACAAGCGTCCAGACCTTGTTTCTCTCGAAACTCTCTAGCTCCTCATGCATGGCGTTGACCCAAGACTCGTCAGATAAAGCATGGCAAACGTCCTTGGGCTCAAAGGAAGCTACGAAGGCAGAGTGGAGACAGAAAAGTGACACGCCAGACTTGGAACGTGTGACTCGCTCAAATAGATCTCCAATCATCTGCTCAGAAGGATGAGATTTTTGGATTTGTCTTGGAGGTCCTGGATGAGATGAAGAAGTGGCCTCTACCTCGTTACCTGACGGGGTAGGAACAGAGCCACTAGCTCCAGAAGAAGCAGAAGGCAAGGGCTGATCTCCTCGAGGTGCGGTGGAAGAAGGCACCTCAAGGGGTGGAGGAGGAACTGGATCGGGTAGACAACCCTCATCTCCATCATCCTCATCATCCACGAAGATGGTCTCGGGCGCTCTAGTGAACTCGAGATATCGGGCCTAGTCCCTGACCGCCTCATCGAAAGTTACCTCACGGGTTTCTACCATTTTACTAGACTCGCAGCCTCCACCCTATAGGCCCGCCAAGAAGTCGAGTAACCCAGAAAAAGTCCATCACAAGAACGTGACTCGAACTTATCTAGGTTCCCGGACTTCAGAATAGAACACTTGCAACCAAACACACGAAAATGAGAAACACTGGGCTTTCGCCCGTATCTCAACTCATAAGAAGTGCGGTGCAAGTATGCCCAAAGAAAAACTCGATTGGAAACATGGCACGCGGTGGCTATAGCCTCAGCCCAAAACTTCCGCGGTGTAGAGTACTCATCAAGCATCGTCACGCCATCTCGACCAAGGTGCGGTTCTTCCTCTCCACAACGCCATTCTGGCTGGGGACGTATGGAGAAGAGAACGGTGCTCTACACTGTCTCACCACGAAACTCTCAAAGTAGGAATTCTTGAACTCGTGCCATTGTCACTGCGGATCGCTCGTAAGGCACCCGGAAGCTCAACAGAAAGCCTACTGAAAAGACCTCGGAAAAGTGAAAACGTCTCATCCTTCGAGGCTAAGAAAAACACCCAAGAGTACCTCGAATAGTCATCGACTACAACAAGAACGTACCACTTCCCTCCTGCTGACTGCACTCGAGCTGGTCCAACTGTGTCCATATGGAGCAGCTGTCCTGGTGCATCGGTCATAGTAACTGTGACCGGAGGATGAGAAGCGGCAACCATCTTGCCGTGCCGGCAAGGAGCACAAACTAGATCTTTGACCATCTTGAGTTTCGGCAGACCACGAATGAGATCGTGGCCGCTAACTCGGGTCAAATGGTCAAATCCAATATGACCAAGTCTCCTATGCGGAAGGAAAGATCGCGGGACTCGAAGCAAGCAAACAACGGAGAGGATCACCGAAGACTCGGAAAAATCAGCACGAAGATCCTCCCAAAACGAGAAATCCCGCAAATCAGACTACCCGAAGAATCAAGAATTTTGCAGTTGTTTTTCTTAAAACTCACCTCGAAATCGTCATCGGTAAGCTGAGAGACTGAAAGCAAATTGTACTGCAGCTTGCTAACCAAGGCAACATCTTTTAAAACAAAAGAATCATTAATGCGACTGCACCTTTGGCGATGACTCGCCCGAAGAGGCGTCTCGGCGATCGTCTCATCACCGGAGCACGGCAAGGGAAGAAAACCAACGGAATCTCCGGTCATGTGTCGTGAACACCCGAGTCTACAAGCCAAACCTTTCCTTCCACGCCGTGAACCCGAGTCAACAAGAGAGCAAAGTCTCGATCTTGGGATAAATCAACATAGATTTTGGCACCCAATCTTGAGTCACACGTCGAGCGAAAGAAGTAGTCACACACGATGACCTCTAACTACCCTCGCCTCCGTCGCTCAAAGAAGCGGAAGGTCTATGTGCGGACTGAAGGCATTCTGGGTCCGACTACTACGGAGAGCGAGTCGAACACTGGCAAGACGCCGATCACGCCGCGGGTAGCTATCTCGATGGAAGCGAGATCTACCCTCGGGACGGCGGAAGTCACGACCGAGGAAGCACGAGGACGAAAAACGAAGACTCGAAAAACCAAGTCCTCGGTCTTGCCCAAAGCTACCAACAAGAGCAAACCTAGACCTCGTCTTTGGTCTTAGGTGCACTCAAGGTCCAGGGCGACCACGAATACGCCTAAGAGACTCAAGACGGTCTCTTGGCGCGATCTTGGCGCTTGAAGCATTGGTCAATCGGATGCCCATCCTTCGGACGAAGGTGCAATGATACCGCCTTACGAGGGGTGAAGTAGCATGAGATGGCTTCGCCTACGAGAGGTCAAGCTGCAGTGAAATCACCTTCGTCGTAAATCCTTGGACAAAGCCCGCGATCTAAATTGAACTTTCTTGTTCTTGTGCTTGACCTCGATCACACTGCGGCTATGGGTGCGAGCACGGCGGTGGATGCTTCCTCACATCCTCACGAAATCATATCCTAGACCTGTTTGAACTTGCAAATCTTTGATTGGTCTAGAATAAGATTGAGATCATTCTTGCCTCCTACAAATTTCTCGAGAGTGTTCATAAGGTCTTGACACTCCCGAAAGAGAGAGGTGCAAGAGGAGCAAGGAGAAGAAGAAGAGACAGCAGGAGGAGAGGAAGGAGAAGAACCAATAGCAGAAGAGCGAATAGCACGTGCGTATTTTTCCTTATGCACGCCACCTCAACCTTGAGGGCTTCACAGGGATACAGGGGCAGCCCTAATCCTAGCCATTTGGTTCTCGTAACTCTTCCTAAACGTCTCTACCATGTCCTTATCCTTTGTAACACTTGACCTGACGTAAAGCACAAGAAGGATGTGATTTTTCTAGAAGGTCCTTAGTTAGCTTCACACATTTTTCATCCAATGCAATCAATTCAGATTTTAGTTTATTACAACTATTGCATGGTGAGCTAACGAGGTCCTTAGAAGCATCTTGAGCCATTTTCTTATTGTAGTCAATCATTTCTTGAAACTGCTTTTGAGACGATTCAAGTTCAAGAGCTAACTTAGGACAATTTACACATGAAGCAATAGGCTCAAGTAGAAAAGCTTGTAACTCAAAGAATTTTGTGATCGCCCTTTTTAAGTTCATTTTAAATTATTGCAACTTTCACAAGTCTCGAGCGGATCAAGCAACATGGTATAAAGACCTCTAAAAGCATTGTCCTTATCCTCACATGAGGTGCAAGAAATAGTCTCAACAAAGAAGATGAAACAGAACTACCCTACTCATCTCAAGCTCAAGAAGAAGACTAATGTTCTCCACCTTAACAATGTCAAGTTCCGAGACGGACTATCATGCGAGGTCCTTAGTTTCTCCATGTCTCCAAGCAAGGTAATGCATGTATCACATTCGTCACGGAGGGAGCGGATGTAAGTGAAGTAAGCTCCGTGACAATCTAGCTACTTCCTTCTCTAACTCGGTACACCTAGCCTTAGCTCTAGCATGAAATCCACCTAGCTTAAGAAAAGCATGATTGAGCTGGTCATAGGTGGGGCATACCTCGTCCGAGTCGAGATCTGCTCATTGTCGCTCGGTTAAGCCCTCGAGGGCCATGAAGCACATCTTGGGAGAAGTCGTCGTCGCCGCTCTTGGGGTCTTGATTACCCGTCCGTCGTCGTCGCTCCATCCCTCCACCTCGGCCGAGGTCGAGGTCGTCGAGCAGCGAGGACGCGGTGGAACGACTTTTGGCCTTCCCAAAGTCGCGGTACTTCTTTTTGCCTTGCGTCAGCCGGAGGCTTCTTGTTGCGGTTCTTGTCGATGTAGTCGTTCTTGCGAACCGCCAACGTCGATTTGCCCTTCTCCGGTTTGGGCGGTTTGCCGAATGTGGTTGGGGCCACCACACTCAAAGCAAATCGTTGGTCCTCTTCTTTTTCCGTCCTCCTTCTCTTGTAAGCATGGGAGAACTTCCGAGCTAGGAGGGCCATTGTTCATCCTCTAGCCGCTCTAACCGATCATCGGTTACATCACGAGAGCTGCTAGGAGAAACCGCAAAGAGAATCGGCGGAAGAACCGAGCCGGTGGGATCCGTGACTAGAGCCATCGATTGTGACTTCGACCGACGAGAGACTATGTCAATCTCGTGAGTCTTGAGGCGCGAGTAAAGCGCATCAAGAGTCAAGGTCGAGAGGTCCGTGGTGTCCTTGATGGTAGTCACCTTCATCTCCCAAACCCGAAGATCGAGTGCAGAAAGCATCTGTCGAGCGTTATCCGAGTCGGTGTATGTGAGACCGACCGCTCGGAGATTGCTCAAAATCTTGTGAAAGCGTGAAAAGCACTCGTCAAGGGACTCTCCGGCAAGTATCTCGAATTTCTCAGATTCGCTGAACCGATCCTGTCGAACCGTCTTGATCCGGGAGGTGCCCTCATGGTATGCATCGAGGGTCACCCGGATGTCGTGAGCGGACGACGGTGAGAGATGCGATCAAATTAAACGCTCAATCCACGTATGATGATGTTCCTTGCCTTTGCATTTGCCTCAACATCGACCATATTCCGTGATTGATGTTCTCATCGGCGGAACAACAAATTGTATTTTCACCTTCCGCCAAATAGCATACCCACGAGCACGGATATATGTTTCCATTCGGCTCTTCGGAAGGGTAATCGAGCCATCGAAAATAGGCGGCTTGGTGGAATACTTGTCTGTTGCCATGGCTCTTTGAGACCGGTTAAGATCTATGAAGAAGAGCTAACCGGCTCTGATACCAATTGAAGGACCGAAATGGCAACAGAGGGGTGAATGGTGCCTTAAAATTCCTCCTAAGCATTCAACCGATTCTTTTCCTCCTATAGCTAGAGAGCTATGAAGTCAAAGAAACAGCCTCAAGAAAAGACAACCGAAAACACAATGAAAAGGAAGTCGTGAAATCTACCACCGTGATCGTGGCGGACAATGGAATGCAAGTGATCGAGACAAATCGTGGTCGAAAGATCTTCTGCCGTGATCGAAGACACACCCAGAAGCACCCTCGAGAAATAGATACACCGTGATCGATCGCCAACCAATGGAAGTGGTCGTGGTCGAAAACTATCGGAACCAACCAGCGAAGCAGCCGTGGTCGTAAGAACCAAAATCGGATGATGAATCTGTAGTTACTCTGCTTTCAAGACGACCGTAGAGCGGAAAAATGAGATAACTTTTGCACACAAGTCGAAACCGCAAGAAACTTGAAACTTAGCAAGAGCAAGATATTTAAAAGTGAAATTACCAAGAATATCAAGAGTCTTTGCTAAGGAAGGAGAAAACGATGCGATCGAACACGATCAAGGCAAATAGATGTGGCGGCCAGAAAACACGAAGTTTCTCCGTTTTGATTCTTGGTCTTAGAATAAGTGACCAAGATGTCTTAGAAAATGAATCGATTCGAGCAAAGAAATACGAGCCAACTCTCAAAGAGAACACATATAGCAGTAACAACAAAGAGAAGGCAAATGGATCAAACAAATCATCTCAAGAACAAAAACTGAGAAAGATACAGAGAGATGAATCCAATCTTTCTATTGCACATGGAGGTTTCTGACCACTCCATCGGAGGTACACGAGCATCCATGCTCTTACCGAGACAACTCACACAAGATAGAGAGGAACACTCGAGCACTCGGGGACAACCTCACTTTGCTCACGAGACCTAACCTCTCTATTTATAGTCTCACTAACGGGTCTCCACACGAGACAACCCGCTAACCGAGTGGTTAAGCTTTGCAGCCTCCGGTGCTTTACCCGTTCCTCTCAGGCAACGGCTCCACTGCTTTGCCCGTTAGCGCCACCAACTCCACAGAGCTCTCACAGAGCCTCTCCAGTGGTCACAGTGCTTTCCCAGTGGACAGCTTCCCCCGCAGCTTTGACATTTCTCCAAAATGCCCCTCCGCGCCTTCCGGAAGCTTCCTCCACCGCTTTGCTATCCATCTTTGTCGGCCCACGCACACGACGCCCCTCTTGGCTTTTCCACGTCGTTCGGACCTCAACAACTCCCTTGTCTAGTCCCGACCTCCTAAGCCTCACCAAGACCGTCTCCGGTTCCCGCAACCAACAAAGACAACAAAACCATCACATAGCACCGATCCATCTTGCAAAACACAAACTGCTCAGCTCAAACCGAGCTCAAGTCTTTTCCACAGAAAATAGACTTTACCAAACCTTGTCAAAATAGTGAACAAACCAGTCCACAAGGTCCATGACTTCACAAGGAACCCAACCGACCAAACCTCACCGTAATCGGACACCATATGAGCCCACACGACCGGTTTGAATGAACCCGCACGACCACGGTCAATCTGCCGACAACGTGGTCGTATGAGCTTCCGATCACTCGTACGCTGCTCGACCGCAACCCGATTACCACCAACGTGGTCGTCGCTACCGGTAGACTTCGATCACGTTCAAATTCGCGGGGCGCCACAGGCGTGGTCGTGCGCCGTCCGGTGACTTCCGATACTCGGCAACATGGTCGTACGCCACCCGATATGCGCCAACGTGGTCGTAACGCCTTCCGACCACCGCCGGTTTTGCGAGAACACCTCAACGTGGTCGTGCGCTCTGAGCGAAATTCGACCACGACCAAGCGTGGTCGTATGGCATCCTACATGGTCGTACGAGCCAGGGACAAGTCGTACACGACTTCATTTCGACCAGAAATAAGACTTTGCAATAAAAGCCCAAAACAAACTCAATTTTCCTTCAACCAAGAGTCAATTACTCATCATAAAGATGGGATCATCTCCACATGATCTCTCAGACTCAAACCTTTACAATTTCAATTGAAGATTTGGGATTTTCAACTCAAAAAATTGAAATTTCTACTCAAACCTTTCATCATGAGGATCACCAAATTTTCAACTCACTGTTATCGTGTGGAAGAATGGCAAAACCTTGCACGGCTAAAGCGGCGGTGGTGGTGCTCTCCTCACCGACCACCGCAAGTGATAGCATTAAAGCGGCGGTAGGACTACCACGTATGCCCCCCGTGGCTAACGAAGGTGAAGTGCCCGGACCTAGGATATGGTGTCGACTGGGAAGAGGCACCACTTTGCCCTGTCGCTTAACGTTGTCTACCCTACTGGCGCTCTATGGTGCTCACATCTCCATGGGCTTGCTGACAGTGCTCGAAATTCTAGGCTCAGTTGTGATGAAATAAGGAAGGGGGAAATAGGAGGGTTGCGGCGGGTGAGAGGGGTGGCGACAATGGGAGTGAAGAACATGGTTGGGGGAGCAGGAGGTGTGTGACACAGTGAGGGGAGGCAACACCGGTGGGTGGAGAGCGCCATTGCGGGCAGTGGCGGACCAACCAGTGGGTCGGGGGCTGGCGCCCACCCTACATCCAGTCGGAGCTTGGGTACCCCCTAGTCCCCTACCTCGGCTTGGGCGCCAAGCTGCCAGCAACCACCGCCATGCTGCGGCCTGCCTCTCGGTGACGGTGAGGCCGAGGCTATGAGGGCAAAAGGCCAATGAGGCAACAATAGCAATACAACATTGCAACAAAGTGCCGATTTGGGCCAAAAACAGCATTACAGCAAAGTGTAAAGGCCAAATTGGCAAAACCCACCAAGAAATACATACCAGGCCAACGAAATGACCCAGATCCAACTCGGACACACCATAGCAACGGCAAAGTAATAGAATCGATTTCATCCCCTTTTGGCTTCTCCTCCTGAGTCCTGACTTGCGGAGTGCGGACCTTGCGGTTGACGGCGCGGAGGGGGACACGGGGCGTCGGGGCGACGGGCGGCGTTGTTGGCGACTGGGTTAGTCGCCGACAGCTGGTAGGGGCATCTGGCGTGGCCGCGTGGGGCACCATCACACGGAGCTACCGAGCAGCTGAGCAGGAGCAGCCAACCAACAAACTGTGCAGCCAGTAGTGTCGTTGCGGCCATCTAGCTCCAGATATCAAGGCAGGACCACAGGAGGCGTGGAGTGTCGTGCCGTCATGCCAAGCAGGAGTAGCCAAATGGTTGATCAGGCAGCTAGCAGCGCCGCTGCGGTCGCCTAGTGCCAGATCTGGAGGCAGGACCGTAGGAGGTGTGGAGCACCGCGCTGTCACGCCAAGCAGGAGCAACCGACCGGCAGACCGGGCAGCCATCCGCGCCACTACGCCGCCTAGCACCAGATCTGGAGGCAGGACCGCAAGAGGTGTGGAGCGCCACGCTGTCACACCGAGCCGCCGACAGGGCAGCGTCCGGCCAGCCGCCTAACACCAGCCGCCAGATCTAGAGAGCTGCGAGGTGCAACCAGAAGTGGGAGGCTAGAGGGGAGTGATTCCGAGGCTGGGAGGGGAGCTAGGGACTAGGGAGGCCGGTCGGCGGTCACGCCGTGGGTCGGACCACGAAGGCGGGGAGAGGCGAGAGGTCGAAGCGGGCGGAGTGACCGAGGCACGAGTGCACGAAGGCATGGGGCATGACTAGATCTAGCGATCTGCCAAATTGCGTTTTAATGATGTGAAATCCGAAGGGAATCTTTAATTAAAGATCATGTTGGCACATCTATTGAAATCCCTAGGGTCATCAGTAATTAAAATAATCTCGCTAAATTGCGTTTTAATGGGCAAGGTAGTATTAGGACCCCCTAAAATACTACCTCCCAAATTGCTAAAAATATAAACTCTAAGATTAATTCGACGCACCTCACGTATAGAACTCATGCCCTAAATCTTAAATATTAACATCCATCAAATAGTGCTCAGTACCCCAACCAAACTCTTACAATTCCCGTAAGTCTAACCTAATTCATGGAACTTCCTAAATAAATATAAAAATAATAAAAGAAGTTATTAACTAAAAGATTAATCCATGGTACTTTAAAGTCGGCTGTGCCTAGCCATCCTCAAATCCAAAGCGAAATATTCTCGTGAATATTCCTCTTGTCATGAAGGCTCGTTGACATCTGTCTCGGCAGATTTCTGTCCTTCATTCTTCCCTTCGCTCCAACCCCTTTAACTCCGTCAAAACTCCGCGCCCAATCAACCTTGTCTCAAAACACCCATTAACCTATAATAAAGCTAAATTGAGTATATTTGGATTTATTTGGACCTTTTGAGTTATTTGTATTTATTTGGATTCAGTTGTTTATCATGTAATTAGAAATTGGAGTCTTGAAGATTCAATGGATCAAGCGAGATCAAGATCCAGATGAAGATGAAGGCCAACAGCTCATGACCATTAAATGAAAAAGATTTGAGTGAGCTCAAGACCATGGTAAACCACGCAAGGCGAGTCAACATTTTGATCACATTGACCCTACATTTTCTGCAAACTATTTTCGTTTTAAATTATCAAATTGCATGCTGTTATTTCATATGCAAATATATGTTTGTTTTAAGATTCTAGTTATATGCCCATTATTTGACTTGTTAGTATTACACCTCCTTTGGAACATTTGAACCTTGTTACCTTAGGAAAATTATAATGGAAACCTTTCAAAGATAAGTTCTTAATTATACGCCATGCTTAGTACTTCTTAGATACTCGGGTGTAAGATCGAGGAGGCCGACTAGAGGGAGGTGAATATGCGGTCTAAAAATTCTCTACAAATTAATGCTAACAATTCAAGACCTTTTCTATTTGCCTAAACCAAGTATATAATGCGGAAGCTAAATTCAATTTGGTTTAGCTCAAATAGCGCCTACAACAAGTAAATTCGTCTAAGTGCACCAAATTCTAACCTAGGTCAAAGGTTTGCAATTATAGATATACAAGAAATTAATTTAATTCTTTGAATGTAAATTGCTAGAATATAAATTGAGTACAAGAAAGCAAACCACAATTGACACTTGATGTTTTACCGTGGTGTTCGGAGACTTGCCAGTCTCCCCTAGTCTACGTTGAGGTAAGCCCGAACTAATCGGACCGGCTCCACGAATTAAGCCTTCCACCTTAATCCACTAGTGGTAGCTCTTTCCCGTTCTATGTAGGTAAGCTCCAACCTTCACACTTTGCCAAGTCATCTCACAACCTTCGTTGAGAAGATCACCATGCATGACGCCACCAACACCGTTTAGGAGTCGGCAAACTCCAAGAGTAATAAGCCAAGTCCTTCACTTGACTCTCACCACGTGCAATGGATGCACTAGCTCACTTGGACACAAAGTCCACCTTTAGAGGCAACACATGCACTATAGTTTCTCTTCTCCTCTCTCACAAAGTGTAATACATGCACAATTGAGTGGAGAACCTCACACTAGCTCAACAATACAGAATGAGTGAGTCAACAATAGCTCCAACCGGCCACAAGGGGGTATTTATACCCCACACAAAAAAACTAGTCGTTGGAGCCAACTTCTTGAAAAATTCGGAGACGGTAGTACCGCAGCCAAATGCTTGGTACTTCGCTCCCGACTCGACGACGCAGCAACGGCTATGTCAGAGCTTCTGAACTAGCCGTTACACAGTCGGCGTGGAACTATCGACGACCAAAACCCGGTACTTCCGATCTTCGGAAGTTCCGCAAAGACGGCACGGTACTTCCGCTCGAGCCGAGCCCAGAAGTTGGCGCTCTCTGGAAAAAGGTTCCTTAGGAGAGTCCAGAGCTTCCGACGTCCGGTAGTACCGCACAACACATGTCGGTATACGCTCCCTCTGTGTACCGCTCACACGAGCCGCAGTACTTCATGGTGGACCATCTGCTTACACAGAGCCGCTCGGACTTCTCACATCCGATAGTAACGCAACACATGCCGATACTTCTGATGTCCGGTAGTACCGCTCACACAGAGCCGATACTTCCGACTGACGGTAGTACCGCACAATACATGTCGGTACTTCCGATTTTCCTGAGAAGTGCAAATATCGCAACAGATTTTGCAAAACACATTTGCAAACTACGATATCATGCACACAAGGATCAAACATGATTTCCAACAAGTTGCAAAACACATTCGTACACTTTTGAAATCATGACACAAGGAATTGATACATGAACTTTTCACATTTGGAAAACACATTTGCAAACCTAAGTCACATGCCGTAAGGATTTCATATGAGCTTCAATAGTTTGCAAAACACATTTGCAAATCTAAGTCTCATATCACAAAGAATAGAAACATGGACTTCAAGCACTTGCAAAATATATTTGCAATGCATAGTCTCATGTTACAAAGATTCAATACATGAGCTTCAACTATTTGCAAAACACATTTGCAAATATAAGCCTCATATCAATATGAGCTAGACGAGGTAAGGATGAGCCATCAACATATGATGAGACTCAAACTACTAGACATGACCCCTCTGAATAGTACGGTAACTTATACTAGCAACCCGGTC
Source organism: Bonia amplexicaulis (assembly GCA_036346245.1). Classification (NCBI taxonomy): domain Eukaryota; kingdom Viridiplantae; phylum Streptophyta; class Magnoliopsida; order Poales; family Poaceae; genus Bonia; species Bonia amplexicaulis. The sequence goes on from CM070755.1 coordinate 11,135,466, forward strand.
TTCCAACCAAACACCAAGACCGGTAAAAGACTAGGAACACATCCTTAGCCCTAGCTAGTCATACCTTTACCTTGGGTCATCATCTTTATATGCATAAACTCATGATGCATCCTCTTCAACCCCATCAACACATGATGATCTTCGCTTGATCAACACATGATCATCATGCATCAATTCATGACGCATCTTCATGACGGCCTTCAACACATGAAGCCTTCTTCTCAATAGCCTTCAACACATGAAGTTATTTTCTTCTCACATCTTGACTTGATGATCTTCAACACATGAAATCATTCCAAGTCATCCCGCCTATGTCGCCGCTTGCCCACGCGCGCACCCATGCTAGCCCTGCCTAGCACCACCCCTACCTTGCCCGAACCCTACCTCCTCCTCTTCTCATCCACGCCATACCGCACTTGTGACGTGTCATCCCCATGTGCCTATGATCCACGTCCGATTGTTGAGCCTCCTTTCCTCACTTTTAAGCCTCCTCGCGCGTGCCCGCCTCCTACCCCTATACGATGCCATGCATCAACGATGCCACCCTTGGCCTCCGCGCTCGCCATCAAGGCACCTAATGGCCATCTTCCTATAGTGGCTATAAAACCCATACGTGGACCTTTGCCTCATGCTCAATCGCTTCCCCGTTGCCTCTATTACCACCGAAAGCTATCTACACCGTCTTCTCTCTCAACTCCAGCCGTTTCGCCGCCCCTGACATTGTAAATGATTCGCCACACCTCCTTCCAATTCGACGCGCCTGGAGCTTCACCTTGGAGTCTCAAAGCTAAACCGAGCCTCACCAAGCATCTTCGTTCCCTCCGATGAGCTGCCCGAGATGACCGCCTCGTCGCCGATTGAGCCATCCATCAGTAGCCCATCCTCCTCATCCCTAAGTTTCGTCGTTGCTTCGGGTGAGTTCCTCTTCACCCCTAGTTG